>CM075818.1:0-681040 GCA_037975025.1 Excoecaria agallocha | reverse complement strand
TTTTTGTTTCTTTTTATTTTTGCCGCTACCGCGGTTTTCATCTAATGATAATAGATCCTTATCAATCCAATAGTAGTAATTAGTATAATATATATAATATATATTATTAAATACTACAAACATTATAATATACATGTATAATTAAAAAAAATAATACAGCTTCTAAATATGTAAAACAGTTTTCTAAAAAGTAGATAATAAAAACTGAAAATAGTTTTTTGAATTTTAAAAATGAAAAACTAAAATCTTATAATTTTACCGAATGCACCCTAAGCTAGCATTGCAGATTCAATAAAGATGACTTCTCATACTTGAGTTTGTCATGGAGAAAGACATGTAAAATCAAACAAAATTGCCTCTTCAAAGTTATTCTTAATCAACTTAAGAACAAAATATTAACCACATGGAGGCAGAAATAAAATTGTAGTGTGCATATACAAACCAGGATGTTCCCCCACTATTTGCGATGAAATCGAACAGCTTCCGCGTATTGAGACCTAATCGAGCTCCAAAGGCCATCGCCTCAGCTGCTGAAGCAATGTGAACTCCAGCAAGCAACTGATTGACCATCTTTACACCACTGAAAAATGTTTTTTTTTTTTTGAGAAAAAAAATAAACAAGATAGTCATTCACTTTGTAGAATGTTAGAACTATAAATATGCTTAGAAATCTAATACAATTCCTTGTTAGCACAATGATGTGGAAATACCTCCCTGCTCCACAACCCCCCTTGATGACATAGAGCTTTTCGCCTAATGCTGTTTAGAATTAAAATCAAGCATAAATAGTGAAATCAATTTCAGAAAGCTGAACACACAAGTAGACAATGTACATGTTTATATTACCTGCCAGGACTGAACCAGCACATATGAGAGCTTCATCAGCCCAGAAGCCATTATCTGAATGAATTACCACACTGCCCCTTAAAATACAATTAACAAAACCAATCTACTATTAAATAAGAGGTGTTATTTTCAAACCGTGAGTGTTCCATCAGAGGCCCTCTTAACACCACCAGAAACAGGAGCATCCACCAATTTCAAATCTTTGCCTTCATCTATGACAATTGTAGGTTGATTATTATGGCATTAGAGTACAACTTAGAAACATGGAGCCGAAGAAATCATAAATGGAACCACCTGGCATGACCTAAACGAGATGAAACACTGAGGTGTGCTTCCAACTTGTATTGTTACCTTCTCCCATATTGAGGGTGCTAAAAGATTATAGTCATGCAAAATTCACTGATAAAGATACCAACACTCTTTTAACTGGTTCCTTGAAGGAAAAAAACATACATCAAGAAACCAAGTTGCAAAAAGAACTATTCGAGACACACACATAAATCCGCAATTTGTTTTTTATATTTTCATATATAAAAGTTATGACTAATATTTTAATACCTTCCCCTATTATGTTTCTTCATCTGCTGTATTTTGCAAAGGTCTGAAACTAATCTTACAGAATAAGAAATTACCATCCATAAATTATAGAGATTCCAAGTAAAAAATACAAAAGGACGTCACCAGTTACATAAGTAAAATATATTGTTTCTTATCTAACAAATAGTACCAAGGTTTGCTAACTATTATGGTCTATTCAATTGGTCTATACTTTCCAAGAACCAACTACAACCAAATGGGAACCAAAAAATAAAATATAGAAGTATAATAAGAGCAACATACATCAAACGTACATTGTAAACGTTGCTCTAGTTGGATCACAAATCCAGGAGATACAGTGGATGAAAGGATAATAGATGACCCTGGTGAAAGTGCTGGAGAATAAAGAATGAAAATAGTCAGTAATTACACGAGAACATAGATATTATACCATTGATGGTACCTGAAACTGCTCCCTGATCTCCATACAATACACTCTCAGCTTGAGCTTCATTTGTGACCATGATCACAAGTACATCAACATCTGGATAGGGTAACATCAAGAAAATAATACCATTAGTTGCCTTTCAAGAAATAACAAAATTCAACACCCCAACAAATTTCCCATCTAGCTACAAAATTCATGTTCCCTTGCTAATATAACGACAATATTTACTAGACATGGAGAAATGAAATTTTCATAAGAAATCTAAAAAGATTTTGTAATAAAGTAACTTAAAACAAGTGAAGATCTATCACAACAAAGGCTCGTTCTTCCAAATACGAAATCAAATGTGGATACTTCGGCAATTTCATTTCTAGATTCTTTGAAACGTCAATTGAACCAGAAAAGTTGTGACATTCCAGCACAATAAAGAAAGTCTGAATTCTGGACCAAAAATAATCCCAAAATTCATATGGGAATGTGATGAGTGGAGGAATTCATTTATAATGTCAGTGGTTAATGTAACATATCCTGCATTTTGACATTGTGCATGCAATGCAAAAAGAGAAGCTACACAGTCATTAATGAAAGTGCTTATATTGGCCTTCTGAACATAGCATTGGAGCCTCACCAGTGTGAGACAATAACTGAATGACTTGATGAATATAGCATAAACAGTATGCTTGAGTTGAAATTCCTTAAAAAAAAAAGGATGCAAAAGTGTAACATCTCTCAGAGCTGGCTATGCAAAAGTGTAACATCTCTCAGAGCTGGCTAAGACCCTGATGCTATTTAAGGTTGTTCCATACCCCAGTGTGTAGTGTTTTTAATTCAGGTAATTGTCATCTATTTAGATGCCCCAACAGTATCAAACTCAGTTATTTTCATGTTAACCTTTTCTTTTCTAAATTTGTTTCCTTCTCCTCGTAATATTTTTTTTCTTTTTCTTCTTTCTTTTTCCTCGTGGGAGAAGAAATAGTTCTTCTGATCCATTTGCATTACTTGGTGCTTCTTCATTAATACAGATCAACAATCCAAAAGGGATGATGCGTTAGTGTTTAGGACCATACATGTGATACTTGCCAGGTCAACTTAATGATTATTAATTTGCCCAGAATTACCTTTGATACTTCTGCTGGAGAATTTCCAATCAAGCCACCGGATTTAGCAAATCGACTCAGTGTGGTTTATACACCTGCCAACCAAGGGAAGATATATTTGATACAAATTTGCAATAGAAATTTGAATTTTCCGCTTAACATTTAAATAAATAAATAAATAAATTCCATGGAATAAACAAGCTGAAGCAAACACATTCATATTTGCAGACATGTATAAATGCAATTGCACTTATTATACATGTGCACTTCCACAGGAAAAAAAAAATCACCACACATGCATGCAGATATAACTTCCTATGTCATTTGTACTAGCTGCAAGATTTTGTTAGAGTTCAAATCAGCTTAACGATGCATACATTATCTTAAGGCCAACATTTTCAAGACTTTTTAAAGGTTCTCAGGAGTATATAGTTAACCAAAGACTAGAAATTCAGATACTATCTTTCCTAATGGTTGCAAAACCATTTGGTGCTCTTACCCTTAAAAACTTTTAAGAAAACGTGATTTTGACAAAATAATCTAATGAAGTGGCAACTTATAACTTGAATAACTTTATATGTCTTTAACTCCATCACCCAGGAGAGTTAGTTCAATATATCCAATTCAACTGGGATTCAGAATACAAGAAAAATTCAAGCCATTTGATATTGATTTCCAAAATCAGATAACAAACAAGGCATGTGCTCCATATATAAACTTCTGACCTACAATATACCGAATGAAAGAAGACAAGAAAATCTAGGGGATTGTCAATAGAAAAGTAAATATATCTGTTTTGATCCTGCCTAAAGCCTAAATACTCCTTTTACCGATAGAGAGAAGATTTACATCGAAACCAAGAACTATGAATTTGATTTCAGCAGGTGAGTTGCCATGCCAAATCCCATTGCTCCAAGCCCAATGAAACCAATTCGTTTCACAGCAGCAGATTTAGAAGTGATTTGTTGTGCCAACTCCTCCGGGCTGTACGGCTCTGCACTGGCAGCATCTTGAATCTTTACATTAAGTACATTTTCCCAAACCTGAAAACATATTTACAGTGCACAATTAACAAAAGCATATATTAGGACAAGGCTCTTTCATATAACAGCTTAAGAACACTTGACAAAAAAAATGCTCAAAAGAAACAGGGTGGAAAGTGGAGGAATTAACCTTCACCAGCGTGGTGTTATGATCATCTCCAAGAGCATACGTAGACCCTACAAAGGAAACATTTAGCAAGCAAAAAGTTTCTTACTAACTAGATTAATTAAAAGATACACAAATCAGATAGTAGTTTCACCGAGAATAAGCTGTTGATGAGCAACAGCCAGAAGTGGAACAGGAAATATAAGTGATTTGGCCATATTCACAACAATTCCCTGCAATTTGAAAATTCCCTCCATCAATGTCAGAATACAATATAATAAAGAACTGTGGATAAAAATGAAATCTGAATCCATATAACTAATTCAAATTATTTTGAAAAAATAAAAATAACTAAAGATTTTATGAAATTTTTATAAGATCTCTAGTTTAAATCTTAACTGGAAATTATTGCTCACATTGCTAGGTATCGAAACTTGAGCCAAATCATATGGTCTCACGCTAAATTATAAGGAATATCGGCATACCAGGTGCTAATGTTTAAATAAAACAGAAAAGGGAGCAAAATTGATGATGGCTTTCACAATTTGTGTGAAGAAATTTACAGCCTAAATTAGTTAAACATCTCCAATGTTTAGTGTTGCCCTTGGACACCAGATTGATTGCTAAGTTCAACTCCAATTTTTCATATGAAGCAAAATTCAACAACTGAATTTATATTTCAATAGTCAATATTACCAGATACATGGAAAATTTCTCCAGGTTTTTTATCCAGTACTAAAGAATGTCAATGAGTGTATACCACAGATAGCTGTATTGCATCAGTATAAGTGGGAATGTACTGCTGTAGGACTTCATTAGTTGGTCAATGTAAGAAAATACAGTCAAATCTAGCGATAACAGTGCATGTATTAAAATACAAAATAGTATTGGTAATTGTATGTGAAAATTATTAAATGACAATGCTGAAGCTAGTGATAAAACCAGGCATTGCAATTGACACATATCCTACACTGTATCTTACCAATTTTGGACCAACTGACCAAGAGAGTGTGCTAGCATCACCTCTTAATAGCTGAGGCACATGATTCTGAAACCCTGCATTCACAAAACAATTCCAGATTCACAACCCTTAAAAGTTGAAAAGAAATAGAAAGCTAAGGAAAAGACAGAGAAACTATAATGTCAAGAACTCTGACCAAGCAAACAGGCAAGCAAAAGAAGTTATTGCCATATCAACTTACTAGCTTAACACATTCAATTTCCCTAGAGAACTTACATTGCTATTGTTAACACCTGAATAGTATCAATAACATAATGTTAAAACCAAGTCCATTTTTATCAGTATATGTAATCATGACACTGGATGATGGTTGCAGTGAAAGTAGTGTTGCTCTGCTGGGGGTGGAGAAGTTAATAAGATAATAAAAAAAAATAATAAAAAAAATGAAGATAATAGCAGCTATAGATGATGTGATGATGCTGGCAGCCAACTTCAGTGGTAGTGTGAAGATTTGAAAGGTTATGTACCAGTTTGCAATAGAATAAGACTATCTAAATTTCCAAGTTTTCAATTTCAAAAATAACGTGACACACAAATCATTAAAGAACTGACAAAATCCTAATATGCTGAGCATCTTACATCATAAATCCCAAGTACTTAAAAAGAGAGTTCCATTGACCAAAAAGTACCCTAAGGCAGAAGGTAGAGGAAGAATAAAACACACTATTTTGTTAACTGGAGTATGCTTGTAAGGTTTAAACATATTCCAATTAAGATCAACTTAGCATTCAATAATATTACTTCCTTGGAGAGTACTAGCTCATTCCCATTAGAACCAACTCCCTTAATTATATCGTAATTAAGAATAAAATGGTCTTTAACAGAATGGGTGTAATGCAAAGTCTAAAGTCAATGTCAACCATAAAAGCTCACAAGACGTAAAAAGTTCACCCGAAAAATTTTCCCACAGAAATTATCCAATGTTGATGCATAAAATACGTGAGGAGCTCATAACAAAAAGATGCAGAAAGAGGAAGTTTGTCCTTCCTAGTCTTCACGAAATACCGATAGTCTAATTTGCACCTCTCTATACAGATGAAGGTTCAATGTTTCCTTTGCTTCATTTGATCTAATCCTAATTGGATTAAAACAAACACTCTATTGCTAGCCCAAAGATGATGACAGCATTAATATACAATGGGTGTTATTATTGACCATCTTTTGTCATTCATTGCATTGCCATTTTAGGAAAATTATTTTTGCCATATTTGATTGACAGTTGCATTCCCACAAAACTTGAAGGATTTACAGTTAGCTGATATCAAAATTGTTGAAGGAATCATACACATTATTGGTCCAAAATACTAAAATTTTTAGGATCTATATTTACCTTTGCATACCTTGAAATAACTTTTGTTTTAACCTTATCTACAGTCTTCTAAATTTTGGTTTTGGAAGCAATACTTCAACATTTTTCAATATCAAAGAGAATTTCCATATTTAATAATTGTTTCATGTTTACATTTATTTGGTATCATCTTAAATGCTTATAATTTCAGCTAATTTTCTTTCTTTTTTGAAAAAAAAAATTAAATTCAAATACAATGTTGAAGCTATTTCAACAATGTGGAATGAATCATAAATGAAGCATGAAAACTTATGATTAACCTTTAGCTTTTTTTTCTTTGGTATGGGTTTCATTGGTGCTCAAACCCTCGACCTCCTCACAGCGGCAAGTGCCCTTTGCCACCAGGACAAAGTCCTTTCCCATAATTAAACTTTGTCTAAATAGCAACAACTGTACCCAAAACATGTGATCTGCCTAGATGCCCTTCAAGCATTTTGATGCAATCAAGGAAACAGAATTCAGGAAATGGTTATTAATATTTTTTGATTCATTTCAATGTACAATTTCTATTTAGGAAGTTCAGGCTTACTATCGATTTAGGAATTCAGTTTTCATTATTTAAGAATCTTTATTGTCATTATGGCTATTTTGAAAGTTATGCTCTTTAAATCTCATTTAATATCAGTTTAGAATTTTCCTAATTGGACACCCTAATCCTAGTATTGGTAGGATTAGTTATTAGTCTATAAGTTAATTGATATTTGATCAATTGAGATTTCATTAGATGTTTTGAGAATTTGGTATTTTTCTAATAAGCTAAATTCTTTTGTGTTTGTTCATTTTCAATTTCAGCATTACATTTACCTTCAATCTATTTTAGATATTTCATGAATGCTTTTCTACTTTGAATGGTCAATAACAAAGCACATTACATAAAAAGGAATAGTATGACGCTCTCACCATGAATTTCCAGCAGCATTGGAAATGATGTGATAGACTATCCAAGGATTAATTGCAGCTTGTGCACTGAGTGAAACAGCCTCCACCGAAGCAACAAGGTGAATGCCCTCGAGCAACTCATTGACCATTTTAATTTTACTATCAAAAAAAAAAATTTATAGACTGCATATCATTTCTCAAACACATATACAGCAATTCATCTCCTATCTCACTTGATTTCCTCCAAAAACTTACATTGCTTCAAATAATTATAAGATGAAATAAACCACCAAGAAAAGCAATTCTATCACATTATGTAATCATGAAAAGAGACTGTAAAATAAGGAGGAAGAAGAAGAAGAAGAAGAAAACAAACTTGCAGCGCCAACTTCACCTTCAAAAATGTAAAGCCTTTCACACATTGCTATCAGAAAGACAAAGAATTTGAATTAGAATATTCAAACAAAATGAAACGTTAAAGTGCCTGCAGAACAAGTATAGATCATAAAATTATTCTTACCAGAGAGAACAGGATGTGCCTTTGCAATAGCTTCTGATGCCCCTGAGGAAGTAATCTAGATAAGCAAAAATAGTTAGGACTGTCCTCCATTATAATTTATGAAATGAGTAATTTGGACTTCTACACTCATTAACAAGCGAAGAAATTAAGAAAAATATGATACAAAGTAAGAAACAAGGTTACCATGATTTTTCCTTTTAGAACCTCAGACATTCCCTTGGAGACATATGCATCTACTAGATGAGCAATAACACCACCCTCTGCAAGATGAGACAAACAAGCCAAACTTTTACCCTTCTCAAATGACTAAGTCATTATAATACCAGAAAAGAAACATTAGAATCATGATGAGAGGAGGAATGACAATTGCTATACCAATAAAATTTTCAGTTGATAAATGATGCCCCATAATATGATTGCAGCTTGACAAGGTCATATAAATTATCAATTATCTAATAGGCAAAAGAAAATAGGGTGGTCTCATGACCAGACTTCATTCCGAACCAAACTATTTTTCATGCATGTATACGAACGAAGTCACCAGCATACTTTCGACTAATTTTCTTAGCAACAAACATGCATGCTAATATCCTTCCCTTTTATGGATAATAGAATTAAGAATGATTGAAGCAACATAGTTTAAAACGTTCGAGGATGCAGTGGAGAATTGGATACTCATCCTTAATGTTCAAAAGACTGGAATATTACATGATGTTTCAGACTAGTACTTAGAATCAAGGTTTTGACTGCTAGACTCTACGCATGCATTTTAACCTGAAATGAAGTGAGGAGCACTCATTGTTTGATTTCAGATTTTTTCGCAGAACATAATTTAAGAAATTAAATTTCATAAAGCTTTCTGTAGAATCTATTATAACATGAAAGGACAACTTCAACATATAAATTACCAATAAGACGTTTCTCTAGATTTTGGATGTGCAATGGCAAAATAGTTGAGCGTAAGATGATTGTTGCATCTTTCTGCAGGCCTACATGCAAGCACAACATTATGTTATGCATCTGTATATAAGAAGAAGCATAAATATAAAATAATGTATCAAAATGAGGCTATGCAGACCTTTCAAAATACCCTGCTGTCCAAATATAACATCATCGATTTGATCCATATGAGAAATTAAAACAATCATAGTTGCAACATCTGCACACCAAAAAACATAAGAATATCAGTCCCATATTGCAGTGGACATTAATTTTAAGCATCAGAATCAATCCCAATAAATTATTTCTCACTTAGCAGCAACCACTTACTTGTGGATAAAGTCTATTGACCATTAACGTAGAAGGGTTAGCTGTAGCTACTAGAAGGACAAAGATTTAATTTAAACAAATTTCTAAAATTCTGCATAGATATCCCTGGAAGTAATAGGATTCCACAAATTAATGGAAATTTTTGAACACGTTTAGTCAAGGTCTTAAATAACAGAATCAATGGCAGTGTTGCAGAAGTAGGCAAACTGAATTGAATCAATAGACACTATGGTTAAATTTTTCAGTAAGTCAGGAAACAGATATAAATCAAAAATAAACCAATGACACTGCATGCATTCAAAATAATTTTGTAGATCTAATCATTTATTGTGGAAAAGTAACAACGGATTGACATACTAAATCGTTAAAAAGAGCTGACAAAAGTGAAAAATAAGGCTTCACGGTCCAAATAAAAGAATTAAATGAACGAATAGATACGAAGAATTACCTAAAACAATGTGTAATGCACTGAGCCAAAAGAAAAATGATAATAATTGAAACTGGCCTTTTTTTCTTCTCTTAATCTCTGGATTTATTAAATTAAAATCCAAAGCTTTCATTTTAATTATGTCCTTTTCAACTACCATGTTGCCAATATTGATTAATGCCATTTCCAATTTATAATCATCCCATTCAAAATACATTGACTTGATACAGCTTTTAAATTCTACAAGAAAAAAAAGGAATAAGAAAATAAGTAGCTGCAAGCAATGAGCTTTACATATGTTTGCAGGACCCAACTTCGTTTTTCAGACGAATATGACTAAGGTCTAAGGCTTCTGCAGAAACATCAGAAGGTGTAAAAAAGAAAAGCCTCAAACATCATTTTGTAGCTCAGCAAAAGACCAATTAAAGACAAGAAAAATATAAAAAAGTAAACTTTGCCTGACAAACAGGCATAAGTGTTGAAGATATAGTTCCTGAGAAAAGTGGCAACCTGCATAGCTTAAGTATAGAAATATTGAACAGAAAATGAACACAAAAATACCAGACATTTTACCTTTCCCAGCATCATGTAGACTGGAAGATCTGATTCCCCCCATGCTTGAAAACTCATCCAACAAAGCTCTCTCAATCTACAAAATGAGGCAATGTGTAGTAAACATCATGGTCCACTTAATATATGCAGAGTAGTACATCATCTCCAATAAAACTCTACTTCACTAAATTTTAATATCAAAACAGTTGAGCTTGATATAATGAGTTTTTTTGTTCTACCTCCATTCAACTTAAGCCTTAATCATCATGTAGCAAATGGTAATTATCAATAGGAACGTAGCATTTGTACATAATACATGAATTCTTTGAACTGAAGTACTTAAATGGGTTTGTTCAAAACCCAAGCTTTAGTACATTATCAAGAGATTTGAAATCAGCTAAATGGCATCTTCAAAATTAGACCTCAAGTGTACACGCAAAAACATACAAATTGGGTGCATAGCATGCACCGTGTTTAGATCAATAATATATAGCATTCATTAGCATTGCGGATGATAGTTATGGGAAGCGCTTCTTTAGACAAATGAGTAACACATTTCTAAAACATTTCAACTCATTAAACCCCCATAAACCTTCAAATGGTTTGGTAATCAACAATAACCCTGATTTCAAGGAAGCAGAGAATGATTAAACAGATAGGTGGCCCATTATCAGCTACTTTTAAGCACTATAATCAAATTCCAATCCTACAGTTCCAGTACTCGTCTAAATGTAAATCCTCACCTAATTGTTTGCCATTCCGGCAGAAGAAAAAAAAAATCTTTTCAATAGTGGAAGTGCACGAAAAAGAAGATTTATGAAAGAACCAATGACATCAATAACAAGCTACAGACTTCAAAATGAGCCTAAAGAGCATAAAATGAATTTGTTATATCCCAGCAAATAATATGCAGTGCATGATTCTACGTCTTATCTATTTATTGGAAAGCAAAAAAGTATTTTCCCTACCATTTCTGAGCAACAAAACACAACCAGAAATCAAACTTGCAAACGAGTAGTGAAGAAAAAAGAAGTAAAATTAAAACCTCAAAAGCCTTGACTTTGTAGCCAGAGCGCAGAAGCGAAGCCGCCATTTCCAAGCTCAACTCATCCAAGCCAACGAATCCAACACTTTCTTTAGACGCCATTGCTGGAGAGTATAGTTCTTGAATCTAAGAGTAAAGAGTGTTGAATCGGAGTTGATTTTGGATGATTTTTTCTTTTCTCTTACGAAATACGAAGATTAATCTATAAATTTGGATATATATAGAATCAATCAAACAAGCAAACAAGGAGAGGGAAATACACGTGGGACACAGCTTGCACATGACACGGATAACACCAAACCACATGGGTCCCACTGATGATTTGGAAATTACATAAAGTTCTTATTTGGGATTTTGATTTTGGACTTGTCTGAGCTGTTTACAAAATTTAAAAAAAAAAATATATATATATATATATATATATATATAAATTTATAAATCAAATTGATAAATGTTATCAATCCATTTTCTTGTTTGACCATTATTTAAACTTTACTTTTTTTCAAAAAGTATATTATAAAAATATAATTAAATATCCATTTCATTTTTTATCTGTTATTTTGCTAAAATTAAAAAATAATATATTAATTTAAATTTAATATTAAATTGTGTGATTAAAACTAAATTATCAAATTTAATGAATTATAATTTTATTGAAAAGAAAAATAAATTGAAAAGGTAAATTAAATTATATTGAAAGTTTAAAGTAATAGATAAATAGAATTTAAATTTTAGTTTAAAAATAATAGATAAAAGAAAATAAAAAGAGTAATAATAATATAATAATATATTAATATTACAAAATAATAAAGTGATGGATATTAATCATATATAGCAATTTATTAGAAAAAATTTTCAATCGGTATATGGTACACTAAACTAATAGTATATTTTATAGATATAAAAGTAATTTTTCATACATATCAACATAGTATTGACTTGATGCACTGTATTTAAATTAAGAAATTACTTAAATTAAATTAATGAATTTTTTTATGGAACAAATTAATAATTAAGTGCAATTAATTGTGCATGCTAATTAATAATTAGCAAATTTTTTTAGATGTTAGCTTAATTATATAAAAAAAAAATCATAGGCCAATAAAATTACGTCTGGATGATTTCATTTTAGGGTATTTAATTATATTGACTTTGTAAATATTTTTCTTTTAGGCAAAATTAAAATATGCATTATTCTGGAGGAGTTGGTATGAACCATGTGGTTGTTACACGAAAACCTTTTTTTGAAAAAAAAATCTCTTTTTTTATTATTATTTTTGTTGTCTCTTTCATTTCAAAAAATATATTTCTCACCTTTTTCTTTTTATTTATCTAAAATTATAATCTAATTTTTAAAAAAGACGAATTGCCATCTAAAATTTGACAAAATGTACAATTTAGACTCTAAAATTCAATTTAGTACAATATCACGTTTAAAATTTAAAAATTAAAGCAATTTAACTCCTAAAATAATACGGCACGTATCAAATTATTGAGCGTCAGCCATAATTTCAAAAGCAAAATTACTCTAATTTTGAAATATTAGGGATGACATTACACTAAATTAAATTTTGAAGTCTAAATTATATTTTTTATCAAATTTTAGAAATTCGTTTGCACTTTTAGTTTTTTTAAAAATTATTATACTCTTTCTATCTTTGATCTACTTTAATACCAAGTCAATGATATTCTGATATAATTTATTTATATTTAATTATATTTATTAGAGTATATATAAAATGTTAATAATGGTACATCAGAGATTAATGAAATTGCTTTGTCAATAAGGAAATATGTTAAAATTTGGAACGAATAAAAAAATACAATATTTGAAGCTTCGCAAATGCAAACAATGAAATTGAAGAACAATAGCCTATTGTTTCAATGCCAAACCCACCCCGATGGGACAAGAAAATCATGGCAGCTACGTTAAAGAAATTCGATGGATAATTTAGTAATTAACCTTTAATAATAATTTTTAGTGTGGTATTATAAGCAGATCCGTACTAACGGAAAGCATCTTTAAGTCATATCATACTCAAACTAATCCCCATTTGAGGTAATATCAGACCTAATTGCAGGAACATCTCCCAACGAAATTTGTTACATCCACAAAAACTCAAATCCGAAATCACTTGTTTAAACGATCAGAGTTTTTTTCACTAAGACCAACTTAGATTGGTAAAGATAAATAGATTTTAATAGTGGACAACGAGATTAAAAGAATTATATAAGGTAAGCATATGGATTGTAATTGATATGATTCACATATTCCATCTACTCCATCCATTATAGTGCAATGTAAAGCCAAATCTATTTATGATCCCATCTATTTGAATTTAAATTACAAAGTAATATGATTTAATTCAATATATTATATAATTCATTTGGCTTTACTCGTTTAACTCACTTGTTATCTATTTATACCTTTTGTGATTTTATAATTTTTTTAAAATAACATTATTATAAATTTAATTATTTTTATAACTTATATGATGCATACTTATTTTTATGAACATTTAAAAAAAAGGATATAAAAATATAATAAAATTTAGCACGTTTACAATTCAACTCATTTATAATTAATTTTAACGTGAGTAAATTTGATTCTATTCAATATATTTATAACTCGTGAAATTTTGACCTATAAAATAGCTCAATCCATCATAACTCAATTAAACCCATCCATCATTTACCATGGGCATGGGTCAGGTGGGCCGTGCCTGGTCGGTCTTTTAAAATAAATTTTCTATCCAAGCCTGGCACGAGTTCAGATGGACAAAAGTGGATTTGATGTGGGCCGAGCACGGGCCAACCTGCTTTAAACAAAATTTAAATGAAAAAATAAATTTTATAGATAAAATATAATTATATTATGAAAACAATATACCAATAAAATAATTTAATATATCAATAAATGTATAAAATTTGGTATTCCTTATAAAATTTAAATTTTTTATATAGTTTTAGATATTTTGAATAATATAATTAATGCAAAGTCCAAATCCATCCACCGATAAGCTAGCTTTTGATTAAATTTCGGTCCAAACCGAACTTATAATAAAAATTATGTCTAAATTCACAAAAATTATCGGACTTACTAGATAAATATCCCTGTTTTATGCTAAGGTCTATTTGCCACTGTATATTATATAGCTTTTGTTAATTTTGTCAACACACACGTGTGCATCACATGACACACTTGCATGAATAATTGAGTACATTTATTTATTACTTCCTCCGTTTTTTTTTATCTGTCACTTTTAAATAAAATTTAAATTTTATTTATATGTCACTTTTAAACTTTCAATATAATTTATTTTTCTTTTTTTAATAAAGTCAGAACCAATTAAATTTAATAATTTAGTTTTAATCGCGTAATTTAATATTAAATTTAAATTTATTTATTATTTTTTAATTTTAATAAAAATAATAAAAATGATTGATAAAAAATAATGGAGGGAGTAATTAGTAGCAGTCTTCTAATCTGAAAATGCTGCATCCTTTTGCCTTCCTTCCACAACTTTTGGCTAAGCTTTTTTAATTATTTGTTTTTCTCACATACAAAACGTTGACTCAATTGAAAATTTTCATCTCTCCCTTCAAAGTTAAGCTTCTAAATTGTTCCAAAATGACATGAATTTTGTAAGTTATTTATTTTATAACATCATGGGTCTAAATTACATTGAATCCTATAGTTAGAGGCCATACGACAAAAATTACTCTTAAATTTAGCAAATATTATACTCACAATTTATCTAAAAAATCTTAATTTTAATAATTCTAAACTCATTATTTGTTATCACATGTTCTCACAATTATGGATTTATGAGTGGTTCAAGTGATTCAATACTTTTTTAATTTATGTTAGTATTATTAGATCCAATAATCCCTGATAAAAAAAAATATGGATTACTGAACTATTATTTGGATCAAATTTGGATGAAAATATTTTTCGCAGCTCCTCAAGTATCTAAAAAAAAAACCCTACAGAGTTTCCAACTAAAGAAAATTTCGACGGTTAAGTCAGATCGATACTGTAATACCCTTATCCCTCCTAACAAAATTTCATCAACAAACAACTTTAAAATTTTTTACCATAATTACATAATTGAAATAAATTCATAAACTTTGAAAATGTAAAGATTAATTAGTCATTTACAATTTTCTCTTGAATTAGGAAGCTTAAGCCTCATTTTCCTTGCCTTTGCTCTTTGAAATACCTTATCTTTCTTCACCACCTACATAGGCCGGCCACTAAATCCTTAGATATCCTTATTATTTTATTCTCAAATGAAAAATTCAAACTCATAATCATGTTCTACACCTCAAAATCTATGAAAAAATACAAAATAATTAAATTAAATCACTTAATTTCTCAAGATAAAACTTGCCCCTTTTTTTCTTTCTCTATTTAATTTTTTGTCTTCATTTGCTCAAATCACTTGATTGAGGCCACTAGGGTGATCTAGAAAGATGAAACTTCAGTTTTTATGTTGGAGTTTATGGAGGATTTGAAGTGAAAGAGAAAGAATCAAAGGGAGAGAATGAAGGAAGATGGTTCGGCCACCACAAGAGATGGAGAGAGCTAGTTAATTCTGAAAACAATCTCCAGATTTTTAACCCTATTTATACCCTCTTAATGGGCCCAATATTGGGCTAAACTAATGGGCTTAGCCCAATTTATTTCTAAGGCCTATTTTAGGCATTTTAAAGTCCAATGAAATTTCTCTCTCTTCCAGCCATCAAATCACTTCAAAAATAATTTCATCACTCTTATCACATAAAAAATAGCTAGCACACAAATTTTTGGCTCAATCGGAGTCCATTATCGGTCCAATTCAAACTTATCGGTCCGATTCGACAACTATCAGTGTTACCGAAAAATTTCATTCTCATCACTAAATATATTATACATAAAAATTCATGTAGGCATGCAAAATCTGTCAATTTTCGAAGTTCATTTACTATTTTTAATTATTCATATAAAATCAAGTCACTTTCTCTATCAAGAAAATTGACTCGTTACCTTTTTCGTATTTTTGACATTTGGAAGTCCATTTGACCTCAAATTCACTTTAAATTTCAACTCCGAACTCACCATAATCAATAATTTCCAATGATTCAATAAAATATTTTTGACTTTTAGGTGTTCTTTTAAATCGAGAAAGCATTATTTATAATTAGAAAGTATTGTTCACGGCTGATCCGGTATTGAGGCCATTACAGATACTCAAAGAACGATTAGGAGAGCGGAGTAGTCTAAAAGAAAGAAATGCATTAAATATTATGCTTATTTAGGTTACTGGATTCTTATCTTCAACGAAAAATTCATTTAAAAAGACATTTAATATGATTAAAAAGCTAAACTAAGATTTCTGAATAAGAGTTTTGCCTATTTTGAATAATTAAGAGTCTATGTCCAAGTGTAATTCTGAAAATAATTTCGCGTAGATACCAGTTCGAATTCGAAATGGACCTAGTAATTAGATAGCTGAGTTGCTTTAGGAAGTCCAGTTAGACAGTTCGATTATCACTCACTATTTATTATCTCACGACTTTATAATTATGGTCAATTAAAGTTAAAAATCAAAACAATTTTCAATTATCTTAATTTTTTGTTTTTTTTTATTTTTCTAAAAACTATTCTATATATTTAATAATATTTTTTAATTTTACATATATATTTTTAATGTTTGAATATTTATGAATGAGTGTTTTGTTCTATTAGTGGATTTAGTCGACATAAATTCATATTAATTAGACTAATAAACATAAAATACTCGATAAATTTATACAAAAAAAGATGTTCAATTATAAATATACCAATTTATTAGTTTGTTTGGAAATTGTAATTTTTTTTGAAAGCAGAAAAAAAATATATAATTAGTGGCAAAAATACATTTGAAAATCAAATGGTTTATACCGAGTTGCTACAGTATACCAATAAAACCCTATTCTGAACCCCACTAGCCCCACCTTCATCTTCCTTCTTCGCTCCCTGCTCATTGTTTTTTTTATTTCTTTGCGCCCTTCTCTGCTTCATTGATTGGTTCCCCTGCAATTGCTTGTCGCCTTCTACAATCAAGCTGTTCACTCTCTGGGAATTTCCTTTAAGCATTGGATCAGGAGATTTGGTTTTCAATTTGGAACGCCAAATTCATCGTTGCAGTACGCCAACTGTTGATCGGAGATCGCATGGTGGTAAGCGATTTCTGATAACCCTGGTCTTCAGATCGTTTTGCTGTATTTCATCGTCCATTTCATTTTTGGTCATCATTGCTTAATCACTGAAAGTTTGAACTATTTACGGCTTGGAAATCAATCATTTTATGAGTCACATTTATTCGTTTTCTCCTTTCTTTGTCCCGAAAACTGTAGAAATGGGATTCTGGGCATTGGCAATAAGCGTTTTTTGTTTGAATGATCAGTTAAGGTTGTATTCTAGAAGAAATTTTTCTCATTTTATTGTTTCTTTTCGAAACGAAACTTTTCATTTCGCGGGTGAGAATTGCTTAATCACTATCACTGTCATGTAGAATATAATTTATTGTACTGAAAATTGAACCTTTGACGGCTTATAAATCGATCATTGTTTTAATCTCATTTGCCCCTTTTTCTTCATGGTTTATTCTGCCTTCGGCAACAAGGGTTTGTTGTTATTTGAATTGTAGAAAGGGGATTCTGGGCAAGCAATAAGCATTTGGTTTTGAATAGTCAGTTCAAATTATGCATTTTACTGAATTCTTTTGAATGAAGTAATTGATATTATATGTTTAAAAGGACTGGTTGTCCTACAAATATTAGAAATGGGGATTCTGGACAAGCACTAAGCATTTCATTTTGTATAATCACTTCAAAATTGTATTCTAGAAAAATTTTTCCCATTTCATTTTTATTGATTTTCTTTGAAGCAAGCTTTCAACTGAGCCATATATTATATCTTTAATTGGGAAAATAAGGGAGAAAGTCTATAGAATCAGGATGGGAAATAAATAGAAAGATATTCTGCCATCACTATCACTTCTCAAACCAAATGCTAAGGATTATGTAGGCACGTAATTGGATCTTATACAAAGTAGTATCCTGAATAAGTAATTAAAATAATAATAAAGGTTCAAGGCTTTAAATGTTTCATTATATTTCCTGATCTTAAATTAAGAAAGTGATATATTTCTCAGAGAATCAATCAAGGTTTTCATTGTTTCATGTGGCAAATGTAATGCTTGTATGCTATTGAGTGTAGAGTTTAGCTTTTCCATGGAGAGCTCTGACGAGGAGAAGGATGGAGTTTTTGGGAACTTTATGCCTAAAGAATTAAGTTTAAGTTTAGCTAATGGTACCAAGTTTGTAGATGAAGTACTGGGTGGTCCAAGTGACTGCTGTCTGGAAAATTTTCGTATGGATAAGCAGGTGTTCTATAAGCTATGTGATATTCTGCAAGCCAAGGGCCTGCTACGCCACACAAATAGAATCAAGATTGAGGAGCAGTTAGCCATATTCCTGTTCATTATTGGCCATAATCTACGCACTCGTGCTGTTCAGGAATTATTCCGGTACTCGGGAGAAACCATTAGTCGTCATTTCAACAATGTTTTAAATGCTCTCATGGCAATTTCATTAGATTTCTTTCAGCCTCCAGGATCTGAAGTTCCACCAGAAATCCTAGGAGATCCTAGATTTTATCCTTATTTTAAGGTAATACTATTGTACTTTGGACGTGATATCTCAATTGAGGGAGGGTCCCTTGCATCTCACTCTTAAAAATTTTATGGCTAGGATTGTGTGGGAGCAATGGATGGCATACACATACCAGTCATGGTGGGTGTGGATGAGCAAGGGCCCTTCCGCAACCAGAATGGATTACTTTCACAAAATGTTCTTGCAGCTTGCTCATTTGATCTGAAGTTCCACTATGTTCTGGCTGGCTGGGAAGGCTCTGCTTCAGATTTGCGAGTTCTAAACTCAGCTCTTACAAGGCGCAACAAGTTGCAGGTCCCTGAAGGTAACCTTGAACGCGGTGACCCAATCGAAAGTAAACATATCTATGCAGCAATTGGGGGTGTTTACTTTCAATATATATTCATTCTTTTTTCATGATCTTATATATACGTTCTCTTTGGCTCGCTAAAGTTATACTGCTCCTTTTGGGTGTACTGTTGATGCAGGTAAGTATTACCTTGTGGATAACAAATATGCAAATATGCCTGGCTTCATATCCCCATACAATGGGATTTCTCAACGATCAAATGATTTTTCTGGTTCGTATCATCCTCAAGATCCGAGAGAACTATTCAATCAAAGGCACTCATTGCTGAGACATGCCACCGACCGGATCTTCGGTGCTCTGAAGGCACGCTTCCCTATACTGATGTCAGCTCCTCCATACCCTTTGCAGACACAAGTTAAGTTGGTCGTAGCAGCATGCGCAATTCACAACTACATCCGCAAAGAGAAACCCGATGATTTGATCTTTAGAATGTATGAAGAAGATAGTATACTACAAATGGAAGAGCCATTGCCCCCATTAGAGGTGGATCAGTCAATGACGCAAGTTGAGAACCAGGCTTTGGACATTCAATCTTTTGAGACAGAACAGCTTGAGTATAGTTCACAATTGCGAGACTCTATTGCAAGTAACATGTGGGATGACTATATTCGTGATCTGTCAGCTATGTAAATGGCTTCTTTGGGATTTTAGTTTCAGGATAGTATCGGAATTCTTTTCAAGATCATTGGCCGTATAGTAGTTCTAAATTTGATCTTGACTTTGGTGTAAATTGAAACCTTGTTTATATTAAAGAAATATATTGGTAAATCACATTTTACAAGTTCTTCTTGTCTGCTGAAAGCCAATTGTCATTGCAGGGCGCAAATTACTAAAAATTCGATGTGCGATCCTTCAAGAAATTTTCCTGTAAAAATAGTCAGTATTTTATTGGGTCCATTTCACCTTTTTCTCCAACCCCTTTGATATAGCGGTCCAATAAATTGCTTTCTCTCCGAGCCCAATAATAATGTTTTACTTTCAAAAATTATTTCTTTTGAGGCACATATATTATTTGATTATGAGCTTTTTTTTTTTTAGAAAAAAAGGTGAGCACACAGAAAACAAATAGAGCTAACGAGAGTAAAAAATACTTCCTTCATTTTTTTATCAGTTATTTTTATTATTTTTATTAAAATTAAGAAATAATAAATAAATTTAAATTTAATATTAAATTGCGTGATTAAGATTAAATTATTAAATCTGATTGGTTCTGATTTTATTGAAAAAGAAAAATAAATTAAAAAAGCAAATTAAATTATATTAAAAATTTAAAAATAATAAATAAATAAAATTTAAATTTTACTAAAAAACGATAAATAAAAAAAATGGATGGAGTAACATTTAAGTCATTTAAGTCATGTTTTAGCAAGACATCGATTTCTCGAGGGACTGAATGCAGAACATTGTAATCCGGACTAATCTCATAAGCAAGGTGAGATAAAAAAAAGTCATCAGTAAAGTTGGCCTCTCTGTGAATGTGAGTAAAGGAGACGACATGATTATGAGCTTTTTGACATACAACACATTTATTTTTATTTTTCTTCCAAAAAATTTGTCTTAAGGTGAAAAAAAGGTTGATGTTTGCTATTTTTATTTTTAAAAAAATTACAAAAACCCACTTCATGTTTTTTAGATATTAAAATATTTTTCACCTTAATTTTTAAACAAAAATATTCAAAAAAATATTCAATACGGTACAAAAATATCTTAATAAGTTATTTTATGTTAACTCTAGATTAATAACATTGATACAATAAAATATGCAAATTTTTAAGAAAGATTTCAATTTTAACTATTAAAAATTTATTTATTAATTTGGAAAAATACGATA
This sequence comes from Excoecaria agallocha, assembly GCA_037975025.1. Taxonomy (NCBI): domain Eukaryota; kingdom Viridiplantae; phylum Streptophyta; class Magnoliopsida; order Malpighiales; family Euphorbiaceae; genus Excoecaria; species Excoecaria agallocha. Next base: position 660,021 of record CM075818.1, on the reverse strand, counting down.
CTAATGTCGTATATTTTGTTATGTGTGACCGTCACCTCAATGCCGTTAAAGTACTATTTTACTATCTGAATTTAAAGGAACGATTTTAAAAATGGTGTTTTTTGGAAAATTATTTGGATTTTTGGTGTGTTTTTCAAATTATTTGGATTTTTGAGGTATTTTCTCATTTTCGTTGGGAATGTCAGCAGAAATGGCAGGAGTGGGGCCCACGGCGAGTTTAATTAAATTAATCATCCCAAAAATAATAAAAAGTTAAAATATGTCTCATTTTTATGATCTGATCTTAATTTTTTCCTTTCTAGAGAAAAAAATACGTAAAATTGGAATACAAACAACAGATGCTGAGTTTGCCCAACTTAATCTTCATCCATATTTCTAATCAAATAAAATCTAACAAAATTAATATCACTAAAATTAAAAAAACAACAGTGAATTAAATTATTCTGATTAATCAATTACTTTTTTTCAATTTATCAATTTTTTATTTAAGTAAAAAAAATATTTTTATTGATATTTTAACTATATATCAACGGTCAAGCTTGCTTCGTATATTTGTTTTTTCTTTTAATTTCTTATTTTTCTTAGCCATTAATCTCATAAAATTAGAACAATTATTTCTTTAATTCAAGATATAGGTTGACTATTTTTTTTAAATCAAGTTCTAATTGTATTAATAGACAAAAAAAAACTCATCAATTGCAACCCCAAATTGATAAATTTTATTTATCTGTCACTTTTAGACTTTTAATTTAATTTTATATCAATAAAAATATTTTATTTACTTAAAAAAATTGATAAATTAAAAAAAAGTAATTAATTAATTAGATTAATTAATCTAATTCACTGTTATTTTTTAAATTTTAATGATATTAATTTTGTTAGATTTTATTTGATTAGAAATATGGACGAAGATTAAATTGGGAAAACTCAGAATCCGTGGTTTATTTTCTAATTTTAAATATTATTTTCTCTAGATGGGAAAAGATTAAGATCGGATCATAAAAATGAGACATATTTTATTATTTTATTATTTTTGGAATGATTAATTTAATTAAATCCGCCGTGGGCCCCACCCCTGCCATTTCCACCGATATTTCCAGCGGAAATGAGATACACCAAAATTCATGCCGTGGGTCCCACTCCTGCCATTTCCGTTGACATTCCCAGCGAAAATGAGAAAATACCCTAAAAATTCAAATAGTTTGAAAAATATACTAAAAACCCAAATAATTTTCCAAAAAACACCATTTTTAAAATTGTCCCGAATTTAAAACTTACTTATATAAACATTTTTTACAATTTTTCATTATTTCGAGACATTTTTACTCTAAAATAGATGATATGGATATCTTAATAACTTGAAAAAACATGAGTAACTTTTTTTTTTTGGACCTTTTCCCTTTATTTTATATAAGTTAAGTCCAAATTACCATTTATTAATATTCATCCATACTATCATAAATGCAACGTAGAAAATAATTACACAAAAGATTAAAATTACTCCTTACATTTATATGTTGTGTCCATTTAAATTATCTCATTAGAATTAAAAAAAAAATCATTAATCACTCTTACTCTTTATATTAAAGAATTATATTTGGAACAAAGAATATAGCTTATTTATCTAAAACGACACTTATTTTAGAATAAATTTTCTTTTTAAATGAACATTGAAGAGAGCATACCTTAAGCTTTTAAATATGAAACAAATTGCCGCAATAAACTATGTTAATTTATAAAGGCCACAGTGTTCCATATCCAAAAGTAATTTATGTTTAAAAAATTGGCAAATATATACCAATTTTATCACTTTAAGAGTTATTTTTATTTTTATTAGTTAATAGATGATTTATTTTTATTTTATATTTAGATAATACTAACCTTTTATTAATTATAGTTTTTTCAATTATTTACATTAATATTTTCTTATAAACAATAATAATAACAACTGCAGCAAATGATGTGTCTATATGCATATAACATTACATATATATATATATATATATATTTATTTATTTATAAAAAAGTATATATAATATTATATGTGTACATATATACAATTCATATCAACAATTAATTTATACTTTTAATGGTAACTTAATATAAAAATAGAAAGTCAGAGCTTATAATATTTTTTCTATCAACTATTAATTATCGGTCTCAGTTATTGACAACTGCTATCAACTACTTATTTCGTTTTTTTTTATTTATCACTTTTGAATAAAATTCAAATTCTATTTATCTGTCACTTTTAAACTTTTAATATAATTTAATTTGCTTTTTTAATTTATTTTTTTTTTCAATAAAGTCAGAACCAATCAAATTTGATAATTTAATTTTAATAACGTAATTTAATATTAAATTTAAGTCTATTTATTATTTTTTAATCCTAGTAAAAACAACAAAAGTGACTGATAAAAAAAACGGAGATAGTATCAACTATCAATTATTACGAAAGTACGAATTATTAAACTAAACGAACCTTTAATATTTATAATAATTAAAATTAAGAAAATAATAAAAAAAAGTTAATTATCATCCTTAATAAAAAGTTAATAAAAAATGAGATGCGGCCATATAGATATTTTTTTCAATTAAAATTTCAAATTTAAAATTTTAAAATGACGCATTTTTTAATATTTAAAAATTAATAATTTGCTATTATTTTTTTATGGATCGATTAGCCTTGAACATGAATTAATATTATTAATGAATTTCAAATAATAATAATAATAATAAATTAGCGACTATATAATAGTCACAATGCAAGCACAAAAAATAAAATCCTATACTCTCTCCAGTCTCTCTCAACCCTCTGCACAGTGCAGAGCAGGCAGAGCAGAGACTCTCTCCAATCTGCACCTTCTTCTCCGCCTCAAAAGCTCCAAAATAAATCTAAAACTCACTCATTTACCGACACTTTAAGATGTTAAATCCAACCAATCACATGCTTCCTCCGCCATCTTCTCCCACCGACTCCTCCATTTCCTCCTCCGATCTCGACACTGAGGTACACATAACCCTTCTCTCTCTTTCTTTCTCTCTCTCTCAATACCCAACTCATCAAAGATTGAATCTCTTTTAATTTTTCCTGTTTTGTTTTAGGGTTTTTAATTTTCCGGTGAAATTGTTTTTGGGTTTTTGTTATTCGCAGTCTACAGGTTCTTTCTTCCACGATAGAAGCACCACATTAGGAACTCTAATGGGCGTTACTTTCCCCACCATTACTTTCAGAGCTCCCTCTCAGTCACGGGACACTCCGGTGAATACCGCCGTAAATTCCGGCGGCTCCAATCGGAACAACAGGAAAAAGAAGAGCAGAAGAACTCCCGTGGAGCTGCGGCGGCGAAGATGGTGGAGGCTTTGCAGTGATGGTGAGGCGAAGCCGGCGTCTTTAGGTGAGTTTCTGGAGGTCGAACGGAGATTTGGAGATGGGGCGTTTTTCGGTAATGCTGCGGCGGAGCTTGAGGGTGTGATGGTGGCGCCACCACCGAGCAATTCGGTTAATGGACGGATTTTGTTTGCTGATGGGAGGGTTTTGCCTCCGGCGAGGGAGGTTGAGGATGGGCAATCAACGGCTGGGATTCTCTGTAGTAGATTTCCGGTTTCCCTTACCGGGATCTGTAGTGGTGGAGCGGGATAAACTGAATTTTATTTTTTTCATTTTTTAATTTGCAAATTGCAAACTTTAATTTAATTTAATTTAGTTTATTTCTCATGTAAATTATAATTAATTTGATGGATGGAACTCAAATTTTATTTCTTTTTTTTTTCCCTTAAAAAAAAGTTGGCATTAATGTCAATGTGGATAAATGTCAAATATAATTTTGACTCTTGTCAATTTAATTCCCATCTCTTCCAATCAAGTAATTTAGTTTTGATTATTTATTTGATTCTATCTTTATTGATGAATTTTTCAAGACAAATAAATTTAAATGTTACTCCCTTAATTTTAATTTCTCTGTTAATATTTTATTTTTATTTTTGTATCATCATTAGTGTATTGTTAGAATTAAGTAAATTGAAACTAAATTGCACGAAAATTCCATTAATTCCCTTTGTTAGAATGAGTGTATTTTTAAAAGCGGATTGGAATCAATATTTTCAGAAACGGATCGGATGTAAGCATTTTAAAGCTTTGAAAGCTAACTAATTTATTATTCCTTTCATTTTTTTTTTGTCATTTTTGTTGTTTTTATAAAAATTAAAAAAATATTAATTAAATTTAAATTTAATATTAAATTGCGTAATTTTAATTAAATTACTAAATTTAATTGGTTCTAAATAAATTAATTTTTATTGAAAAAAATTGAATTAAAAAATTAAATTACATTAAAAATATAAAAACGATAAATAAATAAAATTTAAATTTTGTTCAAAAGTGACACATACAATTTAATATATAACCTCCACTTGTAAAAAGAAAATTAAAATATAAGATAATAATAAATGCAAATTACTCAACCTAGAATGGTAGAATATGCTGAATCTTAATGAAAGGGACTGGCTGATATACAAATAAAAGTGATAGAAATTAAAGTTTAAAGATAGCAATTAATGCATGTTATATTATTAATAATTTCAAAAGAAGATGGGGTGAAAATGAAATATGCCCAACCCATCAATAATTTCAATGTGTAAAGATGCACCAAAAAAGCAAGGAGGAAGCAACTTTATGGTAAATGGGATGGGTGAGGTGTTTCCACAGGAATCATATGACCAATCTTTCTCATGAATTGCCAAATGCTACAATTTCTTAGCAGAATGATGATTTTTGCAGTCACATGATGCCTTTGAATTGGAGGAATCATATACCAACTATACAAAGGATGTGGAAGCTGTGATAGAGTGGAAAATGCGGCCTATTTCAATGTCCACACCAATGTTATTAAAATCGGACCGGATAAAGAACCGGAGAGCTTAAGGGTTCGTGGTTCGACCGGTTCATTAAGGTTCAACCGGGTATTTTTCATATTTTAAAAAATATATTATTTTTTAAGTTTTATATAAATATTATGAAAATATCACTATATAAAAAAATTAAAAATAGTTTAGAAAAATATATTTATCATCAAACATTAACAATAAAACTATATTTTCAAGTCATTCAATATTTATAACAAAAATTTAAGATAAATATAGTAAAAAATTGTAATTTTTTAAAGAAATTATTCAAATATAAATTATAAAATTTTATTTTATTCATAAAAAATTCATTAAATTATTTGAATTTTAATTATTTTGTATTTATAATTTTATTTTTTTTCCAGAAAAAATAATATTGTATGAATATTTTGGATAAAAAGTTGATTTTTCTAAAATTAAACCGGTTTTTTATCATTTAACCCGGTTTTTTCAGTTTTATCCCTGTTTAACCGGTTTTTTGGCGGTTTGAAACAGTATTTTTCGGTTTTTATCAAATCCGGTTTTCACCCATTGAACCAACCGGACCAGCCGACGGTTCGGGGTTAAACCGGTTCGACCTCCCGGTCCGGTTTTAATAACCATGGTCCACACTCTCTCACATGCTCATGCCCAATAGCTGGCCGACATTGGGCAGTGATAACTCAGTCACATAGTTTAATTAGACTTTTCAAATTTCAAATATGATTCGAATTTTTATTTAAACGTTATTATAAGCCAGTTATAAGTCGTTATTTTACATTAATAGTTCGTCTCTTTTATTGAACATTCACTAAATTATTTTCTTTTTAGATTACTGAAATCTGACTAAAATTTTATTATTACTTGGTTTATGAATTAATTTATGAGTCTAATTCATATAAGTTTTTCCATTTTTATAGAGTATAAGACAACGAAAAAAGACAATGAATTTTGATGTTATAAAATTAACTTTTATTGAGTTTATGCAAGGTAATTAATTTGTTTGAATATCTTAATTAAATGTGAATATAAAATTGTTTAGGGACTAATTTTAAGGTGACATTGCTTAACATATTTAGTTTTAATAAAAGGGTCCCTTGAATTCATATAATATCTCTTGAATTACAGAAAACTATTTCGTTAAAAATGCCTTAATTTGATAATTAATGCAACACTCTCGATTTTTATGGGATGGATAGTACTATGCATTATTATTATTATTGATATGGTTTCTACCTACTAGTTTCAAATTAATTTCTCAAAAAACAAAAAGTTTCAAATTTATTTTGTTGGAGCAGGATCGACTCACGATAGAAAAAAAAAATTCTTCTAACATTAATTTTTTTTAATCACAAAATTTGAATTTAAAATTTAACATAAAAAAAAATATCGAGCCATTTCAACGGACTAATATTAATTTATTATTTTCTTAAATTCTTATATATTACTTGACATTGCTAATATTTTTCGGATTTGATGTCCCGCCAAAACACACCTGATACACCACAATCACAAACACTAAAAGAGCAAATTAACAGTTCCAGAAGTTTGCTCCTGTAAACATTAATGAACTACACTGATTCCCAAAAATTGAGAAGAAAATAAGTTTTCTCTATGAACAAGCACCACATCAAAAGATAGACAATATCATCTAAATCATAGTTGATAAGTGAAGAAAGCTATTAGTGAGGTCCTAATAAATTTTATCATGACCAATTTCTAATCACAACAAAGAACAGCAAAAAGATGAACAGATTCAGGGTGGAGAAGCACTTAAACGAATGGCAACAGACTTGCCAAATGCTTTTACATAGCTTTAAATGACGCCATACATATCAACTTACAACCAGATTAGAAGAATTTCAATGAACTTTGGCAATTGCCACTTCTAACAGTGAAAACCAGAGTCCCAAACAAACTTGTACCATCTAAAATGCATCTTACGCAAAGGTCAAAGGCTGCTTTCTTTGATAATAATACTGCATGTATCCAGATTCATCAAAACTTCTGAAAGACTCCTTCACTAAAATGCAACTGTGTCCCACAAATGTTCTACAGTTTTGGTTTAATTGTCCAAGAAGACTTCCCACCAAGTATATGGCACTATGCAATAAGTATCAAAGAAATTTCTTGATCCCTCTCTCAATCATGTCATCCATAATTCAAGCTAGCATCTCTCTGCTAGCTAATAACATTAATCAATGCATCTCCAAAAAACTAACATTGGTCTATGACTTTTTACTTTATTAAACTAAATGATATGGATAGCATTCTCATCAATTCCACTGCAGATCTAGTATTCATTTTTTTAGGAGCAACAATCAATCATTTTAATTATAAGCCCAATTAAAACCATTATGTGTTATCATCTTAATGGAGACGAACATATTTCAAACTTGTTAATTTAGCATGTTAAAATCCTAAACTTGCTAATTATAGAATCATTAAGACGATAATTATGGAAAATTTCTCATAATTACTATTTTTGCTCCAAATTCCATGTCCTTTCTATCATTTTCCATCAACTTCTCCTTTCAAACCATAATCACCATAACCAAATTCTCCAAAATTACTCTCTGTAGAACAAAATTGAATCAATCTTTGATTAACACTTGAATTACTGTAAAACAGATTGGAGTTTGTTAGGGATTAATTCTTTTACCTCATTTTCCTTCGCCATGGAAGATGATGGATAGATTAATCCTAAGCACAGAAACCAAGCTCCGCCAATTCCGGCGCCTGACCGCCGCCAAGCCGTCGTCCTCCGCCACAGTCGGAGATACAAATCCTCTCCACATTTTATGGCACTACCAGATCCTCGATCCAGACAGCGACTTCGTTACATACTGGAATTACATCTTCCTTCTCACCTGTATCATTGCTCTGCTTATCGATCCTCTGTATTTCTTTCTCCCGTACGCGAATCCACAAGGTGTTTGCTTGGCAAATGACAACGACCTTGCGGTTCTGATCACGTATTTCAGATCCATTGCTGACATTTTCGTCTTGCTCCATATGCTGATGAAGTTCCGTACGGCTTTTGTTGCTCCGAGTTCTAGGGTTTTTGGACGAGGAGAATTGGTTATGGATGCTAAAGAAATTAGCAGGAGGTATCTTAGGTCTGATTTTGTTATTGATTTAGCCGCTGCTCTTCCTCTTCCTCAGGTACATGCATGGAGCATCTGTAGGTGTAAATGTGCAATTTAGCTCGAACGAGACGTACATGTCAAATTATAACTTTAAACCTACCTAGAAAAAATCCAAATCGGTGATTTTTTTTCATAAATCGAATTCGAAATTTTTTTTATGAGACATTTTCTAGTGGTTTGCTAGTAAATATTTTAATAATGAATAATTGACATAAAATCAAATTCATATAGTGTGCCTCTCTTGTAATATAGAGTTTTAAAGAATCAAATTTCTGAATTAATCGAATTAATGGAAGGTCTTACAAAAATTTACCTTCTAAAATTTCCTATTTAATATAAAATACAAAAGAATTAGTTGGATAGTATTACTCCGGTTCGCAATGTGAGCATATAAATAACGTTTGATCAGATAAGATAATTTTTACTCGATATGATGGTATGTATATATGCATGCACATCACACACGCATATATGCTGAATCACGTCCCCAATTGAGATAATTTATGATAAGGTTATAATAAAAATTCATAAAAAGAAAATATATTTGAAAAATGAATAAAAAATTGTTTTTGGAATGAAATAAAACAATATGCTAGCAATTGGAAGTTGAGATGTAAATTTGACCTTTAGGGCTAATGAAATTTGAGGGTTATTTATTTTACACATTTTCTATGATTTTTAGAGATTCATGATAGTTTTTAGATTATTCTTTTTTTTTTTATTTTTCAAAATTTAAGGGTTTTTTTTTTTGCCTTTTTTTTGTATATAAATGAGACAGATTGTGATTTGGGTTGTGATTCCAGCCGCGAGAAACAGCAGAGCTGATCATGCAAACAACACACTTTCTCTCATAGTTCTGATTCAGTATATTCCAAGAATCTTTCTAATGTTCCCTTTGCATCAAAGAATTGTAAAAAGCACTGGCTTTGTCGCCAAAACTGCCTGGGCCGGAGCTGCTTACAATCTCCTCCTTTACATTGTTGCTAGTCATGTAAGCATCAACTTAATCAATTATCTACCTTTATTTTAAGGCAATTCAATGCAGTTACGAATGGTGTTATTAATTTGTTGCAGACATTAGGAGCATCATGGTATTTGTTGTCGATGGGAAGACAGTTCCATTGTTGGAAGATGGAGTGTTTAAAAGAGAACAAAAGAGGGGTAGTAGGTTGTGTTGAAAGTTTTCTAGATTGTAGCAGTTTGGGTAAACCTGAACGTATTTTTTGGCGAAATGTCACGAGTGTTTCTGCTAATTGTGACCCTCTTAATCCTAATATCTCCTTTGAGTTTGGCATATTTGCTGGTGCTTTTACAAATGAAGTTGCTGCCTCTTCCTTTGTTGAGAAGTACTTGTACTGTCTTTGGTGGGGTTTGAGAAATTTAAGGTATGCTTCCATTACATTTATTAAAAAACTCAGATTTTTTTTATTTTTTATCTAATAGTTTATATTTAATATATTTAATACATCTAATGTAGCAAATTATTTTCCTAATTTTATTATACATACTAAAGAGATTTATTTTATTTTGGCAGCTCTTATGCACAAACTTTAGAGACAAGTACATTTTTGGGGGAGAATGTGTTTTGCATCGTTACATGTATTCTTGGTTTAGTACTCTCCGCACAATTGATTGGCAACATGCAGGTAAAACCATGCTTCTCCATCATAGTTTAATGGGATAATACATAAATTTTTTTTAAACTAACACCATTTAACAAATTACCTCTAAATTCGAGTATATCAAATTATCTACTGAACTTATTAAAAATGTCAGATACATGTGGCACATTATAAAAAGCGTGTGAAAGTAATAAGAGGATAATTTGATAGTTTTTAAAATTAAAGAAGAATAATTTAATATTTATAAAAGTATTAGGTTAATATGATATTTGATTAGTTTAAAGGCGATAATTTGGAAGGAAATAATGTATTATTTTCTAGTTTAATTGTTATTCATACTGTATTATTCAATTGTTATCAATATGTAAATTCATTTCCACTATATTTAATGGTTTTAATAATGATTTATTTTTGTTTAATGAAGACTAATTTGCAATCAATGTCGGTAAGAGTAGAGGAGTGGAGAATAAAGAGAAGAGATACAGAGGAATGGATGAGGCATAGGCAGCTACCGCCAGAATTACAAGAGCGAGTTCGTCGATTTGTTCAATACAAATGGTTAGCCACAAGAGGTGTTCATGAAGAATCTATATTGCGTTCTCTACCTTTGGATCTTCGCAGAGAAATTCAACGCCATTTATGCCTTGCCCTTGTTCGTCGTGTATGTCTTTTTCTCCCTTTCTTATTAACTTCTCCATTTCACAAACGTGATTATAGTTTTGAAGGAAAATAATAGCTCATATTCTTTTCTTCCCACATGGTTAATTTGCTTGTTTTTGTGGGTTTTAGACTAGTTTTACTGGCAGAAGCCGAAAATATTCAAAATCGGGCATTTTGTCCCATATTATGTGATAATCAATCACATGATATGTATTTTAAAAGTAGGCTAAAGTAGCAAATCGCTTCCTAAAGTTTGTCAAAAATGTGTAATTCAAAACTCTAAAGTTTTACTTACTGCAATATTGGCTATTATATTTTAAAATTGGAGCAATTTAACCCTTAAAATGACAAGTTCGTCAGTTTGACTATCTTTCGTCTGTTAACCGCTGACGTGGCGATGTGGATGACACGTGTTACTTCAAGATTGGACACGTGTCTACTGACGTATTCCTTTTTAGCCACGTCATGTCCTATGTATCAAATCCTGAAATATCACGTTTAATTCATGTCGTCACGTTAGCAGTCAACAGATAAAAGATGGTTAAATTTACAGAACCAACATTTTAAAGGTCAAATTGCTCAAATTTTAAAATATTAGGGGTAACATTGCATCAAATTAAACTTTAAAGGTTGAATTGCACTTTTGCCAAACTTTGGGGAGCGATTTGTATTTTCAGCCTTAAAAGTAAAATATGTCAATTTTAATAAATTTAATTTTAAAAATTACCAATTTTAAAAAAATATAGAGGTAAAATATTTTTATTTTAAATAATTTAAAAGCAAAAATTCATAAAATCGTTCTATTTTAAATATTTTAGAGACAAAACATGTTATCCCTATCTATAATTGTATACTTGATATATACTTATATTATATGTGTTATGTCAATAGAAGTATTTTTAAGAAATAAATTTATCAGTAAGGTCATACGAGCAGCAATTTAGTGAGCCAACCTAGACTTTAATATTATTCAGTACTAGTGTGTAGCTCACAAATTTGAAAATGAACCCTATTTTTAGCTTATTTGATAGGTTAAATTTAGCGAGCATGTATGGTTGTGCTGCAAGGTCCTTAGCTGAGACCCGAAATATTATAATTAGGCAAATTCATGAAAGCAACTTCTATGTTTCAATGCTACGGTGTTAAAAGCTATTGTATGCAGGTGCCATTTTTCTCACAAATGGATGATCAACTGCTTGATGCGATATGCGAAAGGCTAGTGGTATCATTGAGCACAGAGGGAACCTATATATTCCGAGAGGGTGATCCAGTAGACGAGATATTATTCATAATCAGAGGCCAGTTAGAGAGCTCAACAACAAATGGAGGGAGATCTGGATTTTTCAATTCCATAACACTAAGGCCAGGAGATTTCTGTGGTGAAGAGCTACTAACATGGGCTATAATGCCTAACCCTAGTGCAAGTTTACCTTCATCTACAAGAACTGTGAAAGCAGTTTCTGAAGTTGAAGCTTTTGCACTTCAAGCTGAAGATCTTGTGTTTGTTGCCCAACAATTTAAAAGACTTCAAAGCAAATCTCTGCAACATGCCTTTAGGTACTATTCTCATCAATGGAGGACTTGGGGTGCTTGCTTGATCCAGTCTATTTGGAGAAGATATCAAAAGAAAAAGATGGCTAGAGAGTTGGCATTGCATGAGAGCCTTTCTTATAATTACTACTGTAGCAATCAGAAATCAGATCGACAACAGCAGCAGCAGCTCTTGTTTAAACCTCAAGAACCTGATTTCAATAGAGATGGAGATGAACGTGTTTAGGATAGGATATACATGTATATGAAAATTAATCATTAATTTTAAAAAATTTTACTTCATTAATTAATTAGTTAGCAACTTGTATAGTGTAATTAAGTATTTTAGAATTCTTAATCATAGAAGCCTCTTTTTTTATATAATCCAATAAACATATGAAATCTATCATATTCGTAACTAATAAATATAAAAATTTCACAGTAGAAAAAGATATTGTTAACTGAAAAAGAAAAGAGTTTATCTGAACAGAACATGTTGAATCCGAACCGTATGCATGGTGGCCAATTGGATGAGAGGCTTTGAGAATCTGCGAAAATGAAGACTATCCCGATCGGAGTGGATATTAGTGCTCCGATGCTCAAGTTAACTATCGGGATATTTAGAGAAAATATGTAAAGAGAGATCAGGTTGTGTGTATTATGAAAGAATTTACTCTATTTATAGAACTAAAACCTTGAATCTATGACCTTTTAGCAGTGGGTCTTTGGTCTTTTAATATGGGGTGGGTTGCTCTTAACTCTCAACTTATATTTGATTTTTTCATGTATTATCAGCAACGACAGACATAAATCACAAGACTAAATAGTTTCGTATATTTTCTTTTGCAATTGATGCTCACGAATTTGCCATAGAAATCTTTGGACAAAAGGACAAAAAAAAGGAATATGCCAATCAAAACATAAAGTTAAAACAAACAAGTGGTACCTTTTTTTTATTATTGCAGTCTTGAAGAATTTTATTTTGTATTGTTTGAGATAATTTTTATCTTGATACGGCATCAATCAACTATCAAGTTGCACCATTATGTACATAGTCAAGGCTAAGATAGGTACCATTGGTTCTGCGGGGGCCAGCAGCAACTAGCATCGTCGCGGCCACTTTTCTGCTGTTAGTGGGATATGAAGTTTTTTTTTTTTTTGCAAGATAGTGGGATATGAAGTTAATTTCAGATATGATCAAATAATAATAATAATAATAATAAATTATACCAGTGATGAAAGAAATTTCATTCCATTAAAATAATAATTCTTTACGATAATTTTGGGTTAATATTATTTATGGTCACTGAATTTAGGTCTAATAATCTAAAAGTAATTGAATTATTTTTCGTAACGAAATTGTTACTGAATTTTACATTATTTTGCGTAAAAGTCATGACAACCGATTTTCGATGAGAATCATTGCAGAAATATTGACGTGGCATGCCACGTAATCTACTTTTGTACTCGTGGCACGCCACGTCAGCTTATATTTGCATACGTGGTGTGCTACGTCAGTATTCTGATAAAAGTTATTATCGAAAACCGATCAAAGTCACTTTTGTGTAAAATAGAACAAAATTCAGTGATAATTTTGTTACGAAAAATAATTCAGTTATTTTTAAATTATTAGGCATAAATTTAATAATTATTGGTGAAATCAATCCTAATAATTTCGTAAATGGTAAAAACACGCGATATTAAATTGAAAAAACTAACATAACAAATTGACTATATTAAAAGTTTACGCGTAAAATATCCACATAAAAAATTGTATATGTGGTTGCCTAGTTGGATTTGCTATGCTGACACGTGCAAAGCATAAACAGACATCTCTAATGTCCGAATTTATCTGACAATTATTACATATGAAGTTTTTAATGTGAAAATCTTACATGTAAGTTTTTAAAAAATATTTTATATGATTAATGTATTATATCAAAATTTTTGAATAAAAAATAATCCATTTTGGTCTCTGATGAAAAATATTGCAAATGTTAATAATTTTAATGCAATTATTTATTATAACTTGAAAATTTCTTCGATGCCACCCTTAACGGAGTTCACTAATTTATACATAATTTATTATTATTATTATTATTATTATTATTATTGATAAATCACAATTTTTTATAAAGAAGGAAGAAGTTTCCATGTAGGAAAGACTGAGAGGTTCGATGGTTAAGAGAGCGAATGCCGATCGGATTGAAGTAGAAAAGACCTGCAAAGGGTGCTTGTCCGGTTGTTCGGACGTTAACACTCTAATGCTTAAATTAGCAATAAAGAGAAAAGCTATTGGAGAGAGAATATATATTTAGCTTAGAGAGAGAAGGAGCGTGTATTTTATAGAATAAATCTGCTATTTATAAAATTTGAGGAAGCTTGAATAATGTTTTTCGAACAGTGGCCTATTCCGAAGTAGTTATGACTTACTATATAGGTGATGACGATTTGACAGTGTCGTGTGTCAGACAACTATATCATATCAAGGAGAGATCAACTCCAATCGGACGGCCTCATTTTACGTGTCCAACCAACCAGTTTGGAGAGGTTTTTGTAGGCTTTTTAGTTATGGATATTTTGATGATAGGTCTTATGGTTTAGAATTTTCCGAGTAATATCAATTATTATTGAAGATGCATTACCAACTTGAGAAACTTAATAGTCGGTTTAGATGATTAATGATTGAATATGAATTTGTTTTTGTGCATTGCACGCATGCTCTAGTCAAAATTCATTCTCTACTCATATAGAATATACTACGTTTTAATATAAAAAATATTAATTTTTATTTAATTTATTAATTAATTTGCTCTTTTGATTTGAAATTGGTTGATCATATAGATCTCTTTTTACTTATATGCTATTTTTACATTTTTGTTTCATTCTAATGTTAATACTCGAAATAAAGTGTTTAAATTTTATGCTAAATTTTTTAATACAAATGTTTAATTATGCTAAAAAGATTAGTATAATTATCAAATGGATTAAAAGGAAAATTAGCATGGCAACAGGAGTTCAGCCGTTTTGTGTTTGGAGTAAGAATGGTTTCAACAATTTCAATTACAGAATTTTTTTAATATTTCTTTAATTAAGAACCTATTTTCAAATGCAGAAAGCCAGAAACTTGAGCTATCATAGAAATTCTTTTCCAATTACTGGCAAAAAAATAAATAAATTCAATCTGTTCTAAAAATTTCCAATTACTGGAAAAAAAATAAATTCATTCGATTCAATTTTAAACCGATTTTACGGTTAATGTAATTTATTTAGATATAGCTGTTTTCAGTGACGTAGCTATATGGTTGGGAAGGGAGGCAATTGCCCCTTTATGTTTTGAATTTTTTTTTGTTATATATAGACCTATGCATGGCTAGATTTAGATCTGATTTTAAAAATAATTTCTCGTCCAAATTTGGCTTAAAACACTATAAATAAAAGGCAGGTTTGATACCGGAGGATTCGAGTGGACCTAAATCTATTTATTGTTAAAATTTAAATAAAAATATTTTTATTATATAAAATATATATTGTATTATACCAAATTATAAAAATGCACTATAAAAATGATTTTCTATGTCAATAAGTATATAAGATTTGATATTTCTTATTAAATTTAATTTTTTTTTTGTATTTTTAAATATTTTAGATTATTTTATTTTTTTCAATCCAGACTAACCTAAGCCTGTAATTTATATGCAAAGTCTAAATTTGCCTGTCAATAAGTGAATTTTTATTTAAATTTAAGTTAGATCGGATTTAATGATATAATAAAAATTAAGTTCAAACCTGTAAAATTTATTCCATAATCAGTTTTTTATCCAATAAACAGCTTTTTATCCTTTCAAAAGTTATGCCAAACACGCACCTAGTGAGTACCCAGCTGTATATTCAGCATAAGTAACAATTTCTTTCACATTAGTATATATATGACACGATTTTATTTTATTTTTTTTTAAGTTGGCAATTCTAATCAACCACAACTTGAATGATTGAGTATTTTGTTAATTAAATTGAATAAATCGTTAAATTTATGATTTAATTTTGATTTCTTAAAATAAAAATTGATTTAATCAAAATATAAGAGATTTACTTGATTATCAAATTAAATTTGATAGACTTATTTGATTTTTTGGTCTGACTCAATATACTTGGACTAACAAAGATCAATTTTTATTTTTTACTTTTTTTTTTGTAAAAATCAAAAAATTGAAATGCAACAAATAGTTATTAAAATTGAATTTCCAACCATATTGGTTGATTCAAATGATTTAACATTTTTTTTAGATAAAATTTTGAAATTCAGTCTTTGTAAAAATTAGTATTAAAAAATTTTATCACCATGGGAAGTCAATCCGGTTTAAACTTGTTAATAACAGTAATTATACTAAAAAATTGAATTGGCATGGGCAAGAATATGCTGAATTTATTACAAGTCCAAGGCAAAATCCAAAATAATCACCGTTCACCTGTGTTTTGGTAAAAAAAAAAAAGAAATAAAGAAATATTTATTTCATTTTTTTATTAAAATTAAAAAATAATAAATATATTTAAATTTAATATTAAATTACATGATTAAAATTAAAATTTTAAATTTAATTGATTATAATTTTATTAAAAAAATAAATTAAATTATATTATAAATTTAAAAATAATAAATAAATAAAATTTAAATTTTATTTAAAAATAATAAATAAAAAAGAGCGGAGAAAGCAGTGTGACAAGATTGGATCCTTCGTAGAGATGTTAATCACGCCACTTGGCCACCTGAAAACGTGTTCATTGGGTCCCACTGTTTTCTTCTATTTTATTTCCTTGGACAGTGCATGTTGGCCAGGTGTCTTTTCTCCAAACTCTTTTAACTCTCTAATTATCATTAATTAATTAATTAATTAATTGTTTAACTCCCTTGATTATACTAACGTTTTCCTCCTTAAATCCCTGGATTTATTTTCATTAAATAGAGTTTTTATTTAAATAATTAAATGAAATTCCAAAATCTAATAATTACATAACAAACAATTAAACGATAAAGTTATTTTCAAAATTTTCAATTATAATTTTTTTATCGCGTTTGAGATTGATTAATTTTTTTAAAATATTTTACTTTGAGTTCAATTTATTAAAATTGAATAAATATTATATATTTTAAAATCCAGATCTCACAACTCACAGGATTGACAATAATAGTTATTATCATTAAAAGATAAAATTATAATTTTTTATTAAACAATTATAGTTATTATTATTGAGAAATTATTTTTTTATAATTTTTCTATCATACAAATGCTAAAAATATAATAAATATTATGTATTTTTAAAATAATAAAAATAATATAATATAACAAATTTAAATTTTAATTAATAATATAAAATTAAATAGGAGCGTAGTATAATTAATAAGTAATCTAACCGAGTACGTAATTGAAACGATAAAGATCATGTAAAAATATTAGACTAAAAAAAAAAAGTGGATTAAAATTATGGAGAATAATTTAGAAATAAATAAATAGTTTTATTCCTAATTAAATTAGTAATTAAAGAAAAATTAAGCAGATACCGAGCTACAACCCAATCATTGCATCCGGAATCAACGATTCACGCTTCTAAATCTTAACAAAATGGTAACTCTCTTCTTCTTCTTTCTTTCCCTTTCTTCCTTGAATTGA
This sequence comes from Excoecaria agallocha, assembly GCA_037975025.1. NCBI lineage: Eukaryota > Viridiplantae > Streptophyta > Magnoliopsida > Malpighiales > Euphorbiaceae > Excoecaria > Excoecaria agallocha. The sequence goes on along the minus strand of CM075818.1, from coordinate 642,507 downwards.
ACACAGCCATGGCCGTTTCTTTCTTCTCCCCTATCCCACCTAAACCTCCTTTCTCTCTCTAAACCCCCCTCTTTCACTTCTCTTTCTCTCTCTTAATTTTCCCTTCATTCATGGCGATTGTAACCGGCGATCGCTACCTAGATAAGCTAGTCAAATTCGTCGAACACCAGGCCGGCCCTTTAATTGGTGGCTCGTTGATTCTCAAGCTTAACCCCGCTGGTCTTCACTACGTTCAATCTAGACTCGAGGCGCTTCACGAGCTTGAAAATCTTCTCTCTGGTGCTCCTGTTGATTATCTTCGCGCTTACGTTTCTGACCTCGGTGACCACCGTGCTCTTGAACAGCTCCGTCGGATTCTTAGGTTGTTGACGTCGCTCAAGGTTGTTTCAGTTTTGCCTCCGCCTGCTCGTGATCCTACTCCGCTTTCTTTGTTGCCGTTTGGAAGATTGAAAGTGTTGGAGCTTAGAGGATGTGATTTGTCTACTTCCGCAGCTAGAGGTCTGCTTGAATTGAGACATACTTTGGAGAAGATAATTTGCCACAATTCTACTGTGAGTTATTTTTTTCCTCTTTGCTAACTAATTTCTTGCTTCTGATTAATTTCTGTGTTTTATTTTTCCTTCGAAATGCGAGGTAATGAAATATTGGATTATTTGCTTTATGTTGTTTCTTATGCGATTATTGGGATAAATCCAAATAGATGCTAATGATAGGGGGGGGGGGGGGAGGAGGGGAGTCAATTATTTTTTCTTTTATGTGATGAGAAGTGTGGTTCTATTAAAGCAAAAATAAATTATTATTTCTTTGTTAGAGTCCATTGCTTGATAATGTTGTGCTTTGGTACTAAGAGTTTCCATCCTAGTTGTGATAGTTTTTTGATTAGGAATTTCAGGCCACAATTGTCATGATCATAACTTGTGAAATTTTGTATCATTGAGACCAAATTCTTTTTATGGTGGTTATTTATTTCCCTCTTTTATAACCTGTTTTAATTTGCGATTATTGGGATAAATCCAAATAGATGCTAATGATAGGGGGGGGGGGGGGGGGGGAGGGGAGTCAATTATTTTTTCTTTTATGTGATGAGAAGTGTGGTTCTATTAAAGCAAAAATAAATTATTATTTCTTTGTTAGAGTCCATTGCTTGATAATGTTGTGCTTTGGTACTAAGAGTTTCCATCCTAGTTGTGATAGTTTTTTGATTAGGAATTTCAGGCCACAATTGTCATGATCATAACTTGTGAAATTTTGTATTATTGAGACCAAATTCTTTTTATGGTGGTTATTTATTTCCCTCTTTTATAACCTGTTTTCATTTTTGCTTTTATTGTGCATTTTATTTTTGTTGTTTTCAAATATGAATGTGAATGTTGTAATTGATAGCAATATAATGTTTGACATGCTTCTTTTCTTTTTCCTTTCTGTGTTTTTAAAAATTTAGGATGCTTTACGTCATGTGTTTGCGAGTAGAATTGCTGAGATAAAGCACTCCCCCCAATGGAACCGGCTGTCATTTGTGTCATGTGCATGCAATCATTTGGTTCTGATGGATGAGTCATTGCAACTACTCCCAGCTGTAGAAACTCTGGATTTAAGTAGGAATAAGTTTGCAAAGATGGATAATCTGCGGAAGTGCACCAAATTGAAGCACCTGGATCTTGGGTTCAATAATTTGAGAACAATTGAACCGTTTAGTGTGGTAGGATTCATAAACCCATATTTACCCTAGTGGATTACCTCTTTGGTTTGTATGCTTTGAAATCTCTGACTTGTTTGTTTGATTCAAAGTAAATTTTTATTTTGCATCCATCTGAGATTTGTTTCATGGTTGTGGCTGTTTTAGTTGCTACATTGTTCTCTATGACCGTATGCTTTAGGTGTTAAATGCTTTGATGTAGGATTTGCATACTAAATTTCTAATCCCAATCTTGAGAATTTAACCTCATTACGCTAAATCGTATGGATATCTGCCACAAAGAAGAATGGCAGTTCTGAATATTGAAGCCTTTTATTTTTCTCCTTGTAAGAAGGCTGCTATTTATATCATTATCTTTTTACACCTAATCCTGAAATCATGCTCAATTTATCAAAGTAAGTAGGTTAGTAATCTGTTTTGTGATTAATGATATTGCTGCCATTATGATCTCCATACTAAACTTATATAAACAAGACTCTTAATGCAAAATTCTAATTGCTTTCAGTGAGTATTGACATTCTAGGAGAAAAAATGGGGTTTGATCATAAAATTTTACTTTGGTTTTTCAATCTGTATGATACATAATCACAAATATTCTCTATTTATATGATCATATCCAACCTTGAAGATGCGTAGAAGAAAGAGTGATGCTTTTCAACAACATTTTGCTTTCATTAGGACCTCATTACATTATATCAGGAGGCATTAGTAAAAGCTTTAAATTCAATTTTCAATGGCTAATACAGTTCAAGTTGGTTCTCAGTTTTATATGTGCAATAAATTGAACTATACAGGGAAAGTTGCATCATAAATATGCATGGAAGTTGGACATAGAGTTGAGTTTCTGTGGTGAAGGTGGTTTTGACATGGATGCCAATCTTCTCTCCTTTTGTCCTGCTAAGCTTACAAGACTTGTTATTGCATGCTAATTGGTATCAGTGTCCCATAATTTTGTTATGCAAGTAGTGATGTGTTGTTTGATGTGATCCTCCTACATGAAGTGTCATGATGTGTTAATAAGTGGTGAACAAGTAGGGGGCTCAGCAACTCTTTGAGGACTTGTTGGCCTAGCAAGCAATGCTGTTGGAGTTTAATGGTGTAGAGGCTAGCTTCTTCTTCTTCTTCCACCTTCTCCTCCTCCATTTGTTTATTCTTTAATTATTTTTGCTTGTTGGTTTGAATCTAAAATGTTTTATTCAGTTATTGAATTTCTATTTAGCATTAGTTTTGGACCCATATCCCAATGTTATCGGACTGTGCAGGTCTCCTGTCATATTGTTAAGCTTGTTTTGAGGTACAATGCTCTTTCTACATTACATGGGCTTGAGAATTTGAAGTCCCTCGAGGGGCTTGATGTTTCCTACAATATTATTTCCAACTTTTCAGAGCTGGAGTTCCTTGCAAGCCTACCATCTCTCCAGAACTTGTGGTTGGAGGGAAATCCATTGTGCTCTGCCCGATGGTATCAAGCACAAGTATTCAGCTTTTTTGTTCATCCAGATAAAGTAAGTCTTGGCCTCTGTTAATTGTTTGTTTGAGCATCCAGGAGTCTACTTTAAGAGTTGCTATTATTATTGACCGCTATTCGATCTGCATAACACATTGCATTGCTCTATTTTTTTTTTTTCAATTCATCTGTCCTAATAATCTTTCTACTATCTCCCGTTTCATGACCAAGTAGGTGAACTTGGATGACAAAAAAATCAGCAGAAGAGAGTTCTGGAAGAGGCAAATCATAATTGCTCGCAGGCAGAAGCGGCCTTCCAGCTATGGTTTTTACTCTCCTGCAAAAGATGAAGCTGAAGGAGAGGGTAGTGTAATAAAGAAAAGGGTAGGCATATTTAATTGGAGTTCAGGCTTTTTTGGGAAGTTACTTTTGTTCCTTACTGTTACTCTTAATGACATAGCTTGAATGGAAGTATATAATGTTGGCAACATACATGTATATTATAATGCTCATTCATTGAATAACATACATGGGAAGTTTTTACTCAGTGAATAAGCATTCTGAGAACTACAATGGGAGTATTTTTAATGTGAAATATTGTGTTTATATTTCTGCTTTATATTTATTGATATAAACAGTAGTGACATTCCCCCATGCAGAGAAAGGTAACTCGTCTTGCTTCAATTGAAAGTGAAGAGGAGAGCACATACTTCTCTTCGGACCAGGAGTCACTGTCATGCGATAATGATATTCAAAGCAAAGAGGAAAATGTCATATCTGAGGATGAAGCTGAAATAGTTGATTTGATTAACAGAGTTGAATTGATGAAGAAAGAAGATTCTATTCTGTGGCTGCGGGAATTTAAGGAGTGGATGGATCATGAATCTAATAGCTTTGCAGATGATGGTACATACAAAGGGGCTATGCTGAATCATGTGAAGGAAAATCATTTGAAAAACAAGACAGACCAGAAGCATCATGGAAAAAGTTCAAGATTCTCAATGCATTATCTTCATGCTTCAGGAGATGACAGGGGGCCAGATTTCCTTGAATCTGATGCTTCTGTTGTAGGTATGCCACCTTTGGGCACGGAGAGATCAAAACAGTATTGTGATAAATCTTATTCACAAGGAGTATCCTTCCATGGAGACCATAGGATGATTGAAAATGGGAACTTATTACCATTGGCAGCCATAGATGATACAACAGAGTCTTATTCCTCCTCTGTTTACCCTGTGTCCCCTCCTCATTATCAAGAGGACATCTTGCATCATCGGCAAAATTTGTTGGAAGAATTTTTGCAGCTATCTGCAGAGTCCTATTCAGTGGCTTCATCAGATAGTGACCCTAGCACTGGTGATGATGATTTGCATGAATATGACACTGTAACACCAGAAGATCAGTCACGGAATCAAAGATACTTGAATTTGATTGTTGGAGAACACTCATATTCAAAATTCATCAATGATAAGAATTATGACCCTAAACATGGGATTCATCATGATACTGAAAACCAAAGATTTTTGCTTGATTTACATGCTAAACAAACCTGTTTCAGAACGAATGATTTAAATTCAAACAATCATGATATTCCTGTTGTTTCCTGTGCTGGTGAGACTGCTCATTCTGTTGACCAGGAGGCAGATTTGCTGGAGAAAACAAAAAGTAAGAGGAAACCAAAAAAGAGAGTCGTTTCACTATCTGATGATGGGGTTGACAAGACAGAGACATCAGCAAGACCAAATGGTGAAGCTGGTGATCTAGGGAAGCAAATTGTGGAGAGTGTCAATCATCAGGACCTTATTGATAAGAAACAGTTGCATGAAAATGCAATTAAAGCTTTAGAAATCTCAAATGTTGGTAGATTCTCAGATGATTTTATTGAGAAGTATTTTAATGCCAATGTTGCCGATTCCAGAATTGGAGAGACCTGTAAACATTATATGTGTTGTGACTGTATACTCGAGCCTGAATCCTTGTACAGAGAAAGGTAAAAATATTTTAATCATTGGAAATGGACAGAGTAGGAATGCTTTTTGTTTTTTTTTTTTTTCCGCCCCTTTTAAGTGCCAAAAAGTTAGAGCTATATCATTGTTATAAAGAGTTGTGCATTATACCTTAAATTCATCTAGAATCAAAGTATTGAATTGTAAGAACTGAGTTTTTCTTTTCTTACACATCCAAACTTACCTCATGGACGTGTCTTGAAAACTCTCTTATGATATGACAATGATCTTCAATGGTTACTTGTGTGCAGTTTTCAGTTTTTGGTTTGGTTTAGTTTGCTTTATTTCCTCATGCAAACCAAATCTATTTAAGTTTGTGATATTTATCATTTGTCTTCATTTCTATTTTCTGAGTTCCTATTCTATTGCTGCAGAGAAGTAGCTTTGTTAATCAGCAATGCAAACAAGTTGTATGTACTATTAATTGGCGTGGCATTTGATGGATCAGGTTAGTTAGAAAGTCATTTGAGCACACCTACTTCTCATTTGTCATCTTCTGGCTGTTAATTATGTGAACATTTGCTTGTACTGGTTGTGCAGCTTCATAAGTTAGGAAGTTTACTCCTATGATGTATTGCAGGGAATATTTTAAGCTTACTGGGGTGGCACAGAGTTGAAGATGTTAAAGAAGTGTTGGTTGGCATAGGACTTCAGGTTGTGAGGTAGGTGATTTCCAATACTGTTGGCAATTGTTGTAATGATCATTTTCCTAAAAGTGGTCCTTCTTGAACTATTGATGATTAGGGTGTACATTGAGAGGGGAGCAACCTACCTATTTCTAACTAGGAGCACTGAGAAATCAAGGCAATTACTTTACATACTACAAGTTTTTGGTCCTTGCACAGGAAATGATAAATGTTTATTTAGAAGGTGATCTATCTTATGCCCTTAAAATATGAGTTGAAATTTAATGCATATTCCTTGTACAGGAATATGTGTGCAGCTAGTTGATTTTGCTTACAATTAAATGTGTGTTCTATATTCACGGCATGTAATAGATTGGAATTTTGTAAATTTATATGGCAGTTTGGAGCAGGTTCAGGTCAAATTGTTTGAGAAACAAATCAGTGGAGGTTCAAAAATTAGCATATTCCAGTATGCCATGGTGCTTTTTTATAACAAACACAAAGGTATATTCTCAACAGCTTGCATTAGTTCAGTTTGTAAGTTCAATAAAAGGAACCTGAGCTTGTTGTAGACCTATGAGAATTTGGTGCAGTGCAGCATACTGAATATTTATGCATTTTGGAATTCAAATTAGCTCAAAGCTGGACTTGGAATTAGGAATATAGTTGGATATATTTTTTTGTGTGTAGGGGTTTCTTTAGCTATTCAAGCTTCATCTTGCCAGATGGTTGCTGACTTTCTTGTTTGTAGTTTTGGGTTTAACCAGACCTCTTCCCAGTGTATTTAGAAATGGTACCCATTACCATTGCCCATTAAAGAGAGGATAGAAGAAAATTACCATTATGTACTATTTTAGGCATGCCATGCCAGGGTTATTGAATCGTGCCTGCATGTGTTGAGTGGAAACTTGACCTGTTATATTGCACAACAACCGGCATTCTTGCAACTGTTTTGGAAAATTCAATAGTTATTTTTTTGATCCCTCCTAGCTTGTATGTTTAACATATGGCTTTGCTCAAAATTTTCCTGGATTGAACAGAGGGATCGTGGCTTCCTAGATCACTGTTTGTAATTGGAGAGCATGTGCTTCTTTGTGTTGAGGATCTTAGGCAGTTCAGCACTCGTTCAGTTGATACTTCTTCCTCCCCATACTATTCCCTTGAACAATTTTGCTCCATTAGTGATGTTTCTGAGCTGGTAACTTCTCATTTAATCCTTTCTTTGTTATTTTATTCATTCACATTTCATTATACACTGCTATTTACCCAACTTAGTGGAGCCTAGCTAACTGCAATTGATTCATTGCTGAAATCCTTTGATGGTTGGAAGATTTTGTTCATTTTAGTTCACCTTATGGAAGAAAGGAAAGAGCTCATTCAAGCCTACAATTTGATTTTTAGGTAATTGAAAGCGGAGAGAGTCTTTATGTGACTGTAGTTCTTGATCGAGCTGGGACAAAGTTATGCCTCTCATCCAAAGCTCAGAAAGAGATTGCAACAATTCACAAGAAAAATACAGCTCCAGGCTCTCTGACATGGAAGCTCAAGTGGTTTTCAGAAGAGAGTCTATTCAATTTTGTGGCCTTATTGAAGGCGATTCATGCAGATCTTACAACTACCCCTTTGCCCGTAAAACGGGCCTTCTAATATTGTATTTTTAGTTGCTTCTTATTCTTTTAATTCTTTTGGTGTAGCCTTTCATCTATTTTCGGTCTCTGTTTGTATTTAATTCATTTTTTATGTTTCATGTATCTCTACTGTGGCAATTCTATAGCTTCCTTTCAATTCTTTAATTTGTATTCTTTCTGTGATGTTAGAGGTTTTTCTCTTGTACAAACTGTATGGTAAGGCACACAAGAAAATGAAGGTCAGGGTCGGTTCGATTTATTCTCTGGGAAATATAAGAGAATATATAATATGACGATTGTATTCGATAAGCCCAAACCATTGTGGGTATGTAATGGCAAATTTTGATTGGCCGAATAGCAAATTAACATGCATATGGCTTCATGAGTTTTTTCTCATTATTGTTGCTAATATAACTTCATGTAGCATGTAATTTTGAAAAATTCGGAAAATTTATTGAGAAAATGCAAAATTCAATAAAAGTGAAATTATATTATGTGTTGATGACAAAAGGATAACTCTTACATTGTTCTTACCCTTTCCGAGTTCATAATCTCAATACAACATATTACAAAATTGAGTATTATTCATGCCTGCCTGAATCCAAAATGTAACGGTAAACACAAAAAGCTGAAAGCAGCTTTTCACCAAAAACTTCCAAGAGGTTGGCTTCTCTGATAATTGACAGTCAGCAGCATGACAAAATATTTCCCATTTCAAAAACCTTTAGAAAGCAGTTCCATTCAGTTGAATGATGTATGAAGAAAGATCAACTTTATTGAGCAGCTGAATGCCACTTCTGTGAAATTCTACGATGAAATTTAGAATTGGCTTCTGAACAGTAAATGTACTTTATAGACTTTGCTATCTCCGGCTTCTTTGCATCGGCCTCGATCTCTTGAAAGCCATAAATGTAACCGCGGCAGACAAGTAATACCTGTTGAAAACACATCCAACATCAAAAAGAAATTTTAGCATTTCACGGAAACATGTCTCTTTTATTGTCTTGGCCAATGGCTAGACAAATGTTCTATATTTTCTGTCAGTTAAAAATGTTAAAACTTGATGAATAGGATTCAGTAACAAGCCAGGGTTCGTCTGACACTTGGTGCCATTAAAAGAGTAACATCCTCTAGGATCAACTTTTGAGGCAAATGGTACACCTAAGAGGAGAGTACAATAATGCTGTCCTCAACATAGATAGATAACAAGAGATTGAATTTGCATACCATGTGAAAGTATAATTCAGATGATCTTGTGGCATGACTGAACTGTGTATCAAGGTACTGGCGTCCTTTGGGAGAGGGTATGGGCATGTTGAACTAACATTGTCATTAATGTCTTCCACGTAGATGGTATTCTCTGGAAGTCCACAAGCACGGGCAATTGTTGGGACATCAACATAGAACCACTGACCAGAACTTGGATCATTTTCTGGAACAAAAATGCTAGGCTTTTCGCTCCCTCGGACAACTCCAATAACTTCTACAGCAGTGACTGATGGGCCTTTATCCTGTATATGGCACAAAATTAAACATCTTGCATCCAAGTTATTGTTTCTGCAACAAACCAGGATTCAGGAAAATAAAGGACACCTGAAAAACTTTTGGCTTCTTTGACCAAAACTTCCACCATGATCTTTGTTCAGGTTGAGTTGGTGAAGGATGTTCATCGTCTTGTGAAATCTCCAAGGATCTATCCTTCCAAATACGAGGGACCCATCCCCTATTCACCAGAATTGGTGACTGCAAGCTGAAAAAAGACTTACATTTGTTAGCTACAAAAGAAGTATACCACTACCAGCCATATGCATATATCCAAATCAAGACTGTCATAACCATCTTGGTCATCTAATTGTTATTAGTATTAGAGAACTTGCTAAATTTGTCCACTGATTTGTTTGTAACTTCTGTTGTCAGTATTGTCTACGACTAATGTTCTGTGCCAGAAACACTAGCAGGGAATGAGATCAAATTACTTATAACCAAAGCATAAAATCAACATAAGTATTTGAACACATGAATATGCACAAATTTCTCAAATTAAAAATGCCCTCAGGGATAAACAGAGAAATAATTATTGACACGCACTGCTTAAATTGTTGCCACTATCTATCCAAGGCACACTGGAACAACAACAAAGAACATGCTTACCTTTCAGGGTCCTTAGGGATTGGCATTAGGGGTGTTATGACATAGTAGCCATTTTCAGTCACTCCAGAAATGCTTCTAGAACGGGGACCAACATAGATTGACCTCTTCTCATCAAAAACACCTTTGCATGCAACCCTCCTGAACTCCAAAGTGTCCAACTGTTCACTTGATGGGGATATTTCATTAAATTTCAGAGGTTCCATATCCAATCTTTTCTCTCTATACTCCAGCATTTTGATCTGCAGAGAAAATATATAAGGTTCCAATTTTTTTGTCTGCAGAAATCCAACTGGATTCCAACTTGCAACTTCACAGCGGTTAAGATGCCTCTATTACTAATAAATCAAAGCCTATTGGTAAACAAAGAAAAATAAAAAAGCTGCACCGTACAGAAGCAGATTGGAGATACAATTCTGACTCTAAAAAAGAACCAAAAGAAAAGAATGCAACTTACTTCCACCATGATTTAAAATAAAAGGTCATAATGTCAAACACATGATAAAACCATTGGTCACTGAACTACCCAATTAAGGTGCAGTGGTAATAAGGAGGAAGAAATAGTTACTTTGTCCTGCCTTCTGAAGATCTGCCAAGTTCCAAGGCCAAAAGTGATAGCTCCAGGTAAAAAAAGAAACCATTTTGACCATCTTGATCCTCTCTCCTTTTCTAGAAAATTACCTCCCATGTTAATAGAAATCCCATTGAGGAATTACATCTTAGCACATTAACACATACTTGACCGACTAAAAGAAAAGAAAAGAGAAGAAAAATCACGATGAACCCAGAAACCAACAAAGAAAACAACATTTATGAACACAAAGAGACACAAATAAGGAATAAGGATTGGACCTGGAGATTGAGAAGAGGGAGAGGAAGGGGTTTCAGAGAGAGGAGAGGAGATGGCAGCGGCAGAGCTACAAAAAAACGAAAATGAAGGAGTCCAATGCTTTTGAAGCAAACTACTTGTACCCACTAAATGAATTCTGGTTAGTGATCTGTGAATGGATGCTGAAGCTGCCATCTTGAATATGACATTTGATTTTTGATAGAAAGTTGATCATTTTCTTCTTCTTCCAGGAAATAAAGGGTTTATGCTCCGTTTAATTCAAGAATGGAGTTTCTTAGTTTTGTATGTGTGAGTTAGGACTTAACTGCGATGGGCTGGACTTAGTTCATACTCGTTATCTGGCACAGTGTCTATGCTCAAAAATCATTGTAATGGGCCCAATACAATGAAGAATATGCTCTCTTGTATAATCACACCTAATCGCTCTCCGAATTTATTATAATCGAAAAATTGAATCAAATTAATTCAAATAAATTATTAAAATACTAAAAATATTTGTCTAATTATTTAAAAAATAGTGCTGAAATGTTTTTTTTATAGTTGTTGAAAATAATATAAATATGATTTTTTTAGTATTTTTTTAATTACGTATAAAGTTATTTAAAAAGTAAGATAAAGTATCAAGACAAATATTAATGGTAAAACAATACATTTTTGTTGAAGATATATTTATGAAGAGGGGCATGGAAATTCATAATTTAGTAGCCTGAAAAACATTCAAAAATTTCAAGCAATTTTATTTTATAGTCATTTATCTATGACAAGTAGATAGGAGTGACAAACAATTGGTAATTTATCTATTTCATAAAATATAAAATTATGAACTGGAATTTGGTGGTTTAAGTTATAGTTTAAAACTGCAAACTGTTGAATAGGGTTATACAAATCTTCGGTTATGTTTTGAACTAAACAGATCGAAAATTGAATTTCGGGAAAAAGGAATCGAATTAGATCGAAAATCAAAATATATAGAACCGAACTTGAATAAACCAAATTAATTTCAATTGATTCAGTACGATATATTCGATTCTGGATCAATATAAGATTCTTTTTTATTAGGCTTTTAACCTATATTGATCATTAAATTAAATTTAACTTATATTCACAAAAATAAAACCATTTAAAATAACTAAAATTAAAATAATATACATAAATTTATTATATTATCTCTATAATAAATACTAATCAAAATTATATTAAAAAGTATAGTGATAAAATAATATCTAAAAATACATTAAAAATCCTCAAATAAAAAATATTTATATAAAATAAATATAATATAACTTCTCAAATATAACACAAGTCCAATTTGACACATCATTAAAAAAAATAATGAGATTTAGTGATTTAGATTTTTTTAAAGTAAAAAAACTGTGAAAGCAATTAAAAGCAAAAAAAAAAAAAAGGAGTAAAAATAAGGAGAAAAAAAAATGAAGTAAAAAAAAATTGAATAAACTACAAATCTGTCCCTTCTGGAAGTCAAACTCAGGACATGGTAGCTTTAATTAGATTTTCACACTACTCGTGCAAAATGATATATATATATATATATATATATATATATATATTGGTAAGTTCGATTAATTTGATTTTTTATTTTTAAGAACAAAATTTAATCGATTAATTCGTAAATTTATTTTAGTTCAGAATCGAACACATCGAAAACTAAATAAATAAAATCTAATAAATTAAAATTCATTCGGTTCGGTTCGATTTTCAATTTCAATTCAATTTTGTATAGCCCAATTGCTCAACACAGTTCGATTTCAATTTTAATCAAGTAATTTTAATTTGATTTTTATTTAAATAGCAACTATGGTTCAATTTCTATTCAAATATATGCCTTTTCTGATTGAATTTGCAATAATTAATAGTAATATAATGCATTTAAAGTGTCAAATCAAACATGTCAATTAACAATTTAGGTAGAAGTATGGAAACCCAAAAAAGAAAATATTTATAAATGTATTATTTTAAATTTTTAATGGGCCTTATAAATCCAAAAGTAGGTTGCAGCTAAGGTTAATCTAACGGCCTTCATTCTTTCATTTCTGGAGCCAAATTTTGGACCGTTGATTAGTGTTTTGTTACCTGTTGAGCCGGTAATAGAAAAAGTTGAATAAACTACAGAATTACAAATTAGGGTTTCACCACTTATTCTCTATATAAAAACTCCTTTGCCCCCTCTTTCCAGAAAACGCGGCGTTAATATCATCATAGCCTTCTCTGCCTCTGTCCGTCGATTCGGAAAACAGTTCGATTTTGCAGGTAAAACCTAAAATTCAGAACGATCACTCTTATGAAGAAGGCAAAGCGTCACTGATTCGCAAATCAAATGGCGAAATCAGTCCTTTTAGTTGCCAAAATTAAATTAACTGGGAGCAGAATATGCTTGCAATTCGCCGCTTTTTGTCTCTGGCTTTTTTGAATTCAGATGCTCCTACAAGCTTCTTTTTTCTTGCTTTTTTGGTATGTTTTCTTTGAATTAATAGGTTTTTATATATTTTTTGTTGTTCATGCTATTGGCCAGAATGTAGCAGCAATTTTCACACTCCGTGTAGTAACTCTTTTGAATCACCAATCAAACTCTTAAAAATGGAAACTCAGCTGGAGCCATGGTGCGATCTTCAAAACAAGGTTATCCTAGTCACCGGCGCCTCCTCCGGTTTAGGCTTAGACTTTTGTCGCGACCTTGCCAAAGCTGGATGCAAAATAATCGCCGCTGCTCGTCGTGTTGACCGCCTTAAATCTCTCTGCGAAGAAATCAACAATAATATGCCAAATAATGGCCCCCGAGCTGTTGCTGTGGAGCTTGATGTGTGCGCTGATGGTCAAACCATTGATAGGTCCATACAGAAAGCTTGGGATGCTTTTGGCAAAATCGATGCTGTTGTTAATAATGCTGGAGTGAGAGGTATATATTTTGCTTGTTTCGAATTTATTGGGTGTTTAAATGCTGAGAAAACTGGATTTGGATTTATTTTGGCAAACGATGAGATTGCAGGGAGCGTGAAAAGTCCATTGGATTTGACGGAGGAGGAGTGGGATCAGGTATTCAAAACGAATTTGAAAGGATCATGGTTAGTGTCAAAGTCGATTGGAATACGCATGCGTAACGCCGAACAAGGAGGATCGATCATTAATATTTCTTCAATCGCTGGACTTAATCGGGGTCAATTGCCTGGTGGTGTTGCTTATGCTTCTTCTAAGGCTGCCTTAAACACCATGACTAAGGTATTCTTATATGTGGAAGAATTTTTATTTCATACAAGTGGACTTGTTTTACTTATTATTATTATTATTGGTTTGCTTTGGTTGTTAATGTTTAAAGTTCTGATTACTGGAATTAGGGCGAAATTAAATTTATTTTGGTTTAGAAATGTCTTTTTACTTTTAAACTTGCTTATATTTGCTTTTTATGGGATCGGTACTGGTAAATATAGACAAACATGAATCATTTAATTACCATAAATATAAAAATATTCATATTTACTTTTATTATGGTAAAGAGTAAATGTGAATATTATTGATAATAAAAGATTAAACGGGGGAAAGTAGATTTGTGAGGAGGTCTTCCATAGTTGGGGAAATAGAAGCAATAGGAAATATGAAAAATTGGAAAGTATGTATTTTGGCTTTTTTCTCACCTCTTTTTGACCCAAGATACTGAAAATGTTGAAAATTAGGTAGATCATTCTTATTACAAAATTGGCCTTTTCTTTTCTTTTTCAGATAGACCAACGTATTTTCTTTTATTTATCCTTTTAGTTCTTTTATACTTTTGGGAGGTATTTTCAAATGTAAATAAAATTTAGAGGTAGAAAATGTATGACATGGTTTTTTCGTTTGGGTCAGTGGTATCAATTTAAGGATCCCAGCGGGATTGAGTTGGGAAATTTTGGAAAAAAAAATTTAATGATTAAATTTAGGGATAATTGCTAAATTTTTCTGAATTGAAAATAGTATATAAATTAAATTTATTGATTTATTTTTAATGGGAATAAATTAAATTTATTAAATTTGTTCTTGAAGTTTTTTTCAGATGTTCTTAAAGATTGAGAAATTTACACAATTCTCTCTTTCATTACTTTAAGCAAATATTTGTTTATCTTTGCTACTAAAGCACTAAAAACGGTGTAGATTTTGCCCACTAGTAAATTTGTATCATTTTTAATACTTTATAAATATTTTTATTTAAAAAAAGCTTTAAGGGCAAATTTGAACTTTGCATCCAACACACAAAATTATATCTACAGTCGGTGTTTACAGGAGATATGTACATGTTATTTATGTGATTCTCGCTTGTCTCGGTAAAAGATAAAACTATTGGCTGTTTAGGTTTAGTTAAAGACTTGCATATGAATCTTGCCTAACTATTAGTAGTTTTCAGTTTCACTTTTAACGAGATTCTTCAGACATTGTTGAATATGAAATCAAGCACAGTGAGGCTATAAGTTCGAATGAATCACTGATTATTGTTTGGGTTGTGATTTGATTTTATCCCAGTCAATGGACATTATTATAATTAGCTTGAGTCGAAGCATTAACCCATCAAACCAAATTTGAAAAACCCTAGTTGTTTATTACTTAGTGATGATGTTGAATTGTTATTTGTTAAGTAAAATGAGAATTTGGATATCAGGTAATGGCTCTGGAATTGGGCGTAAACAAAATAAGGGTGAACTCAATATCACCTGGGCTCTTTAGATCAGAGATTACAGAAGGTCTTATGCAGAAAGATTGGCTAACTAATGTTGCAACGAAAACTGTCCCTTTAAGAGAGTATGGAACGGCAGATCCTGCACTTACATCTCTGGTTCGATACTTAATCCACGACTCTTCAAAATTTGTCACTGGCAACATCTTCATTGTTGATGCTGGGGCCACTTTACCTGGCGTTCCCATTTTCTCTTCCCTTTGATCAAACTACTTGTGTCTTTAGGACAAATGGTAGCATGGTGGTTTGGGACAGTTCGTGCGTTCGACTCCTGTTCTGTCCCTTCACCTTACTTCCATATACAATAAGTAGGCCTGTAATACCCAGAGAAAAAAAAATAAAAATGGAGTTTCGCTATGCTTTTAAATAACTGGCTTGTAATTCCTCCATTATTTTCACACAATATATGTTCAAATTAGGTGTGGCAATGGTTTTGTTTTAGTCAAAAATCGAACTAAACTGAATTAATTAGTTGGTTTGGTTTGGTTAGTAAACTATGTAAAGTTCAGTTTATTTGTTTGTTTGGTTAATAATTGAAAATTTAATTGGCAATGTAAGAGAAGTTTGGTTATTGGTTTGATTTAGTTGGCATGAAAGTTTGGTTTGGTTTGAGTTATTTTATTTTTACCAAAATTCGATTTTTGGTTATAACCATTTTTAATTTAGATATAATTGAAAAACCGGGTGGATTTGTTTACCGATTTCTTCAGATGGTTTTTTTGGTCAAACTGATGAGATTTGTTTTCAGAGAAGCAGAGATCCATGATTTTATACCGATTCTAATGAGCTTAAATTTCTAATTATATTGCCAAATTCAACCGAGTCATGAGTTTACCCACTCCATATGCATAAAAACCGTAAAGAGTAACCCATAGTAAGGAGTATTTGAGGGTGATATGCATAATTTAATAGGCTTCAAATTAAAAATTTTAATTGAGGATATATTCGAATAGTAATTCAGTATGCGTATAAATTTATATTATTAGATCGCGCATGTTCTATTAATTTAATAGCTTAAATGTGCGAGCAATATATATAATTAAAATTTAAAGGTTATCAAATTATCCCATATTCTAAGTAGATCAAACATCAATATGCTAGTAATGAAATATAAAATAAGAAAAACTATGTTTTTACCGAGAAAGAGAAATAATACGATTTTTTTTACATAAAAAACTAATAGAATGTTAAATTGACAATCAGCTAGCTGACTACAAATTTGCAGAGTTTACACCAAAAATGAAAAATTAACAAGAGATCTTATGAAAATTAAAAAAAAAAAAAGAGAAAGAAATTGTATAAATAATTAGACCACCAAAGGAACTAGATAATAGTAATTTTGAAGCAGTCTCTACCAAAAAAAAAATAAAAATTCAATTCTTGTTTAATTCTTTGGATAACCTATTTATTTAAAGTGATAATAATGAGAAAATAAAACTCAAAAAGAAAGCAATGAAAGTGTATTTCTTCACATGAGACAGTCTTAATCCTCCACTTTTCTCATCTGCCGCAGTACCTGAAACCCAAAATTTAAAAACATTATAAAAATCAGTTCTATATATAAGAAATTATAATATAATTCTTTTAATTATTTAACCATACTTCCAAATTAACATAATGTGCTCATTTTTTTTTTTTATAATAAAGCTATTTCCTTAACTAACGGGAGTTAGGCTGGTAGCCAACATTCGATAAAAAAATACAATAATTCTCGAATTCAATTCCTTCTAATAATAATAATAGTTTCTTTTTTCGTTCTAAAAAAAAACTAGATTTTGTTTTTGAAGTAGTTGATAATAATAATAGTTGATTGTATGATTTTCACAAGAAATGTATGAAACAGAAGTAAAATATATAAGTTAATCCATAGGAAATTTTAATACTCCTTTTCTTCTGTATATACATATATATTTTTTCAATATATAATAGAAATTACTCTTCCTATTATTAAAAATTTCCTACCAAGGAAATAAAAAAAATGCATGAAAAGCAAAATGGGAAAAGCAAACTCAATAAGAACACCAATTAATTTTGCAAATGATAAAAAACAAAATAAAAAAAATTATGGATTGGAATGAGATATTAAAAAAATAAAATTAAGAAAAAAAAAGGAGAAGAAAAAAAAACTCACTGTTAGCAGGAGCAAGTGCAGGTGCCAGAACTTGAAGGAGTGGAGAAGCCATTGGAACGATTGAAGAAGTTGCTGCAACCATTCAAATTTACGTTCTTAATTAATCAGCAACATTATATAAATAATAATGTAATTCTTTTTTTATAAATAAAAAATAAAATCATATCTTCATTTTTGCAGCATTAATTTCTCAATGCTATAAAAAAAAAATTATAAGTAGGATCTAATTATTAATGGATAATACATTTTTTTAGTGTAAAAGACGCACAATGCTAACTAACACAGGTTGTATCATATTGGCTGAAAGTGCAATTCAACCTCCGAAAATTTGACAAAACAACAAATAATTAATCTCCTGATATTTATTTTGATGCAATGTTCCTTTTAAAATTTAAAAATTGGGACAATATCATCTCAAAACTGACTGATTCGTTATTTTAACTATTTTTCGTCGGTTAACTGCTAACGTGGCGTAAGTATAATACGTGAATAATGGGTTGAATTGACCCAATTTACAAACTTTAGTGAGAAAATTTCTCTTTTTGAAATAATTAACTGACAAAATAGTAAAAATTACGGACTTATCAATTTTAGGATAATATTACCCTAATTTGTAAATTTTAGAAAAATATTATACTAAAACAAACATTCAAAGGTTAATTACTTTTTTCGTTAAATTTCATAGAATAAATTACATCTTTAGCTAATCATATTTATTCTTGATGGAATAGTGTGAATTGATGCACACAGTTAGCACCAACACATTCAATCATTTTCCATTTGTTTAAACAAATATATCCCAAAATAAGAATAAACTTACCATTTTGGCAGAGAGCAGGATCAACAGTTGCACCACAACTCTTAGCAATATCAATAGCACCATCCATAGTAAGGTTCAAAGACTTAAAAACAGGATCATTGCCAACTAAACCGCAAATGCAATTAGTTTCATTGGCTACCAAATCCATCAAAGGATCGCAACAAGTCGCCGGAGGCACCGTGGTCGATTGGAGGTACGGCTGGCATGGCATTAGCTTTTTCATGCAATCCGCCGGCTGACCAATTGCTTGGTTTAGGGCGGCCATATTCGTGTTTTGAAG
This sequence comes from Excoecaria agallocha, assembly GCA_037975025.1. Lineage (NCBI taxonomy): Eukaryota > Viridiplantae > Streptophyta > Magnoliopsida > Malpighiales > Euphorbiaceae > Excoecaria > Excoecaria agallocha. The sequence goes on along the minus strand of CM075818.1, from coordinate 624,158 downwards.
AACATTCATCCCTTGCGATAACAATCCTCCGTATTGTTGCGTTAAGTCATTGACGTTAGCATTATTAATGTCTTGTTGCGAATTAGATAATGCGACGAGTAATGATAATATTACGACGGCAAAAAACAACTTCGAATTCATTTTATTTTATTTTTTGAAAAGAGAAGATGAAAAGAGAAAAAAAGAAAATTAGAAATTCTAAGAGAATTAATTGTTTAATTTTTCTCTTTTAATTTCTTCTCGGATATTTTGGGTTTTTAAAAAGAGAGGTGGTTTTGTAGTCAATGAATTCTAAAAATAGAAAGGAAGTTGAGAGTTGGTTGCTATATCTTCTATTTCTTTTAACGGCTTTTCTTCTGAGATTATTAGATTTTCTTGTTTTAGAATTTTATTTTTTGCTATCCTAGGTGTTTCCACAACCTTCGTTACTATTTTTTTTTTAAGAAAATTCCGGTTGTTTTATTTTTTTAATATTTTGATGAAAATAAATAATTTGATCAAATATATATTTTTTTCTTTCATTTGAAATAATCAGCATCGAATTTAAATTAGCATCCGAAATTTTTAAATTTTGTTCTTAATATTCAATAATATTATATGATAATTTATAACGTGTCAACAATAAAATTGATTTCAATATCTTAAAAAATTTAAAGTTTGAATTCATACTCTTCTTTTAATTCTATAAAAAAATAGAAAATAATAATTAGTATTTCTCATTTCACTTTTGCCTTCTTTTTTGTAAAAAAAAAGTAAAAATTACGAGTTTGCGGAGAAATAATGAAATTTTTAAAGGTATTGGGCTTCTAATTAAGGAGGCGCATGGTTTTTATTTATTTTCAATAATTGAACTATAGATCTCGAGTGAATTTAAATCGAGCCATTTTGAAAAAGGATAATACATGAAGTTTTTCTTAAATTATTACTATTTATTAAATTTTCTTACTGAACTAATTGTATGTTAAATTATCCTCCTAAATTTGTTGAAAATATTAAATTAGATTATCCTCCTAAATTTGTTGAAAATAGTTAATTAGCCACTCAAACTTTTTTAAAATGTAAAAAATACATTTTATATTGTTAAAAATGTTAAATTATCCCCCTAAAACTAGTTAAAAAGTCAAATTATCTCCTTATTATTGTTTGATGCGTATTTTTCGTGCTTTCTTTGTGAATTAGTACATGTCCTACAGGGAGGTAATCTGACATTTTTAATAAGTTCAGAAGGTAATCTGACATGCAATTAATTTAGGGAGAAAATATGATAAATGATGATAATTTAAGGGGGAGTTTATATATTAATCCTTTTGAAAATGAATCATCATTAAACCATTGGCATGAGATAATTCTCAACCATGCTAATTTTTAAATTATTCGTATTATCATCTCAAACCACCTCTCAATTAAATTGAATTATAAATGATATTGTTTTTATATTAACTTTTTGAAAATGTATTATTTTATAGTTAATAAATAATATAATTCATAACAGTTCATTTAAATTGTCACCAAATTCCCTTTCTTTACATTGTCAATTAAACATCATTGGCTCATTATGCTTAATACAACAAATAATTATTATATAAAAAAGGAAAAGTGCATTTTCTTTTTCTTGAAATAGAGCCATTTTTTTCTAATTTTTTAATAAATTTTTACTCTATAACAATTAGAAATGAAAAATTTTGCCCCTAACATATATAATTTTTATCTCTAAACTTATTAAAATGAATATATTTTATCCATTACACGTGATATTATGTAATTAATTTGCGTAAAAAATAAAGGCAAGATTACACTCTTTTAAATAATATAAGGATATAAAATGACAAAAGAAGTTTTTAGGAGTTTAATTAATTAATTTGAAAAAATTCTGAACTTATCCTATAAAAAACTATTGTTATTATGATTATACGTGTCAAAATTTGATTCGATCTTTATGACCCATAAGATTTTGACCCAAATTAATTATGATTCATGCATTATCCATATGTAACACAACTCATATGACCCGAAAAAAATTGGATTAGATTTAGGTAAAACATGGATCAATTGGGTTAGGTTGACCCATTCTTATTTGCTGATGTGTTTTTGGAGTTGATCATTTTTAATTTTAACATCTCGATATTTTAAGTGTTTAATTATAATATTTATAAATTGAAATTTTAAATCATAATAGAATAATAATTGTTCAATTTGAAAACAAAAAAAAAAGTTAAATGGATCGATCCATAATCCATCTAATTTATTTACGATTCAACTCATTTATACTTCGATTATAATCTTACTTATATATAATTCAATTCATTTTTACCTAACCCATATTTTATTCCACCCGACTCATTTGTAATGGGTCGGGACTAATTACAATTAAAAAATCTATAAAGAAGTTTTGATATATATATATATATATATATATATATATATATATATATATATATAAAGAAAAATGTGCGATAAAACCGAAGCAAATGAACAAGAAAACCAACGAAACTATGAGAAAGACTTGCATGTCTTTTTTCCTACGGAACTTTGAGTTTAACCACAAACAAATTTGTCTTCATCTTCACTTGTTGTTCTTTTCACCTTCTTCATAATCAGATAATAAAATAAGAAAGAACTCTTGTTCTTCTTCTGCTTCATTTGTCGTTAAATATCGATCAGATCAGAGCAAAGGGTAAGCAAATATTTGATAAAAATGGCTGCAAAGAAGGTAGGTCGCAACAAGAGTCTTGAGACTCTGCTAGACATAGATCATAAAACGCTGTTAGCTAAGAAAAATGCAGCAGCTTCTGAGCAGAAGAAGATGGTACCTGGGCATGGACTTGAGTTCAAAAATGTTTGTTACAGTGTGAAGAAGAAGCTCAAAAAAGATGGTGTTTGGATAACTAAAGAAGCTTATCTTCTTAATGATATATCCGGCCAAGCTGTGAGAGGTGAAATCATGGCCATTATGGGTCCTAGTGGTGCCGGAAAATCCACCTTTCTTGATGCTTTAGCTGGCCGGATTGCCCAGGGCAGCCTTCAAGGTTCCGTTAAGATTGATGGAAAATCGGTTTGTACATTTGCTCTATCCTCTCAAACACACACACACACATGCTTATTCTTTTATCTTAAATGTTTTTGTTATGTCCGAATTGGAAGTGCCATATATGAAATATAGCCATTTTATTTTTGATAAGTATCAAAATTTCACAGTAGAGGGAGAGATCGTTAACCTGAATAGGGCATGTTGAACCCATACGACGTGTGTGGTGGCCAATCGAATGGGAGGCTTTGATGACCTGAACAGGGCTTGTTGAACCCGTACGACGTGTGTGGTGGCCAATCGGATGAGAGGCTTTGATGACCTGTAAAAAGGAGACTAGTCTGGTCGTGCAGGACGTTAGCACTTCGATGCTTAAGTTAGCTATTGGGATCTGAAAGAAAATTAGAGAGAGATCCTCTTTCTTTTTTTTTTTTTTTTGGCTTATGAAGGAAGTTACCCCATTTATAGAGTCTAAGTCTTGAAATGTAGCTTAATTGCAGTCCAGCTATAACCTTTGTTATTGGGCCTCTAGTCTTTTAATATTGGGCCTTTTTAGCAGGTCTTTAATGGGTTGACCTTAACATTCATCTTGTATTTTATTTTATTTTATTTTATGCGTTATCACTTGTCCCCCTCCTAGATGTTCGATCGCTTCTCAAGAGAAATCGAAGGTTGGGGTGTTTACCGTTTATGGCGGCCCTTCGATCATTTCGTGGCCAACGGCAAAGTCCCTTAATTTATTGAAACTGAAATTTAATTGTTGCGATCGGGATATACGTCGATCGAGAGAATTTTCGCTACTTAGATTGAGATATACATCGATCTAGAGTTTTGAAATAGTTGTCTTGGAAATAAATTTATAAATATAAATTATTTTATTTTACTAACCTGCATTTCGATTGCTTTCGTTGTTCGGGAGATTTTTCGAAGTCGTATCCCTTTTCTCTCCTAGCTTAGGCTTCGGTGTTCAGCCATTCGCTTTTTTGGGAGGAGTCCCGTCTGATCGGGATATTTTTATTTCTCGTGTCTAGCCAGTTGGCTTTTGGGAGGCTTCCTTAAGCCTTCCTCATTTAGGCTCTTTAACGTTCTGAGCCTTGTAATTCTTATTTTTTAGGGTATTATTATTTTTCGATCATCCGATCCGCCATTGGCAGTGGACGACGATTTCTTAAGGCATTTTTATGCCTTTTTCGATCCATTCTGTTGTTAGCGGTGGTCGATCATCCCATTCGCTGTTGGCAGTGGATGAGGAATTTTTAAGGCATTTTCATGCTTTTTTCGATCCGATTTGCCATTAGTAGTGGTCGATCATCTGATCCACCGTTGGCGGTGAATGAGAATTTCTTGTGAGAAAACACACAAGGGAATTGAAATTCTATATTCAATTGATTAAAAACTAAGTTTACACTCCTTATTTATACAAAGAAAAGCAACCAAATTAATAATTATAGTTCCCTAATTAGCTCCCTAATTTTCTCCCTAAATTACTCCAATCACTTTACATCTATATTCTAACACTCCCCCTCAAGCTGGAGCATAAATTTTAATTATGCTTCAGCTTGTTACAAATTTATTTCTTTATATAAACTTCAAAACATAAATCCGAGCTTCAAAACAAAATGGAAAACAAATGCGAAACCCTCTCCAAACGAAGTCTACTAATAATCCATGCCGTAAACTTCAACCCGAAACGGAGATCAAGTGCAACTCTCTCCAAACGAAGCCTAAACAAATAACCAATGAATAGGCTTCAATACGAAACGGAGATCAAGCGCAACTCTCTCCAAACGAAGCCTACACATATCCTATTATATAGACTTCAAAACAAAACGGAGAACAAGTATAACACTCTTTCCAGACGAAGCTAACTTGGACATATAATACCGAAATTTCGCTAAAAACAATAGGACGACTCCAGAAAATCTCACCGGAAGCAGATCAAAGCTTTCATGCTTCACTACACAGAAATCAACATCTTCCACTTCTTAACCACAAATTGGATGACTACCTTTATGCCTCTTCTATTTGGTCTTTCATAACATGGACGGCAAATAGGAAATGCACAAACATGACAAGCAACAAAAGGCCCAAAAACCAATCCACAGTTCAAATTCCAACGGCCCCACTAAAAGTCGCAAACTTTAATTCAAGTTTAGGGTACACGTATCCATCATTTAGTTTCTTGATATAAACTTCAAATGTGGACAATTGCTGAAGCAGAAAAGCACAAATCTGAAGAAGAAAAGAATTGTAGCACCACCTTCATCTAGAAGCAGCAGAGGCAGGGGACAAAACTGACACTACACCCATACCGGAAACAACAAATTGACGCCGGGAAAAAGATCGAAGGACATGGCACGTGCTCCCATGCGCCGGTGAGTGAGAAACCGGCGAAATATTTAATCGGCGCGTGAGGGCCACTCGCCGGCCTGATGGTCGCTGGATTTTGTGGAGAGGCCGGACTGACGCCTGTGCACCTTCCGATGTGGGCGGTGAAGCAAACCAATCACCAGATCCGGTGACCCAAAGATTGGACAGAATCTTCAACCAAAAATGAAAAATTCAGGGAACCCGGAAGCCCCAGAAAATTCATCAGAGAGCCCAAGGCTCTGATATCATGTGAGAAAACACACAAGGGAATTGAAATTATATATTCAATTGATTAAAAACTAAGTTTACAATCCTTATTTATACAAAAGAAAAGCAACCAAATTAATAATTATAGTTCCCTAATTAGCTCCCTAAATTACTCCAATCACTTTACATCTATATTCTAACATTTCTTAAGGTATTTTCATGCTTTTTTTCGATTCGATCCGCCATTAGCGGTGGTTGATCATCTGATCCGCTGTTGGCGGAAAAAATAAATACGTCGATCGGGATAAATCGTCAATTGAAATTTTTCTCAATTGGAAATAATGAGTCAACAATCAGGATTTTCATCGATTGAAATTAATTTATCAATAATCAGAATTTTCATCGATTGAAATTAATCTGTCATCAATCGGAATTTTTATCGATTGAAATTAATCCGTCATCAATCGAAATTTTCATCTATTGAAATTAATTCGTTATCAATCGAAATTTTCATCAATTGAAATTAATCCGTCCACAATCGGGATTTGAAATTAATCTATCAACAATCAGAATTTGGAATTAATCCGTCATCAATCGAAATTTTCATCGATTGAAATTAATCTGTCATCAATCGAAATTTTCATCGATTAAAATTAATTCGTCATCAATCGAAATTTTTATCGATTGGAATTAATCTATCAACAATTGAAATTTTCATCGATTGAAATTAATCATTTATCAATTAGAATTTTCATCGATTGAAATTAATTTATCATCAATTGAAATTTTCATCTATTGAAATTAATCCGTCATCAATCAAAATTTTTATCTATTGAAATTAATAATTTTTATATTGTCGTATTCGTATAAATTAGAAAATATACAAGTTAATTAAATATTGCAAAAATAAATGAGCCATACATTTGTGTAAAGCCATAAGTAAATTGCAACAACTTTAAGGTGTCGCCATGGGAGGATATTACTTTTGAGGAAACCTCTTGCAGCTTTCGATTTGAGGCATAATTTGCCTTTTGGCTTTTATCCTTGATTCAATTAAGTCCTGATATTGTAAAGTTTCCTAGTGTCGACGTCTCCGGTCAAGCATTTGCGATTTGTCGATCTGGAAGAATAACTTTAAACGATATATAGCTTGCCATATGTCAGCTGGAGATCAATCTCTGCATCATTGATGGACATGCACGACACGGCTTCCTAAGCTCTTAAATAGATTTTTACTACCTGCACCATTACCAATCACACTGTCCACGCAGCTTAAGAGGGCTCATTAATGAAGCAAATGGTTCCAGTTACACATCAGCGGGAAACTTCAATTCTGCTTATCTGGGCAGATCTTGTGATCTTCGTCCGTGAAGCATACAATGCTTGAAGCCCAAGCTGGTACTATTTGAAAAAGGATTTTCACCTCTTTATTTTCTGAATACTGCGTAATGGAGAAGAAAGCATCAAGTATAATCAACAAATAAGTATTACTTAGCTTTTGATTTTCTTCATCCTCATTATACTCAGGAAAGCCAATTATCACATTTGTGATGCTTGAATCTTCCAGCTCCTTGGCTACTGTTGTAAGGACTGCTGTAGGGGGGCTGCAATGAAAACGCTCTGCATCTTCCCATACAATTCGGAATTGTCATTTTCATCAATTTTTTTTTGCCGCTTTGCTTGGCAGTCTTCACCATTTATCTTCAGATTAGTCTTTTAGTTGTATTAGTTGCGAAGTGGCGCTAATAAATTATTCATGTAAAGCCATTGAAACTGATATTTCCCCTTCCTGGTTCTTCAAATTCGGGAACTTCAAACTCGCTCGCCATCCCTTGATGGCTTCTTGAATGAGGAGGACGGCGATAAGCATGCCAGAAAGTTCATCTTTGGTCCTTGTAAATCTATGGATTACAGTGCAAGCATCGGACACTGCAAGGATAAATAACAAAAGGGGCTATCCAAATACATACCCATTCAGTCCAAGCTAGGAAGAATATAAGCATACATATTAATATGCAAAAATAAATATATTATGCATTATACCAATTACTAAGTATGGTACACAAGCAACCATGACGTTCTCGAGCACCATAGTCTTTTCCAGAGTAATAAACATAATAGGCCAAAGTACCATCAAGATTTAAAGATGTGGCATGCAACCCTCTACTTGTCATATTTCAAAGCAAAGTGGGGATAAGGATAGATTTCTTTTACCACAGTTTGCTCTATGAGTTAATACACGCACCAAAGTCTGCTCTTTCATCAAACATTGGCAGTGAGGTGCAAGAAGAAGCCACGCAATGGCGGCTAACTCTCCATCGGCAGCTGAAGCAGCAAACTCCCGATTGGTGGCTGAAGCTGCAAATGCCCGATCGGTGGCTGAAGCGGCTAACTCCTGATCGGTGATTGAGGTGGCAGACTCCCAATCGGTGGCAAACTCCTGATCGGTAACTGCAGTAACAATGGAAACAACTGAGCTATTTCTGAGACAGAAATGCGGAGAAACACTTCTACCCCTTTGTTTTGCTCAGTAAGAATTATGGCGTTTGTCTCAGCTTGAGGAATTTTATTCTCCAAAATCGACACCCTTTTAAGATAGTGATTACTTATTAATGTCTTGCTGGAAGATAAAGTTTGTGCGTTAGTTAGATAGATGCTGAGGAATTTGGCTTCAGTTGCAGCATCCCATCGGAAATTCTTCACTCATCCAGTGTCACTGAGGAAGTGGGACTGGAGAACAAAAGAGAACAAGAGGAATGAACCAACATGTTGAACTTAAACGCTGCACTTGAGCCTTTGTGGCAAGAATTAAGTGAATGCATTAGCATTACTTTTCCTCTTCATGAAGGAAACTCCCGATCGGTCCGACTATGTCAAGTATGAGTTTGGGTTCTTCTCCTCTTTCTTCCAGAGCCCAGGGATTACTTCCTTTCTTGCCATCTCTTGTGCCAACGTGTTTCAGTTTTGCAAGCTTTGACATGACTTCATTGTTTCCTCTTGACATCTCTTTCGGTACGGGAAGTTTTTGCTTTCCGATTTTTGTTGTTGTAGTTCCAACTTGGACATCTGAGTTCCAGTCTCTGGTTGAGATTGAACTCTTTCAATAATGAGTGACAGAGAAGAAGGCATTCTTGTGCCGCTGCCAGTCTTCATGACTTATTTTACTGATTCATCCCAATAAATCACAAAATTTAAACATAGATATGTGCAAATTCAAGTGTGATGAGTCATGATTTTTCATCATAGCGTTAGCAATCACGAATTATTGTAGCAGCAATTTATTTCTATAATTTTTCAATTCTGGCTTAAGAGGCCAGAATAAGATATTCTATGTTTATAAAATAAAGCCATACAAAGGCTACCTTTATCTCTTCAATTGTAATAAGATGATGCTACCTGTGAGTACATGCAACATCTACTTGAAATCATTATTAAAAGTTAGAAGCATGTGACCCGTTTGGCCAGCAAATATCAGTGTACAACTTATCTGATGTTGTTCACCCTCGGCAGCCTTGGCCACTTTGGTTTCCTTTGACTCGGCTTGGCTTTGGGTTTATCAACTGCAGGCTTCTTCTTGGCCAACGGCTTAGATGAAGGGATCCTGAAAAATCCTTAACTTGAGCAGCTTTACCAGTTTTCTCCTCTGCCTATCATGTGACCGGAGTTTCATTGGCAGCCTGAGCTGTGGCGGCCAGCTCCGTGGTAGGTTCAGTGACCACCATCAATTCTTCAGTCTCCTTCACGCCATTCTTCCTTTCCTCTTTGTAGACGTCATTGTTACCACCTTCCCGCTCTATAACTCCCATCTCAAATTGATGTGAGTATGGTGTCTCCGGTGAACTTTGCCCTCAAATTTGTGTTTGACTACCAATAATTGAGGGGTTTTTTATTTTGTATATTTATATAATGGCAGATCGCGTAAGAAAAGTAATTGGAAGAATTAACCAAAGCACTGATACGCAAAAATCAAGCCCTTACTGTAAACTCATCGAGGATTTGCATTTTTTTTTAAGATCCCCTTTTTTGTTTTTTTGCAAATAGAGAGGATGAGCTGAGCGGGTACAGAACCTGAATAGGTGTGATTTCCACCCATGAGTATACCCATTGAGCTTTGAATCCTGATTCATGGCCCTCTAGGGATTCTTCTTAGGTTTAGCTCAAAGTTCTTCATGGATTTGCAGGGAAGTGAGAGCAAATCTAGGGTTTGGAGTTGAAAGCTTTTGTGAAAAGTGGCCATAGAATGGACGTCTTTCATTCAGGTTCAGGCTGGGTTGCTCAACTCGGACGTTGTCTCTGGACCAAAGCATCAAATCATAAGTATCAAAATTTTACACTAGAGGGAGAGATTGTTAACTTGAACAGGGCCTGTTGAACCCGTACGAAGTCTGTGGTGGCCAATCGATTGAGAGGCTTTGATGACATATAAAAAAGAGACTAACTCAGTCCTGCCAAATCGTTAGTACTTCGATGTCCAAGTTAGCTATCAAAATTTAAAAAAAAATTAGAGAGAAAATAATTAGAGAGATCCTCTTTTTCTTTTTTTTGACTTATGAAAGAAGTTAACCCATTTATAGAGTCTAGGTCTTGAAATGTAGCTTAATTACAATTCAGCTATAACCTTTATTATCAGGCCTCTAGTCTTTTAATATTGGGTCTTTTTAGCAGACTTTTAATAGATTGATCTTAACTCTCATCTTGTATTTTATTTTATTTTATGTGTTATCAATTTCTATATTTTTTTATTAATTTTTGCTCTCTGACTATTTGGAATTGGGAAATTTTGCATTATATTTTTCAAAATATGTAAATTTTAGCTATAAATTTATCGAAATGGATATAGTTTAACTATAAAATGGATCATATATTTTAGTAACAATCAGTGGCAAAATATAATTGTATAATTGATTGTCATGAGATAAGGTCAAAATTGCTATATTTTTATAATTCAAGGTAAAAATGGATAAAAAAAGTTGTGAGATAAAAATTACCATCTAAAAATAATATAATGTCCGAGTGACAGAATGGTGGATTGTGGTAGTGCTATGAATTATATGATTATGATGGTAGGTAAATTATGATTGTGCAGGTAACTACAAGCTACATGAAGATGATATCATCTTATGTGATGCAAGATGACCAGCTTTTCCCTATGCTGACTGTTTTCGAGACATTCATGTTTGCTGCTGAAGTTAGACTTCCTCCTTCTATCTCCAGGAATGAGAAGAAACAAAGAGTCTATGAGCTTCTTGACCAACTCGGCTTAACGGTATGGAAAACATTCAACTTTGATATATACTTAATTATACCAATTGTGTTCATGTGAATTTGATTAGCGATTGTTATGTACATATGCATATTGCAGAGTGCAGCACATACCAATATAGGAGATGAAGGAAGGAGAGGAGTATCAGGAGGCGAAAGGCGAAGAGTTTCGATAGGAATCGATATTATCCATAAACCATCTTTGCTGTTTCTTGATGAACCAACCTCAGGTCTTGATTCTACAAGTGCTTACAGTGTCGTGGAGAAGGTGAAACAGATAGCTCGAAGTGGTAGCATTGTCTTAATGACTATCCATCAGCCTTCTTTCAGAATTCAAATGCTTTTAGACCGAATCACGGTTCTTGCTAGGTAAATTTTGTGTAGAAAGATTCAAGCTTTTCACATCTTAAAGCATTTAAACATCCGTATATGTACATGCAACATGTGCAGGGGTAGACTGATATATCTTGGAAGCCCTGCTGCACTTCCTGCACATCTCACTGGATTTGGAAGGCCGGTTCCTGACGGCGAAAATAGCCTTGAGTATCTTCTTGATGTGATAAAAGAGTATGATGAGTCCACAATTGGACTTGATCCTCTTGTTTTATACCAAAGAGATGGAATAAAACCGGATCAAGTAGCTAGAACACCGCTCCCTAAGACTCCAAAGACCCCGAAAACTCCACGAACTTCATATACCTCTGGTTCTAGGCAAGGCTTTAGTCTTTGGAGTCAAGCATTCTCTATCACTGGAACTTCTCGTGCGGGTTCTGGACATTCTGGTTATATGGATGACAATGATGAAGATGATGATAATTTTGATAATTCATTAGAACGTAGAACTATGCCAACCCCAATGCATACTCAGAGCGGTGTGTATCAACCGCGATTAGCCTCTCAATTCTACAAAGATTTTTCGGTTTGGCTTTACCATGGTGTCAAAGGCACTCCTCGGCAAGCACCCTCATGGACTCCTGCAAGAACTCAAAGTTCTGCAGCAAAGACTCCAATTTCTGGAGCAAGAAGTCAAGTTTCAAGCCAATATCCAATCCCTCAATCAATACTGTCTCGTCCAAAAACTCCAGTGGTCTTTAGCCCATCAGTTGATATTGATTCATACACTGCTTCATTTGAAGATCTTGAGATGGAGGTAGAAGAAATTCTCGATGAACCAGCACATGGTCCTAAATTTGCTAATCCATTTCTCCGTGAAGTTGCAGTGCTGTCATGGCGAACAGCCCTGAATGTTGTTCGAACACCTGAGCTGTTTCTGTCCAGAGAAATAGTACTAACTGTTATGGCACTAATTCTTTCATCCCTTTTCAAGAACTTGGGTGATGCAACATTCAAAACCATCAACAGGCTATTGAATTTCTACATATTTGCAGTCTGTTTGATATTCTTTTCTTCGAATGACGCTGTTCCTACATTCATTCAAGAAAGATTCATCTTCATCAGGGAAACTTCACACAACGCGTATCGAGCTTCCTCTTATGTTGTTTCATCACTTATAGTCTACCTCCCATTTTTCGCCGTCCAAGGTTTCACATTTGCAGCCATTACAAGATTTCTTCTGCATCTCAAAAGCAGCCTTCTCAATTTCTGGATAATTCTTTATGCATCTCTGATAGCCACAAATGCTTATGTGATGCTTGTTAGTGCACTTGTTCCCAGTTACATCACAGGGTATGCAGTAGTGATTGCCACAACAGCTCTTTTCTTCTTGACTTGTGGGTTCTTCTTGAAGAGATCTCAGATTCCAGTTTACTGGAGATGGCTGCATTATATATCTGCAATCAAATATCCATTTGAGGCAATGCTTTCAAATGAATTTAAAGGCACAAAATGCTATAATGGGAATCCTGCAGATCTTTCACCTGGTCCTTTAGGAGAGATCAAGCCTAGCAAACTGCATAATAATTCTACAACCAGTCCTACATGTCCATTGATTGGAGAAGATATTTTATCTTCAATGGATATTAATATGGATAATCTGTGGTATGATGTCGCCATCTTGCTTGCTTGGGGAGTTTTGTATCGCCTCTTCTTCTATTTGGTTCTTAGATTTTATTCTAAGAATGAGAGGAAATGAAGATCTGTTTCTTTTCTTTTCTTTTGATTTTTCTGCAAAAATAAGTTTGGATTTTCAGGATTAATGGATCAATTCCATAATTCCAGCGTCATGAATATGTATGGAATGCTTAGAGCTAGTTCTCTTTAATTTTTTCTTTTCTTCATGCTAATTAATGTTGGAAAATAATGGAAAGCCCACATGTTTACAGTACTTGAGAGCCCACCATGGCTAAGAATATATTTATTTATTTAATTTACTTTTAGTTGTACTTTTCTTGCACCCTGAAGTATAATCATTTGATAACTATAGCATAATGAAATAAGAAAACTAAGAGCTCTTATAACATGCAGCTCCAGAAAAGTTTCATGCTTAAGCTGAGTTTCTTTATTATGATAGAGTAAAGTCGTTTTACAATATTTCCCCATGTCTCCATTATTGTCAAGTACAAAAAAGATAGGGGAAATTACCATATGCAAGTTTCACACAGAAGATTAGCATAAGACTAACTTGCATATTGTGCAATCTTCTGTTCAAGACCAGTTTTATCGGCGCCAACTACCTTGTCAATTTCCTTGCCATTCTTTATAAAGAAAAAGGTAGGAACACTACTGATATTCCACCTAGCAGCCACATCCCTCGCCTCGTCAATGTCAACTTTCAAGAACACAGTTTTCAGGTACTTTGCAGCCAAGTTAGTAAAAAGCGGAGAAATGAAACGGCATGGTCCACACCATGTAGCTGTAAAGTACAAGATTGCAAGGCGAGATGTTGTTGAAGCTGCATTCAATTTGGTTTCCAATTCACTGGAAGAATGTATGCCTATTACTTGCCCTGTCAATATCAAAAGCATAATAAGCCACAGGCATATGAATCTTCACATAAATGATCAGTTAGCATAATAGTTCATAAGACAGACTAATAACAACAGATTATCAGATTTCCAATTCAGAACAGAAGGTCTGATTACAGGAAACATCTAGTTGGTCTCTAGCCGTTCCATCACTTATAATGGCCAGAACAATCATAAATGACAACCCTTAATTTTTTCTAATAAGAATCCCAATGAAACAAGCCAAAGGCCATTTACAGGCTCCATGCTTTCCATTTTTATTCCCATTACATCAATTTTGAAAATATAATTTCTCCCCAAAGTTGTTCTCTAGGCCCCTCACCTTGGTTTGTGTTAGGGGTTCAAAGAAATATTATACTTGAGAAATATTTATATTAAATAGATAACCTAATATAACAGATACTTGAGCATGTCTGAATATGCAATTCAATTTTCTCACATGCAATTCGATGAAAATAATTTAGTCAGTTTATTTGACAGAATTAGTGTGTTTGCAATGAACTAAAAAAAATTGGAGTATGAATAATCAGGAACCTAGCAATCTTGTAGGAATGATTAATGGAAGATGTAATAAAGCGCCAAGCACACCATTCCACGAATTAATTTAGTTTCAATCATGTATCTTTGGACAGGCAAAAATGTTCTTGTATGTGCATGCTCGAGAGATGTATGCACATATGCAAGCATGAAAATATAAAATAAGCCCAACCTTCCTTCAAAGCAGACAAAGCTTCTTGAGCCTGCATAAAATTGCAGGAATACTTCAGAATGAGGCACAATATTCAAAAATAAGTATAATTTATTAAATCATAGAAATTAGGACGTCAAAAGAAGATGAAAATTATGATCCCAATAATACCACCAACAAACATGTAGAGGAAGACTAATAGTGTAGTGGTAGCAGAAGAGGTAACAGCAACACAAACCAATTATTTGAAACTTTGAAGGCTGTGTTCATGCATGATATAAGCCCAAAGAAATTATAGTTATATTCCTAGTAATTTATCTAATCACCCTATGCAACAATTTTATATAATTATTATCCATCTAAGCTTGCATGATGAGAAGTAAATCAATTTGGATGACAGCAATGTTGATCTAACCTAGGACTCGAAATGTAACAAATACTTGAGCGTGTCTTGAGATCCAGATTTCCACCATCAATAAGTACTAAAAACTCCTAAAACAAAAAATTCCTAAGTGAAAATTCATGCTTTGATATTAGTTTCAGGTTAAAAGCTAAAAAGGAGACACTAAAATAGTCTTTTATTCTACCACTGTATTGTAAATTGTAATACTAGCTTAAAAGTAATAACCAGAAACTACTTACTTGAGCCTCAGCTCTCTGTTGTTTCTCATGTTCAGCCTTTTTCAGCTCCCTTTCTTTCCTTAAACGCTCGTACTTTCTATGATGCTCTTGTATTTTTTGTGCATTGGGTTCAACCTGTTGATGGAAATGTACACTGAGGGATAAATAGCAAAAGTCATTATTCTATCTAAAAAAAACAAGAAGGCAAGTTACCTTCTTCAGCACTGAACTGATCTCTTCATCATAATCCAACTTTGAAGCTACATGCAGATCACTTGCCGCTTCTTCCCATTGCCCTAACATGGCCCTTGCCATTCCTCGAATTTTATATCCTTTGGCAGAGTCAGGGTTTATCTAGAAAAAACAAAATTGGCTTATTACATTTTCAAATATTATAAAATGAAGATTCAGTCTCAAGCATCACAGCTAGCAAATCTGAAACTTCTTTTGCAGTCTGTACAAGCTGAAATGTAAAGGTGGAAAGCAGTGCAAGACTAACCTCTAGAGCAGCATTAGCATCACGCATTGCTGCGTTCGGCTTCTTCAGTTTAACAAAGACACTAGCTGAAAAGAAAGAAATTAAGAAATCAAGTCAATAGCAAAATAAAATGGTCTGACTGGGCATTTGAGAATAATTGAAAATATTCATAACTGACATCAAGAGAACATCTGAAATAAAACAAAAGCAACTTACCTCTAGTTGCATATAATATTGCTGAGGTGGGATTCAACATGATAGCTTCTGTTAGATGACCTATGGCTTCATCCAGCTTACCTGGAAAGGTAGAAATAATGCTGGAATAACAGAGAAAAAGCCTTGCAGGAATCTCAATTGAAAAGGTTAATGGCAGTAGATAAATGACATACCTTCAGAAACTGCTTCCACAGCTTTTACTTTTTCTGTTTGAGCAGCATCCCTCTTTTCTTCTGTAACTTCATCTGCAGGGCTTCCCATCTGCAATTGGGAAAACACATTATGCACAAAGTCAAATTACTAGTATACTTGATGCCTTTCAGCCAAAAAATGTAAATATACTATTTCATCACATGTTTCCACCTTTTGTGGTGGATCATTGTCAGGTTCCACAATATCCTTCTCGTCCAACTCGATATCAGACTCAATTATGTCATCACCCTCTTCACTTTCTCTTTGGCCATCTAGGTGTTCATTCGAGCTGGACATGTCAAAATCACCTTTCTCCTGCAATCAAAACCCAGTTATCAGCACTGCAAAAACTAATTAACAATAAAAAAGCAAAGAGGGGCAATACAAGACAATGCCACAGAGCTTTCAAAAGATAAACAGAAAGCATAAAAAAAGAAAATTTTACAAACATTTAAATCATGTTACTAACAAACTGATTGGTTATTTAGCTTATCAAAGCCATTCTGAAATGCTAATGTGATGGAGTAAAATACAATGTAATGAAAGGAAAATAAATTCTAGGAAAAAAAAAGGAGGTAATGCTACATTGCTATTTAAAACCATGAAAAATGATGAGCTTTTAAAAACTACTGAGAGCATTTAATCTAAAATAGTTACTATACTGAAATTTCAGCCAGCTCATCTGGAATTACATCAATCTTATGAACTAGTTTTCAAAAAAAATTCAAGTACAGAAACAACAAAACTGCACAGAATTTGGTAATGGTAAACAAACTAAACCATTTCTGAGACACATGACCACAAGTTCCTTAAACTAACAAGAGATAAGTCTTTCTAAAAAATTTGTTTCCTCGGAGAAACCCAAGAGCTGGCTCAATTCGTAATTGAGAAGTTTATTTTGCATAGCAGATATAAGCCCAAAAAAAGCTGATATTGATGAAGAAGAATGGCAATCAATATAAAGAAACCCAACATCACAGAGTAATTCAAGCAAAATAATTCCTCACCGATTTAGTTTGAGGTGGAACTCGAGCACCCAAGCTACCAAAAAATGAGAACCCATTATGAAATTATGAAAAAAGATCAAAACGTGAAGCGGAGATGATAGGAAAAAGTACCTTTGGAGATAGGATTTGAAGAAGGAAAGAGAGGGTTGATGAAGAATAGAAGGGTTAGACTTGCATTCATCAACAAACTGCTTGAGCTCTGCTTTATCAGCGCCATCCATTGGATCGTATTCCGAGCTTTGTTTCTCTTGGCAGCACTTGAAAGTTAAAGAATTTTTCTCAATTTCAGTGCAGACAAACGAATTTCACTATACTGCTTGTTTCGCTTTCGATCGGATTCGCGGATTAGAAACTTAAAATCTGGGCTAACTGAGGGTTCGATGCGGATCGAACACCGTCTCACTGTTTAATTTCGGTCCGACCGGTTTCAATGGTTTTTTTTTAAAATACCCTTTGGTTAAAATTTCAATTCGGTCCCCAATGTTATTCTATTTTATTGTTAATTGCCAATTTGACCAACATTGACTAGGACTTGATTTTCAATTTAGGGCTTATTTTCCCCATTTTATCCTCAATTTATCTGTCTTTTAGGATTTTTTCACCCCAATCAGTAAACCTGATAAATAGCTTAATTTTTAGAATTAAGTACTTCATTACAATATTGAACCCAAAACAAAATTTGTACAGAATAATTTCAAGATTAAAACAAAAACATTTTTCCTTAAATTTTCCAAAAACTGAATTTTGACCAAATAAAATTTTTGTTTAAAGATATAATATATATAACCGAATCACAACCCCACAAAATCACTTAATTAATTGAATAAAAATAGTAAAAAATACGGAAAATTAGATATGAAAAAACACTATATATTCATAGGCCCAATCAATTAGAATTAGGACAAACTTACAACAATAAGCGAATTATAAGAAGCACAATATACATAAAAGTCACAATCAATAACTTTATACTTACAAAAAAAGAAACACCTTCGGATTTGCAACATTAAACTCATTACATAGACCCCAAAATACATAAAGCTCACACTTCACCACTTCAAATAAACATAAATTAACCTACAAACCTCTAATCTTGCTCATTGCAAGAACAATATCTTCCACAAAATAGTAGCAATTTCTAAGGCTCACTTCTATAAAATAAAACCATGCTCTCCTCCAATATGGATTTGCAACACTTATACTATAACGTTGACCGATAACTAAGGCGATAAGTCGGAATTTTTTTTTCAACCAATTAATCCTTAACAACCAATTTTTTTTTATTAATATAATGATTATGAGTTAAATTTGTCGATATACCCATAACTATCCAATTTACTATTCACCAATTAAAAATTTGACAATATAACTTCTTAAAAATTTGTCTACCCAACCTGAAAAATAAACAATTTACAGCCCTTCAGGGGCACAACAATTGATGTACAATATTTACATACATTTCATCCATCCATCACAATATAACCATATAAAAGCCCACTCCTAGTTAATTACATATTTACATGATACATATATACATATACATGCCAAAATATAAACCTTCTTATTTAACTCTTTTCCTTGCAAAATTAGCTCCTTTGTATACTAATGCTCCTTTTCACCTTCGGAACCTACACGCAGCAACAACTACGTGTTGAGTATTAAATATGCTCAGTGATAACTAAAAATCAAGATATTTATTAGGCAAGAATAATTATTTTAATTATACAAAAATTCATTAAATTTCAATTAGAACATCATTAATCTTTATTTCTTCATTTAATTACAAAATTGCCATTAGTTACTTATTTTTTATTTTCAATCTAGTAATTGGCATACAAATTACCAATTAACCCTTATTTTACCATTTTCATGAAAAATTACATTTTAGTCCTCCAAAATTTCAAAAGTTCATTTTTAGGTTGGTTGGTTACTAAATTACCATTTTACCCTTTTTAACCATTACTTGAGCATTTTTACTTATTAACCTTAACATTTAAAAAAATTATCGTTTTACCCCTAAACTTTTCAGTTCTTTTTAGATAGGTTCTTTTTTACTCTAAACTTCATTTTTACTTATCTTTTGCACTTTTAGCTCATTTTTAAATTTATGTCCCTAGTACAATCCCAACAGAAATTATTAGACCGAATATACGGGATGATAATTGTGAATTAAATTATATTTTTAGTGTATTTTTAGGTGTTTAGTTTAGTTAATTTGATTTTTATTTAGGTACTTTTATGATTAATTTGTTAAATTAGTTATCTGTGGGGTTAATTGAGATTTTTGGTATTTTTAGGGGTTTAATTGCAAGAAAGAAGGATTTAAATGTAAGAAGAAAGAAGATTTGGGCCAAAAGTGTAAAAGTAAAAAAGTTAATTTAAAAGAAGCACGTAGGAGACATATTGGTTATGCTCTTCCGAGCATAATTTTTGCTCTCCCAAGCACAGTTTTACTCTACTGGAAACGTGCTCTCCCAAGTGTTTTGACCACTCTTTCAAGCAAAAATATTGCTCTTCCATGCAAAAAATAAAAATTATCGACAAAAATCTTCCTGTTTAAGAGAAACTCCAACTCAACCTCAGAAAAGGAAGTCCTAGCCAACAAAACTTTTTCTTTGGCAGTGATTCCACTCTATAAAAAGGCACCAAAGCTAGGATATAGGGAAGAGAAAAAAAAACAGAGCTCATTAGTTTTAAGTTTTTATATAGTTTTTTTAGTTCTTCTATTTCTATTAAATATTTTTCTTTTTACCTTTGTTTTAGTTTTTAAATATGTTTAGTGAGTAGTTTTTCTTCTTTTGCTAATGGATATTTAAAATCTTATATTTTCATTGTTATGACTTTATTTTGAGCTTAATTTCAATATTAGTAATTATTTCTTGGTTTTAAGCATATTCTTATCTTTGATTACGTTGAGATTAATTGTTGGTTTATTGAGTAAATAACTAAAAATTGGTCTAGACATTGTCATTGATTTGCATGTTCTTAGATTAACTCTTCAATATTTATGCATGATTATTTTCTGAAATATGAGGTAATTATATGTTATTTTTTTATTAATATTAAGAGAGGAGGAACTAAGGATAAATTGGAATTGAATTTACTTGAAAAAAAGTTCAATGAAAGTTTAGGAAGTTAAACTGGATTTTGATGCTAAGTATTAAATCTGTCTATGAGTTTAATACTAAGAATGATATTCTTGCATAAAGATATCTGACTTTATTACTAGTTTTTCCATAATCACTAATATTGTTACAGAATTTAAGTCATCACAATGAAATTTAAGGTGGATAGTTCTTTTAGTAAGAGAATTTCAGTTATTATTTTGTTTTTAATTCATTTTAGTTTAATTTTAGTTTTTATTTGGTTTCATTGTTTGTTTTGTTTAATTTTTGCTTTTAAATCAAAAATATTTGGGAAACAATCTCGGGTTAATTTAATTGATACATAGATATTATCCTTAACAATCCATGTTCTCTTGGGTACGATATTTGTGGTCTTAATCTATATTTTTCTATATTATTAGCCAATCTAGTACAATTGCTAGACACCGGTCACTAGACGTAGGCCCCACAGGACCACAATACAGACTGAAAAATGATCCCAATGGACCATTTCTCATAAAATAGAATACAAAATAAATCAGATACTATGAAAAATCATATGATCCTACCATAGCAAAACAAGTCGACATGACTTGCACCGCGGTATAGGTGTCCTTATAGCTAGCTAATCATATTCCGAGCTAAATTTTGACCATCTGGCTATTACTAAGGGCAATATTTCAATTAATTTCAATTTATTTTTTGAATTATTGACATTTTCATTTACTTTTTCAGTTCAGTAATATGGTTAATCAATTTTTTCCATACTTTTGCACAGTTTGTGAATTATTTAACCATAATTCACTATTTTTCACTTAATTAATGAATTATTTCATCATAATTCAACAAATATACTATATACATAATCTAATATTCTTCCCAAAAATACTCAAATAATTTCCATAAATTCTATAAAAATTCATGAACACAATTTTTCATTTCTAGGTTCATTTTATGGTGTAAATCATCAAAATAAGTTGGTTACTTTTGGGCGATTAGGCGTAAGTCCAGTGACCATGGGTGAAATTGACTCACAAAACAAATCAATGTATATAGTTTAACAAAAGAGGATAGAAATAGCAAACAAATATTTATCTTATAAAAATAACTAATCCATAATTTGTTGAACTTAAATGTACAAAGAATCTAACCTTCTAGATTTATTGATCCTTGTAATTTGTTATAGCTTATGTCAAGATACTTGAGAGAAACGTAGTGATTGAAGGATAATAGGATTCTGTTATTCAGAGAATTAGCTCTCAAATCAAGTAACTCTAAATTGCTAACGTTTTTAAATTCTGCACCTCCACCTGTGTATAAACAATTATTAAATGTATAGCATTCATCTAATTATATTCACATTATTGTTGCAATTATATGTTTTTAGCAAATCAAAATTTTATACCACCAAAGGATTCAATTTCATTCCATGCCAAACTCAAGTTCTTCAAGTTTGTTCTACATTGATAATGATAAGAGAGGTCTAACTCACCTGGAATATCAACTTTCCTTTCAATCCACATTCTTCCAAATATAATGTCTTTAAAGATGCGAGTAAAGATAATACTTTAGTATCGTTGAAGTTGTTGCCACTTAAATCAAGATACTCCAATTTCTCAAGTTTTGATAGCCCTTATGTATAAGAGATACCCAAAATTAATTAGCTCAATTAATTAAATCTTAAGTTTTGTTATAACAAATTAAAAAATACAATAAAAATGAGAGAGGGAATTCCATTCAATTCAATATTGTAATGTAGAAAAAATAATTTGAATATTCATATATCACTCAAGCACTTGTGTATAGTAAGGTTCTGTTGTTGAAGTAATTGTATAAGTATTTATATGTAGTCAGTAAGTAATTGTTGAAGGATTAATTTTATTTCATATTCTTAACAATTTTTTTATTGTTATAATTAATGAATGTTAATAATAATAATGTAAAACAAATTCAATTAAAATAACAATATTTTTCTTAATTTTTAGTTAGTTATTAATATAACTAAAAATTAATAATAAGTATTTAATAATAATTAAATTGAGACATTTTCTTTAAATTCGCTACTTTTATCTAGCTAATATCTTTTACGAAATTGTCAAAAAACAGAAAGTGAAAATTTTGTAAATCTTTTTTTAACATTATATTTTTGTAGTGTGATACTAATAAATGTTAGTAATGAATACGGAAAATAATTAAATTAAAAAGGAATAAAAATAATCATTATTTTTAAAACTTAATAAAAAAATTGAAAAAAATTTATTTTAATCATTTATGGATAAAATTACTAATTTTTAAGAATAATTTTTACCCAAAAAAATAAATTAAATAAAAAATAAAGTTACAATTCAAAATTTTTACATTTCATTATTCTTTAATTTAAAGTGAAGAATTCTTACAAAATTATCATTAATTATGTCACTTATTCATTCT
The DNA here is from genome assembly GCA_037975025.1 of Excoecaria agallocha. NCBI lineage: Eukaryota > Viridiplantae > Streptophyta > Magnoliopsida > Malpighiales > Euphorbiaceae > Excoecaria > Excoecaria agallocha. Next base: position 601,634 of record CM075818.1, on the reverse strand, counting down.
TCCTATTATGAACAAAATATTTTATTTTTTATTATGTATCTGGACCATGCATTTATGATAAATCTAGTCAATAGGTTTTAGATATTTTCAAAATTTTGAATCTTTAATTTTATTGCATTTAAGTAAAACAAATAATAATGTATTTGTCAAATAATTTATGAGTGGAATTAAAAATAGAAGTTCGGAGACATGATGATAATGATAAGAGTGGTTTAACTGTTCCTTTCAATCCACAACCATTCAAATATAATGTCTTTAAGGATGAGATAACATTATGATAGTAAAATAATTCAATCTTTAATTTTATGGCATTTGATGTAAACTTAATGATCTCAAAGATTAAATACTGTCAATAGATGATATGATGCTCCTACTCTTGAAATTCATCTCATATAATACAAGAGACTTCGTAATTTTCAATTCTGATAATCTTTCAAAACCTGCTTCATAATGTTTCTTTAGAACCACGTTGAATTTTTGACTAGAAATGGACATTAATCTCTTTTTCAGAATCAACACTTAAAGATAATAAGTAAAAATCTTATCAAACAAAATCAAAATAAAAATAATTTGTTTAATAATTAATATATATTTCTAAGTTCTAACTCTAATAAATATAAAGTAATTTCTAATTTATTCTTTCTACCATTAATAATAAAAATTATTTATGTTAATTTTATCTCATATTTGATAAATATGAAAAACAATTGTCTGAAAAGAAAAAGTTCAAAAATAAATAACTTATGTTGTTAGTACAGAAAAGAGAAAATTCAGTTTATTTTACTCAAAGATAATTTTGTAAGCTTAATTAATATATACAATTTTTAGAATATTTAAAAGCATTAAGTGAAATTTATCTTCAACAATGTGAAATTCACTCCTATAACTTAATTTAAGAGAATAATACTTACAATGGCCGGGGATGCAGCTTGCAGTATTAGAGAAAGAAATTCCTAGAGTGTTGAGTTGATGAAAGGGAAGAAATAAAGAAGCATTGAAGTAGTAATATTCTGATTGGTCTATATCATGGCGGGAAATAGAGAGTTCGGTAACATTAATGTAAAAAATTTGTAGAGTGTTGAGTTGGTGAAAGGGAAGAAATAAAGAAGCATTGAAGTAGTAATTTTCTGATCGGTCCATAGTATTGAAGTCGTCAATACCAAGGCAAGTAACTCCACTCCCCTCCATTGACAGCAATCCTCACAAACCCGAGGAAGATGGAATGAATCCATAAGCTCCATAAGAGCATTTCTCTCATAGTCCAAACAACCATCAGTATATCTCCATCACAGTATTCCTATAATTATCACACTTGCTACCAATTTCTTCATTATTGCACTCTTCTCTTTTCCAATATTTGATTGGCTACCAATACTCTTAAGAGCTTTTTATAGCCATTCATCCAACTTCTTGTTCATGCCTAACGCCTTAATTTCACTTTCATATATAACACATAATTACAAAACCATCCTCCTTCTTTCAAGCTCAATATTATCATTAATGGAAGATTTGTTTATTTCTCTCTCTCTATATATATATATATAGAGAGAGAGAGAGAGAGAGAGAGAGAGAGAGAACAGCCCATTTTCTATTCTCCAGTGCCAGTTTCCATTACTAGGGGCCTATGGAGTTGCAGTTTTCATCTCTAAATTCTTAAAAAAAAAATTAAAAAATAATAATAATAAATCTACAGCCTATTTTCTATTATAAAGTGTTTTTTATGATTTATGAACTTTTCTTTAACTGTGCACAAAGATGTGAAATTGTTTTAGAAAAAAAAATTAATAATGGGAGAAAATTAATGATTTATTTCTTTTGTATTTTCACCTGTTTCATTAATTGAGTCAATAAGGACTATAAAGTTGAATTACTTATTTAGTGAATTAATGTTTCATACTTTACATGAAATGTTTACCTTATTTAGTGAATTATTTTTTTCTTTTTTATAGGGAATTACTCCATTCTTATTCTGAGAGGAGCCAATTTTTTTTCACATGTATTAATATATTAAAATAATGCTTGAATTATTTTAATTTTATAAATAAGTTATTATGATGCACTATAATACCTTATTTTATATTTTTTATAAAAATAAATCTTTCATTTTCTTCCATTATTAATTTTTATTTTTCTAAAATGTTTTCACATATTTGGACACAGTTAAAGAAGAGTTCGTGAAAAAAAAAACTTTTACAATAGAAAATGGGTCGTAGATTATTATTTTTATTATTATTATTATTACAAAAATTTATAAATAAATTTTAAAACATAATAGAAAATAAAGTGCGATTAAACATAATAGAAAACATTAGAGTTGGACCTAAATGTTAATGTATACTAACACTTAATCCATGTGTACACTATGTATATATCTATATACTATTGTATCTAATTCTATCGGCATTTCATAAATATTCAAGATAAAATAGTATTTTCTCCCTTTTTATTTTCATTTTCATAAGGTTAGAAAGTCTTGAAAATTTACAATCATATTAATTTTTTCAAAGAAAAATTGTCATGTTTAATTGTTTTTTTATGGAGGAGGAGACTTTGGATTTTTATTTTATTTTATTTTATTTTATTTTATTTTATTATTTTCATTTTCACAAGGCTACTAAGTCTTGCAAATGCATAATCGTATTTATTTTTTCAAAAAAAAATTACATATTTAATTGTTTTTTTTTTGGGACAAGGAGACTTTGGCTTTTTATTCTATATCATTTTATTTTATTTTATTATTTTCATTTTCACAAGGCTAAAAAGTCTTGCAAATTTATAATCACATTAATTTTTTCAAAGAAAAATTTACATGTTTAATTTATTATTATTTTTTTGGGGGGAGGAGGAGACTTTGGCTTTTTATTCTATTTTATTTTATTTTATTTTGTTAAAAAATAATAAAAAACAACAAGGGGAGACTTGACTTAGTGAACGTGAAGGATGTGAAAATTTTAATATTAGGGAACAATTCATATTTTATATAAAAATTACTCACGTTTTTATTAATAAGTCCTTATAAAAATTATTTTGTATTGAATTAAAGTTTTGATTTGCTGCTAACTAGTGCAGCTTCTAGGGCTAAACTCAACAGCTTAAACTAAAGTACTAGACCAAATCAAAGTAAATTTTTAGGTTTTGGCGTGAACAAAAAGTTGGACTTGGATGTTGATATATATTGATAATCTATTCATATATACACTATCTATATGTCTATATATTAGCACAATTATTTCTTTTTATCGGCATTCCATAAATATTAAAAATAAAATAATATTTTTTCCCTTTTTATTTTATTTTCGTGAGTACAAGGTTAGAAAGTCTTAAAAGGTTAAAATCATATTAATGTTTTTATAGGAGATTTGACATGTTAATTTGTTTTGTTAAAAGGAGGAGAATTTGGTTTTTTATTTTATTTTTTAAAAAAGAAAAAAAAATAAGGAAAGACTTGACTTGATGAAAGTGAAGGATGTGAAAATTTCAATATTAGGGAACAATTCATATTTTTATATAAAAGTTACTCATGTGTTTATTAATAGAATTTATTTTGAAAATAATGTTTTTTTTAATTGAAATCTAGTTTTACAGTGACAATATTTAGTTGAGATTATTTTTTAAAAAAATTTTAAAATATTATTATTAATAAACACATGAGTAACTTTTATATCAAAATATGAATTGTTCCCTAATATTGAAATTTTCACATCCTTCACTTTCATCAAGTCAAGTCTTCCCTTATTTTTTTCCTTTTTAAAAAAAATAAAATAAAAAACCAAATTCTCCTCTACCCCACAAAACAAATTAACATGTCAAATCTCCTATAAAAATATTAATACGATTTTGACATTTTAAGACTTTCTAACCTTGTGCTCACGAAAATAAAAAGAGAGAAAGTATTATTTTATTTTTAATATTTATGAAATGCCGATAAAAAGAAATAACAGTGCTAATATATAGATATATAGATAGTGTACATATGAATTGATTGTCAGTATACATCAACATCTAGGTCCAACTTCTTGTTCACGCCAAAACCTAAAAATTTACTTCGATTTAGTCTAATCATTTAGTTTAAGTTGCGAGTTTAGCCCTAGAAGTTGGAGTAGGTAGCACCAAATCAAAAACTTTAATTCAATGCAAACTAATTTTTATAAGGACTTATTAATAAAAATGTGAGTAGTTTTTATATAAAATATGAACTGTTCCCTAATATCAGAATTTTACATTCTTCACGTTCACTAAGTCAAGTCTCCCTTTTTTTTCTTTTTTTAACAAAATAAAATAGAATAAAAAGTCAATGTCTCCTCCTCCTAAAAAAAATTAAACATGTCAATTTTTCGTTGGAAAAATTAATGTGATTATGAATTTATAAGACTTTCTAGCCTTGTGAAAATGAAAATAATAAAATAAAATAAAATGATATAGAATAAAAGGCCAAAATTTCCTCCTCCCAAAAAAAAACGATTAAACATGTAAATTTATTTTTGGAAAAATTAATATGATTATAAATTTGCAAGACTTTCTAACCTTATGAAAATGAAAATAATAAAATAAAATAATATGGAATAAAAATCCAAAATCTCCTCCTCTCAAGAAAAACAATTAAACATGTCAATTTTTCTTTGAAAAAATTAATACGATTGTGAATTTGCAAGACTTTCTAACCTTATGAAAATGAAAATAAAAAGGGACAAATTACTATTTTATCTTTAATATTTATGAAATGCTGATAAAATGAGATAACAACGGTATATGTTGTAAAAATTTGGCCGGATTGGAGCAAGATCGCAGCTAAAAAATTTGAGATAACTGAACACACAGATTTTATATGAAAAATCTCTTAATGAATTGGGATGAAAAAGCACAGATAAGAGTAGCAAAATTTCACTATAAAAAAATAGGAGTTATAACCTCTCTATTTTTACAAGAAAAAAAATATGAAAAATACTCTCTATTTAGACTAAAATGAAAAAGGAGATCTGAAAAATGGGATATTGAAAACTGAAATGGTGAGGCTTATTTATAGGCCTTCTGTACGCGTATGGACAACTAGTTCTTAGCTGTCAATGCAGCAATCAATCTTTAAAGAAAGATTGCCACAGCCTCCATTATTGACTTCTTTGAAGAAACATGAATTGCATATGCATTTTAATTTTATGAGAAAGAGACTCCCATCATGCGGGTTAACAAATAAGTTAAGAAAAAAAATAGATTAATGAAATATAGTGATATATTGTAAAGTTAGAGTTTATTTATTTAAAATTAATTATATTTAGTAATTTAATAAAAATTACGTAATTTAATACTAAATTTAGATTTAATTAATATTTTTTATTTTTTGTGAAAATAAAAAAATGTAATGCTTTATTGCTTTAATTTTTAACTATATTTTTGGACTAGGTAGGATTAGGTTGCTGACTTTTTTTTTTTCAAGAAAATCTATCTCTAAGTGCTTTTATTTACTATCGAGAAGATTAAACACACCTTAATTGGCTCCTAAAACAAGGATAAATTTTCAATTTTGAAGTGATTTCCGAATTCCAATTAAGATTAAGGCTTCAATACAGATTGAAGAAAAAATAGGAATTAGAGTGTGATTTACTACTATTACTATTAGAGTTTGAGAATTTCAAGTATGAATGCATCCAAAATTAAATTGGATGTTAGTAATCGCAATTTAAATTTTTTAAGCTATATTTGTTATTGATTATTATTCTTATTATTTCAAAAATACTTAATTACTCATTTTTATATTTATAACGAATATAATGAAAAATCTAAAGGAAAAATTCTATCTATTTAATTTAACTATAATAACTACTATATTTTAATCCGTGTGAAAAAAGTGGACTAAAATTATAGAATGGATTAAGAATATAAATTTTTTTGTAGGAATAATTTAGGTGAGTATAATTTTCATGGACGTATTAGGAAGGAGTAATTAAGGATAAAGAACCGGAAAGCTAAAAAATTTGTGGTTCGACCAGTTTGTTGGGGTTTAATCAGAATTTTTTTCTTTTTTAAAAAATAATATTATTTTTTAAGTTTTATATAAATATTATAAAAATATCACTATATAAAAAATGAAAAATAATTTAAAAAATACATTTATCATCAAACATTAATAATAAAATAATATTTTCAACTTATTCAATATTTATAACAAAAATTTAAGATAAATATAGCATAAATTTTCAAATATTCAAAAAAATTCATCAAATATAAATTATAAATTTTATTTTATTCATAAAAATTACTTAAATTTTAATTATTTTGTATTTATACTTATATTTTATTTTTTTCAACAAAAAATAATATTGTATGGATATTTTGGACAAAAAGTGATTTTTCTAGTTTCAAACAGATTTATTTTGATTTTATGCAATATTTTTTGGTTTTAGCCTGATTTTCACCACTTTAATTTGTTTTCAATTGGTTCAAAATGGTTCCTTTCGATTTTTAGTCAGTCAATTTTTTGTATATTAAACCGATCGGATCAGCTGACGGTTCGCGATTTAACCGATCTAGTTTTAATAACATTGATTATGACCTTCTAAGTCTTTCTAACCTTGTGCTCGCTAAATTAAAAAAGGAGAAAGTATAGTTGGTATGTTAATAAAATTGAATAAACTGATTATTAAATTTTATGTATTGAGCATAATATAATTATAAGTTATTCCCTCCGTTCCACTTTAAAAATTTATTTTTTCTATTTTGATTTGTCACACTTTAAATATTCTTTTCAAAATTTTAGAAATAGATTTACATGTATACCTCTATTTATTATATATTTTATTAAATATTATAATATGGAGTATGGGTATAATTTGAAAAAAAAAATAAGAAAATAAAAGAAAAGGGTCTATCAATTAAGAATAGAGAAAGTAAAACAGCTTATCGGTAGAAGAACTAATATTTAAAACTTTCAAAAATAGTTTAAATATCACTTTTAACTTTCGACACATAAATTTAAAAAATGATAAAATATTTTAATATAATAAAAGGGTTATCAATTAACATAAAAAAATAATAATAATAAATATATAAATGCATTTAAAATATCAAAATAAAAATATAATAAAATAATATATTAAATTTTTTTCATTGAATTCTGAAAAAACCACAATTGAAGTAAAATAAAAAATAAATTCTCCAAAAGCGATGTTTAAAAGTTTTATAGCCACCCAAATTCTTTTTCACACCAAGACCTTAATTCTTTGAATTTTTTTTTTTTTTCTCTTAAACTGCTTTCAATAAGCCCAACAACTATATTTCTAAGCTAACCACTTTTCTACGGTTGAACAGTAATGGAAGACCCGTCATTTGTAAAATTTCAGTTCAATCATGGAGATGCACTTGCCAATTGGTACCAATAGAGGGGAATCGTATCTCTATTCTGTCCTCAAAAAAATTATCTTATTTTACCTGATATTATTATATTATTTTAATACATAATTAAATTATTCAAAAAAAAGTTCTAGACTAATCTTTTTCCAAATGGATATTAACTTAAATACTACTCCCGTTCTTTTTTATCAATTACTTTTATTGTTTTCACTAGAATTAAAAAATAATAAATAAACTTAAATTTAATATTAAATTACCTTATTAAAACTAAATTATCAAATTTAATTGATACAGATAAATAAAATTTAAATTTTATTTAAAAGTAATAAATAAAAAAAATAAAGAAAGTAATAAATAACTTGTCACCAAAAGAAGTAATTTTTGTATCAACGAAGACCGGTGCAAAATTTATTGCTTATTAAAACTCTAAAATACAATAATGAAAAATTTTTTTTAGAAAAAAAACTTTTTTTCCATATCAATATATATAACATTATATATTGTAGGTTCATTTACAAAATATCCCTTCAATTTTTCCCTTTATTTTTTTTTTCTATAATTTGGTTTTAGCTGAGTTTGGCCTAAAAAATGGACTAGGCAGCATCAAAAAAAATTTAAGGGTTCACTTTCTTTCTATAATTATTCACACTAAGACCTAAATTTCTTTCTCTGAATTTTCTTCGCTTAAACTGCTTTCAATAAGCTCAACAACTATATTTTTAAACCAACAACTTTTTGTGGTTGGTTGAACATTGATGGAAGGCGCATTATTTATGGGAATTTTCTATACGATTACAAAGATATGCATAAATTTTACTCCCTTTGTTCTTTTTTATTAGTTAATTATTTTTATTAATATTAAAAAATAATAAATAGACTTAAATTTAGTATTAAATTACGCGATCAATACTAAATTATCAAATTTGATTGGTTTTAACTTTATTGAAAAAAATAAATTAAAAAATAAATTAAATTATATTGAAAGTTTAAAAGTGACAGATAAATAGAATATGAATTTCACTCAAAAATAACAGATAAAAAAGAACGGAGAGAGTGTATATATATATATATATATATATATATACACACACACCCATCACCTTATTTTATGTGACGTTTTCATATTAGTTTAATCCATAAATTATTCATAAACAAGGTCTAGAAGAATCTTTTTCCTACTGGATATTAACTTAATTCATTATTCTTATTTTGAGCTCAAATATGAATCATCATATAAAAAAATAGTATATGTGTGTTTAATCAAGCACTGGATTATCATTTTTTTTCAATCATTGTAATTTTAATTATGCTTTACAAGGAAATTCTTATTAGAGGTTAGTATAAACTGATTAATCTATTCATGAGTAAAAAAATTAACCAGCTAATTAATATCGATTTTTTAAAATTACAGTTAATCATATTTTCGATTTTTTTCTCACCCCGAATTCTTAAGAATACCGTGAAATAAAATTAAGCTTGGAAATTAATCTTATGAACCAAAGAACAAATCTCTTATGAAAATGGTAATTTGTCCTTCATATTTTCTGTGTATTAATGGCATCATATTTCAGTTTAGTTCAGTAATTTGATTTAAGCTGATTTCATCCTAATTAGAAATAATTGTTTTATGGACTTATTAGTATAAACATGAGTAAATTTTATATCGAAAATCTGAATTATTCCCAAATTTCAAAATTTTCACATCCTTCTGGTGAAAAGATAAGCAAAAAATTTAAAAAAAAAAATGTGAACACATATTCGGCACATCACATATATTATATATTAATATAAATCATTGAATAAGAAAAAATATTTTTATATTTTTTATTTAAAAGTTCATATTTAATATATTAGTACGTTTCACACGCTAAATTATTTCTCATGACCAAGTCAAGTCTTCCATTATATGTAAACAAATAAATAAAGTCAAGTCTCCTCCTACCAAAAATAACTTTATTAAAAGCATGTCTACTCTGGTCTCTTTTGATGAAAACATTAATATGGCTATGAGTTGGCAAGAATTTCTAGCCTCGTCGTTAGGAAACTACAAAAATAATTCTTTTTTTTAATGCAAATAAGCAATTTTTATATTTTTTCTATTCTTTTTTATCTGTTATTTTTTAATAAAATTTAAATTTTATTTATCTGTCACTTTTAAATTTTTCATGTAATTTAATTTATTTTTTCAATTTATTTTTGTTCAATAAAGTCATAATCAATTAAATTTGATAATTTAATCTTAATCACGCAATTTAATACTAAATTTAAGTATATTTATTATTTTTTAATCCTAATAAAAACAACAAAAGTGACTAATAAAAAAGAACGGATGGAGTATCAATCAAGAGCGGTGCAAAATTTATTGCTCATTAAAACTCTAAAATACGATAACGAAGAAGTTCGATTTTTTTCCCCATACCAATAGGTATAACATTATATATGTGGTAGGTTCATTCACAAAATATCCCTTCAAAATTGATGTCATGATAAGCATTTGAATCACAAAAATATTAAAATTTTCCCTCGAAATTTGTTAAGAATTTCTAATTAAGTTAAATTATTGGCTGAAAAAAAATATACAGTTTTGCCAACGTTTTATTTTATAATATGTACTTTGGTTTCCAAAATTTTCACAATTAACTATTAGAGAGAATCAAATTATACATTGTTCTCAAAGATTAAATTATACATTATTTTCAAGAACTAAATTATCATTACTGCGTTACAAATTACGCAAAGTACCATAACGAGGCCAACAGCTCGATTATCCACCAAAAAAAAACTCTACTCGAATCTAATAAAATTATTAATTAAACATGTCTTAATCTCAATTAATAGTATTTTTATGATAGTCATAATCCTATTCTAAATCCATTTAATACTACCCAAATTATATTTGAATCCATTTAAAAATCAATTAATATATAAAAATCAAGCTAAATATTAATGTATAATGACTTGAATAATTTTCATCTCATGAGTTAATTTTTAGAATTAAATTAAACTCAAGTTTATATTTTGCAATATAAATTACAAGATATTTACTTGCATTGTCATTTGAGGTGGAAAATGCTCCTCATTAGAATTTGGAAAAAAATGGCTATAATTATTTTTTCTAAAATGAAATTGAATTTGTATTTCTTTTTTGTGATATAATTTGGTTTAAGCTGAGTTTGGTCCTCGAAAATGGACTAGATAGCTCTAAAAAATTTAAGGGTTCAATATAAAATAATTTTTGTCAAAGGACTCATTAATATAAAAAATAAGTAATTTTTTTTACTAAATATGAATTATTTTGATGTGCATGTGCAGCGATTTACACACGTATCACCGTTTGATCAGTGTAAAATATTTTTTATTTTTATTTTCATTCAATTTGATGGTAATATGCTTCGGCACTGTAACAAGGCCCCATTTGGCCATTTTCGTTCACCAAGATAAGTCTCCTTTTATAATAATAATAATAATAATAATACTAATAATAATAATAAAAGAAGAAAAAGAAAGTCAAGTCTTCCGCGTTAAAAAAGGGGGCCAAGTCTCTTCCTATCAAAAATATAAAAGCAAGTCTCCTTTAATAACATCAGTACAAGTATACGCCGGGGCAAGACTTTCCATCCTTGTGGATGTGATCATAGAAGTCAGAAAACTTTTTTTTTTTTTTGCTTTTTCTAATCAAAAGAAAATAAAAGAGTTACTAGCAGTGGAAAAAAATTTTAAAATTTTGATTAATCGAAAAATTGGTTTAAAATTAAATTAATTTTTAATTTAATTAAATATAAATTTTAAATTTATAATTTTTATTTTTAAAAATTAACAGTTAATATATGTGTGTGTGTTATTAAACTTAAATTTTTTAATAGTTTTGTAAGTTATAAATATTACGATATATAATTTTTTAAAATATTATTATAGTATATATTTTAAGTAAATAAACATTAAAATTATTTTTTTATTACTATTATTTTTTCATTACATGTGCATAATTAGCACTTTATTGTTAGTTTCATGTTGAATATATTTAATTCTTATAAGTATTATGAAAAATTTATTTTTCTCTTGATTCTTTTAATGTATATTATATTTAATTTATATTTTTTCATTTCTAAATTATTTTTAACTATTAAAAATAATATTACTAATTTTATAATTTATTAAATTATATGTTAAAATTTTTTTGTGGTTAATCAATAAATTAATCGGAAAAAATTTGTTAAAAATCGAAATCTATATAACGATTAACCGAAATTAATAAATTGATTAATAAAATTATTAATGAATCGGTTAATCAATCTATGCTCACCCTACTAATTATATAATGGAGTGATAAAAATATAAATATCTTCTCATGCGAAAAATAATACATCTAGGTCATGTTGAAGGTGAACAGTGAAAGTTACAATATGTTTATTCCACATCGCAATTTCATTAAAAAAAATGGCGATGACTAAAATTATCAATTTTTTTGGGGAAAAAAAGAAATAAATTTGTCTTCTGATTTAGTTAACTAATTCAATTTAAACCGAGTTTAACCCTAGAAGCTGAAGTATGCAGCACCAAATAAAAAAAAGTATGGTTTCAATATGAATTTTTTTTTGGATTTATTAGTATAAACGTAAATAATTTTTATATCGAAATATAAATTATTTATAAATATTAATATTTTTACGTACTTTGCTTTTATCAAGTCAAGTCTTCTCTTGTAAGAGAAAAAATAATCATAATAAAAGAATTTTTTTATTATTGATAATCATGAAAAAAATATCTCCAAGACCCAATCAAGTAAGCTCAACAATGCTTAATAGGGCTCAAAATTCATCAACAAAAATGACAAAACATGAGCTGGAAGATAAGACATAAAGGCGTGGTGTCAAATCGGACTGATGGGATGTCCTATTCTGTCTAATCCACTGATATAAGCAAACGTTCATACGTTCCACCTGCTTTCCGTCACATCACCGCATACCTACTCTAATGCCAGTTATTACGCCCTATGGTACTCAAGTACCCATCCCAAAAGAACTCCTATAAATAGCCTAAAACACAATTGCTCCAGGTATTGAATATCTGAGATTCTCTCTCTAAATACTTTTTCTCTAAAAGCTGCTAACTTAAGCTTTGGAGTGAGCTCCCAGACCCCCTACTAGGGGTAACCTCCTCTCAGATTTCAACGACGTAGCCATGCGATAATTGGAGGATACCCCTATTACTATTAGAGACATGTGCACCTTTCTTAGTAACTTCACTAAGAGTATAGTCCAAACGCTGAAATAGGAAAAAATGTCCAGAACTTCTAAAAGAGGCCATGAAATCGAAGACTTCAGAAGAAGAACAAGAGAATTTCCATCAATGAGCCACGAGCCCACGATGGTGGAAGGATGGGGGTTAGAACTCCAGGCAGATATGATAAGAGAAAGGGAACAATATCCTCGAGTAGAGATGCCCCTTAAGTTTCTAGCAGATCATCCACCTCCTCCACTGAAGATGATTTATCCTTCGTGTACACACCCAACCAAAGTCGCTCTCGAGGAACTAAAGAAGAGTTCGCCTCTACGGCGATGAGCAAGGAGAATAAATGGTTCAAAAAGAAGCTCAAGCAATTTGGCCTGACAGAGCCCAAGAAATGGGTGTTTGAGGGGAACACCTGCAACAACACTGCCTCTCTATTCTATAGGGAGATAACAGAGTCCGAGCTTCCTCCTAGGTGGATAGATGTAGTAATGGATAAATACATAGGTAAAACTGACCCTATTACTCACCTTGAGAAATACTTGATTAAAGTGCAGGTCTACACATACGATGAAAGGATCGCCTGTAGAGTTTTTCCCACCACCCTAGGAGGAGATGCTTTGAGTTAGTTCCATGATCTTCCTCAGGAGTCAATCACATCTTTTATACAACTCAAGGAGCTTTTCACCACACGATTCATCGTGCAGACACATGCGTCGAAGTCAGTGAGTGACTTGTGCAACCTCTACTAGCGATTCGGTGAAAGTCTTAGAGACTACATCGACCAATTCCAGGCCACAATGTCAGAAGTAAGGAATGTGAGTGCAGAAATGGAGTCTAATGCCTTGGCAGGAGGCATCACCGATCGTTCGCTCTTTGAATCTTTAACAACAAGACCGTCGGTTAGCTTCTTCGACCTGATGGAAAGAGCTAGGCAACACATTCAGCTAGTTGACACTCTCAAATCTAGCAGAGCAAGAAGGATCAGCGTCATGGACAGGTTGCAGTATCCTGACAGTCTGGTATTCAACAGAACTCCCCCATTCGATCGACTATGGGGGAGTCCGGACAAGCGCATTGTTTGAAGGAGCCTAAGCAAAAGAAAAGAAAACGGACATGGCCTATCTGATTGGTACAACAATCAATCACCTTAGACTTTCACTCCGCTTAATGCCAGTCCTGCCCAAGTGCTAATGTGGATCAAAGAAAAGCACAAAAAAGTTAACTGGCCCAAGGCAACCGAGCAAGCAAGAAACAGCGGAAATTACAGTAAATATTGTGAATTTCACAGAGCTGCTGGACATTCAACCGATGAATGCTATTCCCTAAAGAAGGAGATCGAATGACTCCTGCAAAGAGGCTCCCTTAAGAGATTTATCGTTCGGACAGGAGGGAAAAGCTCCTGCAAGCAATCTGACAATAGGAAGGATGGGTCCGAATAAGATAATGATGACAAACACGAGAAGCCAGACCCACACAGGCCATTTGTTGGAGTCATTAAATGACGGCAAAATAGGTGCAATCGTTACAATTTGAGTTCCTATGAACTTGTTGTACTAAATTTTAATGCGATTTTCAGTCTCCTGTAATCAGTGCTGGATTGCCAGTCAACTTTCATATTATCTATTTATTATTAAAAATTCATCTTTGAGTCTTTAAAGATGCAGTAATAAAAAAACTGCAATATGTAAAAAGTTATAACACCTCGATGCATATAAAATGAGTGTCTCCACAAAGCAAGGACTAACCTAAAAACAGGTACACGCCCAAACCTACGAAACTATTATTTGTTGTTTATCAAGTTTCTTAATTGCTTTTCTAGCAAAACAACCTTCGGGTCAGAAAGATATTTCCTACCATCGGGAGATGAGATAAGGGCCACGACGCCTATAGACCTCTTCTCGATCGGTCAGTATAATCAACCACCACAGCGTGAATCGAAAAGAAATTTTCCTACCATCGGGAGTTTGAGATGAGGGCCCTGATGCCTATAAACCTCTCTCCGATCAATATGTCTGCTAAGCGGATAGTCTCCATAAGGCCACTACTAGCCACTGTCTCCTAAGCGAACAATCACCACAAAGATAGAAGCTGACATCCCGACCGAGATTTTTTATACTGGTAACTCCCCATAAGCAGGTAACTCCCAGAGTTGCCATGATAATTTTGGTCGATCGATACAAATATCTCGATTGAGGTTTTCCATATGGGTAACTCCCCATAAGCAGGTAACTCCCTTAAACATTTTAAAGCCAAAATTTTTCATTCGGCATAACTTATCTACTAGGCTTGATATAGCCAAAGATGTAAAAGTTGAAGTCCATTCATCAGCAGGTTAAGTACCTTTGCTAGGCTCGATGTTCACCCAGGGCCCAAGAAATGAAGCGCACCCATTTAATCTCTGTCGATTCATTCACTAGGTTCGACATCCATCCCAAATCCAAACTCTTGGGAGAGAAGATTGAGCTCCGACATTGCCTTGAAATCACTCTCTTGATCAAGACCTTGGCATATGAAGGATGGCATGTCTCTGTTGGTCACGGACCAGTCGTTACCAAATTTCTCTTTCAAGATGTCCTCTAAAGACGGAGCCCAACCCTCCTAAGCTCTCCTTGAAGGCCGTCGGATTGGCTCACTTTGAGCTAGCTCCTTGCCTCTTGCGACGATCCGAGCATCGACGGCGGCTATAGTTTAGCAGCTTTCTTCTATGCTGCCTCTTTGATTTTTTTATGTGCAACCTCATCTGTCGGCGCCCCCATCTTCTGAGAAGATGATCGGGGGATGAGGGACGGTTGTGACCCTTTTTCGTTAGATTCATCCCTCAGCTGCAGTTGCTTGAGAGGATGTTATCCCATCACGATCGGAGGAGATATCGCTGGTTTGGTTATAGTCAGCATAGGACGAGCAGTGGAAACAATTACAGCAGAAAGAGCTGAAGATGCTGCAACAATAAGAGGTGCAGGAATACTTACTGTACTTTTTGAAGTCTGAAACTCAAAGGCAGGTAAGATTCTCCTCTTCTTGGATCTTTTTTCCTCTTTGGCCAAACGATCGGTCTCCTTCTTGGCTTTGGCCCGTTTGGCAAGTTGCTTCGCAGTTTCTTTTCCTTTTACCATCTCGCTTACAACTACATCACAAAATCAAACAAGATAAGTACCTCTTTCAAAAGTAATTTTACATGCAACTCATGAATTGTTAAACATGCATCCTCCCCCTCACTCCAACTATAGTGCTCACGTTCTGCACTTTCGCCAGCTTTGGAGCCAGAAGATTTATACAGTGTACTGAGGAGATAGTTGGAGTCGTAAGGTCTGCCATGCCTCACCACCTCGGCCATCAGTTTTTTATGTCATTTTCGTAAATGGACTTACCGGCAGCATGATCCCTCAAGATGGTTGCTCCTTTCAATTGGCTCAGGAATACTCCAAATCCACCAGCCATCCCCACTAAAAAGTACCTCTCCCTGAAGCCCTTCATTGAGGAAGAAACTGTGAAAAGCTTTTGACGTTGTCGGCTGGTGAGAAAGTACTCCGACCGAATATGTAAAAGAAATGAGTGAACAGATCCAGAGTTGGAGCCACTGCTTCAATCTTACACAAAATTTTAAAGCAAGCCATGGTCCTCTATCCATTCGGATGCAACTGATTAGGGGCAATCCCATAACCCCTAAGAATCGCCACTTCAAATGCACCGAAGGAAAGCCTCATTCCTGCATCCAAACTATACAAATGGCAGATGAACCACTCGTTCTTTTCACGGCCGAAAGGCTCTTATGTCACTGCCATGAAATTCGGATAGGCCATCACTGACACTTCTGCAGGAAAATGGTACTAAGAAGGAATTCTCGCCACTTTTTCTTCTGTCAATCGCGAGGGATGAGCAAGAGGCTTTCAATTCTTGTAATCCTCAAGAAAACTTCTATCTATTGGCTGACTTCTGCTCGAAGCCATTTTCGGTGGAGGGGGAGAAGTAAAAGAGTATATACGATGAATGAAAAAGAAAATCAAAGGTAGGGATTATTTACTTACTTGGTTGATCTCGCAGGCACTCTGAAATTCTCCAAATTTTGAAGTACTTCCCTCAAAAATTTTTTGACAAGGGTTTCAAATAGCAAAGTTCACAAAGAAAGTTTGGCAGAGATTTGCTAAGGATTGTTGAAAGTGAGGGAAAATCGCCTCAAACTTGCCTATGTATAGGCAAAAAGCTTCTGGAATATTCCTAATGCCTCCCCGTTGGATGAACACCACGAGTTCTCGATCCGTTACTACGATTACGAAGAACAAAATGCCATTCTCGAATCACGCGCGATATTAAATACAAAACAATTTTCTGAAATGAACGGACACTACTCATCAGTTTGTGTCTCCTGAAAATTTGAAATCCCGCAAAAAAAGCTTATATCACCCGATCGGATCCTTTTGAGGGGGGACAAGTGATAACCATGAAAAAAACATCTCCAAGGCCCAATCAAGTCAGCCCAACAACGCTTAACAATGCCCAAAGTTCATCAACAAAAAGAACAAAGCATGAGCTGCAAGACAAGACATAAAGGCGCGGTGTCCGATCGGACTGATGAGACGTCCTATCCTGTCTAGTCCACTAACACAAGCAAGCGCCCATACCTTTCACCTACTCCCCATCACATCGCCACACACCTACTCCAATGCCAATTATCACGCCCCAAGGCACTCAAGTACCCATCCCAAATAACTCCTATAAATAGCATAAAATACAATGGCTCCAAGTATTTAATATTTAAGACTCTCTCTCTAAAAGCTAGTAACTTAAGCTTCGGAGTGCTAACGTTCGGATCCGATCGGAAATTCTATCTTATAGGTTCTGTCATCTGATCGGATCTTCCAGCCACTGACTCTCTTTATCTTAGATAAAGACAAACCATACTTTATCAATTACCATTAACATCTAAACAATTAGACATCCAACCTATAATACAGGGGGCAAAGCACAGCTTTGTCCTACATATAATCTATTTTTAACATTTAAAAGGAATAAAGTTAATTTTTATCTCCAAATTATTCAATATCGGAAAATTTATTGAAAAATTTAAAGGAAAAATTCTATCTATTTAATTTAACTATAATAACTACTATATTTTAATCTGTGTAAAAAAAGTGGACTAAAATTATAGAATGGATTGAGTATATAAATTTTTTTGTAGGCATAATTTATGTAAGTATAATTTTCATGGATGTATTAGGAAGGAGTATAGAGAAATTGGGGTAAGTTTATTTATTTGTATTTTTTTTCTAAAGGAAGTTATAAAGTTATGAATTAACAAGAAAAAATGATTGAGTTGAAAAGAAAATAGAATAGTATAATGGAGAGAGAATTTTATAATTAGTTTTTCCGAAATATTACAAGTGAAATCTCCAAAATATTACAAGTAAAATTATTTTTACTCTAATACTAGATTTTGATTTTTTTTTATAAATATTATTAAAAAAATCCTATTAATAAACACATGGATAATTTTTATATCAAAATATGAATTATTTCCTAATATCAAAATTTTCACATCCTTCATTTTGACTAAATCAAATCCACCGTTGTTTTTTTTTTTTAAATAAAATAAAAAGGCAAAGTCTCATTCTCCGAGCAAAACCAATTAAACATGTCAAGTCTCCTTTGGAAACATTAATTCGATTATGACCTGCAAGATTTTCAAGTCTTGTGATAGTATTAGTATATATTAACATCCAGGTCCAACTCTTATGTTTTCTATTATATTTAATCGTACTTTATTTTCTATTATTTTTTTAAATTTTGTATATAAATTTCAGTAATCATAATAATAATAATAATAATAAAGATGAAATATTTCATAACAATTTTTTTTATAAACATCAGGAATATATATTAAAAATAACATGAACAATTATATTATACAGTTGCTTTTATTTAATTTTATAATTAATAAATAATAACATCAAAATAGTCAGTTTACTTTCTATAAATTTTGCAATTAGATAAGAAAATATATAATATTCAATGTTTTTATTTTAGTACAATTACTTATGTTAAAATTATAGTTTAGGGTTATTAGGGTTTCATTATTTTAAAGTTACGTTTAAATATAATAGAATATAAAAATAAATTAAATATAAGCAATTTGTGAAATTTCCAAGTAGATGTGAAAAAAATATATATTGATGGGTAGTATTTCATCTAGGGGTAAGTAAAAAAAAATTGAAAATATGATTAACTGTAAAATTGGTCCAAAATCGAATCGATTTTTTCAGTTAACTGATCCGATAAATTCAGTTACTATTTTTAATTTTTACATTTTAGATTTTTTGTTACGATTTCGGTTTTTGAATATCGGTTAACCATTAGTCCACGGTCATTTATTACGATTTCGATTTTTGAATACCGGTTAACCATTAGTCCATGGTCAACAGACACACACACACACACAAACACACACACACACATATATATATATATATATATTTATTTATTTATTTATTTACTTTAATTTTTTCTATTTCTCTCTATAACTTACATAAAATAATACTTTAAAATATATTCAAATCACATTTTTATTTTTATACCTTCATTTTTTATATTTTTCTATAAAATTTATATAATACTTTAAATTAAATTTATATTATGTCATTTTTTTAATTATATAGTAATATGTGTATATAGTAACCGATTGATTTTTATATATGTTATTTTTTATCATATATAATAGCATTTAATTACATTTTTTTTTATTTTAGAGTTTATGTTTTAACATTCAATATTATTCAAAATTTTATTTGACTTAAAATCAAGTATGTTAATTTCTAACAAATATCAAATCTATTTTATAATATTAGCTATTAATATGTTGAACATGAATTTTGGCTAATAAATTATATTTATTATGTAATTTTTATTTTAAATTATTCTACACATTTTAAATTGAATTAAAATTTTTTTAATTTTTTATAATTTTATGTTATAAATTTTAATAGTTAACAGAAAAATATTAGTTAACCAAAGCGAAAAAATCGAAACTGATGAATTGATTAACCGAATATAATGGATTATTTAATAGTTAACGATTTTAAAAAACCGATATTAATGGACTAATTAATTTTTTTACTCATCACTCCTAATTCCATCTATCATCAAGTCAAACCTAATAAAAAGATAAAAGTACTTAAAATATATCGTAATTGAAAATTTTTGTATGATATGTACGTACGCTTTCAATGCGAAAACAATTAAATTGTAAAACAAATCTCACTTAAAAGAAAAAAAAAAGGGGGCTTTTACACCATGTTGAAGCGTTCTCATGTGAAAAATAATACATTTACTACAATATGTTTACCCAAATAACAATGTTATTTGAGATGAAAAATACTCCACATTAAAGTTTGAAAAAAAATGAATATAACATAAATTATTAAATTTTCTAAAAAAAAAGTGGAATTGAATTTTTATGTTTTAGTTTGTTTCAGTAATTCAGTTTAAGCCAAATTCAGCCATACAAGCTGGACTAGTAAGCACCAAATCAATGAATTTATGGGTTCAATATGAAATATTTTCTTAAAGGACTTATTAATGTCAAATGATGCACCTTGAATTTTAACTTTAGTTTTTTCCTTTGTCAAAGAAAGCTGTTGCACCATTTATTAATAGCAACAATTGTTGAAACCTCTCTTCATCTCATTTCAAAGCCACCGAATTTTGCATTGAATTTGGTGGCACAAGTTACAAAAATTTATGCCTATAAAAGGAGAAGTATTGCTGAATCACATAAAATTTGCGTATATTTTTTTAGTCCCTATACTTTAACTATTTCTTCATTTGGAGTCACCATTAAAATTACTGTCTAAATAATCTCTCGAGCCTAACAATTAATATAAGAAAAAATACATTTTGAGATCCCTGAATTTTAATATTTTTCTACATTAGATCTTTGAATTTTAAAAAATTGATATGGATTTTTATGTTTTTCAAATTACTCATATTAAGCCAATTTGGAAGGAATTAATGGAATTAAAACGAACGGTTTGTTAATCGCACATGAAATTAACTTAAAATTACTGTGGAAGCCACCACATGTAAGAAATTGAAAAACAACTCATAACATTTTACATGTATGAGATTATTGTATATTTTTCAAATTTTTTATGTTATGGTGGATTTCACAATCATTTTAGCACATTTTTTAAATAAATTATTAAGAACATTTATGAGAAAAATGAATAAAGAGAGTAATACAAAATTTTAAAGCAATCACTTTCTTGCTCAATATTAATAAAAAGAAGTCAGGTCTCCTATTATATAAAGCAACAAGTCAAGTCTTCTATTTATACAATATTCTAAATGTAAATAATAACGAACCAAATTTCTGTGTGAAACCACTGACCGCATGTAAGATTTTATCATCAAATAATAAAGCACCCAATATCTATTTAACTAAAGTTTAAATTCAGTAAATATTTTTTATAAGCTAATATATATATATATATATATATATAGCGATTGTTTTGGACAATCATCACTATCTGAAGTAGTTTTTTAGATGAAGTTGCACAGAAATTCAGCCTTACAGATCTTAGTATACTTACCTTTCACCAACTCCAATCTCTCCTTATTTGAAAAAAGAAAAATAAGAAAAGGCCAAGCCTATTGGTAGTCCTCCCAAAAGAAAATTCCAAGCATATCAAGTCTCCTTTGAAAACATTAATTAATACATTTATGACTTGGCAAGAATTTGTGGCCTTATGATCATGGAAATAAAAAAAAATCAATTTTTTTTTATCAAAAGAAAATAAAAAGAGCTATCATTGATGTTTATGAAAATAATGAAATTTGATCATTAAAAAAATTAAAATGTTTTTAAAGTTGTTTCACGGGTGATAAAATATCTTTATCGTAAATTTTAATTAAAAATAAAGTCATAAACAAAAATGCTCCTAATATTAATAAAAAGGTACCAAAATGCCTCTAAATTAAGCTTCTATTAAATCTGAGTTAACATTAACGTAAAATAACAAAGGCAAAATAAGCCACATTATTGACACGTTAGTACCATATGTATTTTAATTTAAAACAAAGTTATAATCATTTTTGTCACTCAAAGGAAAATTTTAGAGGTATTTTAGTACTCTAACAAAAATATTAGAGTCATTTTATTAATTTGAAGAAGACAATAGGAGGAACTATAGTACTCTAGTAAAAATATTAAGGGAATTTTTTCTAAATTTTTTAAAGAATGCGGTGATTATTTTTTATTTTAGGTATTAAATTCCTAAATAAATTTTAAAAAATTGAAAAAAAATTAAAAAGTGTACTTAGATTTTTTTTTTACAAATTAACTTAGTTGCTAATAAGTTTATAAGCTAATATAAAAAAATATAAAATAAATTTACTTAAATATTCAAAACTTTAAATGATTTAGTTTAATTTATAAATTAACTAGAATTCTAAATTATATATTTTGTGCAAAATATAATTTAAACAAATCAAGAAAATATTTTCTACATAAAGATTTATTTAATTTTTTTCAAATATAATACATTTTTCAAAAACTCCCCTAATGCTTCTCTCATGGTGCTACTTAGCGTTTTTCTTACAGTAGTAAAATGCCTCAAAATTATAATTTTATAACTAACCAATATCAGATATTTAACAAGTTAATTATTTAAAATTAGTTAATGCGTATTGAAAAGAATGTCAAATTATAAGTTCCAATTCTTGGCTAAAAAAATGCAGTTTTGCTAACATTTTATGTATTAATATATACTTTAGTTTCCAAAATTTTGACAATTAACTATTAGGAATAACATGCTTATATAAATTGGTTATGTAATTAGGAGCTGGCCAGTGTGGCTCTTCCTCTATAACACCTGCTGTTATATTCCCAGCAGCAATTGTCATTGAGGTCCAATTTAAACCTTTTACATGTATGAAATTATTGTATATTTCTTAAATTTTTTTATATTTTAGTGACCCACAAACACAATCTTTTTAAATTGACCTCATGTCATATTAACAAACTGTGCGTTTCAATTCCATTAATTCTGTTTAAATTGAATCTAATTTTAGTAATTTAAAAATCATAAGAATTCAATATCAATTTTTTCAAATGCAAGGACCTAATGTAAAAAAATAGGTTAAAGTTAAGAGATTCCGAAATTTATTTTTCCTTAATATAAATATTAGTAATTTTTATATTAAAATATGGATTATTTTCAACTATCAAAATTTTCACTTCCTTTCTTTTTACCAAGTCAAGTGTCCCTTTGAAAAAAAAAAAAAAAAAGGCCAAGTCTCACGATAACGAACAAAATTAAAAGCATGCATGTGAAGTCTCCTTTGAAAACCTTAATATGATTATAACTGGGCAAGACTTTCTAGCCTTATGGATGTGATTTGGGAAATAAATAAATAATTCAATTTTTTTTTTTTTTCAAAAGAGAATACCAGAAGGTCCACGACACTTCTGAAATTTCTGCTCAATGCTCTAATTATTACCAACCGAAGCAATCATGCTATATACCAGAAACTTTAAATAAATTTGGTGGAATTATAGAGCTACTCAAAAATTTTAAATTTATTTTGAAGGTTTGATTTTAAAGTTTTTAACTTTTCTCAATTTTTCTTACTCGTTGAAATATCGAGAAGTTGCTAAAAAGTCCAATGGCTTTTTATTCTTGAAAAAAATAATTCTCAAATTTGCTCTGCCATAGAACTAATTCTTCTAAATTATTTGAAAAACTTTCCACCAAAATTTTAAATTTTTGTTTAGAAAATTAATACGATATACAATAGTATTTAACAGTCCGTGATCTAGATAAAACGATAAGAGAATTAATAATTACTAGACATCAAAAATTATTTTGCATTAATAATGATAAAATCTAAAATGGTTTATCTGTGAGAGAGGGATCAATGACTGAGATGGCAGACTGAATAGTTGGGTTATCTGTAAGAGGGGAGCTTGTAATTGATACAGCCGGTCGGATAATCGGTCCTGCAAAAGAGGGTGTCCGGTCGGAACCGGATTTTAGTACTCCAAAACTTAAGTTAGTTGCCTTTTTGGAGAAATAGAACTTAGAGAGAGGGAGTCTCAGATATTTCATATCTGGTGCTATCATGTCTTAAGCTATTTATAGAAGTTATTTAGAGAGGTACTCGAGTACCTTGGAGGTGATATCTGGCAGTCAGAGTAGGTGAGCGGCAATGTCATAGGAGGTAGATGAGAGCATGGGCGTTGGTTTGTGCAAGTGGGCTGACAGGATAGGTTGTCCCATCAGTCCGATGTACATTACCGATCAAACCTAGTTCTTCTTTATATTGCACTCCGTGTGAATCCCCTGTCGATCGCAAAAGGTTAGCTACAACTAGAATTGGAGCTGGACCATCATCGGATATTGACCACTCCAAAACTCATTCTGGCTTTTTCAATGTGATCATTGATAATTAGGGATGATCACCGGGGCGAGGACCCGCCCCGTTCGGGGCGGGGAATCCCCGAATTCTCCCCCCGCGGGGACGGGGACGGGGGAGAAAAAATCCCCGTCCTAGAATCGGGGACGGGGAACGGGGTATCCGCCCCGCGGGGATCCCCGCCCCGAAAAATATATATTTTTAATTTTAAAATATAATATTTTATAAATAATTAAAATTAAAATATAACTTAATTTTATAATTATTAAGTTTTAAATTATATTTAATTTTAAATTTTATGAATGATTAAAATTTATATTAATTTAAATTATTATTAATTTTAAATTTTTTATTTATTAAATATTATATTTTAATTTTAATTATTTATAAAATATTATATTTAAAAAAAAAAGAATTCGAGGGACGGGAATCCCCGCGGGACGGGGGGAATTTCCTCCCCGTTTTGGGGGCGGAGACGGGGACGGGGAATCCCCGAAGTGCATGGGGCGGGGAGTGGGGACTCCTTCCCCGCCCCGCTCCGCCCCGTGAGCATCCCTATTGATAATTTTCCAAGTGGGTGGCGAGCTTTTGGAATAAGAAAAATGTTTTCTTGGTTTGGAAATATTGAAAGAGTTTATGTTTCAAAAAGATTGAGCAAGAGAGGTACTAAATTTTGATTCGTCAGTATCTCAAATGTTAGAAACATTGAAAATCTCATCAGAAGATTTGATGGAGCATGGATGGGTAGTAATAAGATAAGTGTCAATCTTTCAAATACAAAGGAAGTAAAGAAAGAAGTAAGGAGAAGTACCAATTGTAGACACATAAAGGAAAACACCCATATGTGAACAAAGCCATGCATAAGTTCAGAGATTTCATATCTTTTGCCCAGGTGGTTAGCATGGAGAAGACAAATCAAACGGGTTATAGAGAAGACATGATCAAGAATGATAGAGCTAGATCAACAAATTTCCAATATGAACCAAAAAAATAATATCTTGAATGGCTTGAAAAAAGTCTGGTTGGCTAGTTGCATTATCCTCAAAGCTTTCACTCGATTCACAAGAGCCTAAGATCTTATCGGTATCTGAATTGCTAGTGTAGACCAATGGAAAGCAATTTGATTCTTTTGACCTTTTGCTTTGTGGAGGAAAGAAACAAAATGCTTGAAGGAGGTTTATATCAGCTATCGAAATGGTTCAAATTTGTTCAACCATGGGAAACTGAGGTAATTTCTAAAAAAAGATTTGCATTGATTTGTTGTGAAGGAATTCCCTACATGCTTGGAACCAAGAATTATTTAGTACCATTGCCATTTTAAATGGGAATCTCATATGGTTAGACGAAAGTACAAGCAAGAAAACTCGTTTTAATATGGCTAGGATTCTAATAGCCACTTCTAGAGCAGAAAAAATAGAAGAGATCATCAAGGTCAGAATTAATGGGGAAATATTTCCTATCAAGATCAATGAAGAACCATGTATTGTCTTCCCCTGCTTTGAAATTGGCAAAATGTTTCCTCCTTCGTGCTCATCCATGCCTCCATCGTACAACCCATTGGGTTCTGCTTTGTCGGCGACTTCCTCCGCCAATTCCTTTGGCGGCCTTAATAATTCTTTTTTGGAGACCAATGATTCTGACACCAATTCTTTAGCAGCTCCTAAGTCCCAAGAGCATGCTCTGACTCGTTTTCCCAATAGTCCTGCAATCAATATTTTGGAGACTTCATTTAATTCAGATGGCCAATTTTTAGGGTGCGTTTGCTTATATAAAATAATTTTTAATTTTTAAAAAATTAAAATATTTATTTTTTATAAAAAATTTAAAAAGCACATTCATTTATCAACAAATGAAAAATTGAAATATTTCTTTTTTATATATATATGTACGCACGTACGTATGTATACATGTATATGTATGTGCATACATACATATGTGTATGTATGTGTATATATGCATATATATACACACACACATATACATATGTATATGTATGTGTATGTGTATGTGTATGTATGTACATATATATATATATATATATATATATATACATACATATCCATATGTATGTATGTATGTATGTATGTATGTATGTATGTATGTATGTATATACTACAGATACATGTACATGCATATACTTATGCATGTATGCACATACAAACACACACACACACACACACACACACACACACATATATATATATATATATATATGTATATGTATGTATGTATGTATGTGTGTGTGTTAAGATTATTTAGAAAATTTGAAAAATATTTTTCATTAGTTTTTCAATCTTTTTTTTTTATTTTAGAAAACTGAAAAATTCATTTTTTATTCTTTATTTTTGAAAACTGATCAAAATAAATATAATCTCTATTTTATGTTTTCTGTAGAAAATTTTTCTGAAAAACTGAAGCAGTTTTCTGTAAGTAAACAAACCCCTAACTTCTCGCATGGGAACAAGTATTGCTTTAGATGGGCCATCAATTGCCCCTTCGGCTATTCATGGGCCTCCGTTGGAAGACTACTCTCTTGGGCCTGGTCAAAAGAATCTAATTTCCCCGGTGGCCTCTTACTCAAATGGTCACCCTTTAACCCATCTGGCTGAAGATCCAAATCAAGCCTTAACTATTTTCGGCTCAAATGGCAAGGTTAATGACCCACTGAAGAGTAGAAGAAAGAGGCCCAAGAAAGTTAGATCCCTTTACACAATTGACCCACGTTACTGCTCCAATATCCCAAGTTAATTAAGAAGAAATCTGTTAAGGGCAATAAAACAAATAAATCAAAGCTGGTCTCTCCTTCCTCAAGCGCAGATCGGGATTCTCAACTGGAAGTAATTGCAGATAATTCCATCTCAGATGGTTGTATCCAAAACTGAAATTTGGATTTTCTATCTTCTTCGTCGGTGCACTCCAAAAATTATCAACAATCTGAAGCTGAAAAAGTCCTTGAAGTTGCTAAATTAATGAGTATTAATTTCACGGGTGGTGAGGATCATTTTCTTCAATCTATATCTATCATTGAAGAAGCGGATAAGGAAGCTTAGGATAATTTAATTTCTAGTAAATTCCATGGAGAAATTCCAGTAGAACCCATTGATTAGAAAGAAGCTTGGTCTCACGCTAACCAGGTCCTGCTGGTATAGGTGGCATACTTCGCAACTCCAAAGGTGAAGCTCTTTGTTTATTCTCTTGTAACTCTGGTATTATGGACTCAAACCAGGCAGAATTATGTGCGGTAGGAAAAGCCCTCATCATCCCTTTTGATTTCTTATTATCTTAGAATAAGAATATTGTTTTTTAACTAGATTCCTCAAATGTGGTTACTTGGCTTCAGAATAATCAAATTGATAGACCTTGGAAATTTTCCAATATTTTTAACAATATTGGTAGGCTGACTTTTTATCTCAAGAAGGTCTCTTTCATCCATAGACCAAGAGAATGCAATTATTTTGTTGATGCTTTGACTAAACAGGGACTTCTCAGACAATCAGAATTGGTGGCTTGGTTGGTATAATTGATTTCTCTAGGATTGTGAGATTGCTTTGCAGAAGTTCATTTTTTACTCTGATTACCTGTCCTAATATATCTCCGCTTGCCATTTGCCTATTTTTTGTCCTGTTGGTTGAGATGTTACTGTTGACTAAGGAACTGTGCTCCTTGTTCTGATGATTCTTTGGATAGCTTTCAATCTTGTGTTTTTACTGGTACACTTCTGGCTTTGAAAATCTCCATGTACCTTTGTTAAAAGTGCTCATGCTGATTTGGGGTCCTCGCTCTCATTGGCGAACACTGTTCTGATTTTATCTAGCACCTGACAGATTTGAGCTGATCAACTATTTATCCATTTTTATGGATTTACATGTAATTGTTTTCTGTGGATTGGGTGTTAATTCTCTAGTCTTGCTTGCTGCTACCCTTGACGGAACTCATGCGTAAGGCTGCTTTATGTTTCTCAAGGGGGGTGAATTTTTGCTCTTGGTTCTTCTACTCTGCTACTTTGGTTCTCTCGGCTACCCTGCTACTCTGCTACTTTACTCTGTTTTCTGGGACTTTGTGAGTTCTGGTTTTCCTCTTACTGGCCCGTTGGTAGCTTGGTGATTTTGGGTATTAGGCTTAAAGGTGTGTATCGCATGGCCTGTTGTATTAGTTTTGGTTGGGTTGGTTATTTTTTTTTCGGGTCCTGGTCGTTTTCTAGGCTTTCCTCATCTTGTATGTTGCTTAATCTTGGTATTAATAAAAGTTTTTGGCTTATCAAAAAAAAAAAAACAGAGAGAGAGTAGCGATGAGAATGTTCAAAGTTTCGATGAGTACGTGCAAAATGGATTTGTTACAAGCTGCCTGCCCTTACTTTCAGCAGCAACTATGATCGGAATTGAAGAACGAAAAATCAAGTAATTTGAATGAAAAGTAATTCAAAGTGAATTGATGGTGCCAACCTTATTGTTCATATGAAGAACGACTTGGAACCCCTTGGCTTGAGATCGGATCGTCTGCTTTTCTCACATTTGGATTAAAATGGAAATGGACGCTCCCTTGTTCTCTGTTTTGCCAATCTTTCAGCTCGCTGGAATGTCGTGATAATTTTTGTTGCAGGTCTTTGGTCATCTTCCTGCCATGATGGTTGAGGGTAAGTTCAGATGTGAAAATGTTTTGGTCTTTTTGTTTGTTTTCTGGGTTTGCGATTCTGGATTGTTATAGCTATATTGTTGCTGGTTTTACCGGTTCTGCTGCTCTTCTTGCAACTGTGTTAGGAGTTGGTTTATTAATATTTAGCTTATTAAAAAAATTGAAATAACGGAATGGTACTTGGTTGTTCGCACCCCTAATAGCACCAAATCAAAGAATTCAATAACTTGATATGAAATATTTTCTTAAGGAATTATTAATATAAATATGAGTAATTTTTTTTTTTCATTTGAAGAAAAATATGAGTAATTTTAATATGGAGATATGAATTATCCACTAATATAAAAATTCTCGCACACTTTCACCAAGTCAAGTCTCCCTTTATCGAAAAAGGAAAGGGAAAAAAGCTAAGTCTCCCCATCCTCCTGCCTAAAGAAAATTAAAAGCAAGTAAAATCTCATTTGGAAACATTAATATCTTAATGACTTACAAGAATTTCTAGTCTTAAGATCAGGGAAATTAAACAAAAAAATTCATTTTTTTATCAAAATAAAATAAAAGAGCTATTATTGATGTTTATGAAAATAATGAAATTCAATCATAATGGCGGAAACAATTTTTAAAAAATATTCTTTTTTTCCCAAATTAATATGCACAAGTTTTATGTCACAAGAATCTAGAAAAATCAGTTATTAATTTTATTAGAAATGTAAATTTACATGTATTTTTCCAATTATACTCCTGAGATTTATTAATCAATTATTAAATTTTTGCATCAAACAAGATTAGCTAGTTATCTTAAGTGGGTTGGTTAATATGTATTGAAAATGGCCAAACTTAGTAAGTATATATCAAATTTCAAAGTAATCCTCAATAGCTGTGAAGGTTAAATAATGACAGTATTCCCTTAGCAAATCAATAATGGATTGAACAATTAATCAATTAAATCATATAAAAAGGGAAAATAACTTACTAAATTTCTATTAAAAAAATAAACATAAAAATATATTGGTTAAAAAAAACCAGGAAAAATATATACTTGAGTATCTTTGAGTTACAGTAATTAATACAAAAAGAAAAATACATTCGAAGACATGACCCGGCAGCCAAAATGTTCTTATAATTGAAAAAGTGCACGTCACCTGAAACAGATTCATCATAGAAGATAGTCATCATCATAAACTTGTTAAGAAATAACTCATGTTCATGTCCTAACAACAATAGTTCTTCCTCATAATCCACATTGGAAATATCGAATTACTACTACCATCAAACCAAAGACACCAGGAAAAACATATTCTAAATTTCATGAGACTTCAACGTTTTTTCTATATTATATTCATATAGTTTTAAAAGTTTTAATTTTTGTACTTCTCATATCATTTACACTAGGTATAATCAAGATATGAGCGGCACAACCGAAAGACACGCTCTATTAATCTTGTGTAAGATAAATTTAAAATGACTGTAAAACCATCCAAAATATTAAAAAAAAATTGAAAAATTATATAATAATTTTAGACATGTAAAAGATGATGAGTTAATTTTCCTTTTATTTTTTCAATTTTTTATGCCTTCAATTTCTTCAAAAGAAAAAAAATGTTATGCACAAACGTCCCAAATAACAAGTATAACGGCGGCCTTTCGGCCAAAAAATGCAGATCTTGTTATGAACTTAGCATTTTCCTTATGATCATATTAACTTTAATTAAGTAAATTATATTTTACTGTAAACATGTAGAAGCTCGTAGAGTTGGTGAGATTGATTAAGAGAAACTTAGCAAGATATTATAGGCACTTTGGTGTATAAGTCTGATGTAAAACAAAAATTTGAAAATTCACTCTTCTCTTCCATTTTTCACGCGCTTAATGTTAGGAAATAATTAAAAAAGAAAAGTTAAAAAAGGCTGCATGTGTGTGAAAGTGGAAGAAGAAATAGTAGATACACAAAAAATTCATACCAAAAATAATCTAACAGATTTCATGACAAAAACAATCAACACTAACAAGTTTTTGTGGTATCAATTTTGCTGCAGCATTATAAAAACATAAGCAGCATAAATGACAAGGGAGAGAATCACTACAAGAAAATGGACCTTTAAGGACCAAAAATTTGGTCTTTAATAATTAAAAACTAGTTCTTAAAGATTAATAGGGACCAAAAATTTAATCCTCAACTGGTCCTTAAAGGCTCCATCGGTA
Organism: Excoecaria agallocha; assembly: GCA_037975025.1. NCBI lineage: Eukaryota > Viridiplantae > Streptophyta > Magnoliopsida > Malpighiales > Euphorbiaceae > Excoecaria > Excoecaria agallocha. The sequence continues at coordinate 570,818 of CM075818.1, read as the reverse complement.
ATGACTAACATGGACCAGATATTACATCTGGTCCTTAAAAGTTATCAAAGACTAGAAATATTATGATCCCTCAAAGTATTAAGGATCAGATTTTTTGTTCTAATTAATTATCCTCACATGACCCATACAATCTTTAGGGACCAAAAATCTGATCCCTAAAGCATTTTAAGGACTTGAAATAACTAGTCTCAAAAAGTATTAAAAACCAGATTTTTTATCCCAAATAATCAGCTCACGTAACTGATAAAATGTTTTAACGACCAGAAATTTAGTCCCTAAAAGAGGACAAATTTTATTCCGCCGCTATTTTGTTTTTGGACCAACTTTTCAAAACCATTGTAATATGGTGACTAAAAGGTTAATAAGAACCAAAATTTAGCCTCTAATCTGGTCACTAAAAGGTATATGATTTCTATTGATTTCAAAATAAATAATTTTCTTAACCCTCTAAATTTAATTGTACTATATAATTTATAAATAATAGATACATATAAACAATAATCCCAATATTTCATATATATATATATAATTTGCAATGAATACAAATGTAGAGTTAACATCCAAAAAAACCATCATATGAACAAAAATAATTTTTATACAACCCTTTTCCAAAAAAATTAATAACTAGCAAAAGAAGATTTACGTCTCTATAATTTCCTAAAAAAGTGGCCATCAACAATTGCATGAAGTCTTTAAACTTTTATTGTCAATTCTATATTGTATTTTATTATTGCAACAAAGTACAATAAGAAAGCAAAATGATTTAGTAAAAATATATATATATAGATCTATTAATAATAACTAGTTGTATCTAAAAGTGATTTAACAACTCACCCAAAAAATATTCTAATTCCATTAAGCGTAATTATGTACACTTCAAAAAGTTAGTATATGATGGACTGTAAAATACATGCAAAACAGAATTAGAGCTGTAAAATGAATATATCATATTCAAATAATTGCACTCACAAATCTGAATTAGGTTGACAAGCTATATAGAATCGAATTTGATATTTCATGCCATTTCTTATATATATCATAAATCTCATTTCAGTTAGCCTAATCTTTTAAAACCTCAAACTGTAAATTTTTTAACAAAAAGTGATTAATTCATTAATTGATTAATTATAGTCAATCCTATCAGCTACTTCCATGGACAATTAACAGAAAGTGATTACCATCATTCCATTACACAAACACTAACCTCAACCCAAAGTTTAAAAAAAAAAAAGACAGCAGCAACAGGCGTGGAATTCTTTAATCATTCATTTTCGGTTGCAAATGGAAAAATAAGAAAACACAATTAATAGTTCATTCAACATTTATATTGGGTTATGGTCTATGGGCGTAGTGTACATAGAATTCTTTAATAAAAAAATGATGTAAGAAAAGAAAATTCAAAGCTACCATGTTAGAACAGCAAAAACATGATAATAAACTTGAAAGATTATTTAATGTTGCAGAAAGAGAGCAAATAAGGAAAACAGCTGGAGCCTAACAAGCCTTTCGGTTCTCCATTTGGACTATTAATTGTGTTATTGTGTGAAACAATAAAGCTGGCTTGGTTTTTAAGTAAATTGGATTATAGGCCTGAATGTGAATGGTTTCAAATTTCAATGCCTGACTAGTGGGGAGAGGAGGAGATAAAATAAAAATGATGATGAATTTTTCCTTGCATATGTAGCTTTAATGTGCTGAAATATTTGGTTGGGTAGAAATAAATATATTTCTAAGGGAATAGCACAAGATCCCACAACAAAACTAACTGAAATGATTGAATTTTGCCACACAACAAATAAAATCACAGTAAAAATAACATAATGTTACATAATTGCAAAACTATCAACACTAGCATCAGCAGCTGATTGAGCAAAAAATAGAGCACTCATACACAGTTGAAAGTAAAAACCAATTACCAAAAAAACCAGAATCCAACCCCAATAGACCCCCCTACAATTCACATCAACAAACCTACCCTTTTCATTATAGATAAAAATTGAATTGGAGATTCATCAGCCAAGGAATCACAGTTCGTTTACCTCTACTAGCACCCACTGAATAGAAGTCTTTTAGTTGCCACACACAGTTCTCCCACAGCAGCAATATTATACCAAACAGCAGCATTCCTGCAGTGTAATTAGCATACAAGAATGAATTACTTAAAATGATCATAAAAAAAAAAAATTAAATAGAACATACAGCAGCATTCCTGCAATTTTACATCAAAAAACTTAAATAAATCATACAGCAGCATTTTCTCTCGGCCATAGTATAGTGGGTTAAATCACTTATCTTCTTTGCAAGTACAAACAACAAGGGAAGCATGATAGGGCCCTTGAAGCCATTTGAGAAAAAAAAATCAAAAATTTCCAAGCCTACAGTCAATTAAATTAAAACCTAAGCGTGTTACACCCCTTTTTTTCATAAATAGGGAGAAGAATCTTTCCCTAGGAACCAACAGAGATTATGTTTTTTCTGATCTTCCAAGTGCGCACACACATGGAAGTATGTATAATATCCTTATTTTCACACCACATAGATAAGGATTACACTATTATAAAAATAAAAAAAAAATACAAAAGGAAAAAGAATGCCAAAGAATCAAGTTTGCAGAAATACCTGTTAATGGATGTACTGCATAATCTAAACCAAGTGTATTAACATGACAATGGAAAGCATTGTATGGAAATTAAAAATGAGAGGAAAATACCAAGAAGCTAAACTTGCAGAAATACCTGCTAGTGGATGGACTCAGATCATCTAAATCGAGAAGTATATCCCAGAGTAACATAATGATGGAATGCAATGTCTGCCCCTTTAGAGCCATAAGAGAAGAAACTGCAGGTATTAAAGCATGTGCAGCAATTGCTTTTTACATCCACGTACAAGAAGCTAGGTGAATAAACTTAAGTTCACATAGCTAACAACTTGAAACCTATCACACTTTAATAGGAAAAAGTAAATCCCAAGCAATTCAGTATCGAAATTTTCTTACGTGATGCTGACATCATATGTTCGAGTCTGCAGAATGTTATCTTCATCAGGCTCATGAGCTACAAGATAAGTAGACTGAAGAGTTGCCTGCATCAAGTAACTGCATGATTCTTAGAAACCCCTACTTTCTTACAATAATGCAAGTCTGCAACAATGGTGTAAAGAGTGACAACTTACAGGATCTGACTCAATTAGATTATTAGGTTCTTCATAATGTCATGTCTGGAATATCTTCCTCCTCCTCCTCCCCTCCAAAATATGATGGTATAGATTGAATGGTACTTTTTTTGCTGATATCTAGGGCCTCCATTTGAAGGTACATTATCATCCTCATCATCTTTAGTTTCTACCAGAATTATGGAAGCATAAGTCAACTTATTAGACACAAATTACAAGAATTGAGCTCAGGTAAGAAATACACCTTTTGGCTTCCCATGAGTAGCCAGCCAGCCATCATTATCAAGTAGAACTTCACCTCCAGCAGCTTCTAGAACCAAGTCAGTTAAACTAAAACCAATCAAGTCGATTGAACTTCATGAAAAACGAAAACCAAATAGTCAGGTTTTTCTAGTATTTATTATTTGAAAACAACAAACTGTTGGCAAAATTGTAAAAACAAAAATAAATGATGATAAAACAGATATATACAAAAATAACAATCATCATGTCAGATATAAAAAAAATAACAATCATCATGTCAGATTAAAAAATAACAATCATCATTAACCTGTGAAACAAAAACGAAAGAAAGAAATGTAGTCTACTATCCTAGAACTCACAATTAACAACTCATATGAAAAATCAATAGTGAAGCTATTCAGCTCTTCAATTAAAAGTAAAAGAGCTCAACTATTGAAGTGAAGACAGAACTTTCTCAAGATACACAAGTTAAAAGGCCATTTTTCAGGATCCCTCCCTCTGCAGTTGAGAAACTTCACCAAGTGTTTGCAGAGAATGAACTTCCCTTAAGAACTATCAAGGAAAACATTTCAAAAGAATTGGGTCTTGAACCCGGAAAGGTTAGCAAATGGTTCAAGAATGCACGATACTTGGCTATAAAATCCAGGAAGGCAGAGAGAGGTAAAGTGCTTCAACACTTGAGTCCTAAAATTTCCAAGAAGAGAGCCAACTGCATTTTGACAAGGGCATCTGAAGTGGCCAAGGCTGAGATGGAGAGACTTTGTAGAGCTAAATTCAGGCCAGAGAATATTAAGCAGACATTGGTGGAACTACAATATCACAAAGCTAAGAAATCTAACAAGTCCATCAGGTCTAACATAATTTGGTAGATTCATTTGATCTATTAGCATAATATCTCAGCTATTAGCACAATCAATTATATATCACTAACCTATTATTTATTTAATTTTCCAAAAGATTTTTTCTATTGCATCACATAATCACCAACTAAAGCTTATTTCTGATCTCTTAGTTAATATCATTTAGCAGAGATTTCTATGAGATTATAAACTATTTCTGCATAGATCTCTATGAGATCAATACCTTTCAATTCAAATAGAAATGATTAATTCTAGAATCGATCAATTCTATCCAATTATTTTCCAAAAAAAAAAAATCTGAGAATACACAGAACACGAGATCCATACCTTCTATTTGATCTCTGGAACCTTCAGCAGCTTGAGATTGATCTCTCATTTTCTGAAATAAAAAAATGCAATAGCACCAGCCCCACTATGAGATCTACATATCTATCATTTTGCATCTAGAAGCACTATTTGGTCGTGACAAATAAAATTAACAAGGCATCAACTTGCAGTCCTTCAAATATATAAACTAGGTATTTTGAATGAGTTACTTTGTAGCTATAATTATTTTGACTTGATAGAATCTGCAGCATCAGCAATTATCAAAGCCAGTACCCTATTCATCTTTTCCAAAACCAATGAATATCGACAAATTGGAAGCACTTCAAGGAGAAGAACACTGGCTTAAATGAACAAATATAAGTTATGCAACAGTTAGAAGCATCCCTATGCAACAAATACAAATGGGACTCCAATGCAAGCCATTACAAGAATTCTCTAGTCAGTGACTCGATAAGATTTAAACTTTGCCAATCACAAGTGAGATAATTTTGCAAATGAAGTAAACTGATAAATCATCTATATTTAAGGAAGCAAATCCTGACAAACTTAGCATATACACATCAAATTTACAAGGGCCAACCAAACCCCACTTTAAAATGGTAATTTGAGTCATGCCTTTATATTAAGAGCGTTCTATCAAAGTATCCAGCTTCAGTTTAAGCAATATTTCCCTTCAGCCCAGTATAGGTGCGAAATTCATTGCTTGAAGAATATTAAACCTAGTAATTTTGCACTTTCTTCTCTATATTTGTTATCTGCACTGCTGATGTAACAAGAAAAAGTTAATAACAGAGACAATTTCACTGCCTGCACAGAAAGGCAATAGTTGCTTTGTTCCAAAAACAAAATCTATACCTGTACAAGACCATTGAGAGTCAACTTGGCTTCATCATCTACATAAATTTCCATAGGCTGGAAGGATTTTAAAAAAAAAAAAAGGAAAAAGAAAAAGAAAAAAAGAAAACGAACCAGCAGGAAATGCTCAATCACCAAAAACGCATGGGGTATCTTAAATGATTTGTCACTTCTCATTGTGCAACAAAAAGAAAAATTTAACTAGTTAGTTAAAACACATCTCACTACAAAGCTCCAACAATAGCTTTGACTGATGCACAAATGCCACCAAAACTGTGGTGCCAAAAAAAAAAGCCAAACATCAAATTAAAAAAGATTTAATCAAATATTATTGATCAGTAAGAAACATTACATCTTGCATAAATTTCTTGCAAACAGGATGGATTTCCTTGCTAAGTGTTGCTGAAAACATCATAACTTGCTTACCATGAGGAGTCATCTTGAAAATCTCCTGCACATCTCTTCTCATGTCTGGAACAGATAGAAATTATTAGCAACAGTATGAAATACTATAGAAATAAAAGAATTGAACCTCTCAAATTATACCAGGTGATTCTAGCATTTTATCACACTCATCTAGGATGAAATGCCTCACATTCTTCAAACTTAGATCTTTATCCCTAGCTAGTGCCAATATTCTTTCAGGGGTTCCAACAACAATATGAGGACATTCATTTTTTAGTATAGCCTTGTGAACCTTGACACTGACACCGCCATAGAAGATAGCAACTTTGATGTCAGCCAAATAGGTGCTGAATCTCTCAAATTCATGGCATATCTATACAAACACAACGTAATAAATGTCTATAATCCAAAAGAGGCAGTGAAATCCAAAAAATAAAAACCCTTTTATGGATGGTAAAGGTTTCGACTAAAAATAATGCAAATTAGGAACATATTTGTCTGTCTACAACCGGAAGGATCTTTTGGAAGCACACAAACATTACATATAGAGAGAGAGAGAGAGTTGGCATTTGAATATAATAGTACTGGTAATATGAGGCCTTAGAAATCGCAATCATTCACCTTACAATGCAATTTTCTCTTTTTAAGAAAAATAAAAATAAAAATAGAATGCATACTTTGAAACAGTAAATGATAACATAAATGAATAAGAAAACTAATCATTGGAAATAGAGGATAAGACAGGTAGCAAAATAAAAAAAAAATATGGACCCTTATCTGGACAATATTGACGGGCCTGTGGAAAATCAAGGCCTAGGAAATACTGAGCTTACCCCTTTGGGTCAAAGTCAATGATGTTCATGTTCGGTAATTGCTGAAGGATGTGGCGAGCAATAGCTCCACTGCTCTTGCCAAAATGGGGTGGATGATTCCCGTTCATCTTGCTTCCTCCATAAATCCTACAGAAAGCACCCACACCAAGGCCTCCCCTCAAGTAAATCGTTCTTGCCATTGAGGCTACAACCCAAAGGGTAATATTAACAACACAAGCAAAAAATTTCAGCACTGAACAAAAATTAAAAGCAGACATAGAAAGTACACACGTTTATATATATATATATATATATATATATATATATATATAGAGAGAGAGAGAGAGAGAGAGAAAATGGGAGACTTACCAGCCCTGACATAGTACCAATCAGGATCATAAAGTGCAAGCTCCTTTAGAGTCCCAGTCTTCACAATATCAGTCCATAGGGGTAACTCGATCTGTAACATAAAATAAGAAAAAGGGTGAATAAAACTTTATATCAGGTACACATACATAATAATTCCTTGTCTCGATAAAAATCAGTCGCCATAATCAAAAGATAGCCAGAAACAAATGATAAACTCAACGAAGAAAAACATAGTAGAACGAAGAAGAAGAAGAATGAACGACTCACCTAGAACTGGAGAACGGCAGCCGGGGTGACCAGCGGTGTACTGTGTCGATAGGCAGAGGAAAAAAGGCTATTGATTTTAGGGATTTTTTTGGGAGAAATCAGAGAAATGAAAGGCGCAAATGACTTGCATTTTTTTAATTTTTCAGCCAAATAGGGCATTTTTGTCCCGCAACAGGTATCGGGGACCTGATTTCAAATCGCGCGTTTTTGTCCCGCTAACAACAGGCATCAGGGACCAGATTTTACATGTATTAGGCACCGGATTAAATCTTTTCACTATTAAAATGGGAAAATTAAGAATTATGGACCAAATAAAAAATTGGCCTTTATTAGTGTGCTTTTAAGGACCAAAAAATTGACTGGTCCCTATTTTATGGTCCCTAACACCCTTCTTCTTGCGTGAATAGTGTGAAGATGTGATTGATACTCAATCAAATCTTCAAGTGAGAAAATTGACACCACAAAAAAAAAAAATCAAACCCTTGGGAGTGTTTGAGTAATTGATGGTTTTTATTCTAAAAAAAAATCTTCAAGTGGGAGATTGTAACTCAACAATGGTGGCTAAAAAAAAAAAATAGGACTATGGGTACTGTTCATATTACGGCTACTGTTCACACGTGCAATTATTATTCATATTTTAGCTACTGTTCATGCATACGGTTACTGTTCATATTACGACTACTATTTAAGCATATAAAATGCGTAATGTACAATAATATCTCAACCCTATAAATAGGTCCTTGCATTTCATTTGTAAGTATCACCAAAACAAGCAAAATGTGAAAGAGGTTTTGGATTCTTTGGTTACTCTCTGGGTAATTTTGTTGTGTTAAGGGTGTGAGAAATGTAACACCCGATAGTCGGACATTGGTCCGAATACCGGTGTCACACTATACTGCGATGGTCCATAAATTATTATTAAATTATCCATCTGTAACATTCATTATTTTAACCATTTAGCTATGGGTCCCACATTTTAAAATATCTTATTCATTAATCTACAGAAATTCGGACAGCATAGCAGCTGAAAGCCAAATTCTGCCTTCCTGCAACAACTACAAAACACTCCCAAAATGTTCACAAACATCCAACCCAACTTTCACAATCTATATATATATATATACTCCACAAGATCAGCCAAATACAGAACATCAGTCATTTCCAAAATTTTACAAATAACCATACATATATATAGTATAATTCTTGTGTTTATTCCATCTATTGATTTACAGTACATAACATATATATACAAGTCCAAAACTATATACAGTCCCCAAAATTAGCCATGTTGTCCTACAAGGCAACATCCATATGTACATGCTAAACAAAACCACATAAATGCTGGATCCTTCTAACATCGATTCTCTTCCGGCACAAACTCAGTCTCTGTCTTCTGCGTGCAGTACAAAATCACACGCTAAGTACAAAAGTACTTAGTGGTGAACATAAACTTAAAATCCCAGAATTTCACTACAGTTCATTATCTGTTTTTATTGGTTAATTTCATTATAATACAAATTTTTCGATTAAATTCTAAATTTCACTTTTATTGATAAAATTACTATTTTGCCCTTGCATGAGGAATTCACTCTCAATCATAGCTTTTCAAGGTTTATTCTCAAATTTTATCACTTTAAATTCGAATTTTTACACTATAGGGATTAATTTTCACTTTAGTCCATAAAGTTTCAAAAATGTACTTCAATTTTAATTTCTTTGTTTATCAGTTCTTTTAAACTTTTACCCTTATTTTTCAGTACGCTTTTATCAATCAGTAATTTATTCTCGCTTTTCACGTTTTACATTTTTACTCATATAATATCTTTTTATGCTTTAATCAATACAGTATTTTAATACTTTTGCCCCTAGTATAGCATGAAAATGTATCGCTAATTAGGATGAGCGGAACTATGGACCTTATAGGTCCCAGTACTCCAGTAGTATCAATTACACGCATATTATTTTTCTTTTTTTTTTCTTTTTTTCCAAATACTCCAATACAGACGTAAAATCATATCAAGGTTACCACTATGCAAGTTGTCATTACTCGCTAAAGCGGTTACAGAAATGTCCCTATGGCTAGCCATGTACATCCTAATTTCTGATTTCACACATAATACTAAGGACAACATACAATTACAATTTAATACAATTTACAATAATGCATAATTATCGATTCATGGTAATAATTAGTATACATTATTAAAAATAATCTCAGTACTTCAAATATACCAGTTTTTTCAATTAAAATCATACGATTCAATTACAATTATTTCATTTATTTATTGCTTTCTTTTCCAATACATGATCCTTACATGTCATATAGATTAATTATATTCTATTTTGCACTTATTCCGATTTATATCTCAAAATTTCATAAATTTTCTTAAGGTCCCTATTTGGTTACCTTATTACAATTTTCTTATAAATTATATTTTCTACTCACATTAATCACAATAAACATAAAATCATCTATTTTTCAATTATGTCACAAAATTTTCATTGGGTACTGTTCACTTATACGGTTACTATTTACGTATATGATTACTATTCGCAAATACGGTTACTATTCACAAATACGGTAAGTTTAGTATATTTCACCCAAAACGCTAATTACTTCACAATTTCATTAATTTGACTTCCAATTTCTCAATTTTAAGTTCAATTTTATATTTAATCCATAATTAACCTAATTTTTTTCCTAATTAAATATACATGAAATTAAATGGTTTAAAATTATTCACTTACAAGAATTTCACTCCAAATCACTCTACAATTTTGCCTTTGCCTTTGTCTTTGATAGCTTGGCTTCCCTCACCTTGATTCCCTAATTGGCCAAATTAATTTATACAAATTTAAATCAACACTTAAATAACTAAATTATCAAGAAAAAATTCAATTTTCCCTAAACTTACCAAAATACTCACTTGATTAAATGGGTTATTTCTTGCTTCTTTCACCACTATAGGCAACCAAAGATGGAGGAGAAGAAATTTATGGTAATTTTGATCAAATTAGGGGTAGAAATCATAAAAATTCAAGCTTGGAATTAAGGAAAATGAAGGAAGAAGAAGTTACAGTAGCAGCAAGGAGAAGAGAAAGTGTCGGCAAAATGAGAAAGCAAAAACTGATTTTTCCTATTTAAGTCTCCACCCACTTTAAGACAAAAATCAATAATTAAGTTTTATAGGGTTAAAATGTAATTGTCACTGTATAATTGGCCAAAACACTTTTAATTGTCAATTTTTTATAAAAATTAAACCAAAAATTTCTAAAAATATTAATTAGGCCATGCTTAAAATTTCAGATCAATCCGAGATCGTTTCGATATCAAACTAGCCCCGAATATAAATTTTAATCAGTCCGAAAGCTGAATTTTCAAAGTTTTCAAAAAATTTATTTTATCATTCCAAAAATTCATATACATAATTTATAGTCAATTGATACAATCAGAATAATTTTATGAAGTCCAGAGAATATTTTTAAACCAGTCAAAGTTCCTAGTCAACTATATCGGTCCCGTTCATTATTTTATTTTTCCCTTTTTGGAGACCTATTTGACCTCAACTTCAGCCCAAATTATATCACCAAATTCATTATGAATAATACTTTTCAATGGTGAAGAAAAAAATTTATGGACCCAGCACTATTCACCTCGGAAAGTACTATTTACGTAATCAGCAATTTTTGGGGTATTACATTTCTCCCCTACTAAATAAAAATTTCGTCCTCGAAATTTACCTGGTGAAAATAGTTGTGGATACTGCTATCGCATAGTCTCCTCTGGTTCCCAAGTCGCTCCTTTGACATTATGGCGAGTTCAAAGTACTTTAACCAGCGATATCTTCTTATTTCTCAATTGTTTTACTTCCCTAACCAAAATTTTCATCGGTTCCTCATCATAAGATAAATTTAATTTCAGCTGAATGTTCCGTGTTGTGATCACGTGCGATGGATCTGATCGATATCTCCTGAGTATAGACACACGAAACACATCATGGATCTGGGACTCAATTTTCCTTTTCTACCAAACCTCACAATCTTCCTCAAATGAGATATTTTCAAAAATACTTTCTCACCCACTTGATACTCAATATCTTTTCTCTTTAAGTCAGCATAGGACTTCTGTCTATCGGCTGTTACCTTCAAATTATCTCTAATCAATCGGACCTTATCTTCGGTTTCTTTAATCAGATTAGGTCCAACTAATTTATTCTCACTAAGCTCGGTCCAGCACAATGGAGTCCTACATCTCTTCCCATACAGTGCTTCATATGGTGCCATTTTAATACTAGATTGATAACTATTGTTGTATGCAAATTCAGTTAAAGGGAGATATTTTTCCCAATTGTCATCAAAATCTAGAACACAGCATCTCAATATATCCTCAAGCACTTATATAACTCTTTCAGACTGTTCATCCGTCAGTGGATGAAAAGCTGTACTAAAATGTAATCTTGTGTCCAATGATGTTTGTAGTCTCTCCCAGAATCTAGCGATAAATCGGGAATCTCGATCTGAAATTATGGAGATAGGAACAGAACAATCTCATTAATATAAATCTCAGCTAACCTTACCAGAGAAAAGTCTAATCTCACAGGCAGAAAGTGGGCATATTTAGTCAGTCTATCGACTGTCACCCAAACAGTATCATGCTGATGTCTAGTGAGTGGCAAACCCGATACAAAATCCATGGTAATCCTATCCCATTTCTATTCCAGTATAGAAATAGGTTGAAGTAATCCAAAAGGAACCTGATGCTCAGCCTTAACTTGTTGACAAATCAAACACTTAGACAAAAACTCTGCAATCTCCCTCTTCATCCCAGACCACCAGTAATGAGTCTTTAAATTCTGGTACATTTTAGTACTGCCTGGATGCATTGCATAACTGCTACTATGTACCTTAGTCAAATCTTTTTCTTTAACTCTTCATTAGCAGGTACCCACAGTTTTCTCCTAAAATATAAGCTATCATCTGGAGCTAAAATGAATTCAATATCCCTACTCTCACTGATATCGATCCATCATAGCCTTAGCCAACCTCTCATTATGTAGCTGGATGGCTTTTACTTGTTGTAACAAGTCTGGCTTAAGTTATAATTCAATTAGAAGTGCTCCATCAGCCGTCATGGACAATCTCACACTCATGGCTCTTAAAGCTGCCATATGTTTCCTACTGAGTGCATCAACTACCACTTTGGCTTTACCCAGATGCTAGTCAATGTAACAGTCGTAATCTTTAATCAACTCTAGCCAACATCTCTGTCTTAAGTTAAGTTCCTTCTGTGTCGGTAGGTATTTCAAACTCTTGTGGTCAGTGAAGATAAAACATTTTTCACCAAAAATATAATGCCTTTTCAATGCAAATACAATTGCTGCTAATTCTAAATCATGAGTGGGATAATTTCTCTCATGACTCTTCAGCTGCCTGGAAGCATAAGCAACCACTTTACCCTCCTGCATCAAGACACAGCCTAATCTATTTCTAGAAGCATCGTTGTAAATTACAAAATCTTTTCCTGACACTGGCTGGGTCAAAACAGGTACTTCTGTCAACATCTTCTTTAATTGCTCAAAACTCTCTCTTGACACTTTTCTGACCATACAAATCTAACATTCTTCTAAAGGAGTAGTAATGGTAGAAAATCCCTTTACAAACCTTCTGTAATAACCAACCAGACCCAGAAAACTTCTAACTTCTGTCAAATTTCCAGGAGTTTTCCACTCTAATATCGCCTGTACTTTCTAGGGATCCACTGATATTCTTCCTAAGGTTGAGTACATTAGCCAATGCATTACCTCTCTGAGTACCCAGCTAAATCCAAGAGCTTCTCATTCAGTCAGAAATCACATTAACTAATCTCAATAAACAGTTACTTTTTTTCTTTACTATTGACAAAACATATCTCAAATTCTTGTCAGATTCTTTCGATGCTTTAAAATACATCAAAATAATACCAATAGAGATACTCATAAACAAGTCCAAATAGGGATAAAAAACCCTATTTCTTAAGTCTATATAGGTAGTCAGTACATTTGCAAATCTGAATGACATAACCAATAACTCATAATGGCCACATCAAAATCGAAAAATAATATTGGATACTCTATTTCTTTTTACTTTATCACAGTACAATAGTAATCCTTTCTTCCTGTTAGGTCATCTCTATACTCATCATATCTCCTATCAGTTTTTCCATATCAGGTGGGGTCTATACAAATGATATGATGCAAATCAGATGTTGTCACATAATGTGAAATGCTATGTGATGAATGAATGATTTCATGTATGCAATAGAATACTGCCAAGTATTCTCATATAATGCAGATATCATAGTCCATCCCAGAACTATGACACATCTAATCAAGTACCCCCACTTGCAAGGAATCACCGACAAATATATATATATATATATATATATATATAGAGAGAGAGAGAGAGAGAGCATCTTAAATGACCTTACTTTATCATCATAACCATTTCAACTATTAGCAACCTTCTCTAACTGTATCACTTATAATTTGATAACAATTTAAACCATGACACGGAAGTCAGAGTTTCTCTATATCCCTTACAGTCTATTTGAGCTTAGTACACAATTTCTTTCCGAATTTCTAACATACCCTTTTTATTGCACTCATCAACGGACTGATTCTCATTCACAATAACACTTACGTACTCGGCTCACACTTAAATTCAATTAACAATTCATCACTTTACTTTAGCCTCCAAAGGACTTTAACCAGCAACGCTTTTATTCTGACTTTCTACTATCTTCACTATGTAGAATCCATCACTTTACACCTGACAATCTTAGTTAGATGTCAACTTTTCATTATAAAACAAATAGGGGAGCAAGTACATGTCAAACTCCTTAACACTTTTTTACTTATAAATGACATGTATATACAGATAAACCTATCACTTAGTCTTATCCCACTCCGATCTTAGAACCGCCTAAACCATTGCTCTGATACCACTAAATGTAACACCCGATAGTCGGACATTAGTCCGAATACCAGTGTCATACTATAATGCGATGGTCCATAAATTATTATTAAATTATCCATCTGTAACATTCATTATTTTAACCATTTAGTTATGAATCCCACATTCTAAAATATCTTATTCATTAATCTACAGAAATTCGGGTAGCATAACAGCTGAAACCCAAATTCTGCCTTCCTACAACAGCTACAAAACACTTCCAAAATGTTCACAAACATCCAACCCAACTTTCACAATCTATATATATATACTCCACAAGATCAGCCAAATACAGAACATCAGTCATTTCTAAAATTTTACATATAACCATACATATATACATTATAATTCTTGTGTTTATTCCATCTATTGATTTACAGTACATAACATATATATACAAGTCCAAAACTATATACAGTCCCCAAAACTAGCCATGTTGTCCTATAAGGCAACATCCATATGTACATGCTAAACAAAACCACATAAATGTTGGATCTTTCTAACATTGATTCTCTTCCGGCACAGTCTCAGTCTCTGTCTCCTGCGTGCAGTACAAAACCACACGCTAAGTACAAAATTACTTAGTGGTGAACATAAACTTAAAACCCTAGAATTTCACTACAGTTCATTATCTGTTTTTATTGGTTAATTTCATTATAATACAAATTTTTCGATTAAATTCTAAATTTCACTTTTATTGATAAAATTACTCTTTTGCCCTTACATGAGGAATTCACTCTCAATCATAGCTTTTCAAGGTTTATTCTCAAATTTTATCACTTTAAATTGGAATTTTTACACTATATGGATTAATTTTCACTTTAGTCCCTAAAGTGAAAAAATGCACTTCAATTCTAATTTCTTTGTTTATCAGTTCTTTTAGGTTTTCACCCTTATTTTTCTGTACGCTTTTGTCCAATCAGTAATTTATTCTCGCTTTTCACGTTTTACATTTTTACTCATACAGTATCTTTTTATGTTTTAATCAATACAGTATTTTAATACTCTTGCCCCTAGTATAGCATGAAAATGTATCACTAATTAGGATGAGCGAAACTATGGACCCTATAGGTCCCAGTACTTCGGTAGTATCAATTACACACATATTATTTTTCTTTCTTTTTCTTTTTTTCCAAATACTCCAATACAGACGTAGAACCATATCAAGGTTACTACTATGCAAGTCGCCATGATTCGCTACCGCGATTACAGAAATGTCCCTATGGCTAGCCATGTACATCCTAATTTTTGATTTCACACATAATACTAAGGGCAAAATACAATTACAATTTAATACAATTTACAATAATGCATCATTACCGATTCATGGTAATAATTAGTATACATTATTAAAAACAGTCTCGGTACTTCAAATATACCAGTTTTTCCAATTAAAATCATACGATTCAATTACAATTATTTCATTTATTTATTGCTTTCTTTTCCAATACATGCTCCTTACATGTCATATAGATTAATTATATTCTATTTTGCACTTATTCCGATTTATATCTCAAAATTTCATAAATTTTCTTAACGTCCCTATTTGGTTACCTTATTCAAATTTTCTTATAAATTATATTTTCTACTCACATTAATCACAATAAACATAAAATCATCTATTTTTCAATTATGTCACAAAATTTTTCTTGGATACTGTTCACTTATACGGTTACTATTCACGTATACGATTACTATTCGCAAATACGATTACTATTCACAAATACGGTAAGTTTAATATATTTCACCCAAAACACTAATTACTTCACAATTTCATTAATTTGACTTCCAATTTCTCAATTTTAAGTTCAATTTTATATTTAATCCATAATTAACCTAATTTTTTTCCTAATTAAATATACATGAAATTAAATGGTTTAAAATTATTCACTGACAAGAATTTCACTCCAAATCACTCTACAATTTTGCCTTTGCCTTTGTCTTTGATAGCTTGGCTTCCCTCACCTTGATTCCCTAATTGGCCAAATTAATTTATATAAACTTAAATCAACACTTAAATAACTAAATTATCAAGGAAAAATTCAATTTCCCCTAAAATTACCAAAATACTCACTTGATGAAATGGGTTATTTCTTGCTTCTTTCACCACTATAGGCAACCAAAGATGGAGGAGAAGAAATTTATGGTAATTTTTATCAAATTAGGGGTAGAAATCATAAAAATTCAAGTTTGGAATTAAGGAAAATGAAGGAAGAAGAAGAAGTTACAGTAGCAGCAAGGAGAAGAGAAAGTGTCGGCAAAATGAGAAAGCAAAAACTGATTTTTCCTATTTAAGTCTCCACCCACTTTAAGACAAAAATCAATAATTAAGTTTTATAGGGTTAAAATGTAATTGTCACTATATAATTGGCCAAAACACTTTTAATTATCAATTTTTGATAAAAAATATATCAAAAATTTCTAAAAATGTTAATTAGGCCATGCTTAAAATTTCAGATCAATTCGAGATCGTTTCAATATCAAACTAGCCCCGAATGTAAATTTTAATCTGTCCGAAAGCTGAATTTTCAAAGTCTTCAAAAAATTCATTTTATCATTCCAAAAATTCATATACATAATTTCTAGTCAATTGATACAATCAGAATAATTTTATGAAGTTTAGAGAATATTTTTAAACCAGTCAAAGTTCCTAGTCAACTATATCGCTCCTATTTATTATTTTATTTTTTCCTTTTTGAAGACCTATTTGACCTCAACTTCAGCCCAAATTATATCACTAAATTCGTTATGAATAATACTTTTCAATGGTGAAGAAAAAAATTTATGGGCCCGGTGGCACTATTCACCTCGGAAAGTACTATTTACGTAATCGGCAATTTTTGGGGTGTTACAAGAAAAATAGTGAGAGTTTGAAAGTTTGGATAAAATTTTCTAAATACTCTGAATATTTTTTTTTTGTGTTAAGGATGTGAAAAAAATATTGTAATTTTATTTTTGTGGTTGTAATAATTTTTCACATAATGAATATTTTCTCAGTTGCCTTTTGACAACGGTCGTGATTTTTTTTTTCCAATTTTGGAGTTTTCCACGTAAATTTCTATCTTGTAATTTCTATGTGATTGTTCGACTATTTTTTATATTTTATTAAAAGTAGTTTCGTGGAATAAAGAGAGAAAAATTTTCCAACACTTAAAACATCTTTGCTTACCTGGCACTGGACTTTCACCCACCAATCTTATGAATATGAATACGAAAAATTAGTTGGAAATCTCTGATTCAACACAATTCTAAGATTGTCTCTTCTTGTAATATAATGTTTGTTGTTTTTATTCCAATACTAGTTGATTTTATTTTTGAATATTGTAGCTTCAAAGTTCATGGAAAAAGATACTGTGGCCAACCTTCAGTTACAATGAGCTTAATTTAATGCCAATGAGCTTCAAGTCCCTCTACTGATCCAACTCTTTCTTCACTTAGAGTTCCCATTCTTTGTTATGACTATCCAAAATGATTTGTATCAAATGGCTGACATCATTGAATAAAAAATACGAAAAAAAAATATTTCTGAAAAAAGTATATATATTCATAGGCCCGATCGATTGAATTGGGACAAACTTACAACATTAAACTTATTACATAGATCACAAAGTACACAAAGCTCACACTTCATAACTTCAAATAAACACAAACCTAAGGAGCTCTAATCTTCCTCAATGACAAAATAGTATCTTCTACAAAATAGTAGCAATTTCTAAGACTCATTTCTATAAAATAGAACCATGCTTTCCTCCAGTATGGATTTATATACAAAACTGCGCCTATGCTGAACAACATTATGACATATGAAATCAAAAAACTCAAATAGAAATCAGTTATGTCAATGAACCCACCTTCTTCTTCTTCTTCAACTGAATTTGTAGGAGAATCTTCTATTTGGCAACTTTCCAATAATGGAAGTCCACAAAGCAAAGGGTTTCCTTCATAGCTACTCTTGTCAAAGGTTGCAAATTGTCCGACCATCTCAGGTGTTTGACCAGATAAATTGTTATGTGCAACATTAAAGTCCGATATAAAGTGTAGTTGAGCAAGTTGAGGAGGAATTTTTCCATTTAGGTTATTGTAAGAAAGATCCAAGCTCTCAATTTCCTTCAACTTAGCAAATGATTGTGGGATTCGCCCTATCAAGCTATTGTGTGACAAGTTTAAGACCTTGATAATGCTAAGATTTCCAATTTCAACAGGAATTTCACCTATGAAATTATTGCAGGATAAATCTATACCTGAGATGAACTTAAGAATGCTTCCTCGGTATTCATATGTTATACTCTTTGTTGTGAACTCCAAAGATTGTTTCATAGAGTCAGGAGGTGGGGCATAATCTGGATTAGAATTAATACCTAGTTGTATGTACTTGCCAGTACATCTTATGCAAGACAGTACACGGCCTGATAGATTATTATTAGAAAGGTCAACCAAACTTAATTGGCCTAGATTACACAGCTCAATCGGTAATGATCCTTGAAGATTGTTGTAACTCAAAAGGATATAGCTTAAATTAGTCAACTTGCCAATCCATTTTGGAATAGCTCCGGACAAATGGTTGTGGCCAAGATCTAATATCGTCAACCCAAAGCAATTGTAAAATGCATTCTCTAATGATCCTTGCAACTGATTATTCGACAAATAAACTTCTCTGATAGCATAAGGGCAAAAGTGAGAGGGAAGATTTTTAGAGAAACTATTGTTTGATAGATCCAACACTTCAAGAAAAGACATATTGGCTATCCATCCAGGAATGTTGTCAGAGAGATGATTATTACTAACATCCAAAATTGCCAACCAAGTACAATTAACCAAGCTATTTGGGATATTTCCAGTGAATTGATTGTCATCAAGTAGTAATGTGTGTAAGCCGTTCAAATTAGCTTGTTTAGGTAATATTTGGCCTTGAAAATTATTGTGTGAAAGGATCACTTTATACAGTGAGGAACATCCTAAGTACAAGTCTTCAGGTACTTTTCCAGAGAGCCAGTTGTTAGATAAGTCTAGATAACTTAATCCACTCATTTTACCAAATGATGAAGGAAGGCTACCCATTAAACCATTTTTTGACAAGTTTAAGAAATATAAACTTGGCAAAACTTGTCCAATATTTGTTGGTATAGTACCATTCAAATAATTATCAGAGATGTCCAAGAAGACTAATAAGTACTTGGGAGAATCATTTGGCAATTGAAAATGCCCTGAAAGAGAAGTATTGGCTAAGGAAAGACTTAAAAGTTTTGTGTTATTTACTAACAACCAATATGGAAACTCTCCCTTCAGCTTCATATTTGAAAAATCAACTTTTTGTAAATCATGTTGATAGTATAGGAATTTGGGAAATCCTCCCCTATTTCTAGAACTAGACAAGTTTAGTCTCTGTAATTGAAACTTTGGGCTCAAATTGTGCTCATCTATCTTCTCATCATCATATATTTGGCTATTAATCGAAGCATCCAAAAACTTGAGTTTTGAATGATTGAAAAATGGCTCTAGAGAAATTGGGACTTGGAGTTGATTGTTTGAAATTGCCAACTCTTGTAAGGATGTAAGACTCCTTAAAGGAGATATACTTCCATTAAAGTGATTGCAAGAGAGATCCAATTTTTTAAGAGACGTTAAATTTGTAATGCACCAAGGCAAAGTCCCACCGATTTCATTATAGCTTATATCTAGCTCTTCCAGATGTCCCAACTTGCACAAACCTGAAAATTATTTATTTATAAATGCTTTAACTACAACCTTTTAATTATGAGAATTTCATACTTTCAAAAATTGATGAAAATAGAATAAAAATGTAAAAATGAAAGAAATTTTGTTGATTAGGGTTCAAATTGTAATGGCAAAAAAAAAAAGAACAAGATTTTATTTAGCAATTATATATATAGATATATATATTCCACAAATTCTATAGTGTGTTCATATGATTTGAAAAGGAAATAAGTTAATGAAGCTTACCTTCATTGGTCGGTAAAGTGCCTATAAGTCCAGAATTAGACAATTTTAAAGTCCCAATAGATATCATCGTTCCAATATTTTTTAGAAAGCTACTTTCCACATCACATGAAGAGATATCTAGATATTCCAATTTTGTTAAATTTGATAATCCTGCCAGAGAAATAAAATGATTATGTGTAATATAAAGAAGCTAACAATTTTATGCGTTCAACTTTTTTTTTTAATAAATTTGTTTACCTTGAGTGGGTCGTGTAGCATTGGCGTTGTACATAGACAAATACTTGAGAGAAATGAGTGTTGAAAGTCTTTGAGAGGACTCTTTGTCCAGAGAGGAAAAGTCTAAGGTCAATTCTTCTACATTTGTCAAGTTGCCCTCTAATAAAGAAACTTTCAATAAATTAAGTTTAAAAAGGTAACGAACAATAACAACGCAATTAAGTTTAAAGTCCAAGGAAAGGTATTGATTAAAAAAGACAGTAACGAAAAAGCATTTATAAACATATTTTAGAACCCACCTTCAACAAATATTGGTCCTTCAAATTGATTGTGGGTTAGAGAAATGGTCTTGAGGTGTGGATACGCTCCTAATGAATGTAGCTGAACATTACTTCTTCCATTGAGAGTTAAGCCATCAAGATAAAGAGTCCTCAAATTTCTGTTGATGTTAAAACCTGCAATAGTGAATATAAATTAATTCTTAAGCCAAGTCTATTTGGAAAGAATTCATAAATCAAAAATTAAAATCTAAAAATAAAAATGCTGTTATTATATTTAAGAAAATTATATATCGAAATTAAGTAAAAATTTAAAAAAATTCTCAAAAATCATTTTGCAAATTAGCAGAATTCTTCTTATAATTAATTTAACTTGTTGATAGTACCTTTTGAGCCCACAATTCTATCAATTTGATTTCCGCTCAGACTCAGCTCTTCTAAATTGCCCAAAGCATCCAATTCTATAGTTTAACAAAAGAGGATGGAAATAGCAAGCGAAGTTAATTATCTTATAAAAATAACTATTTCATAATTTGTTGGAATTAAATATACAAAGAATCTAACCTTCCAGATTTATTGATCCTTGTAATTTGTTGTTGCTTATGTCAAGATGCTTGAGAGAAAAGCAGTGATTGAGGGATGATAGGATGCTGTTATTCAGAGAATTACCACTCAAATCAAGCAACTCTAAATTGCTAAAGCTCTGAAATGCTGCACCTCCACCTGTATATAAATAATTATTAATTATATTCACATTATTGTTGCAATTATATGTTTTTAGCAAATCAAAATTTTATACCACCGAAGGATTCAATTTCATTCCCTGCCAAACTCAAGTTCTTCAAGCTTGTTCCATTGCCCATCAATTCTACGCAACAACAAATTTCAAAATTATCATTAGTTCTATCACTTATTCATTCTTCCTATTATAAACAAAATATTTTATTTTTTTATTATGTATCTGGACCATACATTTACTGTAGATCTAGATAAATGTAGTCAATGAGTTTTAGATATTTTCATAATTTTGCCAAACTCAAGTTCTACAAATATGATGTAGAAAAAATTGCAATAATTTGATGAGAAACGCTTAATCCAACATTTTTACTCAAATGGTGTGAAATTTTAAATTGCAAAATCAAGGAAAAATACATATATTGAAATTTGAAAGCATCCAATTTTATCTTCCATGTCCACCCTTCTTCCCCCCCCCCCCCCAAAAGAAGATTTTAGTAAAAAACCAAAAATGACACTTGGGCATCCATAAAAAGAAATTTGAGTAAAAAATACTAATTAATAATTTTGCCAAATAATTTTTCAATGAAATTAAAAATACAAATTCAGAGACATAGAATAAAAATTCCATTAAAAAAAACCTCAAAATTTTGAGAGGCTGAAATAAAATTCAATTTTAATCTTAAAAACTGAGAGGCTGAAAATATGAAATTTTAATCTTTTAACTATTATGACCTATTAAGATATTATAAGTCTTTTAAGCTTTCAATTTTAATTCGATTTCAAATAGTTATAATCTAATAAATTCAATAATGATGAATGAAATTCATCCAATTTAACTTCAAATTGTGATGACAATGATGAGAGAGGTCTAACTCACCTTGAATATCAACTGTTCCTTTCAATCCACAACCATACAAATGCAATGTCTTTAAAGATGAGATAACAGGTAAAGATAATAGCTTGATATTGTTGAAGTTGTTGCCTGTTAAATAAAGCTTCTCCAATTTTTCAAGTTTTGATAGCCCTTATTATAAGAGACACCGAAAATTAATTAGCATTATGATAGTAAAATAATTTAATCTTTAATTTTATGGCATTTGAGTAAAAAATGCTAATTTTTACCAAATAATTTCTCAATGGATTTAAAAGTACAAATTCAGAGACAATAGAATAAAAATTTGAATATCAACTGTTCCTTTCAATCCACAATCATCTAAATATAATGTCTTTAAAGATGTATGCAGAAATAATAATTTAGTAATTTTTGATTGATTAAATCCACTTAAATAAAAAATCCTCCAATTTCTCAAGTTTTGATAGAGTCAGAGTTCGCCTTTATGATAAATTACTCTATTCGGTTCAATATTGTAACGGAAAGAAAAACATTTCAAAGACCAAATCTCACTTCAAAATTGTTTGTCTATTAGTCTAATTCTTTTTCATGAATTGCATAATTTTATTAGAGAAAGAGTCTCATCATGTGTGGGTTAACAAATAATTTAAGAAAAAAAATAGATTAATGAAAAATAGTGATATATTGTAAAGTTGGGGTGAAAATCACACATTGGATTTCCTCCGTTCCTTCTAACCCCATGTCGCATAACCATAATGATCTCAAAGATGAAATGCTGGCAATAGATGATAGGATGCTCCTATTCTTGAAATTCATCGCAACTAATACAAGAGACTCCAATTTTTCCAGTTCTGATAATTTTTCAAAACCTGCATCATAATGTTCCTTTAGAACCACGTGGAATTTTTGACTAGAAATGGACATCAATTTCTTTTTCAGAATTAACACTTAAAGATAATAAGTTAAAATCTTATCAAACAACATCAAAATAAAAATAATTTGTTTAATAATTAATATATATTTCTAAGTTCTAACTCTAATAAATATAAAGTAATTTTTAATTTATTAATCTTTCTACCAAAAAATATTTATATTAATTTTATCTCTTATTTGATAAATATGAAAAACTATTGTCTAAAAAGAAAAAAGCTCAAAAATAAGTGACTTATGTTATTAGTACAAAAAAGAGATAGTTCTGTAAGCTTAATTAATACATTTTCAGCATATATATTTAAAAGCGTTAAGTGCAATTTCACTTTCAACAATGTGAAATATAATCCTACAAGTTTATTTAAGAGAATAATACTTACATTGGTTGTGGACACAGCCAGCAATATTAATCCAACCAATGCTTAGAGTGTTGAGTTGGTGAAAGGGAAGGAATAAAGAAGCATTGAAGTAGTAATATTCTGATTGGTCCCTATAATTACTACCAGGAATCTGGAGTTTAGTAACTCGGCTTGCAGAGGAGCTGCACTCCACCAGGCCTTCCCATTGACAGCAATCCTCACGGAACATGTAATCCCCAAGAAGATGGAATGAATCCATAAGCTCTATAAGAGCATTTCTCTCATAATCCAAACAACCATCAGTGCATCTCAATAACAGTATTCCTATAATTATCACATTTACTACTAACTTCTTCATTATTAAACTCTTCTCTTCTCTCATATTTGATTGGCTACCAATACTTTTAAGAGCTTTTTATAGCCATTCATCCAACTTCTTCTTCACGCCAGCACCTTAATTGCATTGTCACTGCTTTCACTAAGTCCACATACAATTCCAAAACAATTCTCTTTCTTTCACACTCAATTAACATTATCAATAGAAGACTTGTTTATTTCTAAATAAAAATATATATAGAAATTTTACATATATATATATGTCGATTTTGTTAAGAAAATGTGGATTTTGATCTAACTCACCAAAAGTTAAAATCCAAGACTGAATATAAACGAAAAATCGTCACTATCAATGCCAGTTTTTATCACTAGAGCCACTGCTCAACTTTTCAACCATTGGCATTCTTTTAATTAGGAAAAAAAAAAAAAAAAGAAAGAAAGAAAGAACAGCCCATTTTCTATTCTCCAGTGCCGGCTTCCATCAGCAGGGGCCTATTGAATTGCAGTTTTCATCTCCAAATTCTTATAATAATAATAATAATAATAATCGCCAGCCTATTTTCTATTATAAAGTGTTTTTTATGATTTATGAACTCTTCTTTAACTGTGCACAAAGATGTGAAATTGTTTTAGAGAAATAAAAATTAATAACGGAAGAAAATTAATGATTTATTTCTTTTTTTGTAATTTTTTTCTCATTTGTTTAATTAATTGAGTCAATAAGGACTATAAACTTGAATTACTTATTTAGTGAATTGATTTTTATTTTGAGTCAATAAATTTTTCATTTTCTTCCATTATTAATTTTTATTTTTCTAAAACGTTTTTCCATATTTGGACACAGTTAAAAAATAGTTCATGAAAAAGAAAACTTTTATAATAGAAAATGGATAGTAAATTATTATTATTATTATTATTATTATTAAAGATACATACACTATGTATATGTCTATATACCAGCACAATTATCTCCTTCCATTGGCATTTAATAAACATTAAAGAGAAAGTAGTACTTTCTCCATTTTTATTTTTATTTTCACAAGGTTAGAAAGTCTTGCAAATTCATAATTACATTAATTTTTCCAAAGAAAAATTAATAGATCTGACAAAATTGATCCAAACCATATAAAAAATTGATCCAAATCCAATCCAATTCAATCAAATATCCATTGGGTCAACCCAAAACTGATCAATTTTATTTTTCAACCCAATTCGATATCCACTAAATCAACCTAAAATTTATTCATTTCATTCTTTAACCCATTGGATCTATACCCAATAAATTTCTTACAAAATCCCTCTTTCTTCCTCATTTTTCTCTCTTTCCAAAACTCTAACCTCTTCACTATCCAAAATCCTAAACTCTCGATCCTAGACCTGTAATGGCCTCAACACCGGACCAGTTGAAATCCGTACGTCTGTTTAGTAAGGGTATTACATGACCCATTAATTAATTAATAAAAAAATTATAATAATTTGCATTAAATTCATGGGTTGACTCAAATTCATCAAACCCATTTGGATATTAATCCATTTATTATCCATATTTTTTGACTCATTAATGATCCGTCCATTAATGATCCAATCCAAACCCGTTCAACCCGTCTATTTACCACCTCTAAAAATTAACATGTTTAATTGTTTTTTGGGAGGAGGAGAATTTTGGCTTTTTATTCTTTTTTTTTTGTTAAAAAAAGGAAAAAAAATAACAAAAAAAAGGAAGACTTAACTTGGTGAAAGTAAAGAATGTGAAAATTTCTATATTAGGGAACAATTCATGTTTTGATATAAAAATTACTCACATTTTTATTAATAAGTCCTTATAAAAATTAATAATAAAAGAAAATGAAAGATTTTCGGTTATATGTAAAATTAATAGGTCTCACTTATATCAGATACCAGATTCATTTTCGATTTTCATCACCCAATATTTAAAATATTTTTATTGTAATACTAAATTTATTTTTTTTTCTAAAAAAACACTATTTTAAAAAAAATCCTATTAATAAGCACGATTAACTTCTATATCAAAATATGAATTGTTTTCTAATATGGAAATTTTTACATTCTTCACTTTCATCAAGTCTTCCCCCATTTTTTTTTCTTTTTAAAAAACAAAACAAAAAATAAAATAAAATAAAATTCTCCTCCTCCCAACAAAACAAATTAAACATGTCAAATTTCTTATAGAAACATTAATACAATTATGACCTCCTTAGACTTTCTAACCTAGTGCTCGCAAAAATAACAAGGGAGAAAATATTATTTTATCTTTAATATTTATGAAATGCCAATAAAAAGAAATAACAGTGCTATATATATATATATATATATATATATAGTGTACATGTGAATTGATTATCAGTATAAATCAACGTCCAAGTCCAATTTCTTGTTCGCGCCAAGGCCTAAAAATTTACACACCACATGATCCCATTGACAGCAATCCTCAGGACCCCTAGGAAGATCGAATGAGGCACTAAGTTCTGTAAGAGCATTTCTCTCATAATACAAACAATCATCAGTACATCTCCATGAGAGTATTCCTATAATTATCACACTTACTACCAATTTCTTCATTATTACACTCTTCTCTTTCCCATATTTGATTGGCTACCAATACTCTTAAAAGCCTTTTATAGCCATTCATCCAACTTTACTTCACACATTATATTAAATTTTACTTCATATATTGTTAAATATTAGTATGAATACAATATCCGAATAAAATGTTATAAATTAATAGCTAAATCTTATATATTATTTTAAATAAATTAATAATTTAATGTTCGGCTATCCAATGACCCAAACTTTATATGGATATAGTGAAATAGATACTCCGCCAATTTCTATTATCAAACAATTTCTCGATTATTTCCCTCTTATCAATTTTAAGCTTTGTATAGCCATCCATCAATCCACCCACATCATTAATGGGTCCAACTCTTAGGATTTTTCTGAAAATATGGTTTATTTTGAAAAAAAAATTGAAAAATAAAGAGCTACAGTAAACTTATTTAAAAAAAGGATACCAAAAACCGGCATATAAGAATGCCAATATCCGTTATTATAAGATTCGCATGTTTGATCCGGTGGTGTGATAAAAATCAGCGTTATTTCATGTCAATATTCGACACATAAAACTTGCTCTTGGTTGGAAACCAGCTTGGTTTGTTGCCGGTTTTTGGCACCACTGTAACTATACTTGTACTAATAATTTCATTTTATATATTTCAATTAGTTTCAATGCATTTTTTATACTTATTTCCAACTGAGTAGGCACGGATTTTAATGTGGGGATGCAAACGTCGGAGTCAAATAAAGATAAACACACAAAAAATTGTGGCTCTAATTATTTCAGCCAAATAAATATCTTGGATGATAATTTTAAATTTAGGATTTAATCATGTTTGCAGTTATTTTATTTTGATTTGTTTTTAAAAGTAACTTTTACTACTTTATTTCTATCAATATCATGATTTGCAATGCTTTAGTTAATTCGATTTTAAAATTATAAATGCTCGCAAAAATATATTGGGTTGAATTAGGTATAAATATTAAATTCGATTACTCTAGTTGAGGGTTTAATTTGTATAAAACGATTTTTGCAAAAAGAGCAAATTAATTTATAATTGTAAGTAACATTTTCGCCTTCGGAAATTTACGTGCTCAAAATTACTTTACTCCCCTCTCTTTGTTTAATGGGCACACAGAAAAGGGAAGAAAAGCAATCTTCTAGTTCCGAATTAGTTGGAAATAAGTATAAAAAATGCATTGAAGCTAATTGAAATATATTAAATGAAATTACTAGTACAAGTATAGTTACAGTTGTATTAGAAATCGGTACCAAATCAAGCCGGTTTTCAATCAAGTGCAGGTCCCACGTGTCGAATACCATCATGAAATAATGTCGATTTTCATCACACCACCAGATCAAACATGTGGGTCCCGCAATATCGGATACTGACACCCTTATATATCGATTTTCAGCACTCATTTTTTTAAAATAAATTTACTATAACCTCTATTTTCTAATTTCTTTCAAAATAAATCCCATTTTTTTAAAAAAAAAAACCCAACTCTTCACCAATCCATAGTTTAAAAGTACTATTTTGCTTTTAATATTTTTAAAAACAGCTATTTTATTTTTTTTTTCATATTTACACAAATTTTGAAAGAATTAAAGTTCATATATTTCAACTTGCATTTTATTTTCTATTATATTTTAAAACTTATTTATAATAATAATAATAATAGTAGCAGTAATAATAAAGAAATATTTCATAGCAATTTCTTTTATAAACATGGTGAATATATATTAAAAATAAAATTACCAATTGTATTGTACAATTATTTTTTATCTAATTTTATAACTAATAAATAATAATAACAAAATAGTTATTGACGTCCAATTTAAACCTTTTACATGAATGAAATTATTGTATATTTCTTTAAATTTTTTATATTTTGGTAATCCACAATCATTTTAAATTGTCCTCGTGCAATATTAACAAACTATGCATTTTAATTCCGTTAATTTTGTATAAATTGGATCTAATTTGAGTAATTTAAAAAGTATAAAAATTCAATATCAATTTTTTAAGATATAGGGACCTAATGTAAAAAATACGTTAAAGTTCAAGAATCTCGAAATTTACTTTTCCTTAATATAAATATTAGTAATTTTTATATTAAAATATGGATTATTTTCAAATATCAAAATTTTCACTTCCTTTCTTTTACCAAGTCGAGTCTCCCTTTGAAAAAAAAAAAAAAAAAAGGGCCAAGTCTCTTCATGATGAACCAAATTAAAAGCATGCATGTCAAGTCTCCTATGGAAAAGTTAACATGATTATAACCGGGCAAGACTTTCTAGCCTTATGGATGTGATTTGGGAAATAAATAAAAAATTCATTTTTTTCCAAAAGAGAATTGGAAAAGAAAAGGTCCACAAATTATTCGAATTTTTTACATTAGATTTTGAACTAAAATTTTTTATGCTTTTGGTCATTGAACTTTGATTTTAAGTCTTAAGTCTGTATTTTTGCTAAATTTTTTAAATTTCTAATTTTGTAAATTCAAAAATCCCGTCAAAAAACTTAAATCGTCTGGTCGGACTGTTCGGAGGGGGGACAAATGATAACTATGAAAAATACATCTCCAAATGCTCAATTATATTAGCCCGACAACAATTGACATAGCTCAAGTCCAATAACAAAAAGGTAAAGTGTGAACTGGGAGACAAGATAAGAAGGCATGACGTCCGATCGGACAGATGAGACAGCACGTCATGTCAGTCCACTAAAATAAGCCAATGTCCGTACTCTTCACCTACTTTCTATTACATCGCCGCTCATCTGCTTCAACTGCCGGTTATCACGGCTCAAGATATTCAAATATTCCTCAAAATAACTCCTATAAATAGCCTAAAACATAATGGCTATAGACATTGAATATCCGAAATTCTCTCTAAACACTCTTTCTCTAAAAGCTACTGATTTAAACTTCGGAGTACTAACGTCCGAGTCCGACCGGGCACTCTTTCTTGCAGGTCCAGCCATCCGATCGGTTCTTCAACTGTCAGCTCTTCTTCTTACAAATAAAGGCAAATTTTGCTTTATCAGTACTGCTGAACGTTTTTCTCACAATACTAAAATGCCTCTAAAAGTATACTTTTATAACTAAACAATGTGAAATATTTAACAAGTTAAATGTCTAAAATTCGTTAATGTATATTGAAAAGAGTGCCAAAATTTTGACAATTAACTATTAGGAATAGCATGCTTATATAAATTGGTTATGTAATTAGCAGCTGGCCAGTGCGGCTGTTCTTCTATAACACCAGCTGTTATAAGAAAAGTCATTAGTTTCATTAGTTTCAATGCAGTAAAGAAAAGTCATTAGTTTCAATGCAGAACTATTTAATAACAAATTAATAAATTAATATTTAAAAAAAAAAAGAATTAGTAATCGCACGACGTTAATTCTTTTTCTTGATTCAAAAGCAAATCTCCATCGTGAAATATACAGATAGCAATTTTGGAGAATTTAATATAATAACTTTACTAAATTCAGAAGGATGAAAACATAACATAATTAAATTGGCAAAAAATAATTACCAACCCAATTATTTGTGAGACAAATAAATACAAGAGATTCAACTTCGAATTAATTGTAAAAAAAAAAATTTTGAGTTTTGCTGACATTTTATTCTATAGTATATACTTTATTTTTCAAAATTTTCACAATTACCCACTATTAGAGATAGCATGCTTAAAGAAATTAGTTATGTAATTTATATTTTGTATTTTTTAGCCATCGTTGAAAAGTTTTTAGAGTCAGATTAGACATTATTTAAAGGACTAAATCATAAGTTTGTAAATAGTAAATTTTGGACTGTGAATAATACACGGGGACATGAATATATTTTTTTCCAAACTATAAATAGTTCAATTTGAGACAAAACC
Source organism: Excoecaria agallocha (assembly GCA_037975025.1). NCBI lineage: Eukaryota > Viridiplantae > Streptophyta > Magnoliopsida > Malpighiales > Euphorbiaceae > Excoecaria > Excoecaria agallocha. Next base: position 540,381 of record CM075818.1, on the reverse strand, counting down.
GGGAATTAAATTTGAGACAAAAATAAATTCATTTAAAGTGTTAAAAATTTAAATTAAAATTTGAGTCACGATTTTGCAGTAAATAGTAGCATATTTGACCAAATTTAACCGTGATCAAAATTAACTCAAGATACCGAAAAAATTGAGCCGACAACCCTCTTCTTTAAAAATTTAATTGAAAGTGACTTCTATTTTAATCTGTATTTTTGAAAACCGTAGATTAGGATAAAATTTGAAAGAATTAAAATTCATATATTTCAACTTGAACTTTATTTTCTATTATATTTTAAAACTTATTTATAAATTTCTATAATAATAATAATAATAAAGAAATATTTCATAGCAATTTCTCTTATAAACATCATGAATATATATGAAAAATAAAATTACCAATTGTATTATACAATTATTTTTATCTAATTTTATAACTAATACATAATAATAACAAAATAGTCATTTGATGTCCAATTTAAACCTTTTACATGTATGAAATTATTGTATATTTCTTCAAATTTTTTATATTTTAGTGATCCACAGTCTTTTTAAATTGACTTCATGCCATATTAACAAACTGTGCGTTTCAATTCTGTTAATTCTATCTAAATCGAATCTAATTTTAGAAATTTAAAAATTATAAGAATTCAATATCAATTTTTTAGAATGCAGGGACCTAATGTAAAAAATACATTAAAGTTCAAACATCCCAAAATTTATTTTTCCTTAATATAAATATTAGTAATTTTTATATTAAAATATGGATTATTTTCAAATATCAAAAATTTCACTTTCTTTCTTTTTACCAAGTCAAGTCTCCCTTTGGAAAAAAAAAAAGCCAAGTCTCTTCATAACGAACAAAATTAAAAGCATGCATGTCAAGTCTCCTATGGAAAAGTTAACATGATTATAACTGGGCAAGACTTTCTAGCCTTATGGATGTGATTTGGGAAATAAATAAAAAAAATTCAATTTTTTTCCAAAAGAGAATTGGAAAAGAAAAGGTCCACAAATTATTCGAATTTTTTACATTAGATTTTGAACTAAAATTTTTTATGCTTTGGGTCATTGAACTTTGATTTTAAGTCTTAAGTCTATGTATTTTTGCTAAATTTTTTAAATTTCTAATTTTGCCTAATTTTGTTTTTCGGAACTTTTTGAGTTGTATACATTGCTTGTTGAGTTGGTGAAAGGGAATAAATAAAAAAGCATTGAAGTAAGTATTCTGATCGGTCCATATAATAGCTGTCAATAGAGAGTTTGGTAACTCAGCCTGTCGAGGAATTACACCACACGGCACCCCATTGATCAACCAAGGAAGAATATGGAATGAATCCATAAGCTCCATAACCCTACGTACAATTCCACCTTTTTTTTTTCCAATACGAACAATTCCACCTTAATTTTCTTTTCACTGCTTTCACTAAGTCTACGTACAATTCCAAAACCATTCTCTTTCTTTTACACTCAATTAATATTATCAATAGAAAACTCTTCTTTAACTGTGCACAAAGATGTGAAATTGTTTTAGAAAAATAAAAAATAATAACGGGAGAAAATTAATGATTTATTTCTTTTGTAATTTTTTCTCATTTGTTTCATTTATTAAGGAATATAAGTTGAATTACTTATTTAGTGAATTAATGTTTCATAGTTTACATGAAATGTTTACCTTATACATTTGCAAAATAAATAGAACTTTAAGATAACGTAGCGAATTACTCCATTCTTTTTATTTTTTCTCTTTTTTTATAGAGAATTACTCCATTCCTATTCCAAGAGGAACCATTTTTTTTTCACATGTATTAATATATTAAAATAACGCTTGGATTATTTTAATTTTATAAACAAGTTATTATGATTCACTATAATATCTTATTTTATATCTTTTATAAAAATAAATCTTTTATTTTCTTCCATTATTAATTTTTATTTTTCTAAAATGTTTTCACCTATTTGGACATCATTAAAGAAGAGTTCGTGAAAAAAAAACTTTTATAATAGAAAATGGGTCGTAGATGATTATTATTATTATTATTAAAAAATATTTTTAAAATTTTTTTGAAAATAATCTCAACTAAATATTTTCACTATAATACTAGATTTCAATTAAAAAAAACATTATTTTCAAAATAATAAACACATGAGTAACTTTTATATCTAAATATGGATTATTCCCTAATATTGAAATTTTCACATCCTTCACTTTCATTAAGTCAAGTCTTCCCTTATTTTTTTTCTTTTTAAAAAAATAAAATAAAATAAAAAACCAAATTTTCCTCCTTCCAACAAAACAAATTAAACATGTCAAATCTCCTATAGAAACATTAATACGATTATGACCTTCTAAACTTTCTAACCCTATGCTTACGAAAATAAAAAGAAAGAAAAGTATTATTTTATCTTTAATATTTATAGAATGCCAATAAAAAGAAATAACAGTTCTAATTAATATATAGACATTCAAATAGTGTACATATGAATTGATTGTCAGTATACATCAACATCCAGGTCCAATTTCTTGTTCACGCCAAGGGCTAAAAATTTACTTCGATTTAGTTTAGTAATTTAGTTTAAGCTGCTGAGTTTAGCCTTAAAAGCTGAACTAGAAAGCACCAAATCAAAAAAAAATTAATTTAATACAAAATAATTTTTATAAGGACTTATTAATAAAAATGTGAATAATTTTTTATATCAAAATATGAATTGTCCCTAATATTGAAATTTTCACATCTTTCATTTTCACCAAGTCAAGTCTACCCTTGTTTTTTTTTTTCCTTTTTTTAACAAAAAAATAAAATAATATAGAATAAAAATCGAAATTCTCCTCCTCCTAAAAGACTAATTAAACATGTCAAATTTTCTTTGAAAAAATTAATGCAATTATGAATTTGCAAGAATTTCTGGCCTTGTGAAAATGAAAATAGGGATTAGGGGAAATTTTGCCCTGGCACTTTTTAAAAAGTGATAATTTTAGCCCTGTCCTAAAGTTTTTTATTTCTATATTTTTACCCATGAACTCCAACTTATGGTGCAATTTTTTCCTTTAAACTAATCGAATTGCCACATATCTAACAGCACAAATGACAACCAATCAACGTGTGACATTGAATTGTCACATATATAGACATAAAGATAGTGTATATATGAATTGATTATCAATATACATCAAGATCCAGGTCCAATTTCTTGTTCACGCCAAGTCCTAAAAACTTACATCAATTTGGTTTAGTAATTTAGTTTAAACTTATGAGTTTAGCCCTCGAAAGTGGACTAGGTAGCACCAAATCAAAAAGTTGAATTAAATACAAAATAATGTTTATAAGGATTTATTAATAAAAATGTGAAGGATTTTTAATAATTTGAGGGCAAAAAAAGCCTCTTGTCCCATCACCAATAATGCAAATTTAGTCCATGAAATTTGTTAAGAATTCTAAGTTTTTTTTTTTTTTAGTAAAATAATTGCAGTTGTCCTAACATTTTATTTTATAATTTATACTTTAGTTTCCAAACAGCCCCTTAGTGTCTCAAAATTGCATCAGTCTCGTTGATAACAGAGATAAGCCATTAGCAAAATTCTCCAAAAAGAAAACAACAAAGTTGCACAATTGTTTGACAAGGCATAAACAATCGCTACTTCACAGGCTAACTTAAATTGGCAGCAATGTCTAATAGTTAAGAAATCTAGAATAAAACTAGAGGTCTGATTGATTTTAAATTGTTTATCAACATGAATGAAGTCAAGGCAACCTCTAAAATTATTTCGTTCAGGTATAAGATATTATCATTAATGTCTAAAAAATTAGACATCCAACCTGCAGTCAAAATAATACCGAACAATAAAAGTTTGATATTTAAACACCTGTTATGGTAACACAGATAGCAAAGCACAGCTTTGTCCGACATATTATCTATTTTTCACATTTAAATGGAATAAAGGTAATTTTTATCTCCGAGCTATTCAATATCTGAGATTTTTTTTTCAATTTTTAAATTTAAACTATTCAAAATATGGTAATTTTGCTCCATGTGGTCTACGTCAAGAATATAGTATATATGGATAAAATATCTTCATTTCAAATAGTTGGAGAGCAAAAATCGATAGATAAAATTGCCCCATTTCAAATAATTTAAAGGCGAAAAAATGCTGTTATTCTCATTCAAAATAACTTCACCATAGCAAGCTACAGGTCTGCGCTGCCTCCAAAACTATGTTTCCTTGCTCATAAAAAGTAATCCAACAATTTCATAATTATAGTTTCAATCCTCCATAAATCAACCAGTCACTTATATATCAATATATTTGTCAAAAATTACTGTTCAAGTACCCATAAAAGCTTCACGAACAAAGAATTTTAGTGCACCATAAGGGAGAGTACGAAAGTAACAATATTTTCTGACGTGAAAAATAATACTTTTACACCAAATTTGTAGTGAACAAAAGTTACAAGACATTTACGCATAGTGTTATCTGAGATGAAAAATACTCCACATCAAAATGCAGGAAAAAAATGGCTCTAACTGAGTGCAAGAACCTCAGTGTCTAAAAAAATTAAAATAACCTATAGTTTGAAGCCAAAAGAATTGAGCATTCAATTAAGGACAAAAAACTTTGGAGCTGAAGAACTCTCATCCTTACATAGTCTTAGGATGTTGAAATTCTCTTAGTCCCCCCTTGATTGCTAATTGATGAGTGGGAGAAGAGAAAGAACTGACCGATAAACTCGTGCCATCTGATTCAATGATTGTACAATCTATAAATTTCTTGCTCACGTTGTATGGGGACGAATTCATCACCCTGATTCCACACAAAAATAAAAATTAAACTCCATAACTTTGAATATGCAGAACAATCCAATGCAAATAAAGTTCAATGGAAGCATGATGGCTCAAGAAAGACATATACGTTCCAAGAGACAGATTACAAAGCATATATGTCACCAACAATTATGGCTGAGCATTTGGTCAGTTCAATCGTCTAGCAATCACATAAACTTAAAGTTGGCATCAAAACAAACTGAAATGATCGAATATATAGTAGAAAACCAAACTGACCTAATAATACCTTTATCAGTTATTTTGGTTTGGTCTTATATATGTGCAAATATGCATGTAAGCATGTGTGTGTGTGTGTGTATACCCACATATATATACACACACAAGATGTCATTTTATCAAAAGTTCGGTAAACGTTCGGTTATTTTGGTTTTCCTCAGCAAAATTTAATTGGATAAATCGATCTCTACATTAAAAAACTGGACTGGACAAACCATAAACCAAATAGGTAACTAAAAGGACTAAATTCCACCTTCAAGAGACGAGATTAAATGGCATGGGGGGGCCCTTCTCCATAAACCAAAGGTCTTGAATTTGAGTCCTAAAAATAGAGCATTTTCAAATACTTGGAAGGAAGCACTTAGCTCCTCTTTGTAGGCCTATTTGGTGTGACTATAGATTCCGGGCCAGTAGGCTTTAGATAGTAGCTGGTTGAAAAATAAAAGAAGAAGAAGAAGGAAGAAGAAAAGGACCAAATTCCTCTTGGCATGGTGCAGTCTTCAATTTCTCTTTGTTTGGTTCAGTCTTAAATTTTGATTTGATTTTTGCATACCCGACCCACAACAGATCCATCATAGACGATAGTAACCATCAAAAACTAGTTAATAGTTTAGATGCAGTGGAAACTGGATACACTATACCATGTGCATGTCCTAAAGACAATAATTCTTCCTCATAATCCACATACTATAGATATCTTTACAAGCCAATCCAGGCATTTCAGATGACGTCAAATTATTGCCATAAAATCAAAGAAATTGCTTTATACCTTTCCTTGCGCTTCTCTAAGAACCGAGCCAATGATGCTTTACGAGCCTGAGGTACAGCCACTGTGAAGATGATAATCATTTTGTTATAATTACATCATATACATGATATATCAAATAGATAAAATTGCCAAAAAAAAATGAAATTATTAAAAGTAACAGGTGGCTAGAGTCTTAAGAAACAAACGCCAAACCTGATGGAAACAGAGTTGCAGAACTAGAAGCGGCCTTAGGGGGTGGTTCTGTTTCGTTACTTGCAGATAACAAAGCCCCTGCTGGTTTCACTGTTGCCAATTCAGTGATGCTACTAGAGGCCAAAGAAATGGGACTTGGAAGGCCTGAGCACGGATATGAGGTGTGAGTTTTGTTTCCAACATGACCATCACCAGAAGAAGGCCTTGGCATCGGGGACTGCACACGAGCTGCAGAGATTGTTTTGTTATGAGTTGACGAAGAACCATGACCAGCCAACAGCATGATTGCCTGGGCCTGGATGGAGAAGCAAACAATTAATAAAATGACGAAAGGACTTACGAAAAAGATTATCAGAAAGCACAGAAATGGATTTACCTTCTCAGGAGAAATATCATCATAAACACACACAGAACCAGCATAGAATATTGTCAACTGAGAAGGTGATCCAGATGATGATTTAGAACCATTTCTACAGATGAAATTCACATTTGCATCAGCAAAGCCTTTTTAAAATCGTATTGAAAACAAAGATACAAGTCTAGAAGTATTGCACAATTAGATACCTAAGATCAGTGGTGCCAACAATGGAACCTGGAGTGGGATGAACAGGTAAATGGCTTATGATAGGAACTCCTCTTAGAGTTTGTGAGTTCATGGAATTACCAACCATATTTGTCCCTATTGAACCAACATGTGATTGCAAAACAGAAGTGCTTGTAGGAACTGTAATTGTTTGATTTTGTTGGTTTGAGAATGGGAAAATCCTTGCTTGTGGAGCACGGTGGACTTGGTGTGCATCAAAGTGCTGCACAGTATAGGTTGTCATTGCATGATTTGCTCCTTGTTCATCAAGATTCAAATTTTTCTACAATTCATAAAAATTGATTTAGTTCAATGTATGGAACTTGAACAGGATTTCCAATTTATATATATTCAACAATTTCAAGATAATCTCTCATGGATAATAAATAATGTGAAGCTTCATCTTAGATGTAATTTTCATTTTCTAAGATATGGAATATAAGATTAGGGAAATGACTAACCTGAACCATGCTAGAGTATGGCTTCTGGTTAGAATCAAAAGCATCAGAGGATGTTAGAGAATCATGACCAGACTTTCTTGGCTTTTCTTCAAAACCAGTCTTAAATGACAAAAATTGAGGAATGGCAGAGACCTTGTTTGAAAAAGACCATTGAAATGCTGAGCCTTTCATTGGTGCTGGAGATTAAACCAAAGAAAAATGGAGATTAGCTGTATTAGAGATAAGGCTTGAGATCTAGCCTATAAAAGATAATAAATAAATAAAGGCCTAAGCACATGCATATTTTTTTAATGAGCTCGAATCTTATAATATTTATTTGACAGAATATTAAATGCCTTAAAAATAAGCTCCTAATCAGAAATTGACAAGTATTAAAATTCCTTAAGTACGGATTATTAGATTGCACTCAATATAATGTTGAGCCATATGCCAATAAGAATCTTGACACGTTTTGCATAATTATATAAAGACAAAGTCGAAACATATTTAAAAAATATATATATGTATATGTATACTAGAAGCATTTAATTAAGATTAACATATTCTTTAACAAGAAGATAAATATGTTCATGTTCCAAAATGATAAGACTCATAAACCTACCCAAAATCTAGAAAGAGATCATCGGTTATAACATGAAATTAAAATGATTAAAAAATTAAAATTACAAATCAAAATTGAATTTTAGTATTAATCAAACTTAATTTATTAACCGAAATTCATATATTTTATTATCCAAAACCAAATCGATTTATGCGAATATCCAAACTAATCAAATTAATTCAGTTAGATATTCAAATTAAAATTAAATCACGCTGACCCTACCAAAACCTGTTCCAGATGCAAATTATTTACTGCTATCTCAATATTATTAAAATCGGACCAAATAAAAAACTTGTAAGGCTAGAGATTCGTGGTTCGATCAGTTCAATCGGGTTCAACCGAATTTTTTTATTTTTAAAATATTATAATTATTACAATTTTTTAAATACTATTGTATAAAAATAAAAAAAAATATTCATCAAACATTAAATATATATCATAAATATTTTAATAATAAGTTATAAAATATAATTTTAATTTTATTATTACAATTGATTAATTATGAATTTTTGAATATCATATCTTAGAAACATAAAAATACAATCATTTCATGAAAATAATTTTATGTTTAGATGGAATACTAATGAAGTAAACACAAAAATATTAACCTTGCATATACGAGTATAATTATATTTAATTATAATAAATTCAAATAGACAATAAATATATTAAATTATTAAGTGACATTTTTAAAATTTAAAATTCTAATTTTTCAAATAAATAAATATATATATATATGTATATTTTAAATTTTCATTATTTATTTATTTGAAAAAATTAGTATTTTAAATTCTAAAAATATTACTTAATAATTTAATATACTATTACAATAATCCAAATAGATAATAAGTATATTAAATTATTAAGTGACATATTTAGAATTTAAAATACTAATTTTTTCAAATAAATAAATAATAAAAATTTAATATATATATATTTGATTACAATAAATCAAAAATATAATAAGTATATTAAATTATTAAGTAATATACTTAAAATTTAAAATATTAATTTTTTCAAATAAATAAATAATGAATATATATATGTGTGTGTGGATGGATGAAATTATAAAAAAAAATAATTTTTTTACATTTTTAGCAAAAAATTTGATTTTATTTGGTTCACCGATTTTTCAATTCAATCCAATTTTTTCGGTTTAATTTGATTTTTAATAATTAAACCAATCGATTGATCAACTAATTTGCAATTAAATCGATCAGTTCGGTCCAATTTTAATAACTGCGTGCTATCTTTACTATGTAAAGAGAACAAAAGGGACAACTAATGACCTCGTTAACTTCAATCTTTAAATCTTGATGTTGGTACTTTTTATTTTTTTATTCCAATTGGAAGCTTGCCAAAGAAAAGCAAATATTATATTTTTTAACAGAGAAGTGTATTGAAATAAGAGCATAATCCAACCACGTGTAGCTTTTTATATGTTATTTTTTTTATTATTTTAGTTTGTTTCTCACATAAGATATTATAGTAATTTGTTCTTTTCTTTGGTGGGACATGTGCTTTATTAGCAATATATGCATAGTTGCATCTGTCAGGCACTTATCATTCATTCACAACATCAATCAATATTTCTTTGATAAAACCAACTCAAAATCAGCCATTAATTTATGTCATGAACAGCTCATGTGCATGTTAGCAAAAACATTATCTTATTATACCAACACAATATAAAAGTTTAAAGTCAAAAGTAGGAACTTAAGAATCCAAATAAATCCAGTAACATAAAATATACACACACATATATTTATTAAAAAAGCAAAAGGGACATTTAAAAAAAAAAACATTTAAACTAGAATTCCAATATATTGACCAAGAGACCCACAGCTGAATATACCTACCCTAATGACAAACTGTAGAACTACCTCGTAATAAAGGATAAATTCTTGACAATCACGTACTGCAAATAGCAGCCAGCATAGTGAGTCAATAAATTATTTGACAAAAAAAGAGGGTTAATAAATTTAATAGTACATATATAGTCCTATGTTTATTTTTTTCAAATGATCTATTCCTAGGTTAAAAAGTAGATATATAGCAAAAATTTTAGGGTATTCTAATACAAAGTATTCTAGGCTTGTTGGCTGGCTTGCTTTAGGGAAATTGTATCGTGTGCTCAGCATGCATCTTTATTATATATGCATGTATGTGTATGTATATATATAGATATGAGATTTCTTGTCGAAGAAACCATTCTTAAAGCACATACTTGATTAGAAAATTTGGAGAAAATAAAAATTAAAAAAAAGAAATCAAAACAATTTTACAGCTTCAGACAAGCTTTAAATTGGTTCAGAAATCTGAAAAGCTAACAGAATTTAAAAATAAAAAATAAAAAATCAAGCCTGAAAATATAATCCCATTCCCATTGTTGAATTAATGGCTCAAGGGAAGTTCAGAGTTCATCAGAAATTTCATTTCAACATACAAATTAATAAATTTAAAGCTAATTTGGCCAACACATAAACAAATTAATGGCAATACAAAACACTAGAAGAAAAGATTGAAAGTTATTCACTTTAAAAAAAAAAAATTCATGTAATATTTCAATATTAGTCAAATTTTTTTCAGCAATAAATTTTTTAAAAATCAGGCTAAATTTGGGGAAAGGTTATTCCGGATACAAGAAACATCAAGATTTTTTTTTCCTTCTCAAATTTTCTCAGCAACCAAACAAGGTAACAACACTCAAAAACAGGGTTCTAACAAGCAATAAAATATAAAACTTTAACACATACCAAACTTTCAAAGTAACAAGAAAATCAGGAAGTAAAAAACTGAAGTGAACAAAAGCAAACCTGAATCCTTCGAGGCATCAGTAGCTTCCTCTTTCACGGTAAATAGAACATTTTTGGAACCCAGACCCAGAAAATCTCTCTCCATAATCTCCTTCACCCAATACCCACAAAGCTAATAAACTTGCTGTAGCCAGAGAACCCAGTTTTATTTTCTTTAATTTTTTAATACAGATTTTCCTGCTTTATTCCCCTCCTAGGAGCTTTTAAACAAACCAGAGAGAAAAAAAAGGGTAATGCTTGCTTATTTAAGCAGAGAAAGCAAAGAAAGAAGAGTTTGAGAGAGACAGAGAGAGAGGCAAATAAATGAGGAGAGACAAGTGGTTTTTGATAAAAATAATAATAAGAAAATAATTGTTCCTTTAGACCACGTTTGGTAGGCTTGAAAGGAAATCGGAAGAGTGGGGAAAGAGAATCTCTAGGATGAAAAACAAAAATAAGAAAAAAAGATTATTCAAACGAAAAATTTATGGAAAAAAATATATTTCACTTTTCTAATTATCCATTTAACTTTCTTTTATAAAATATATTTCAAATATCGATTTAATTTCAGACATATAAGTAAATTAAATTTTAAAAATAAAATATTACATATTAAAAAGAACAAAAAATATAAATAAATTTGTAAAAAAATAAGTAATTACAAATATTTTAGATATATTAAGTCTTGATTAATGTTTGACTAGAAATAAAATCTCAAGTATAATTATGGATCTTAAAAGCCAACTATTTGTTCATGAAGTTAAAATTCAAATATGGTTGAATTTAAAGAGTAAAAAGAAATTACTCAATTATGAAAACATATCAGTATTTTCAAACTATTATCACTTATTCGATTAAAAATAATATTTTTATATTTTTCATCAAATTGTTCATATTTAATGCATATTCTAAGTAAATCCAACCTATTAAATCATATTATATGGAAATTGGAGAGAAAAATTTATTATAAATTTATAAAAATTAAAAATAAAATCTTTATTTTATTATAATGATCCGACAATGAGAGAGACACATCGTGGTTTAATCATTTTGTGCAATTTCCTTTTACTTCCTCTACTTTTCCTAAATCCAAACACGCGATGACTATTGAGAAATTTGGACCGTTGGATTAAGAAATTCAAAGACTGGGGACTGGCCGGTCCGGTTAGCGTCAGGTGGGACACCACGTGCGCAGGCGAATACTTATAGATGAAAGAAAGGTAGATGTGATGCAGCAAACAAACCATATTGACACGTGCCATACATTTGTTTTGTGATTTTTTAAAAAAATATATTCACGAGGTAAAATTATATATATATATATATATATATATATATATATATATATATATATTAATGAACATTGAATTCGAAGATTATGTACAAAATGAAAGTAAGTAAACAAGCTCTTATTAAGCTTGAGAGAAAATAGAGAAAAACTTGTAACTCTGTATATTACTTAATGCACACGAAAATAAGACTTATATATACATAAAAATTAACTAAAGTTAATTAATTTAAGAATAACTACCATCTAACTCTACTAACTAGTTAACTAAACTACTAACAAAACAAAAACTAAAACACTAGAAACAGCAAGCTGTTTTAATGTATTAAAAACAGCAAGCCGTAATACACTAAAACAGCAACCTATTTTAGTGTATTAAAAGTAAGCTCGTAATATACACTAAAACAACAAGCTATTTTAGTATATTAAAAGTAAGTTGTAATATACACTAAAACAACAAGCTGTTTTAGTGTATTAATATCATATTCACAATATACCCTCCTCAAGTTGGAAGTGGTTGAGAAACCATTCCAAACTTGACAAGACTGGCACGAAACTGAGGATAACCAAGTGACTTTGTTAAAACATCTGCCAATTGAAGATGGGTTGAAAGATATTAAGGAGCGATGAACCCTTCTTTAAACTTATTGCACACAATATGACAGTCAATCTCTATGTGTTTTGTTCTTTCATGAAAAACAAGATTCTCAGCTATATGGATGGCGGACTGGCTATCACACCATTAGGGAATGGGAATACGAGCTAAAATCTTGAAATCATGAAGCAGATAACTCAACCACTGCAATTTACACACAGTTGAACCCATGCTCCAATATTCAGTTTCACAAGAACTTCGTGACACTGTATTCTATTTCTTAGTCTTCCAAGAGACCAAAGAAGTCCTTAGAAAAACACATAAACCAATAATGAATTTCCTAGTAAGAGGATAGGTTGCCCAATCACTGTCATAATAACCCACCATATCAGTAGAAGAGACCGACCTATAGAAAAGACCATGAGAAGCAGTCCCTTGCAAGTATTTTAGGACATGTAAAGCAGCAGACCAATGTGTTTCACAAGGATTGAAAACAAATTGACTAACCTGCCGAACACTATAGGAAATATCAGGTCTAGTGATATTTAAGTATAAAAGTCCGCCAACCAGGCGTCGATACACATCAGGCTCTTTAAGAGGAATGAAATCTTCACTAAATTTATGATTACGTGGCAAAGGAGTACGAGTAGATCTGCAATCAGTAATCCCCACATCTTGTAATATATCAGACAAATATTTTACGATGTGAAATAAAAGTCCCCATGCTTGATCTAGCAATTTCAATACCAAGAAAATACTTTGCATATCCCAAATCTTTAATAGTTAATTTAGAATGGAGAAATGCTTTCACAGCAAGAATATCTGCTTCGTTTTTACCAGCTATCAATACATCATCCACATAAACAATCAATGCCATAAAAGAGCTCTGCGATGACTTGGTAAACAGACAATAATCAATCTGAGACTGCACAAAACCATACTGCACCAGCTGAGTTGTAAACTCTGCATTCCACTCTCTAAACGCTTGCTTCAGACCATACAAAGATCTTTTAAGTTTGCAAACTTCATTGGGACCAGCTTTTGTGTAACCTTCAAGTGGAGACAAATACACCTCCTCCTGTAAATAGCCATGAAGAAACGCATTATTTATATCAAGTTGATGAAGATACCAACTGTTTACAGTAGCAAGAGCTAAAAACACTCTTACAGTAAATAACTTTGCAATTGGTGAAAAGCTATCAAAATAGTCTACACCAGCCTATTGATTATAACTTTTTGCCACCAGCCTAGCCTTTAGTCTCTCTACTGAACTATCAGCATGAAACTTGACTTTATACACCCACTTAGCTCCAATAGGTTTCTTCCCTTCAGGCAGTGGAGTAATATCCCATATGTCATTATCTTCAAGAGCTTTTATCTCGTTATGCATAGTCTCTACCCAACCAGGATGTTAAACAGCCTGTTTGTAACAAGTAGGCTCAGTTACTTTGACAACATTTGCCATAAAAGCTTCATAAGTGGATGAAAACCGCACATCCGTAAGTGATTGCAATGGATTAAAAGCAACAACGTTGCTGCAAACGTAATCCTGCAACCAGGTTGGTGCTCGTCGTGGGCGAGAACTAGATCTAACCACTGGAATAAGAAGTTGGTCATCCAGCATAAATTCATCATGAAGAGCCGGTGGAAGCTGGTCATCAATAACGGGTTTAACAGAAGGATGAAAATCAGTTTCATTCTGAGTCTCCTACTGAAAACCATCAATGGAAACATCATCCTCCTGCATGTCATTGTTAATGGGCATATATGGGATAGGTAAGCATGTTTCAGAGTCAGATGTTACAACATTTTTATAAGGAAAATGAGTTTCATAAAACTCAACATCTCTAGAAATGAACACTTTGTGACTTTGAAGATCATATGCTTTGTACGCCTTCTGCCCTGGAACATAGCCCAAAAAGATGCACTTATAAGACCTAGGGGAAAATTTATCCTTTTGAGGATGAATGTTAGTCACATAGCACAAGCACCCAAACATTTTTAATCTCTCATAATTCGATTGCTTCTGAAATAATATCTCAAAAGGACACATCCATTTCAACAACGCAGTAGGAAATACATTAATTATGTGAGTTGCAGTCAACATTGCTTCACCCCAAAAAGTCTTAGGAAGCCCTGCTTGAAACAATAATGCTCTTGCTATTTGAGCTAAATGCCATTGCTTCCTTTCTATCACTCCATTTTGTTGTGGAGTATAAACACAAGTTCGTTGATGTATTATTCCCAATCTTTCCATCATATTTCTACAATGTTCATTGACAAACTCTGTTCCATTATCAGTTCAAATGCACTTAACTTTGCAATTAAACTAAGTAGTCAGCATACTTAAGAAGTGTTGAAGCTTTTGATGAACCTGTTGTTTGTATTGCAGTAAAAAAGTCCAAGTAGCTCTACTATAATCATCCACCACTGTCAACATATAATGTGCATGGCTAATACTGGTTTGTTTGTAAGGACCCCATAAATCTATATGCAACAACTCCAATATACCATGAGTTTGAATAGAAGCAGAAGGAAAAGGAAGTCTAGACTGTTTAGAAAAATGACAAACATCACAAGTTTTATTTTGAGTAAAAGTATAGTCGATACATTGTATGTGTTGTATAACAGGAAAAGAAGCATGACCTAATCTTTGACGCCAAAGTACATCACGAGACACTTTATTAGCTATATTAAAAAGCAGCATAATCATTACAACGAAAATAAGAAATATCACGTGAAATTGATCCAGGACTATGCTTATTTCTTGAGAACTGAGGAAAAAGACTTGGAATTTAGAATGTAGAGTGATCTTATGACTTGACCAATAGCCAGAATTTTGTTAGTCTGCTGGTCCTGTATGTAACAATGTGTAGGATAACAAGAAACAAACGCATGAGAATCTTTGGTAAGTTTATTGACAGACAATAAATTGAACTTGAAAGATGGAATGAATATAACATCTTTCAAATGAAAATTAGGATGCAAAGAAACTTGACCATACTGTGTCACATTTTTAATAGAAGCATCAGGAAGATGAATTGGTATAGGACAATGAAGTTGTGCAATAGACAGCATAGATTCCTTATCAAAACACATATAATTAGAGGCACCAATATCAACTATCCAAACAGCATAAGGTTTTAAGTAATATGCATTAAAAACATGATGTATTTTGGAAAGTTTACCTGCAAAATGTGCAAGATCTGTCACCATATTCACATACTGCTCAGCAAGTTGCTTGCCCTTAAAAATTTTAGCCATCTCTTGCTTGATTAGAGAATTAACCATGCTTGCAAGATCGTTCTTCTGCTGAACCTCTTCATTAGTAAAACAATCCACAGGTGTAAACAATGATTCAGATGATTGCACCATATTTGATGCTCTTTCTTTTCTCCTGCTTTTTTATCCTTCAATTCTTTAAACCAGCCAGGATAACCATGAATTTTGAAGCAAGAATCCTTGGTATGTCCATTAGCATGACAATGTTCACATAATCTATCTTTCTTGTTTGCATCTCTTTTCTTATAGCTGCCTTTGTTCTCAAAACTTCCTTTAGAATCAAAATGCTTCGCCAGAAAACCACTTCCCTCTATAACTTCACCTCCATAAACCATATTGACTTGTTTATGTTTTTCTGCTCTCAACACCATAGAGTATGCTTTATCAACGTTCGGTAAGGGTTCAAGATTCAAGATCTGTCCCATCACATTATCAAACACCTGATTTAATCCCATCAAAAATTGTAAAAGCCTCCCTGACTCTTCTCTCTCAATTAGCTTTGAGTTCAATTCACACCTACAGCCATTCAACTACACACCGGTAAAGGCATAACTCTGTTCAACTCCTCCCAGCACCTATTTATCTTGCTATAATAAGCAGTAACAAAATCATTTCCTTGTTCCAAAAAAGACACCTCTCGTTGCAACCGATACCTAGCAGAACCATTGCTTTCTCTAAGTCGCTTCTTAATCGTATCCCATAATATCTTTGAGCTAGAGTAGTAAATGAAGTTATCGAAAATTTCTTTGGTCATTGAATTAAACAACCAAGACTTAAGCATAAAATCAACTTTTTTCCACTTCTTGTACACAGTAAGATCTTCAGGAACAAAGTAAGATCCATCGATGAAGCACATTTTGTCTTTTGCTTCCAAAGACGTCCTCACAGCAATGCTCCAAGTAAGATAGTTGTTACCTGCCAATGGCGAGGTAACTAAAGCCATTCCTGGATGATATGAGCTTTGAAGCAACAAAGGATCCATATCGACGACCTCTTGACGTTGTCTTTGAACACCTTCATTACCAGTTTCTTAAGTCCGATTAGCATTATCACCACCGTTCATGATTGATAAACAAAATCAAGAACAAATCTCTCTACTATCTTTTTGTTCGAGGCTTTGATGCCATGTACAAAATCAAAGTAAGTAAACAAGCTCTTTTTAAGCTTGAGAGAAAACAGAGGAAAATTTGTAACTCTGTATATTACTTCATGCACATGAAAACAAGACTTATATACACATGAAAATTAACTAGAGTTAATTAACTTAAGAATAACCGCCATCTAACTCTACTAAGCCATAATACACTAAAACGAGTTATTTTAATGTATTAAAAGTAAGCTCGTAATATACACTAAAACAGCAAGTTGTTTTAGTGTATTAAAAGTAAGATGTAATATACACTAAAACAGCAAGCAGTTTTAGTGTATTAATACTATGTTCACAACAATTCCTTTTTATTTTTTTAATATATTTTTGACAATAAGCTTACAGGGTGTATGACTGTATGTATTGCATATCACAAAGCAAGCGTTTTCAATTAATATTTTAATGACTTTAATATGGCTGAATATTAAAGTTAAGCTATCAAAAATCAAATTAAAATATAACCATAGTAACTAGATCATAAATTGAATAAATTATAAATAAATCAAGTTATAAATAAATCAAATTATAATATTATTTTTTAAAATTTCTTAAATGTCCGTAGAATTGTCATTCTATATGTGGTGTTTGAGTGCATTGAGCATTTTACATCGTATTATTAATATTTTTTATCACTTCATGTTAATCAAACGGTATATTATATAGCACTTAATGCACCTGCAACCGCTCATGAAATCGTCATCCCAATGTGTATAACCTATAAAAATGATTATTTTTATATTTGTATTATGTAAAAAAATTATACACTTATAAATAATACAAACGTGTTACAAATGAGTTAGATCATATGAACCATCTAATAAAATTAAAATATGCCTCATTCATTTGACATATAATTTTTTTACGTAAATTAAGAAAATGATTATAATAACTTAATTTCATAAAAAAATATAGCAATTGACCATAATATTATTTTTTATTTTCAAATATTTTATTTAATTTTAATTAAAAATTAAAAAGCAATAAAAGAAGAAAAATATTTAGTGAAATGTATTATAAATAGGAATAGATATATAAATTTTCTCGTCAAATTTTAAAAATGACGTTTCAAGTAGAATAAAGTAAAATAAAAAAAAATAATCTCTTAAATAGTATAATTTAAATGGGCAAATTAGTCAGGTGATAATTATTAACTCATAGAATAGAAATTAAGTTACATTTATAGAGGATTTAAATAAGAGAGGTGTGTGGGATGATATTGCATAGGGCGGATCAATTTTTAGATTAACCGAATTAAAATTTTAGATTTATGATTTTTATTTTAAAAATTTGTGGTTAACCGATCCGAAATCAAAACCGAATATATATATATATATATATATATATATATATATATATATATATATGTATATTATAAATTATATTTTAAATTTTACACTTATATTTTTCAATTTTTATGTAATTTATAAATATTATGATATATAATTTTGTAAAATATATATTTTTAGTAAATAAACATTAAAATTATGTGCATAATTAGCATTTTGTTGTTAGTTTTATATTAAATATTTTTAATTTTTATAATTAATTATGAAAATTTTATTTTTATTTTGAGTTTTTTAATGGATATTGTATTTAATTAGTATTTTTTCATTTTTAAAGCATTTTAACTATTAAAAATAATATTATAAATTATATAATTTATTAAATTTATATATTAAAATTTTTTAATGATTAACCGATAAATCGATCCGAAAACTCAAGTTAAAAATCGAAATCGATATAGTAATTAACTGATAGTAATGGACTGATTTAAAAAAATTATTAATGTATCTGTTAATCGATACATGTTCATCCATAATATTGCAGCCTATGTAAATAAATAAACAGTAGTAAAATAGAACACCAATAGAATAATAAGAACCTTATTTTCAAAATAATAATAATAACAAAAAGGAAAATATTACTAAAAAGAAATTAATAAATAAATAAATTGTCCAATTCAATGGCATGTGCGCAAAACCGTTGGCCACTGATGGATGGGGCGACGGGGCATGTGACTAACATCAAAACAGAGCAGTGGGCCCACAAAATTGCCTACTTGCGATGTGACGTCGTTTTTGTCCGTAGATTTTCGCCCTTTCAAAATCAAATTATACGTGTGGGTCCCTTTTATTTGCGATTTGTCAATGTCATCACAATTGGATCGGATAAAAAATCAAAAAATTAAAAAGTTCGTGCTTCGTTAGTGTTCAACTGAATTTTTTTAAAAATAATATTTTTTAAGTTTTATATAAATATTATAAAAATATCACCATATAAAAAATTATAAATAATTTGAAAAATATATTTATTATTAAACATTAATAATAAAACACTATTTTCAACTCATTCAATATTTATAATAAAAATTTAAAATAAATATAGTAAAAATTACAAATATTTAAAGAAATTCATCAAATATAAATTATAATTTTTATTTTATTCATAAAAAATTCATCAAAATTGCTTAAATTTTACTTATTTTGTATTTATACTTATATTTTAATTTTTTCCAGCAAAAAATAATATTATATCAATATTTTGAATAAAAATTAGTTTTTCTAGTTTCTAACCGGTTTAGTCTGATTTTAACTTTTTTTTTCGGTTTCAGTCCAGTTTAACTTGTTCAAAACGATTTTTTTTTTATTTTTATGTATTAAATCGATCAGATCAGCCGGCAATTTATGGTTAAACCGGTCCGATTAGCTGGTCGGTCTGATTTTAATAACATTTCTATTTGTTGGTTTATTCATTGATGGCCATTGGAGAAATGATCTAATATAAATGATCTACAAAATACAAACATCTAATATCAATTTTTTAAAAGTTCAAATGCCTAATTTAAAAAATATATATTAAATTTCAAGGGTTCAATAATGCATTTTTGTATAGCTACACATGTATGTTAGTATATTGAGGAAATTTTATTTTTTTTAATACTATGCTTCCATTCTAAACTGATCCTAAATCTTTTTTAAATCTTTCACAAGTTAGGCATGTAATTGTCAATATCGAAAATTAATTGCAATTAAAATATTCAAATGGTATTAAATTACTCAATTTGAGCTAATTGAAATATGAAAAAAGACAATCAAGGAATTAAATTATATAAAATAATTTTTTAAATGAGTTTTTTTTTTATGTATTAATGTTATATTTCTCAAGTTGGCCAGCTAGGATTCCAACTTTGTAAGCAAATAATATTAAAAAAGAAAAATTGGTGCCACATTTTAATTTACTCCAAAAGTCATACTTACTTGTCGTGGTCCTTTTTTTATTATTTTTTAATTTTCGTTATTATTATAATAATTGTTATTATGAATATATTTTATTTTCTGGTGCTCACTATAAAGTTCAAGCAAAATAATTTTTAATTCCCACCTAATATTTTAGATTGAATATCAAATAGATAAGTGTGCATGTGGTAGGCATTGGGAAAAAGACAAATGCCTTGTGATCATAAAATATTTTATTCATATAATTTTGACTGTGAAATATATATATAATTGTGAAATATTGTCGTTACCTTTTACCTTTAGTTTATAAATATCTCTTAGGTTAGGTAGCAATATCCAAGAATTTCAATGGCCTTAATTTTTGTTTAAATTAGTAATCCTTAACTTCCCATATATGAATTTTCGATACCAAAAAAAAAATTCCCATATATGAAGTTTGAATAAGGTTGAAAATGACACATAAAAACTATAGTTAATTTGTAAAATTAATTTTAAGACTAAATTAGGCTAATTTAAATGAAATTGATATTGAATTACTTGTGATATGCGGATCATTTTGATTTTCAAGAAATTGTAGTAAATTACAAATCTATAGTGGCTTTTTTTTTGGGTAAAAACTAAGTTTAAAATGTAATTTTTTTAGGTAAAAATCACAAACAAACCAAATAAGCTCAACAAATATCAATAGGATTGTTTTGGATCAATCTGCATATCAATCCAAATTTATATAAAAATTTGTGGGTCAAACGAGTTGAATAATAAATGAATTGCCTTCTATCGAATGGAATTCGATCTAGATCAAATTTTGTAGGCGAGTTTGGATCGAGCCAAATTTTTCCATCCATACTAGCAAGATATTATTATTAACTTTTATTTGAGCAGAGAAAAAATGAAATTGATGTACGATTAAGAAATGATGGGTGGAGACTTTTGTGATCAAAACCAAATTAAAAATTAAAATTAATATAACAATTAATTAAAATTAATAAATTAATTTAATAAAATTATTAATTGATCGATTAATCGGTTTATATTCATTCCTAAAAAATAGAGTATCAATCATTAATGTGGATGATGTTTAAGCTATTCTTAGCATTCCATTAAGCTCTAGGAAGATTGGAATTTTTTGATTTGACATAAAAAGAAAAAAAGATTTTACCCGGTGAAATTTGGGTGCTACGTGGATGTGAGATTTATGAGAAGGCATTACCTCGAGCTTAACGGCGATAACTTTGGAAAATGATTAATATATAAATTATCTTTCAAACTATCATCATTTATTATATTTTTTTTGAATTAATTATATATCAAATTATTTTTGTAAATTTATTAAAAATATCATATTATCCTCTTATAAGATATATATCAGTTCACAAAAAGCACGTGTAACAATAATAGGAGGATAGTTTGATATTTTTAACAAATTTTAGGAGAATAATTTAATATTTTTAATAGTGTAGGGTATATTTTTTACATTTCAAAAAAATTTAAGTGGCTAACCTAATATTTTTAATAAGTTTAGAAGGGCAATATAACATTTAATTAGTTTATGAAGGAAATCTGATAAATAATTATAGTTTAGAGAAAAATTTTTCGAAGTGTTATCAAATATATATATATTTTCTCAATATTGTAAAAAAACCGTTTATATAGTTGGTATAACTATAAATCGAATCAATTTATGGTTTAAAGGCATGATACAGTTATTTGTTTATTTTGGAAAAATGATAACGATTTTAATTTTATTGTACAGTCTAGTTTTTTTTTTTTTTAGTAATTCTTGTAAAAAACATTTTTTAACATTTTTATGTCAAATATTTAGTTGACTTTTAAAAAGTAAATATGAAAAACGGAGAAACTAAACTGTTAAAAATGATAATTAATCCATAAATATTAATTTTTACCCATTTTTTATCCGATATGATTTTGAAAACCATGTTTCGAAGTGTCCATGGATAATTGTCAATGATAATTAATTATTTGAAAGAGAAATGATATTTTATTTTCATTTAGGTAAGAAAAAAAGATGATGAAAGCTAATATAATATTAAAAATGTTATATTATATTATGAACCATTACAGTTGTGAAAATTAAAATGATGATGAAAGCTAATATAATATTAAAAATGTAATTTACATAAATAAAATTGACCCGGCATTAAGTGAAGTATACAAGTAGAGAAATAAAAAGTTATAGGATTGAATATCACCCTTATTTTAAATTTTATTTGGAAAATAGGGAAATAATATGAAGAATTAAATGAATTTTTTTAATTATTAAAAAAATTAAATGATTAGGAGTAATTTACAAGCAATTAATTATAGAATATAAATATCAAAAGGAAAAGTGAAAATATTATTTTGAAAGAGATTTTTTTATCATAATTTTGAAAGAGAATCTATTTATTAGAAAATCATTTCTAACAATCATTCAAACAATAAGTCAATTTGCTATTGGACAGAAACATGAATTGGGAATTCTCACGGCCCAAGGACCATAAGTTTAATAATTGAAAGTGGTCCAATTTTAATTGCAAAGAAAGAGTAATAATTTTTTTATAAGGAAGAAATATATAGTATAATTTTAAATAAAATAGAAAATAATTTAAATCTTTAAAATTCACACATTTTATCCAGCATTGACTAATGATGATTACTCGAACCAATGTTTTAATTAATTAAGAGTAAAGTTGGATTTTTCTTAGAGATCCATGAAGAAAAAAGATTAATTTGGAGAAAACTTTGCCACAAAAGAAGCTGGTCCCCCTTTGACTATGGCCTATCTCCAAAGTAAGTTGGTTTTCAGATTTAACTTCTAAGGGTTTTATATATATATATATATAATAATAATAATAATAATAATAATATATTAAAGGCAACAGTTTTCAATTTTTTGAAGCTTAATATGCAATTTTGTCCCTAAAAATTTTCAAAAATAGCAAATTTATACCTAAAATTTAATTTAGAACAATGTTCCCCCTGATATTTAAAAAAAATGCAATATAGCTCCTACCCTAATTTTTCTGTCAATTTGACCGAAAACCATCATTGATCGCTTACGTGATCACACATGAATATTGAATGATACGTCTACGTAATTTTCGGTCAAACTAATGAAAATATTAGGACATGGACTACATTGTACTTTTTTTTATACATTAAGGGGAACATTGTCCCAAAATAAACTTTAGGGACAAAATTGCTGTTTTTGAAAAATTTCAGGGACAAAATTGCACATTAACCCATTTTTTTAATCTAAACTATTTTTTTTTCCATATATTCGAATTATAATATGCACAAGTCTTTTCAATTCAACCAATTTATTAGATATCTATCCATTTTTTAACGAAAATCAGATATGAAAATGACAATAGAGAACTAACTCCTTAAATTTCTGGTAGTATGACTTCTGAACAATAGATTCTAGTAACAATTCTAAATCAAATTCTATATAAAAATGTATAAAAGTCCAATGAATGTGTTGGTATGAAAGGAAATATGGAGAGGTTAAATTTCAAGGATAAAAAAATATTTCTATTTGTATTTGGAATTGATTAAAATAAATGCTTGAGATTTTTTTTTAAATTATATTTCCTTAAATTTACATAGTGTCAAGTCCATTCATTCAGGTATTTTTCTTTCTGATTATGATATTATATGGTGTAGTAATTGATTTTTAATATGTTTAGAAAGAATATATAATATGGGATATTTTAATAATTTTTTATTAAAAAATTAAAAGAAAAAAAATAAAAATATTTTTGATAAAAGAGAAATAATATTAGAATTATATTAAGATATAATGGAATCTTTTAAAATTAAATGAGGATGATAAGGAAATAAAATATAGAAAAATATAATAAACCATCGATTTGATTGTTAAAAAATTTATAAAAAAAAAATATGAGTTGACAATCAAATATCATACTAGATTGAAAATCTTCATAAACAATCCCCAACTAACCTTGAGATTCGTGTTACTTTTTAATGGAAATTAATTCATTCATTCCAAAAAAAAAAATAATAATCTCCCTATAATATAGACTTAATTTAATTTCACATAAATTAAAAAAATAGTTAAAGTATGCCTTTTCCAATATTTATTAGGGGACACTGGTAAATTAAGAAATAATAATTCATAATTGTTGATAAAAAGTCACATAAAGAGGGATAAATTGGATAATTAATAAATTGACCATAATACAAATTAAAAAATAGACTATATTGTAAAACTTAAGAAAAAAAATAAAAAGATGAATTTATATTTATGAAACAAATGAGAGTAGTTTTTAATTAAAAAATGAAACTACATCATAGAATAACCCCAAGCTTTAAACTATATTGTGGTTGTGGGTTGGCTCTTCTTTACTTAAGAGGTAAGACTCTGTTTAGTTGGAAAATTTGAGAGATTTAATAAAGTAATATAAGGTAAAATAATGTATTTATTTTTATTATGTTCAGGAAAATGTAAAGTAGGGTATTTGAAAATTCAATGCCTTCTATTTGTTTTAATAGAGGAAATTGTAATTTGTAAAGTAAAGTTTAAATATTAAAATTACAATAATGCCTTTCATTATATAGGTAGATGAAATAACTAATGGTTAAATATGAAAAACCAACGTCTGTTGGTCGGAGTGGATGAGGGCTCCGTCTCCATTAAATATGTTTTGAGTTTGATTCGTGAGGTCAGTATGTATATGAAAATTACGGTATTGAAAGGGTCATCTCCATCAATGGCCCTCTACAGTACGCGGTCCAAATTAGTCAAGCCAACCAAACTTGAATATTGGGTAAGCGTAGCCTTAAAAAAAATAAAATTTAAATAATATTGAAAAACTAATTTAAATTAACCTCCAAACTCTTACATATTAGAGGTGCAGTGAACAGTGAAAAAATGAAAGTTTTTTAACCCCCTACCTTATAAATCCATGCCTTCTATTCAAAAGCCTATCTAAACTTCTCATACTTTATTCAAATTTGATTTTCCTCCATCCAAACAGAGTCTTAATGATTTTCCTTTTAGAATTAGAGCATGTATAATGGTAGGATACAAGTTCTATTTGTATGAAATCCATTTTTATGCCACGTGAATTTTTTATGCCAAATGAGTCTCGTTTTGCATCTCACTTGTGGGTTCTCGTGAATTTTTTTTATTAAAAAATAAATAGATATATGAATGTATAATTTTTATTTTTTTTAATTTGCTGTCACATAATAGCTTATTATTAAATGACACTTGAATGGAATTACTGACATTAAATTGGACAGAACATGCAAGTGTATAGCTATAATAGAGGTAGGGGTGTTCAAAACCGGACCCTATCCAAACAAGGAATTTGGGTAGGGCTATTAGGGTTGTTAGGGTAGGGTTGGAGATTTGAGATTTGTTTGGGTTGGGTTAGACCATCATTAACCCGAACAATCCGAAAAACAAATATTTTTCTCCAAAAATGCACCGTTTCATTAAATCGGTCAAGTTCAGATCGGATTGACCCGATCCGGCCGACCCAAAACTCTTTTTTAATAAATTAAAATAAAAAATAATTTTAAATTTTAAAAAATAAATTCGGATTATTCGGGTGCGGTCCGAAATTTTGAGGATTATTCGGATATATGGTATTATTCGGGTTTCGAGTTATTTGGGTTCGAGTCAGGCTGACTCGACCCGCCCTATGAACACCCTAAATAGAGGAGTTCTATGGACACTTTTATCTTCATCACAAAAGTGTTTTTTTACCCCCATTGGTAAACTTGCAGCTTATAAGATTATGGCTAAGAATGGTTCCTTCAATCTTAGAATCATCAAATTATTACAGTACCACTTAATGGTGATATAAAAAATAATTTAACAGTCTTACCTTAAATCAATTTATAAAATGGTAAAAAAATAAAAAAATATGTAATTATGCATTCAAGGAAATACGATTCTTTGTTCCTAAATTTCTTTTCCATTAAGCCCTTTAGCTTTGAATTTTTGTAACCATGAAATTTAATTCTGACTAGCAATTCATAGATAAAGTCCAACTATTAAACAGTAATTGGACATTCCAACTTTTTGTTTGCTGATCTCTTTTACTTTCAGCTGAATTTGTTTTGTTAGGCCTTTTAGGTTGATGTGTAAGCTTTTTTGCTTTCAAGCATTTCACTGTATCTCTTTCTCATTCGATTTGATTTATTTAACTCGTAAAAATTCAATCCAACTCAATTTTTTTAATTGACACGTATAACCTATTTATTTTATAATTTAATTATCACCCATTTTGTAATTCATTTTAGATTTATTTATATTATTCATAATTTTATAACGTTTTACATAATATGAATACTAAAATAATTATTTTTATATGTTATAAATGTCTACTTTTTCGTTTTTAGTAAAAACTTAAAAAGATATAAAAAATAGCATGATAAAATTTGATTTGTTGTTCAATCCATCGATGACCCATTTAATAATGACTTATTTAGGTCGTGATTTAATTTTATCCATTTATAACGCGTAAAAAACCTATTTATGACGTAACCTATCATGACTTGTCTAAATCCGCCACATTGCCACCTATACTTTTAAGCTTGAATTTCTTTTAACTTTGATATATAATTTCCTTAGTTAGGAATTCGTAAACAAAGCCCAGTTATTAAACAATAAAACGATGTTAAAACAGAAATATTAATACTACATACGAAAATCTAATTATCTAATTATGTCATGTTTTATCTAAGTTGGCATTTTTTTTTCCTTCAAGCATGAAAGCTCAAGGGATGTTAGGCAACGCTCTCACACCATTCCAAATTCACAATCTAAATTTTAGGATTAGATTATGCTCAAGTTCATTCGACTCAACACATCCTTGCAATATTGAACCACCCATAAATGTTTATTCCTGTAAACTTCAAACATCGAATTCCCCGAAGGTGCGAATTATCTTCTAAAATTTGGCAAAAAATACAATTCAATGCCTAAAGTTTAATATGATATAATGTCAACTTTAATGTTTCATAATAGAATAATTTTGCCCTTAAAATGACACGTGTCCAATCCTTAAATGATATGTATCCAATTTTTAAACATTAGCCGTTATTTTAACAATCAAAGTGACCTAATTTTGAAATATTAAAAGTGCCGTTGTAACAAATTAAACTTTAGGAATTGAATTATACTTTTTACCAAACTTTAGGAACTGATTTGCATCTTTAGCCTATATATATACATAATCTTGCCAATGAACAGATCTAAGCATAAGGAAGTGTTTAATTATTTAATACCAGCTTATTATAAGAATATAGTATTCCATTATGACAATCCTAGTTTTCCAAAGGGACGTTTGGAATTTTGGTGATCTTATTCAACAAGGGAAGAAGTCGCATTGACTTTTTGAAGAATTCCTTTCAAACTGCTGCTTTTATAAGCATGATATTAGGGGTGTCAATCAGGCGAGTTCGGATCAACCCGACCCGAACAACCCGAACTATCTCATATATTCCAACCTTATCCTACCCTACGAATAATTCGGACCCCTATCCGAATAACTCGCGAAATTTCAAACCCCACCCGAATAATTAGAATTTATTTTTTTAAATTTAAAATTATTTTTTCTTTTATTTTAAATTATTAAAAAAGATATTCAGGTCGGGATCAACCCGATCCGAACGTACCCAAATATCTTAAACGATGCGTTTTAGAGAGAATTGATTGCTTTTCGGGTTAGTGAGGGTTTAATCCGACCCGACCAAACCCTAAATCACTAACCCTACCCGAATTCCTTATTTGGGTTAATTCGAATTGTTCGATTAAGGTTGGATTTTGAACACCCCTACATGACATGAAGTTTAAGAAACATGTTAAAGTAACATCTCAATAATCAATTTGTTTGCTTGAATATTTAAAAAAAAAAAAGGAATAGTGAAAAATGCATTGTATTTTTATTTTTATCACTGCAGCCACCTGTAGCTCCCCTAAATTACACGCTGCGTGTATAATACGTGCCAAACTAACAATCACAATTTAAAAGTCGCATATTTAAATTACAAACTAACAATCATAATTTAAAGGTCATAAATTTCGATGATTCAAAATTAGTTCAATCGTTAAATTTAGCGTGTATTGTATAAATTGTGAGGATCTTAGATTAGGCCGACTATGCCTACCACCATCACGGCCATTCTTTGGCCATTGCCACCCGTTGGCAACCACCAAGTCCAAACCATCACCACTTATCTAGCACCTCCATCATTTCTTTAGCACAACCATCACTACATAGAAACTAAATATAGGATTAAAAGTAATAAATCATATTACATTACTATATTATCGGAATGCAATGACAATTACACTACTATTCGATTCTGCATTTTGCATATTACAAGGTCAAAGTTCCACCAAGTTATCTAAACTACATATTGCTATGAAAAAGTAACAATAGATTGCTTGCTAACACAAACCCATGAAAACCACCAGAATTTGAACTAGTGGCCAGCACTCAATCAAATGTGTGGAAGGTCTCGACTTCAATTCCTCATTCCAACAATTAAAGTTGGGCAACATGCCCTTTGTAACCAAAAAGAATCAACAGCTGAATATACAACTAGCAATGAAATCTGAAATTCACAAAAGTCAATCCCTAAACTCCACTACTAAAGAGAAAAACATATCAAACCCTCAGAATACAAAATAAGAAACATGTTAATAGTAGTCATCTTAAGCATAAACTTGGGAATTCTACTAATTCAACTAATGATTAAGAATAGTTAGCTGACTAGGATTATTGTAGATTATGGTATCAATCAACAGCTGATGGTGTCAACATTAGAGGTTGATGATAGATAAAAAAAAAAAAAAAAAGGTTCAACTTCCCAATTTGATTTGTAAACAGTTGGTCCACTTAACCGGTCGTATCCCACCTTGTCCAGTTGGAATAACCTCACTTGGCTTAAATCAGCCAAGTGGTACTAGCAGCTCTTGTGGAGGATCAAGAGAACCAACATCAAGTGGCATATAACTCTCCAACCAAAGGCTGGTGCAGCAGCCCCACTTTCCCTGATCGACTAAACTGAGCTCATCTAGAAACTTTTTAACTTGAGACTGGTCCCACCTTTTAATGCTCCTAGAAAATATCAAGTGCATTTGAGAACCTAATAGCTTGACATCATACAAGTCAGGACCTCTTAGATTGAAGAAAATGTTCAATCTTTCATGATCAGAACAACGAAGCCCAACTTAGGAGGGTAGATTAAATGGACAAACTCACCATTTAGTTCTCACAAGATCCACGTATCAGTCAATTCTGCTTCGTTTTTGAACTGGCCTACCCTTTGAAACTTTTAGCATTTTACAGTGAGCATCCTGTCTATTGACAAAGATAGACATTTCAAATCATCCCATTTCAGCTAAAGGTCCTCAAACCTCAGACCTCCAAATTTTCACATTACATATATCCAGGTCATACTTGGAAGTTCCTAAGGTCCTCAAGAAGAACCTGTGGAAGGCACATCACAAACATCCATGCTGGTTTCCAGCTAGTAAGCATTTAAGCATCCCATAACTTAGCCTTTGTTTGGATAGGAGTTAATGGAAGTAAGTGAGAACAGAGTAATTGAGAGTAATTAAGTTACTCTGTTTGATTTGTAAAAAATGCTGAGTAATTGAGAGTAGAACAAAGTAATTGAGTTACTCTCCATAAGCCAAAATATTTACTCCCAATTTCGGAGTAAAGCAGACTAACTCTATATTTACTCTAAATTATAAAGAGTAACTACAAGTTACTCTCAATTATTTTATATTTATTTTAAACTTACCAAACAATGGAAAGTAAATGAGAGTAAATTAAATTTACATTACTCTCATTTACTCTCAATTACTTTACACTCACTTGCTTCCATCCAAACAAAGGCTTACTCCTAGCATCAATCATGGGCAGGCATATAGTTAGACCAACCATCAAGATTCCCTTTCATGCAAATATTAAGAGAATAGCATTAGAATATGACTTATAAGCACCATGAGCTCTCTCAACATTATACCATTCTTTAACTCCCAATCTTTTCCTAAATATTGGCTGTCTAACTTAAGCATCGGAGGATTCCAGCATAGGAACCTTTGACAGCCTCTAATCCTTTACAAGTTATTGTCCAGGTCCATAGCCTATATAAGTACGAACCCCTTTTCCAAAGGAGCTAGGACTTTTTGTATCACCAACTGATGGTTATGGGAACAAAATGAAAGTGTGTTTTCTTCTACTAGTCACACCAAACAGCTCCCCTCTGCCTAAGGCGTAAAAAAGACACTCAAATTTGCCATCTATTTCAAGCAGATTCTATCATTTAAAGCAATCAAATTGCAAAATGAACACCAAAAATCATTTTCTGTATTGAAAGTTCAATCAAAGATCACCACCATCAACTATTGGATGTGCTGTCACGCTCCAATCCAAGCCTTTATAAAGCCTAATTATGCATGTCAAATGCAATGAAGCTTTTAATTATGCATGTCAAACGCAATGAAGCTTTCCTGGTATTTTTATCCCACTCCCTTGGTTCTCTAAGTGATTTGCTAGTTTTTGACAGGAGTTCCCCAAGGGCGAGAAAGGTCTAGCTGGTCAGGAGAGGTTGAACCCGCAGCAAGTTAGGAGAGGTTGAACCACTCTCCAGAATGAGCTTGATGCGGCCATTCAGGGAAGGCAATCATTGGCAACCTATTTGAGGTCAGTACCCTTGATCCTGCATGAGACTCGCCAGTGTCAGGGTGGCCAATTGAGGTTATCCCAACCTAACATGGTGGGATCTAACTCATCAATTAAGCCTATTGTCTACACTTGTACAGATATCAATGACCGGTCACCAATTATCAAATTTAAATTGTTCACAGAAAAAACACATCTAAGTTCAGCTCAAGCAAATTTCATTTTTCAACCACAGGCTTGAAAGTTATACTCTTTACTACCCATTATTATAAGGTTATGCCCTACATTTTCTGGAAATCAACATGTCCTATATTATGCTGGAAATTATCAAATCATTGTTCTAATTTGAGCTCAAGCAAAAGCTCTTAGACTCTTACTTCAACGATATGTTGGCTGCTGAGCATCATGGAACTTTCAGTATCATACTACCCCCCAGGAGTAATATTGAGGCACTGTTATGGTCCTACAGTTTGAGTTTCTTCAGGCAAAATTTTAGTTATAGTAATATTTATTTTTGTTGGTTAATCTATTTATTTAGTTAGTTTTGTAATTAAGGGTAGAATAGTATTTTTCCATATATATTAGTTGTATATATATAAACCTATCTATATTATTATTTTAGTGTAATTGAGATAATAAAAAAAATCTTATTTCACAAAAATCTACATGGTATCAGAACCACTGCCATTTTGAAGGTTGAGTTTTCTCCCTTCTGCAGTCAGTTATTTCGGTAGCCATTTTTCGGCAAGTTTAAAAGGTCAGATTCCGGCCTCTTTCTTTCAACACCACTCCCATCGGAGGAAAGCCTAGGTGAAGTTCAGCTGAGACCCAGAATTCCGGCGCCATCGAACCCTGCGCGTGAGCACATGCACCGATTACTCTTTTCGGTTCCTTCTCCACTCGCCGGCGCATGGCAAGTAGAACCACCTCCAGCAACCTTTTGCTGCCGATTCTTCCTCCGATCATTTCGCCGGCCCTCTCCTACTCCGATCACTTGGTCTCCGGCGACTTCTGACTTTGTTGGTTTTGTGGGCCCACGTGAACAGATTCTGTTCCTTTTTGTTAGGGTTTTTTCTCTACCGTATTTGGGTGTTTTTCTTGCTTTTCAATTTTATTTTACCACTATGTCAGATACTAAAGAAGTTGAGAAATATTATCCTATTAATGACAATCCATATTCTCAAATTAGTCCCGTTAAACTAGATGAAAACAGTATTTATTTAACCTAGTCTAGGTTATGTTTATTATCTATCAAGGCTAGAAAATTGTCAGGTTATATTGATAAAAATAAAAAATCACCATCTGCCACTGATCCTACTTTTAGTCAA
The DNA here is from genome assembly GCA_037975025.1 of Excoecaria agallocha. Lineage (NCBI taxonomy): Eukaryota > Viridiplantae > Streptophyta > Magnoliopsida > Malpighiales > Euphorbiaceae > Excoecaria > Excoecaria agallocha. The sequence continues at coordinate 508,379 of CM075818.1, read as the reverse complement.
TGAGACTCTAACAACTCATTAATTATATCTTCGCTTCTTAATTTTATATACCCTAAGATTTCCAGACAGTATTTACTGCTTGACACTGCAGAGAATATATGAAAAACTGCAAAAACCACCTATTTTCGAATGAAAAATGATGTTCCGATCTTTGAAGTTAGAAACAAAATTCACGACACAAAACAAGGTGAGCTTATTGTTTCAGATTATTTTTCTTAGCTAGGTAGTTTATGACAGAAATCGGATTATTATCAAGATTTTCAAACCAAATGTGTTGATACGGTACTAATTCAAAATATGCTCGAAAAAGAGCGAATTTATGATTTTTTGGCTGGTTTAAATCCTGAATTTGATTAAGTGAAAGTTCAAGTTATTGGCAAATCTCTTTTTCCTTCTCTTGAGGAGACACATTCTTTAATCCAGGAGAAGTGCCATGCTTTATGCTGCACCTATTGAAAAATCGAGTTTAACTGCCCATATTACTCTTGAGCAGCTGAAAGGTATTTTTTCTGATAAAGATTATTTGTACTATAATTACAGTGGTAAGCCAAGGCACACGAAAAAAAAACTTGTTGGAAGTTACACAGGAAACCTACTAAGGGCCGAGGAGAAAAACGAGCAAATCTAACCAGGGCTCAAGCAAATGTGTTAGTAACAATAGAATCATCTATGGAGTCGGCTTCAATTGAAGGTCTCTTTTCTGATGAAATTCTACATTTCAAGCGTCTGCTGTCTCATCTTACTCCTTCCTCCAGTGCTACCTCCAATTTTATTAAGTTAGGTAACACTTTTTCTCATCTTAACTCATGGATTATTGATTTTGATGTGAATAAACATATGACAGGCACTTCTAAAGATTTTCTTAACTACTCTCCTTATCTAAAAAGGGATAATGTTAGGGTAGCTAAAGATCTTTAACCCCTATTTCTGGGATAGATTTTATTGTCTGTACTCCTAATATTAAGTTGTCTTTTGTTCTTTATATTCCTCAATTCCCTGTTAATCTTTTATCTGTCAGTGCCACCACTAAAGCTCTCAACTGTAAGGTTGAATTTTTTCTTAATTATTGTATCTTTTAGAATCTTCAAATAAAAAGGAAGATTGGCAATGGTAGAGAGCATGATGGCTTATATATGATGAAAGACAGTCGAGACTTGGCTCTTTTTGGAAGATATCAGGATGCCAACTAGGAGATAATTCAGTGGCATAAGCGATTAGGGTATCTATCATTTTTTGTTTTAGAAAAACTATATCCTCGTTTATTTTCTAGAACTCGGTTTAATTATTTATCTTGTGATACTTGTGAGTATACTAAATATACTAAAAACTCTTATCTTTTGAGTAATAATAAAGCCAGTGACCCATTTATACTTGTTCATTATGATGTTTGAGGGCCTACACAGATTGTCTCTTTGTCTAGAAATCGACAGTTTGTTACTTTCATTAATTGTTGCACTAAAATAACTTGTGTGTATTTGATTAAGGCAAAAAGTGATGTTTTCTTCGGTTTTCAATCTTTTCATAAAATGATTCACATCCAGTTTGATACTAAAATAAAAGTTTTGTGAACTGACAATGGGACATAATATATGGATAGTAGGATTGGTACTTATTTAGAGTCTCATGGGATTGTCCATTAAACTAGTTGTCCTTATATTAGTACTCAAAATGGTGTAGCTGAAAGTAAAAATATGCATTTATTGGAAATTGTTATATCTCTTATGTTTACTATGAATGTTTCAAAGCCATATTGGGGGGATACTATACTAGTTGCTACCCATCTTATTAATAGAATGCCTCTTAAAATTCTCAACTTTAGGACTACTTTAGAGGTTTTAACAGGAAAAAATGGTTATACTCTTTCACCAAAGATTTTTTAGTATATTTGCTTTGTTCATACTAGAAATGTTGAAAAATTAAATCCCAGGGCACTAAGATGTGTGTTGTTGGTTATGTTCCAATCCAAAAGGAATATAAGTGTTATTTCTATATCAGTATGGATGTTACCTTTCGAGAGTCCGAACCTTATTTTGGCATTACACAATCACCTCTTCAAGGGGAGAGTAGCGAAAAAGTGGTGATGAATATACTTGTGGTACCTCATGATCTTATTCAACAGAAAAATAAAGAGATTATTGTTTAGAAGGATAATGTTATTGATGTTCAGGGGGAGCAAAATGTTGTTGAGTAGAATGTCGTTGGTCTTTTAGATAGACTTGATTTGTTGAGATACTCGAGGAAGAAGAGGTCTGAAGAAGCCATCATACATTCTACACTACCAAAATCCTCGGGTGAGTTATCTTCTGACCCTGATTTAAATTTGCCCATTGCTCAAAGAAAAAGAATTAGGTCGTGTACAAAACATTTCATTTATAACTGTCTTTTATGATTCTTTGTCTCCCTTGTATAGAGCCTTTATCTTATCTGTTTCCTTTATGTCTATTCCACAGGATTGGAAGAAAGCTATCACAGATCCAAAGTGAAGAGAAGCTATAGTAGAAGAAATTAGAGCTCTCTCTAAAAATGAACCTAGAAACTAGTTGACTCTGCAGACAAGAAGTTGGTTGTAAGTGAGTGTCTACAATAAAATACAAAGCTAATGGTTTGATTGAAAGATTCAAAGTCGGATTAATGGCAAATGAATTCACTCAGACTTATAGAGTTGATTATCAGGAGACATTTGCACCTGTTGCCAAAATGAATACAATCAGAATCTTGCTATCCTGTGCAGCTAACTTGGATTGAAATTTGCAGCAATTTGATGTGAAGAATGCATTCCTTCATGGGGACTTGGAAGAAGAGGTTTTTATGGATATTCCTCCTGATTTTGATGATGAAAGAACTAAAGGAAAGGTGTGCAAACTGAAAAAAGCCTTGCATGGGTTGAAACAATCACCGCGAGCTTAGTTTGACAGATTTAGTAAAGCCATGATCTCTTTTGGTTATCAATAGAGTAATGCTGATTGAACAAAAACTTAATTCCTTCTTATTTTTCAACAGATGAATACACACATATATATACAAAATTATTCTCCTATTTTAGGTAACAATCTAATCCCTAAAAATCAGTAACTAATCCCTAAAGATCAGTAACTGATATAATACAATAGGAAAGCTATCAATTTTACAGCTGTACAAAATCAGAGATTCTCTAACACTCCCCCTCAAGCTGGAGAATAAATATTTTCCATTCCCAGCTTGCTAATAATATTTCTGTAAGTTGAGCTGTCCAATCCTTTTGTGAGCACATCAGCCATTTGACCATTTGTAGGAACATAAGGAGTGCAAATCATTCCACTTTCAATCTTTTCCTTGATGAAGTGCCGGTCTATCTCAACATGTTTTGTTCTATCATGTTGGACTGAATTATGTGCAATGCTTATAGCAGATTTGTTGTCACAATACAGCTTCATAGGTTCACTCCATTTAATTTGTAAATCTTCTAAGATCTTTTTTATCCACAAGAGTTCACAAATTCCTTGAGCCATTGCACGAAATTCAGCTTGTGCACTTGATCTAGATACCACTGCCTGCTTCTTGCTTCTCCATGTTACTAAGTTCCCACCTATCATAGTACAGTAACCTGTTGTTGAGCGTCGATCCGTGAGTGAGCCAGCATAATCTGCATCTGTGTAGGCTTCTACACTTATATCCGCTCCCTTTTTGAACATGATTCCTTTTCCAGGAGTAGATTTCAGGTATTGAATCACTCTATATGCAGCCTGTATATGAACTTTCTTGGGATCATGCATAAATTGACTTATCACCCCTACAGCATATGCAATATCAGGACGTGTATGAGACAAGTAGATTGGTTTTCCGACCAACTTCTGATACCTTCCTTTATCAACAGCTTCATCATCTTTTGCTTCACTCAACCGATGATTTTTTTCGATTGGTGTATCAACTGGCTTGCATCCCATCATTCCTGTCTCTCGTAAGAGATCTAGAATATATTTTTGTTGGGAAATAAAAATGCCTTCTTTAGACCGAGCTACTTCAATTCCCAGAAAATATTTGAGCTTTCCAAGCTCTTTGATCTCAAATTCTTTTGCAAGTCTGGCTTTAAGCTTCAGAATTTCCTCCTCATCATCACCTGTCATAATAATATCATCAACATATACTATCAAGACTGTAAGTTTCCCCACTGTTGAGTGTCTAAAGAAGAGAGTATGGTCTCCTTGGCTTTGTTTGTAGCCAATCCCTAACATCACTTTTGTAAATTTTCCAAACCAAGCCCGTGGTGATTGCTTAAGCCCATAAAGTGCCTTTCGTAATCTGCATAATTGATTATCTTTGAAGTATTTCTCAAAACCTGGTGGAGGTTCCATGTACACCTCTTCCTCAAGATCAACATGTAAAAAAGCATTCTTGACATCAAATTGCTGTAAACACCAATTAAAGTTAGCAGCTAAGGATAAGAGAATTCGGACTGTGTTCATCTTAGCTACTGGAGCAAAAGTCTCTTGATAATCTATCCCATGTGTTTGAGTGTATCCTTTGGCTACTAATCTAGCCTTGTATCTCTCCAAAGATCCATCTGCATTGAATTTAATTGCATACACCCGTTTACATCCTACAAGTTTCTTATCTTTTAGATGATCAACAATCTCCCAGGTATTATTTTTATTGAGGGCATTCATTTCCTCATTCATGGCAATTTTTCAATTCTCATCCCTAAGTGCCTCTTTAAAGTTTTGGGGAATAGAAACTTTATCTAAATTAGTGAGCAAGCAACGGTGTTTATGAGAGATTTTATCATAGGACGCAAAGTGAGAAATAGGATATTGAGTACAATTTCGAACTCCTTTCCTAATAGCTATAGGAACTTCCAAATCATGAATCAATGGAGAAGATAATTGTGACTGCATACCTAATTCAGAATGTGACTGCAAGCCTGATTCAGGAGTCGAAGCTTGAACCTGCAAATGAGTAGAAGTGGGCTCTTTTCTCCTTGAGTAGACTAGGATAGATCTTTCAGCAGCTGGATGTATATTGGAGTGTGATTCTGAGGTGTTAAGAGGTTGGTTATGTGGCTAGTCAGTGGGCTGGTCTTGGTCTTGCAGCGGATCAACAAATGATGGGGTTGGTGGCTGGACAGTTGGCTGAGTTGGTGGCTGAACATTTTCAGGTTGACTAGTGACCTATAAATCAGGGAAAAAAATTTTGTGTTCTTTATCTTCACTCACCCTCTCCCCCTGAAGATAAGAATCAGAATAGAAAGGTTGTTTTTCAGCAAAAGTAACATCCATTTAAGTGAAAAATTTCCGGGAAGTAGGATGATAGCATTTATAACCCTTTTTTGTAGGAGAGTAACCAACAAAGATGCATTTTAATGCCCTTGGATCGAGCTTCCCTCGGTTAACATCATGAATGTGAACAAAAGCCACACAACCAAAGACTTTAGGTGGTAATTTAGAAGCTATTTGTGACTCCGGGAAATACTCATGAAAAACATTCATCGGACTCTTTAAACCAAGAAGTTTAGAAGGCATTCTATTTATCAAGTGAGCTGTAGTAAGAATTGATTCCCCCCAATAACACTTAGGAACATTATTTTGAAATAATAATGTTCGTGTGACTTCTAAGAGGTGTATTTTTTCCTCTCGGCTACCCCATTTTGTTGTGGTGTATTAACACAAGATGAGTAATGATCAATTCCCTTTTTTCGAAGAAAAGAGGAAATATTTTGGTTGAAGTAATCTCTTGCATTATCACTCCTTAGATTTTTTATTCTCAACCCAAATTGATTCTTGATCATTTGGAAAAATTTTGGAAAAATTTCACTAACTTCAGATTTGCTTTTCATGAGATAAACCCAAGTTACCCTTGTACAATCATCTATAAATGTAACAAACCATCTTGCCCCTGTAATGTTTGAGACTTTGGAAGGACCCCATATATCCGAATGGATTAATGAAAAAGGAACAGTACTTTTAGTATTGCTCAAAGGATAAGAAACACGCTTGTGTTTAGCAAGTTCACACACATCACAATGCAAATTATTCACTTCAATGTTTTTGAATAACAAAGGAAACATAGTTTTGAGCAAACTAAATGGTGGATGACCAAGACGACAATGGTTCAACAAAATATCATCTTTATTGGTGGAAAGGCTAGATAAGTAGGTAGAGAAACAATTTTTGTCTTCCTTAGGATCAAGGATATAGAGCCCATTCCTCTCCTTAGCAAGTCTAATCATCTTCCCCGAGACCAGGTCCTGCAAAATACAGTGAGTGGGATAAAAAGTTACTTTGCAATTCAAAGCAGATGTAATTTGTTTTATGGACAACAGATTTGCAGCTAATTTAGGGAAATGTAAGACATCTTTTAATACAATTTTGGAAGTAAGAGGAATAGTTCCCTGACCAGCAGCGGTAGCAAAACTTCCGTCTGCAATTTTGATTTTTTGATTGCTAGGACAAGGTTTGTATGAGACAAAGGGTTAATGTGAAAAAACCATATGATTAGTGGCACCTGAATCTATGATTCAAGTACTGTTTTGAACTGGAAAAGAAGCACTAAGAGCATAAGAATTAGAAAACTTACCTGATTGAGCCAAGGAACAAGAGCTTCCAGGTGTCCCAACTGGATTCAACATAGATTTCAGCTTTTCTATTTCTTCCTTAAGAGTTTCAAATCCATCTTGATTTGATCTTTCATTCAGAACATCCACATTATTTGTCATATGGGCTTGTCCTCGGGACTGTCCTCCACGATTACCTCCTTTTCCTCCAACATTTGGAGGTTTTCCATGGAGTTTCCAGCAAGTGTCCTTAGTGTGACGTGGCTTCTTGCAATAGGTGCACCAGACTCCTTCTCGATTGAATTGCCTTTCATGTTTATTTGCCTCAGCAGTATGCCCATTCTTTACCGAATTCATAGCTGATCCCTCACTTATTGGATTGTCAAGCATTACTCCTCGGCGACTCTCCTCAGCCCGTATTATAGAAAAGACACCCTCAAGAGATGGGAGGGTTTCTTTCCCGAGGATTTGAACTCTAACTTGATCAAAGTCCATATTGAGGCCTGCAAGAAATTCAAAGATTCTTTCTCTTTCCACAAATTTCTGCAACATGGCAGCATCTTCTCCACACTTCATTTTTACATTTTGATAATAATCCAATTCAAGCCATAAGCCTTTCATAGTACTATAGTTCTCAGTGACAGAAAGATTACCTTGTTTTGTGGTATTGATTCTGGTTCGAATCTCGTAAGTTAATGCAGCATCTTGCATTTTTGAATAGGTCTGACGAATAGTTTCCCAGACTTCTGCAGCAGATGTTAAGAACATACAAGTTCGGCTTACTTCAGGTGTCATAGAGTTCCATAGCCATGACATGATCATGGAATCTTCTTCGTCCCATTTAGCAAATGTGGCATCTCCAACAGCAGGTCCAGTTCCAGTAAGATGGTTCAATTTTCCCTTTCCTTTGAGAAAAGTCTTGACGATTTGTGACCATTGAAGATAATTACGACCATTGAGCCTTATAGAAGGATTGAATGTTCTGCAATTCTCCTTTTGACTCATTTGGAGTCACAGATGAGTGAACATCAGCATCATCATTGATTGCAGCCGATTGATTTTCAGATACATTTGACATAATGAGACTTCCAATGAAACACACGTGGCCACGCAAAGAGGAGAGTAACACAGCACGTGGGCACGCAAGGGACAGAGACAAACAGCCCGTGGTCACGCAAAGAAGAAGAGAAAAAACAATCGTGGCCATGCAGAGAAGAAGAGAAAAGCTGCCGTGGTCACGCAAAGAAGAGGAGAAAACAGCCCGTGGTCACGCAGAGAAGAAGAGAAAAAACAGCCGTGGCCACGGAGATGAGTTCGGCAACCAACACCAAAATAAAAAAAAATTCTAGGGTTTGAAAAGCCGTAACGAAGGCTCTGATACCATGAACAAAAACTTAATTCCTTCTTATTTTTCAACAGATGAATACACATATATATATACAAAATTATTCTCCTATTTTAGGTAACAATCTAATCCGTAAAAATCAGTAACTAATCCCTAAAGATCAGTAACTGATACAATACAATAGGAAAGCTATCAATTTTACAACTGTACAAACTCAGAGATTCTCTAACATGCTGATCGCACCCTCTTTATGAGACACTCCAAAGGTAAGATCACTCTTCTCATTATTTATGTTGATGACATAGTGATGACAGGGGATGATAAAAAAGAAACGGTTCGGCTGAAAAAGCTCTTAGCTTAGGAATTTGAGATCAAGAATCTTGAAAAATTACAATATTTCTTGAAAATTAAAGTTGTCAGATCAACCAAATGAATCTTCATTTCTCAGAGAAAATACATCCTGGATCTTTTTGATGAAACTGATATGCTGGAATGCAAACCAACAGACATACCCATTGAAATTAACCATGGGTTACAAGCAAAAACTGAAAAATCAGTTGATAAAAATAAATATCAAAAATTGGTTGGTAGACTTATCCATCTATATCACACCAGACCAAACACTGCTTATGCAGTTAGCTTGGTGAGTCAATTTATGTATGATCCTAGAAAATCTCATCAAAAGGCTATTTTTCGCATTTTTCGATATTTAAAATCAGTCCCAATCTTCTTTTTTCAAAACTTGGTTCATCTTAGAATTGAAACCTTCACATATAAAGATTGGGCTAGATCTCTAGATGATAGAAGGTTCACCTCTGGTTATTGTACATTTGTTGGAGGTAACTTAGTCACTTGGAGAAGCAAGAAATAGAGTGTAGTTACAAGATCTAGTACAAAAGCAGAATATATAACTATAACTCAAGGTATTTGTAAGTTGTTATGGTTACAGAAGTTGTTAGCAAAGTTAAAGTTGGCTGAAAAATATATGCTATTTTTGCATTGTGATAACAAAGCTGCAATCAGTATTGTTTATAATACTGTTCAACATGACAGAACAAAACACATTGAAATTGATCGACACTTCATCAAAGAGAAATTATCTGATGGTGTCTTGAGCTTACTTCATGTAACGTTGGACAGACAGTTGGCGGATATTTTCACAAAAGGACTCAATAGTCGAATCTTCCATACCATAGTCTATAAGTTGGACATGTGTAATATTTTTACACCAACTTGAAAGGGAGTGTTTGTTAATCTATTTATTTAGTTAGTTTTGTAATTAAGTATAGAATAGTATTTTCTCATATATACTAGTTGTATATATATATAAACCTATCTGTATTATTATTTTAGTGTAATTGAGATGATAAAGAAAATTTTGTTCCACAAAAATCTTCAATTTTTAGTATTATTTAAGTTATAATAGGATTTATTATCAATTAGGGATTTATTATCTATTTTAATATTTTCTGATTACAATGAATCCATAGTTTCCTTGTTAGAATATAATTATATTTTATTAGATATTCTTAATCTTGTAACCTCTATTTAAATAGTCAAATTTAATCAATAAAACTAAGTTAGAATTTTCCAGTACAAGAGATAGGCTACTCTCTCTAACAAGCTCCAAGGTTCCTGCTCCTTTTAATGAGCTCAAAGGTACAAGCTCCCTCTAATAAGCTTGATTAATTGCCTGGTGTTCCAATCCACAACTTGGGACCACAACAATTGGGGTATCAAAGCCAAACACAACGGACGATGAGATCAAATTACTCTTGCAAGAGGAACGTGTGGTTATGGAGTCACTATTGCAAGCTAGGCTTTCTGAGGTTGAAAGTCATTTGGACAACCAATTTAAGCAATTTTCCTTGTAGTTTCTTGAACAGGTGCAAGCAACTATTTGCTCTTTGAACAAATCAGCAATTGGAGAAGGGGAAACTAGTGTCAACAGCAGCAAAACCTCGTTGCTCGCCCAAGCAGCAAATTCGTCAAACCACGGAGCGGGCACAAAACATCAGCTGCATAGTGGGGGATTTCCACGACAGCATAGTTTCCATATGTACCAAGTTAGACTGCCCAACTTCTGACGGCTCATTTAGCAACACCTATGACTACCAAAATTACAGAATTGAGGAGAGGCGAGAGCTGCCTATAGAATATAGATAGTGGAGTGATGACTCAATATCTGAAGCTTGATTTTACAACCTTGAAGAGGTCCAAGGATTCGAGCGCCACAACCGTTGCTGTCAAATGACCACAGAATTTGAGTATATAATAAAAGATGCTAAAATTCCACCTCAATCATCAATCACCCTACAAAAGAAATTGACCTCTAACAGACCTCAAGTTCACTTGATACACGAACTAATGGAGTCGAGCAGCAAGCTGGACCATTCATTGGATGGAGTTCATGATTTATTTCAAAAGCCATCGTGGTTGCCACCAATTCGAAATTGTAACCGTCACTTGAGGACAAGCACTTTTTCTAGGAAGTGAGAAACGTTATGGTTCTAGGGTTTGAGTTTATTAAGGCAACATTTTAGTTATATTAATATTTATTTTTAGCAGTATTATTTTAGTTATAAAAGGATTTATCATCAATTAGTGATTTATTACCTATTTTAATATTTTCTAATTCCTAGTTAGAATATAATTCTTATTTTGTTAGATATTCCTAATCTTGTAACCCCTATTTGAAAAGGCAAATTTAATCCATAAAACTAAGTTAGAATTTTCCAATACAAGAGATAGGCTACTCTCTCTAAATAGTTCCAAGGTTCTTGCTCCCTTTAACAAGCTCAAAGGTAGAAGCTCCTTTTGACGAGTTTGATTAATTGCCCAGTGTTCCGATCCACAACTTGGGACCACAACAAGCACTTGATAATTCATGGTAGCTGACACACATGAGAAAAAGAACAAGTACCATTGCATATAAAGCATAATTTATGCAAACAAATGTAACTAGACATTATAATTTTACAGATATAAACAGATCCACAAATATAATAGTAATTAGAAACCCCAATTCACAAGCATGCAATTGCAAGGTTTCACCAGGGTGAAGTGAAGAATTTTGTAAAGAATATGTGCAGATAACACCACCTGAAGGAAGATAGTGGATCAATGATGGTGAGCAGATTTATGTGATTGCAGCCTTGATCTAACTTTTATTCCCCAATCATGCTGGCAATGGTTCCTCCATAACTGCATTGCAAAAATTATTAGGGTATTTAGGTGGCTCAAAATCTTAAAATTAATATGAGAGTGGGTGAGAGGGATAGACCTTTTTTCTTCATGGAAGCTTCAGTAGAAGCAATTTCAGCATCAGCAACAGCGTCGGGTGCAATTGGAGATTTGGTTGGCACATCAGGAAGATCCAGGCTGTCCTCAGGTTCCTTAGATGGCACAGTAGTAGGCACAGGGGGCATATCTTCAACAGTGATCTGAAAAACAAAAGTTTATGTTTCAGATAAGACAACAAGTACATTCTCCGACCATTAGGCCAGTCATCTCCCTAATAACAACAAGAAACTTCAAATATAAATATACATAACTTTGCAAGAAAGAGTGAATGACTGCATACACAATCAGATCAAACGAAACCAAATACTCATAGCTCCTTGTGCATAATCTATAGATAAACCTCAAGGGAATCGAGTTATGGTCATGGGAAGCAATATCTTGTAATTTGTAGCCAACAGTTAATTAGAAATTGAAAAATTGGATTATCAAATTACAAAACATAATTTTTCTTTTTAATTGGATCAATGCTTTCAATTGAATGAGCATAAGGGATTTATGGAAAAAGACAGAAAAGTGTATTTCTAATCGTAACTAAATCTTCAAGCCGTTCAAACAGTTTGGGTACCTGAACCTTAAGGCATGTTTCGAACCAAACAAAGAAGTTCTGCGTTTGTTCAGTAACAGTGTGTAAAGTTGGCAAACCAAAGCTTAGCAAAGCACTGGTAGATATATAATAACAGAATGCAAATGCAGTGCTTTAAGCAATACTGAAGAGAATTTATCAGCAATTCAGATTATATTGGAGAGCTTGATAGAACTGAAACCCTAGATGTGAAGGTACCTGGGAGATTCTATCTCCAAACAAATTAAGAAAAAAAAAATATAAGGAAAAAAGAATGTTCAGTAAGAGGTAAAGCGGAGCATCGAATAGCCCCTAAGGTTTCTCCAACCAGTTAGGCAAAACTATTCATATTCCTTGTTTTTCTATCTTTTGGCTCTAAAAATACTAGCAGAACAAAGACATCATATATAGTGCTTTAAACAATACTAAAGAGAATTTATCAGCAATTCAGATTATATTGGAGAGCTTAATAGAACTGAAACCCTAGATGTGATACCTGTGAGATTCTATCTCCAAACAAACTGAGAAAAAAAAAATATAAGGAAAAAAGAATGTTCAGTAAGGGGTAGAGTGGAGCATCGAATAGCCCTTAAGGTTTCTCCAACTAGTTAGGCAAAACTATTCATATTCCTTGTTTTTCTATCTTTTGGCTCACAAAATACTAGCAGAACAAAGATGTCATATGTCATCTAGTGCCTACCCTACCATGTTAGACAGAAGCAGAATTGTGCTTAATCCGCTGCATTATCATGGACCAATAGTATCCATATCCACGATACAAGAAAAAGAAAATAGGTCTGACAGAGGATAAATATATGATCCAACTTTCACTATCAACCACTGTAGTAACTAGAGCCTTAAATATGAAAAGAAAAAATGCATTTAGCAATTATAGATTACTAAATAAAGAAGATGAAAATGAAGTGATTATAATATAGGCAATTTGTTCTGATAAATAAAGGTATTTGTACCTGAGATTCCAACTCAAATTCTGCTAAGTGACCTCTTCTTCATCTTCTGCTGATAATTTCTCCCCCAAGATGGCATTAATTTCCTTCAAATCATAAATTTAGATCTTTCATCAAAAAAATTTAAAATAAATGGGAAAAAAAAACACAGAGAGAAAGAGAGAGAAGAAAACTTGGAGCAAGAGACCAAAGATAATAAGATATGAAATCACGTTTATCATTAGGATAAAGGAAACCAGAGCATTAAAGAACACATAAGATCAGTGTATATATGTATTCCTTATATAGTTTAGTTTATTTCCTTGTATAGTTTAGATGATTTCTAGGCTTACATTTAGGCTAATATTTGTTAGTTTCCTTTGTTGATCTTTCCTTTTTTTGGTCTACAATCTCTTGTATATATTCTGAGATTTTATTGAATGAAAGGAAGCTTTTCCATCACAAATTCTGTTATGGTATCAGAGCTGGTTTGCCTATTTTGAGCGTTTTTTTTTTTTTTTGGGCTGTAAATTCTGGATTTTGGTTTTCTTTGGGTCACTGTTTTTTGTGACTGCCGGGATCTCACCGCCCATCAGGAAGGAAGCGCAGGGACTTTTCCGGCCTCTCCACAAAATCCGGCGATCATCAGGCCGGCGAGTGGCCCTCACGCGCCACCACAAGAATCCGCTCCGTCTTCACGCGCCGGCGCGTGGAGGAGCGTCCAGCGTCCGGTGGTCCTCCGATTTCACCTCCAGCGTCGCAACCCTCTTTCCGGTGGTTCTACGGTGTTGATTTGGCCGTCTGATCTTGTTAGGAGGGTGGACAGTGCATTTGCTTCTGGTTTTGGTTAGGGTTCCTGTTTCTGATTTTGGTTCGTTCACTTATTTTGGTTGCTGCTTCTGGTTTTGGTTAGTTAACTTGAAATTTTTCTTGGGTCAGTCATTTTATTTTGCTTTCACAATATGTCTTCTTTCGAGATTTTGGGTATTAGATTCACAGGAAAGAATTATGCTGCATGGGAGTTTCAGTTCAGAATGTTCTTGAAGGGAAAGGAGCTTTGGGGACACATTGACGGGTCTTCACCTGCTCCAGCAGATGGGACAGGACGAAATGATTGGGAGACAAAAGATGCTAGGGTTGCTTCTTGGATCATTGGTTCTATTGAAGCTCATATGGTGAATAATTTGCGTTCTTTTACTACTGCCAAAGAGATGTGGGATTATCTTAGGAGAATATATCATCAAGATAATACAGCACGTCGATTTCAATTAGAACTTGAGCTTAGCAACTTCAGTCAAGGTAATCTTTCTATTGAGCAGTATTATTCTGGATTTCTGAATTTATGGAGCGAGTATTCTGGCATTATTTATGCAAAGGTTCCTAGAGAGGTTTTAACCAGTCTTCAAGCAATTCATGAAGACAGTCGGCGTGATCAGTTCTTGATGAAATTAAGGCCAGAATTTGAAGTTACTCGAGCTGGATTGCTGAATAGAAATCCGGTTCCATCATTGGATGTGTGTTTTGGGGAATTATTGCGTGAGGAGCAGAGGTTGGCTACACAGGCTGTTATTGGTGCATCTATGGAGTCATCTGAAATTGTCAATGTTGCTTATACTGCTCAAGGAAAGAACCGTGGAAAAGGACAGGTGCAGTGCTTTAGTTGCAAGGAGTATGGGCATATTGCTCGTAATTGCAGTAAGAAATTCTGCAATTATTGTAAGCAGACTGGACATATTATAAAGAATTGTCCTACTCGTCCAGAAAATCGTCGAATTCGAGGTTTACAAGCTGCAGTTTCAGCCAGTAGCTGCGATTTTCCACCAACTACTCCATCTCCCAATGCTATACCTACCATGAATCAGTCTACTGTTACTCCAGAAATGGTACAACAGATGATTTTATCAGCATTCTCTGCTTTTAATCTTCAGGGGCAAGGTAAAAATGTTTCTTCTCCTTGGCTTGTTGATTCAGGTGCATCTAATCATATGACTGGGTCTTCTCATCTGTTACAAAATCTTCGAAAATATACTGGCACACAAAATATTCAGATTGCTAATGGAAATGACCTTTCCATTACTGCCATTGGTGATATTGGACCTTCTTTTCGTAATGTGTTTGTTTCTCCTGAATTGTCTACTAATTTGATTTCGGTTGGTCAAATGGTGGAAAATAACTGTAATGTAAACTTCTCTCGTGGTGGTTGTCTTGTGCAGGATCAGGTGTCGGGGAAGGTGATCGCGAGGGGGCCTAAAGTGGGCAGATTGTTTCCATTGCAGTTTACTGTTCCTAGTACTCTGTCTTTAGTTTCTAATGTTGTTAACAATAAGGTTGAAGTTTGGCATAAACGGTTAGGCCATCCGAACAATGTTATTTTGAATAAGTTAATGGAACGTGGTTTTTTTGGGAATAAAGTTCAGTCTTCTGATCATATATTATCTCTTGATTGTTCTACTTGTAAATTGGGAAAAAGTAAAACATTGCCTTTTCCAGCTTGTGGTAGTCGTGCTGATACTTGTTTTGCAGTTATACATAGTGATGTTTGGGGTATTACTCCTGTAATTTCACATGGGCAGCATAAGTATTTTGTTACGTTCATTGATGACTACAGCTGTTTCACTTGGATATATTTTTTGCATTCCAAAGCTGAGGTGCTAACTGCATTTCGCGCTTTTGTGGCTTATGTTGAGACGCAATTTTCTACCTGCATAAGAGTTTTACGATCAGATAATGGTGGGGAATATATATCACATGAATTTCAGGGTTTCTTGCAACAAAAAGGTATTATATCTCAGCGATCATGTCCTTATACTCCTCAACAGAATGGATTGGCTGAGCGAAAGAACCGTCACTTGTTAGATATGGTTCGCACATTGCTTCTGCAGTCTTCAGCTCCATCTAAATTTTGGGTGGAAGCTTTGGCTACTGCAGTCTATTTAATTAATCGTCTTCCTTCTCAGCAGTTGAATTTTGATTCTCCTTATTATCGTCTATTTCGTATGCACCCTGATTATCATACGTTGCGCACATTTGGTTGTGTTTGTTTTGTTCACTTGCCTTCTCATGAGCGTCACAAGCTTCTAGCTCAATCTGTTCGGTGTGCTTTTATGGGCTATAGTACTGCTCACAAGGGATTTCTATGCTATGATGCTGTAGCTAATCGCATGCGTATTTCTAGAAATGTGATTTTCTTTGAACATGAGTACTATTTTCAACAACATGTTTCTCCTTCGGAATGTGTTCTTCTACCTCACTTTGATGGCATCTCTCGCCCCATTGAACGTTTTCAGCCGGGAATGGTCTATCAGCGACGTCAGCCCCCTCCATCATCACATGATCTTCCTGACCCTGATCCGTTGCCATCTTCAGTGACCACTAGAAGAAGCACTCGTGTTCGTCGGCCTCCAGATAGGTATGGTTTCTCTGCCACGTTATCTCATGCTATAGTTCCTACTTCTTATTCTCAGGCAGCTAAACAAGCATGTTGGGTCAAAGCCATGCAAGAAGAACTCCAGGCTCTTCAGGAGAATCATACATGGGATCTTATTCCTTGTCCTGCTGGAATTAAGCCCATTGGTTGTAAATGGGTATACTCAATTAAACTAAGATCTGATGGCTCACTTGACCGCTATAAAGCAAGGTTGGTCGCTCTCGGTAATAGGCAAGAGTATGGACTAGACTATGAGGAGACATTTGCTCCTGTTGCCAAGATGACAACTGTGCGACTCATTCTTGCTATTTCTGCTTCAAAGGGATGGCCCTTACGACAGATGGATGTGAAAAATGCTTTTTTGCATGGAGATCTTCAGGAAGATGTATACATGACGCCACCATCTGGATTATTTTCTACTCCCTCTTCAGATGTCTGTAAGTTAAAGAGGTCACTATATGGTTTGAAACAGGCTCCTCGGGCATGGTTTAATAAATTTCGTGCTGCTCTTCTTAGTTTCTCTTTTGTTCAGAGTCAGTATGATTCTTCCTTGTTCCTGTGCAAATCTTCTAAGGGAATTGTCTTGCTTTTGGTATATGTTGATGACATTGTTATTACTGGGGATGATTCTGACTTGATTTCTCAGCTTCAGGAGCGTCTTCAAGGTGCCTTTCATATGAAAGATTTGGGTCCTTTACACTATTTTTTGGGCCTTGAAGTGTGTTCTACCAAGGCTGGTATTTTTTTGCATCAACATAAGTATACTCAAGAGCTGATTTCTTTGGCTGGTCTTCAGGATGGTCGTCCTGTTCATACTCCTTTGGAAGTGAATGTTAAATATTGTCGTGATGAGGGTGATTTTCTTTCTGATCCTTCTTTGTATAGGCGTCTCGTTGGCAGCCTAAACTATCTGACTATTTCTCGTCCAGACATTTCTTTTGCTGTTCAACAGGTTAGTCAATTTATGCAAGCACCCAGGCATCTTCATCTAGCTGCTATCCGTCGCATCATCCGTTATTTGCATGGTACTTCTACACGAGGTTTGTTTTTCCCAGTTGACTCTCCAATCCGTCTTGTTGCTTATAGTGATGCTGATTGGGCTGGGTGCTCGGATACTCGACGATCCATTACTGGTTGGTGCATGTTTCTTGGTTCATCACTGATTTCTTGGAAAAGCAAGAAGCAAGATCGTGTATCTAAGTCCTCCACTGAGTCTGAATATCGAGCTATGTCCTCTGCTTGTTCAGAAATCCTTTGGCTTCGAGGACTTTTGGCTGAGCTTGGCTTTTGTCAAGCTAATCCTACACCTCTCCATGCTGATAATACTAGTGCTATTCAGATTACAGCTAATCCAGTTTTTCATGAGCGTACAAAGCATATTGAAGTGGATTGTCACTCTATTCGTGAGGCATATGATTCCCATGTCATTTCTCTACCACATATCACTACGGAGCATCAGACTGCAGATGTGTTTACTAAGGCTCTTTCTAGCGGTCGACATCAGTTTCTTATTAACAAATTGATGCTTCTGGATCGCCCAGCATCAATTTGAGGGGGGATATCAGTGTATATATGTATTCCTTATATAGTTTAGTTTATTTCCTTGTATAGTTTAGATGATTTCTAGGCTTACATTTAGGCTAATATTTGTTAGTTTCCTTTGTTGATCTTTCCTTTTTTTGGTCTACAATCTCTTGTATATATTCTGAGATTTTATTGAATGAAAGGAAGCTTTTCCATCACAAATTCTGTTACATGCCACAGCTATTAAAGAGATTAATAGTTGTAGAAATGTTTGATTATAATAGGATTTCTATGGCACACATCCAATACTTGAGTTCTATATTTCAGACAAAACAAGCAGCTCAGCATCTTCTAAGATACAACAAATTCATCTTTTCACAAATAGAAGAAGAGAACATAGAGTGAGTAAAAATAAAAATAAAAATAAAAAAGAATTGATCTTAGCAGTCAACAGTTAAAATAGGCTTGTTCTAAAAGTAAAACAGGTTCCTTGGCAGATAGTAAAACTAGTCCCTCAACATAAGAAATATGTTTACCACTCCATCACCATTTCAGTTCCAAAATCAATTTGCAAATCAGTCAAAACATACATCAAATATACAAAATGAATTGCATTTATTAGAACTATCAAATTTAATATTCTTTTCCCAATTAGGCTTTCAAATCAGGTTGACCTGCATAAAATTGTGTGTGGACCGCAATCAACAACAGCAACCACACAAAAATGGAGAGAGAGAGAAGGTTCATGATACTGATAGAGTGAAGAATTGAACATTTTGGGAGTGTAATGAAAAATGCACACATGTACTTGTCCTTAAGAATCTATTCGCACATGTGTGAAAGCAATAAATACTATTTTAGGTGTCTAAAAACAGAAACAGAAAATCATAATTCAAAAAGTACAATTAGAGAGAAAAAAGACAATCAACATGAAACTCACATCTTGATAGGCTTTAGCTTCAGCACTATCATCCATGAGCTTCTGGACATCATCCAGGTTGATCTCACTTTGCATTGCCTTTACTGCATCGTTACCAGCCTTCAAACTCTCAAAAACAGCTTTCTGCTTGCTGGTCAATTCAATATCAGCCAACTGAGCCAAAAATAAAAATAATAATGAAAAAAAAAAAAACGGAGTTAGGTAAGTATCTAAAATAACTTTCACCTATCAAATGTATGACATCGTTGTTTAGTCATTCCTAACAGAAGCTTGTTACAGGACCAATGTTGTTGAGAACAACAGCCAAAAACTACCAAGCAAAATTATAGAGTTCTTTGTTTTCTCAGAAAAATATATGATTTCAGAGTTATTCAAAGAGGAAGGTTACAATGCACTCAAATTTTCAATATATAATAGAATATGCAAAAAGCAAGAGGAAAAAATAAAAAAGATGCTGAATTTTTACTTATTGCTCAACATTAATACCCCAGGTATGCACTGGATTCAATAACACAACAAAACAAACTGTTTGAGAAAAATCCAAAACTCCACTCATACAATTGTACAGCTACTATAAGGGCCAAGGTGATATTGTGTTCAACCATTCCATAACCAACAGAGTAAAGTGAAAGGCAAAGGAAAGAAAACAGGATACTCCATCAGAAAGCTAAGCATAAATGACATCCAGCCTATCATTACTTACTTGTTGTTCAACATTAATAATCCAGGTATCGACTTGTTTCAATAATTCTTCTTGTGTTTTCTTCTTCTTCAAAGCCAGTAAGGCCCTATCCTTTCTTTTTTGACGAATCAAATCTTGAGCAGCTTGCTTTTCTGCTTCTATAACTTCTTGAAGCTGAAAATAA
The DNA here is from genome assembly GCA_037975025.1 of Excoecaria agallocha. Classification (NCBI taxonomy): domain Eukaryota; kingdom Viridiplantae; phylum Streptophyta; class Magnoliopsida; order Malpighiales; family Euphorbiaceae; genus Excoecaria; species Excoecaria agallocha. The sequence continues at coordinate 488,939 of CM075818.1, read as the reverse complement.
ATGCAGAACATAAAAATATTAACAAATTGAATCACCCCATTATTATAGCTGTCAACAGGAGTTACAAGCTTAAATAACAGGACAACACTCTGATCATGCAAAAGAATCCAGATGTGCTCATTTCAATATCAGAAAAATCAATTTCAAGATTACCTACTGAGATTTTTGAGTTAGTTTAGGCTGGTTATATTTATTGAATTCCATATCAAAGCATTATTGTAAACTCACTGTAATCCTCACCAGACACTAACCAACTTCAAGTTCTACATTTAGCCCATTAGCTCTTTAGTAATACCCTCTATTTTATCCACTGAATAGACTTCCAATTCTTCAACTCGTCTCTACTGCAACCATGTCTAACTTCTCCATTGAAGCTATGCCCATAAGGAACAACAAAAAAGCAGCTAAAGAGGCTTACGGAGAAGAATTTTTGGGGTGGATAATTTTTACCCACAATGCATAATCAGATTTTTCAAGCCTTTTTCATTGGAACTAAACATAATTTCTCAGAAAATACAACATGCAACTGAAAGAAGCAGAACCAATTGATGCATCAATAATAAACATGAAACTTTAAAATTCATAAGAAAAAAAGAACCTTTTGTTGATATTGTCCAAGCTTTCGGCGTTGGGTCTTGAGGGAGAGAATTGCTTTATCGACTTCTGTGACCTTCGGCTTCTTCACAAAAATATTCCCCATCTCTCGTATATAGCAGTATTAGTTTTAGTGAAACCAAATTTATGAGTGTAATCTAATAAACTCTTATCAGTTATATTAAAAGAAAGATTTATCCTGTCAAAAGTGATTCAAAGATAGAAAGAAAATCCGAGGCAAACCCCGGTCACAGATGAAGGTGGGTTCTTTGATCCCCAGCTTTTGAAAAGAGTTTTCTTTGGGCAGGCAGAAAGGCGGGCCAAGTTTTCAATTCGATCCTTAAACTTGCTTTTTCTTGCTAGTTTAAGCATTGAAGTTTTCGTATATTATTGGCTTAAAGTACAATTTTGCCCTTAATTTTTTTATAGTAATTTTACTAGTAATATTTTAATTGATGAAATTTTATTTGTTTATATTTTAAAATTAAAAAAAATTATCCATTTTTGACATACCTTTAATACAAATCATCTCAACAAGCATTTACATAAATCTATAAATAAGTGTATTATTTAATGTTTCATAAAACTGCCTCAGTATATACGTTTCACATGCATCGTAAATTGATTAAAATTAAAAATAGGATTGATTGTTTATTGTTATTATTATTATTATTATTATTATTGATTTTGATGCTTTGTAATTTCGTATCAAAATAATTAAATATCACAAATAAATTAATTATGGTTGTTCAATAAATTACTGCTAAAATTTAAATATTTAAATAAATTGTTGAATTAATTGCATGCCAGTATTAGAACTTCAAACTATTCAAAGATTTTATAATTAGTGCAATGAGTAGAGAGATGACGATTCATGAAATATGGGAATGATGCAATAAACATAATGAAACAAGAAGAATTGCCTAATGGTTGATGGGCTGGGGATGATTACAGGACAAGAGCAAAAAATGGCTTTCCATCTACTGTCTTGCATAGAGATAGGGATTTTTTGTCTGCGATAGTATTTTAAAGGAAAAATTTTCTTCATTCCTACCCTAGAGGGGATCCCCATCCACGTAAGAATCCCTATAAAAAATAATTTTTAAAAAAAAATTAATTATAATTAAAATATAATATTTAACAATTAATTATAATTAAAAGATAACATTTAATAATTAAAAAAATATAAATACGATTACAAATTAAATTAATATAAATTTTAATAATTGACAAAATTAAAATTAAATAAAATTAAATTTAATTACTAAATTTTGGAGGCGAAAAAATTTTAGAACGAAAACCATAATTTTTGCCTCCGTCTAGAATTTTAAGTCATCCGCCCTCATAGTTGAAATTTTCAGGGATTCCCTACCTCTTTTGGGGTGGCTCCCCGCCTTATGATTATTCCTAGAATCGGCTAATTATTTGGATTAAAGTACGAAATATTTAGGCACATCTTATTTTTGGGTCCCTTAATTTTTGAATTTTTCTATATCAGCATAAAATAATTTTTAATTGAATTCTAAAACTTTAATAAAAGTTGAATTCTTATAATTTACTCCCTCCGTTTTAAAATAAATGACGTTTAAGGAAAAAAATTTTATTTCATAATATATGACGTTTTGATATAATCAAGGCACATTAATTAATTTTTACCAAATATATCCTTAATTAATTATGAAAAAAGACAAAATTTTATTAGTAAATATAATTAATATAGTAAGGATAATAAAATCTTTTAATAGTAAATTAATTATATTTCTTAATTATTGTATATTATTTGAAAAAAGTCATCTATTTTAAAACAGAGTAAGAAATACGAGATTATTCGAAATTCTTTGTTAATGGCTTATTAACGCCTGCATTTCAATCGCCGGAAAAAAAATGTATTTACACGGTACGCATGTGTTTCGAGAGGTATGATTCAGTATAGTAATTTATATCGTATGCATAAATAGGACCATTGGATTAAGAGTTAATCTTGATCATATGGTTCAGATTAGTGCACGTTGTACGCATCACTCCACCAAATTAATTTTCAAAGGGTTAAGATCTGGTGTTATAATATCCAAGGTGCGCAGGAATCCAAACTATTGGTTCAATGGTTCATTTTTGCACATATCGCGAGCATGACCACACCAAATCATTCCTCTTATTTTCCACCATTTGCCAACCAATGTCGCTTTTCTATTTTAGGTCATTGTTTGCCCATCCGCTGTCAGCGTAGTTTTTCTAATTTTCTACACGTCCGCTATAACAGTAGTTACTAATTATTACTTTCAATATTTTTTTTATCAATTATTTTTATTATTTTTACTAAAATTAAAAAATAATAAATTAATTTAAATTAATTATTAAATTACATGATTAAAATTAAATTATTAAATCTGATTGGTTCTAACTTTATTAAAAATATATAAATTAAAAAAATAAATCAAATTATATTGAAATTTTAAAAATAACAGATAAATAAAATTTAAATTTTACTCAAAAATGACAGATAAAAAATAATGAAGAGAGTAATAAATAATTATAGAATTCATGTTTCACTAAATAAGGATTAAAAGTTCCTATGCAATGTATAATTTAGCTTTTGTTTGGATGTAAGTTATTGGGAGTAATTAGGTGTAAATAAAGGAGGATAAGTTAAATTTACTTTGTTTTGTTTGTCAAAATTAATAGCAATTCAAAGTAAATCAAAGTAATTTAAATTTTCTAATTTACTCTTTATATTTTAAAATATTTACCTCCAATTTGGAAGTAAAACATAGTAAGTGAAAATAAAAATAAGAAAAAATGTGAAATATCAAAATTGCCCTTCTTTTATACCTAATAAACTGGCATTGCTTTCCTATTATTTACTTTCTTCTTTTCGACTCCATCATATAAATCCGCTTTCAATGGATGAAATTGAGATGGGCAACAATAAATTTTGAGGTAATTGAATCAAAATTTGTCAACTTTACCTTTTTCTTTTTTATGATCTTGTCATTCTTTCTTTTTTACATTCAGATGATGCAATAAATTCTGAGCTGGTTAGCTATTTTTATCATCAGTTATGCATAAAAGAAGGGATGCTATCCTTCCTCTTCAACCAAAATATTTGTAGTCTTTGTCATGTTTGCCATTCAGCATCTATACCAAAAAGAATGGGCTTTTGTCCAAAGGAAATTCAATTGTTCACAAGGCCCACGACTAGTTGCCTATATTTTTTTATTTCTCTTTATAGTTTTTTACTTTGTTTTTTATTTATTCCACCTCTTTTTATGGGTTTGTTTGATTCATGTTGGGTTATGAAAGTTTAGATCTTTTTGGTTTGTCAAATTAATGGAGTTTTAAGCTCAACTAGCTAATTTACCGTTACCATAAAGTTTAAGTTGTTCTTAGTTTTTAGCATTGTGGTGGATTGGATTAATTTAATTGGAATGCAGGCAATTACAGCAGGGGTGTTACCAGCCGTCAATGATATTATAGCACAAAAAGTCTCAAGGATACATAAACTTCAACTTAGACGTCTGCTTCTCAAAGTGGTAATTGCCTATTTACTATCTCATAGTCATTCCTTAAATTTAATCAGAACTAGTATATAATTGAATTATTTAAAATTTCAGTTCTTTTATATTTCCGTTTTCTTCATTGGAATATATATATATATATATATATATATATATATATATATATATATATATATATATTCAATTACAAATGTCCTTTATCTCGTTTTACATCTGGACCGGACTACTCTTCCATATGGAAAATATGATGCAATTATCTTCTTCTTTTTTTTATATAAGGAAAATAGTAATAAGGAGCTTTGATTGATTAATATGTAAGATTAATGATAAGTATAAAAATGAAGGAAAGTGATGATAAATAGAAATACAGTGCTTTTTTGCCTCATTCTTCACAAATTAACTTTGTTTTGCCAAGTAATGATGCTATGCAGTGTGCTTTTTTGTTTCTCCTCTTAAATTGTTTTATTGATTATTAGATTTGTGCATTTTGCTTAATCAAGTTTTTTTTGCGATTTTACTTGATGATTATTTTTTATTTATTGATAACATCATGTTAATATTTTATTGCATATTGTAATTATGCTAGGAATATATTAAGGTGGATGTGATGCGCACCGGAGCCGCCGCTCGCTTTTGGGTTCACTCTTGAAGACCCGCTTTTAAGACTCGAGACTGAAGCAAGCTAGTTTTTTAATCATAAACTGGCCACTTCACAATAAAAAGGATTAAGCGTAAATTATTGCTAATGGTCAAGCCATGAAGGTGTCTACTAGTGGGCTCAAAGAGGCAGGTGTTATGGAATCGCCACCTAACAAGACGTTGAAAATTGATTATCGACCTTCTTTTGATGCCCAAATAGAGATTGATGTTTGGAACATCCCTCTTATTAGACATTTTGGTTAGATGTTGATTTATAATTGAGTTTTTAAAATTAATCCCCCTCCTCTCCCATACAATGCAGGCGATAGAATTTAAAACGTCCTAATCAAACGAAATCAATAAATAAATTAAATACTACTTAAAAATTATTGCAGAGACAAATGTCCAAAAAAATAATAATCATATATAAGACCAGATCATATATACATACATAAAATGGGCTATTGATTAATTTGAAAAAATTGGTTCCCTTATTCATATTTATAAAAATCTCTTTTATTACATTATGTGGATTTGGGTTAAAAAAAATTGGATATTGGTCCATATTTTGGAAGAAAATTCAATTTATTTGATAGAAAACATTTTAATGTCTTTATTTTATCGTGCACAAAAAAACATTTTTTATTATTACAATTATGGAGAAACAATACATCCAAAATAAAAGAAAATATAAATAATGGCAAAAATTAAATAAATAAATAAACAAAACTATAATAAGTAAATGAAATAAATGAGGTAACCAGGGAGTGAAGGAGGTGACCAACTTGGAAGCATGACTTTACATGCAAAAAACACTAACCCTCCGAAGCTATAAAGATAGCGAGTACTCAAAGAAAATTGCACAAAACAATGAATTAGTATTCACAAATAACATGGTAAAACAATTACAGATTTAATTGTGCAAAAATGATTTCAAGTATAGAATCATACCATACAGTGTCAAAACCATGTCAAATAATATATAAATATGATAAGCAGGGAGTAAAATACATAAAATATACCAAACATGCCTTAGAATACACTTACGAACGGCCAAAGCAGGTGAAGGACGGCCACAAAGGGAGCGAGGGACGGGACGAGAAGATGAAATTTAGACGTCCCGTCCACCAAATAAGAGACAGTCGTCCCTCAGCCCATTTTCCCGTTTGTTACCTCTGGACAGAACCAAAAAACACATAATTCATGTAAAACGCAAGAAAAATCATGCAAACCGCATTCTAATCTCGAAACATGCAATATTAAGTGCTAAATCATGCCAAAATACATTAAAATACCTAATCATGCATTAATTATATTAAAAAACATATAATTATAGAATTAAAAAAAGGGAGCTATACACATACAACAATGGAGAAATCTTTAAGAACCTATCATGCCTCTGGTATATTTAATGGTCCAGAAACACATTACATATCAATAAAACATGCGTATCATATGAATTACAGTAACCAAAATATGTCAATATACTTCAAAAAATCACAAAATCATATAAATAAATTGTAGAGAGAGAAGATTGCAATGAGCCTAGAACATTACCCTCAGAAGATATTTTGACTCTATGAATTCTGTAGTCTAGATCTCTACTCTGAATCGTGCTCATTGATTCTTAAAAGAAGATATGAAATTCGTTTATATGTGCTGTGTGTGTTCAACAAATTTTGATAGAGCAAAGAGTTTTTAGAGAAAGAGAGAAATAAATTAGATTTTCTTCTTCTTTAAATGTGGCTCTTAAAAAATAATGATTTCGCTCCTAAGAAAACCCTAGATTTGAGTTTTTATACCTAAGGAAGAGTTTGAATTCACTTCTAACTCAAATCTCCTCAAATCTGGAGATAAAATTCCCTAAATTCGCCCAAAAAATCTTAAGAGATAAACTCCATTGTTTGAAAACCCAGGAAAACATGGAAAAATCTGAATTTCGAGCTAGGGACGGGCATTCTTCATCAAGTGGCAGCCGTCCCTCATCACTAAACCCTGAATTTCCTAAAATACCTTTAGTTTAGACTGCACAAGAGAGAAGGGCCCACAGACAAGTGTCCCTCAAGTGACAAATGGCCATTTGTCATCATTGGAAGTCCAAAACAAGGTTTTTATGCATATTTTGTTAAAACACTTGGAAATATTTAAAGATACTCAGAAATCATAGAAAATCTTTAAGAAAAAGTGGAAAATTCATGATCGGAGCTTCGAGATTCGAGCCTGTTATCAGCAATATGCTATTTCTTCATCATCGAGTAACCCTGATCTAGGTTGTCTTGGGTCACAGTATCTATAGTGGGATATAATGGATAACTTACCGTCTCAATCCCTTCAAGAAGACGAGTCTGATGATGAGTTGGAAGAATGGGATAGAACGAGGAAACTAGCTATTGTTCAACTAATTTGTCATATTGCACATTATCTTTGTCTTCATCAAAATTCATTCCCTGATTAGTCATAGAGAAAACCTCAATAGCTCAAATAAGAGAAAAAGTATGAGAATAAACATTACATCATTTGATAAACAGTGAAGTAGATTGTCATAATTTGCTTCGTATGAAAGTAGAAACCTTCTTGTTTCTATGTGATAAACTTTAAAATAGTGGTAGAATCAAAGACATTTCTCACTATCATTGCACATAATTTCAAACTACATACTTTGTCATGCTTTTTTCGTTGATCAATCATAACTATATTTAGACAATTTCATTTGGCATTATGTGCCGTGATATCACTTAAAGACGAATATCTAAAACAACCTAATGGTTCTTAGATCCCTCCTGAGATTCACCACAATGAAAGATGGTTCCCATACTTCAAGGTAAATAAAATATCTCATCAATTTACCAGCTGAATTGTTAATCTTAAATGGTAATAATGACATTCGTACAAGATTGTATCGGTACACTTAATGGAACTCATATTCAAGTTATGGTATCAAATGTAAATGCACTAAGATTTCATGGTAGAAAGGACTACCTAACTCAAAATATCCTTGTTGCATGTTCATCTGAATTGAAATTTACTTACATTTTGGCTGAATGGGAAGGATCGACTTTCTGATTCTAGAATTATTAAAAATGCACTAACTAGGGAAGATAATTTGAAAATTCCAACAAGTAATATTTGGATTTTAGCTTGTCAATTTATTATTTGATAGAAATATTACACTAAAAGTATCTTATTGGATTTTAGGAAAGTATTACTGTGTTGATGTAAGGTTTATGCTTAGATTTTGTCTCATTGCACCTTATAAAGCCATACGATATCACCTAAAAGAATATTTATCTCGAGGCCCTAAAAATGCAAAAAAGCTTTTTAATTTGTAACGTACTTTATTGTGTAATGCAATTGAAAGGGCATTTGGAGTTCTAAATAAGCGATTTCCAATTGTTAGAAGTTCAAATGAAAAACCTTATTCATTTAAAGTCCAATGTAAAATTATTTTAGCATGTGCAATCCTACACACTTTTTTGATGGAAATGGATCCCAATGATCGATTGATTAATGAAGTAGATGCTAAGCTATTAAATAAAGAGGAAGTTAATACACGCATTGAAGATAATGAGGATGCTCGATTAGGTGCTGAGTTAAGAGATAAAATTGTAGTTGCAATGTGGTTTGATTATGTTTCAAATAAAAAATAATTAATTATGATTTGTATATTTTAGTTATTTTTCATTTAATGTTTGTAATATTTTGTTCCTTACTGTGGAGTTCTTCAATATATGTTATATTGATTGAAATGATAATTCATTGAAAGACATACATGTTATGTTGTTTGACAAAGATATACATGCTTGGATATTATTGAAAAAACTCTATAGAGGCAAGTGAGACAATAAATGAGGGTGGCAGCAGTGGAGAAAAGTTGAAAAAAGAAAGGAGTCTAATGCTTTAGTGGACTGAAAGCATGGATGACATTTTAATAAGTGCTTTCTTGTATCAACATACTATTGGAAATCGAGTAGATGGCATTTTTACAACGCATGCATTCAATCAAGTGATTAAAGAGGTTCGTGAAAAAACTAGACACCAGCACATTAATAACAATAGAGTGAAAAATCGATATTTCAGCAAGTGTTATGATATTTTTAAGCACTTTAGTGGTATTGCTTGGAGTCTTATAATGAAAATATTTGATGCAAAACCAGAAGTATAGGAGACATTGATATATGTTTGAACTCATATTATTATTATATTACTTGAATAAATAGAATAAGTGGTTTTGAAAATTATGTTAATAGACTTTTTGTGTAATAATATGATTTATTTTATATAATACAGCGCATCCGAGTGCTGAGAAGTGGAAGTGTACTAAATTCACCATTGTGAGGATTTGCTGAAATTATATGGTAAAGATAGAGCAACGAGTAATGTTACTTTCACTCCAAATGAGAGATCACACAAATATGTAAGTCCTAATGCAAAGGCTATCAATCAAATTGATCAATCATTGGCTTCAAATATCATATATATAGAAAACTATGATACTATTCATTATGATGGAAGTCTTATAACTCTTTCCATAGTTCCAAGTATTGCTTATTCAAATTTTAATTTTAAAGATGTTTCTATAACATCGGCAAAAAGAAAAGAAAAGAAATATTGTAAAAGATGAAGAATACAGTGAGGTTAGAAAAACTATTGATAATGCTGCCAAGATTCTTAAGGAATGAAATGTTATAATTGAAAGAACACGTCAGCGTGTTTATCCGGAGTAAGATGTGCACGCCGAGGTTATGAAAATTGGTTTTGATATTTCTTTTAGTTATAAGGCTTATGATTTCATCACAACAAATCAAACTAGGACTAGAAGATTTTTTGGTTGTCCAGAGCATGAGCGAAAAGAATATTTTATTGTATTTGATGCAAGATTCTGATAGATTTTAAGTGGATACAAAGTTAATATGATCTTAATTTTTTGAAAAGCTGATACATTTTGAGTGACCGTAAAAATTATTTTTTCGAAAAATATATTTCGAACAAGCCTTGTCAAAAGTTATTATTAAGTAAGACTGCTTGTTAATTGTTTTGTAAATATTTACATATTATATTATGTAAATGCAGCGGTAAAATGGTTTTTATGTAATTATACCGATTTAATTCTTTATATATGGATTATGTAATGTCTATTTATAATTTGTATGCTATTGTATATGATTGTGTTTACTTATAGAAATTATGAACTGTAATATTAAAATTGCAGAAGAACTGATAAAATTTTAGACCATATGCTATTGAATTTGGGTTAAGTATATTATGTTTATATATTATAATGGTATAAATGTCAAAATGTGTGTGTGTGTGTATTTTTTTTCTAAATTATGAAGAGTAACTACAAGTTAGACACATAAAAGAGAAAAGGGGGAGTAACAAAGGTTATGTTTCTGCTCTCTGTAACTTATAGTCTGTCTTAGTGACACGTTTCATTTTCTTCGATTGAGACTTATAGAGGATAATCTGGCTCAACTTAACATACAAGAAAATGAAGAGGATGCCTAGTACCTCGAAGATATGAAAAGGGAAAGCATATATCAATTCTCTCGTTGTTTAGTGGGCCGTTATCTTACAGAGGTTGTTATTAACTTTGAGCATATGAGAAATACAATGGTAGATTTATGGAATCAACTTAGAGGAGTTAATATTTCACATTTAGGTGAAGGTTGCTTCTTATTTTAATTCTTCTATGAATAAGATCTGGTCCGCATTCTCGTAGGATCACCATGGACATTCAATCGACATATTCTGATAATTCATAGGTTACAAGGGGAGGAAGATCCAGTTGCAATTCCTTTAAATAAATGTGAGTTTTGGATTCAAGTTCATGAGTTACCCTCAGGCTTTATGACAGATATAATGGCTAGCAAGTTTGGAAATTTAATTAGTGAGTTCGTGGAATATGATGCAAAGATTATTAGTGGTAGAACTTATCAGTTTATGCTAATATGAGTTCAAATTGACATCCAAAAGTTGCTAATGCGTTATAAGAAGATCATAAAATAGGATAGATCATAAACCAAGATGGGTCTGAACACCTTGTGAAGTTTCGGTAAGAGAGACTAACAGTATTTTGCTATCTCTATGGTAGACTGGGACATATGGATAGCTTCCACATCCTAAGAACACATCCAAATGGCTTACAACTCCCTTTACAGTGGAATTACTAGATAAGGGTGTTGCTTCGTTGGAGTACCGCCATTGTTAGTAGTTGGTTAGGGGGTAAAAAGGGTGTGTTCTCTTTCTTGATTTGTGGCTGAACTCAAGGAAAGGGATGACATTTTGGGTAAGTAAATTAGCTTGAATTTTAAAATGGGATTTTTACATAACTATACATGAAAAAAATAAAAATAACAAAAAATAACACCGTTTTCCCATTTTTTTCAATAATACAACATTTTAAATTTTTAATTTCATTTATACAACTTTTTATTTATAAATACACAACTTTTCTATATTATTAAACAAAAATACTCTACTTTCACTATCCCCTCCTCTCTCCCGATTTGAACAACAACAATATATATCTCCCGATTTGAACAACAACAATATATGTATATATATATATTCATTTTGAAGATGCAAAAAAAGGCGAAGGTCCACCACATGTATTTTGCTAGAAGCCCACACAGTTTACAAGAATATGGGTGCTTCGCCAATGTATTAGATCACTTGGAAAATTTCATCAAGCTTGGGTATTTATATATCATTGTAAACATTGTGTTCTCATTTTCTTCAAGGTACAGTTTGAATGTAATCAAAACATGTATTGGAGTTGGCAATGACTTTCTGCACTCTAGATAATACGATTGTAATTCTTGCTGTCAAATTGAGGATAGGGTACGATTTGGAAGCCAGAATGTGAGTAGAGATGCATATGACAGGTATGGAAAAAGCGAAGGTATGTAGCTTGAACTCATTAAACTTCAGGACTGCTTTTGAGTATATAAAATCCATTTTGGACTAATTTCACAATACGAACTGGTGAATTTACCTTTTGGATTTCTTAAAATAGAGGTTTTAGAATCTTGATTTTGATGCATACTTTTAAAAATAATATATTTTTGTCTTACAATTGGATGAGAAAAAAATTTTGAGTTATATTTATATTTGCCTAATTGTATTTGCTTTTCTTCTCTAGTGGAATGTTGGACTGATTGTTTATTTTTCTTGCATATTCATCATTTCCTTTTCTTAAATAAGATCTTTTGCTCTCAAAGTGGGTGGTAAGACTTGTGTAATACACGCAAAAGTTATTTAATGATTAAGAAGAGGTTATAATGACTCTTTTTGAATTAACATGGATATCAAGCTAGCTATTATAGTGTTGTTTTCTCAAGATATTGGTTTTTAATGATGTAAGTTAATTATATGCTTTTGAGGTTTTAATCAATATCTTCATTCCATTTATTTATGGAAGTTATATGCTTTTGAGGTTTTAGTCGATATCTTCATTCCATTTATTTATGGAAAGAGTCCCTGAATTTAAACATATTTTGCGATTAGATATTTAAACTCTTCTTTAGTCACGTTGGATCCTTAAAATTTTTATTTTAACGTACATTAGATTTAAATAAGGATTTGATCAAATAAAAATAAGAATTTATAGACTTAATATATACTAAAATTATATCAGTATTTTATTCAAAATTGATAATTTTAGATTTAATATGGATGAAAATAAAAGTTTTAAGGATGTGATGTAATCAAATGAAAATTTAAAGAATAAATAGTAAAAAACATATAAATTTAAAGATCCGATGATGCATTTTGCCTTTATTTATCCTCTTACCTATATGTTATGTATTCTCTTATCCATATACCAGGTGTATGTTGTGTGTTTACTAAGTGTATACTGTGTGTACTGGGTGTATACTGTGCGTTTACTAAGTGTATATAGTGTGTGTACTAGGTGTATAATATATGTGTACTTGGTGTATACACTATGTATATTTGGTGTATACAGTATGTGTGTATCTGATGTATACGTTATGTATACCTGGTATATACAGTGTGTTTATTTGATGTATACACTGTGAGTACTTGGTGTGTACACTGTGTGTACTTGATATATACAGTTTGTTTACTTGGTGTATACACTGTGTGTACTTGATGTATATATTGTGCGTACGTAGTGTACACTGTGTGTATGTGGTGTATACACTGTGTATACCTGGTGTATACAATGTGTGTACTTGATGTATACATCATGTGAACTTGGTGTATACATTGTATATACTTGGTGTATACACTATGTGTACTTGACATATGTTGTGTGTGTATTTGGTGTATATACCATATGTACATCTGTACTTGGTATATACACCGTGTGCACTTGTTATATATAATGTGTGTACCAAGTGCCTACAATGTATGTACTAGGTATATATAGTATATATACTGTGTGTACTTGGTGTATACAGTATGTGTACTTTCTATTTATTGTAATTGTTTTTGTATACTATTTGGTCTATTATTATTATTCTAAAAATTATATATATATATATTTTTAGGTTGGAAAGTTTGTTGTGGCAAAAGATAATTTCCACATTGTGCGATTTAACTCCTGCATCAATTGTTCTACTCTCTCTCATAAAGAACAGGCGCACTTTTTGTGGCTTATGAACATTTAATGTATAATTTCAATTCTTAATTGCATTGTTACCAGTAACTTGATTGATAGAATACATCAAATCGAGATATAAAAAGCATTTTCTGTTGAAAGAGAAGCACCAAGAACTAAGATCAAAATAATAATTGTATCATTAAAACTAGAAAAGTCTACCAAAATTAATCAATTTCTCTAAAGAGCATTGAAACAAAAACATAAAAAAAGGATCAGATTATTCATTAGATGATTAGATTTGTCGGACATTTATTTTAATACACATTCAGTTCAAACATGGAAAACAATAGTTGAATTAAGATAATAGTATTATTGTTCAAGTTTAGAACCCAAAAAATGCTATTTACAAACGAGAAAGAGAGAGACTTGAATCTTGCTTGGTGAAGGTATCCCAAATGCTTGGTTTCTTGCCATTTGTATGTTGCACCTTCAATCTAAACCAAGAAAATAATAAAGAAAGCAAATTAATGTATAAAAAGAACAATTTGGAAACTATAAATTAATAATATGACTACCTGGTAAGTACTTGTTGCTGCTCCAAATATAAAATTTTGCACTTGTTGCTGCTCCAAATATAATATTCTTAGGAAAATTACTCCTTCTAAGAGCAATAGAGTTTTTGCCCATAAGATTTATATCCTTTAGTACCAATCCATAACTCTGTGGTTGCCACCAGAAAATAAATGAAAAATGGCTCATTTTTCATAATTTTGTCTAACTTTCTTTAATATCTTAGGTTCAATAACTCAATAACTCAATAACATTATATATATATATATATATATATATATATATATATATAGTGTTATTGAGTTGTTGAACCCAACTTCTACGTTTTCTCTTTGGCAGTTATAGGAATATATATATATATATAATGCAAATAAGACTGCCTTATCCCTTAATAATAATGCAAACAACTCAATAATAAAACAAGTGCATGATGGATAACCCACCACATATTGAAGTCAAGAATTTAAAGAATTCAAAGAACAATTACTCCTACATTAGATTCTCATCTAACACATGTACTGAGTTATACATTCTATGCCAAGATTGTTATTTTTTTTCCCTTGATAAGCTACATAGTATTATTGAAGTAATAAAAACTCGATGCCAAATGAGCTTCACCAGAACAGAGAGGTTACCAACAGACCAAAGTGCAAAAACACAACCAAAAACCCTGCCTAACCCAAAATTGCAGCAGCAATATCCCAAAAAACAGTACCTATTACAACCCAAAAGTTACAAAACCCAGCATTAGCATTTGAATCATGAACAATAACTTCAAAGTTTTCAAACAAAATTAGTGCTGAAATGTAAACAAAGATCATCTGATAGAATATATGCAAATATCAAAAGGCATTGCCAGAGCATAATCAAGCCAAAAAAGTAAAAATGTTCTACCAAGAAAATGTAATTCATATCGTTGAAAAAGAATAAACAATGGGTAATTCAACAATCACAACAAAATTAAACAAAATATGAAAAATGAATCACAAATACACAGTTAAGCTCAACCTGATATTGAATTTCTTTCTAATTTGACTGCGGAAGAAGCCCAAACATATTATGATTGAAATGATAAAACCAGCAGCCAAACAAAGAAAGCATTGTCGTTTTGTAACAATGAAGGCAATGAAGTTAAGAAAGGTAGTAAGAGCAATAATGTAATATACAGTTCCCTGTAAAATCACACTAACACTTTTCAGGTTTCTCTTAAAACACCAAAATTGCTCAAACATAAGACAATTGCAAAATTTACCTGAATAAAATAAGATCCAAAGCCAGCTCGTCTCATGTTCTTCCCAAATCTTTGGCATGGACAGCTGCAACCCCAACGATACTTTTATGCTTAATCATCATGAAGTTAAAATATTTACTCTTATAAGAAATTTCATGATTGAAGCAATAATAGAGAAACAAATTCACTTAAATCCCAGATAATTTATATCAAAAGCAAAGTATATATTAGCAAATTTAAAACAAAAACAAGTTAAAGTTGTCATCATGAGCAGCTAAAGAGGGCTTTTTTTTGAAAGCAGAGAAAAATTACCCAGAACCAGAAAAGCAAAGATAAAGGAAGAGAAAGTACCAAAGAAAAGCAAAGAAAAATCAGAAGAAGAAACTAAGCTCCTGAAATGCAGGGGAGAGGAATTAGAGGAATAAAAATCTGAAGAAATGATGGAACGAAAATTTTTTAGAAATTTGGTAAGAGGTCAAGATTTAGGAGAGTAGTATGCAGACGTTGGTAGAGGTGGTTGCATGAAGTTCCCGAGATTAATAACCTAATGGGCATTGATTGGAGAATGAATAGGAGGACAAGAATGCCGAAAAGGGAAAGCTAAGTAAGTTTTTGTTTTGACAGAAAAAAGTTGTATTTTTGAAAATAAAAATTTAAAAAAGTAAGATTTATGAAAAAAACTTAAAAAGGTTGTATTTTTTGGAAAAAAAGTTAAAAAATATGGCATTTGAGGTAATTTACTCTTTTAAAATTCCTAATATGGGAGAGGAAGATATGGAACGTTGTTAGGAAAATCCCACATATGGAAGAGATATTAGTGGCATAGAGCTTGATCACGGGAGTGTAAGAAATGAAAATAAAGTGATTTCAATTGAAGATACACACATGGGCTTTGAAGAAGGTAAAAAGAGGCTTAGAAATTCTCAAAACTAGGCCCTATCAATTTTTATGGATTTAGATTATGGATAGGCCAATTTCGCGATAATTAAATCTCGTGAGCCAGCTTTATCGACAGGCCCTGCTAAACAGGCCAGCTGGGAGCAATGAAAATTTTAAGCTAGATTTGTCGAGGCTTGGGCAACCCTCGAACAGTTAGAGTTTTGAAGGAGTTAATTCTTCGTAATATGCCCAATATAGTTTTCTTAATGGAGGAAGTTAGATTGAGGAAGTTAGAGCTGTTGTGGGTTTTTGTGGTTGTTTTGTAGTTGATAGATAAGGTTAGGGTGGAGGAATTGCCTTCATTTGGGCCAATTCGATAAAGGTCCATATCCATAATTTTAATTATAATTTTATTAATTTAGCCATTTCTGAAGCTAATGGGTTGTAGTGGGCACTTACAAGCTTTTATAGGTTTTCGGAGAGATCTCATTGAAGGGATTCTTGGCGGTTGCTTCGGCAATTGAAGATAGAGAGAGTTTCGTTGGAGCCGTGGCTAGTGGTAGGGGATTTTAACAATCTTTTTGATTATTCAGAGAAGTCGGGTGGGGGTTTTCATCCTAACTATCGTATAGAGGGATTTAGATCTATCATTGAGGATTGCGAGCTTATCGACCTACCTTATTTAGGGTCGAAATTTACTTGGGTCAGGTTTTGGTCCTCTAATAGTTGGATCAAAAAGTGGTTGGATATGGGTATAGAAAATCTCTTTTTTTCTCATCATTTCCCCAATGTTTTCTGCATATTATTGTAGCTCCAATGTCATACCACTCTCCAATTTTGATTGATTTAGAAAAAGATTTTAACCGGTAGAGAAGGAAAATGTTTAGGTTTGAAAACTGTTGGCTTCTGGAAGCTGATATTATTGATGTAGTGAGAGGTGGTTGGCTTAATTCGAGACTAACAGGGGTCATGAATCATAAGATACGGTGTAGTATTAATCTAAAAGAATGGGGAGTGCACAGAGATAAGTCTAGGAGAAAATGGAAAGGGGATATCGAAAACATGCTGCGATGGGTACGGGATGATGTGAGTGTGTATAGTGCAAAGTAACTAAAACAGATAAATAATGAATATAATATCATCCTTGAACAGGATGAGCTCAAATGGCATTAAAGGATAAAGGTTTTCTGGATGAAATATAGGGATAAAAATTCAAAGTTTTTTCACTCACAAGCTAACACCAGGAGAAAAAAGAACCATATAGCTTTTAAGAACGAATTGGGGGAATGGGTTACTGATGACGATGAAATCAGTAGGCTAATTGGGGACTTTTTTTTGGCTATTTTTAAGAGCACTTCTTCAGATTATTCTTGGGTTGTTGACTTTGTAAATAATAGAGTATCTATTGCTAATAATGAAAACTTAATTAGACCTTAATCGACATAAGAGATCAGACAGATTGCATTCTAGATGAATCTAAATAAGTCATCGAGGCTAGATGGGTTGAATCCAGCAATCTACCAAAAATATTGGAGTATTATAAGCTCTAATGTGGTTGCTGGATGCCAACAGTGGCTTAGAGATGGTACCTTTCCTGACTTTCTTTCTGATACAGCTGTTGTTTTGATTCCTAAAATTGATAATCCTGAGACTATAAGAGATTTTAGACCTATTGTACTCTGTAATGTACTTTATAAAATTATTTCTAAGGTGCTAGCTAATAAGCTTAAGTGCATCATGCCTAAGATTATTTCTGAGTCTCAGTTTGCCTTGGTTTCTGGTAGATTAATTACTGATAATTTTTTAATTGCTTTTGAGTTGATCCATATGATGAAAAATCTTAGAGTGGATAATTCTGGTCTAGCTACTCTTAAAATTGATATCAGTAAGGCGTATGATAGGGTGGATTGGGGTCTTCTGGAGTGTATGATGGTGGCATTGGTTTTTTCTAGATGTTGGATTGATCTGATGATACTTTTTGTGTTAGGAATGCTAAGTATAGTTTCCTTTTCAATGGTATGGAGATTGGTCCAATTATTCCTAAAAGGGGTTGTTGTTAGGGGGACCCAATTTTCTCTTATCTCTTTATTATTTATGCTGAAGGGTTGTCATGCTTATTTAGAGATGTAGAGAGGCGAGGTCTTATTCAAGGGTGTAGGGGTAGTTTGAGGGGTCCTAAAATTTCCCACCTATTCTTTACGAATAATTCCTTATTTTTTCTTTAAGGCTCATAGGACCAAGAGTAGGGTTATTAAGGATATTCTTTAGAATCATGAGAGTGCTTCAGGCCAGTCGATTAATTTTGAAAAATCTGGGATTTTATTTAGCCCTAATGTCAATCTTGAGGATAAAAAGGTGGTTTCTAGCAGTCTTGGAGTTAGTAATCCACTTAATCATGGTAGATACTTACACCTTCCGTCGTTGGGAGGTCGGGGTAAGAGGGCGATTTTTGGCTTTCTCAAAAACAAGCTAGCTCAAAGAATAAATGTCTGGAATAATAAATTTCTATCTAAATCTGAAAGGAAGTTCTATTAAAGTTTGTTGCTCAAGCCATCTCTACCTATTGTATGAGTGTCTTCATGATTCTTGTTTTTACTTGTGATGAACTTCAAAGAATGATGAACTCATTTTGATGGGGTAAAAAGCACAGTGGTGAAAGGAATTTGCACTAGTTGGCCTGGGATAATATGTGTGTCAGAAAAGACATGGGTGGTATGGGCTTTAGAGATTTACATTGCTTCAATATTGCTATGCTTGCTAAACAAAGGTAGCATTTTATTGCTAATAAAGATACTATTGCTTTCAAATTCTTTAAAGCTAAATATTTTCCTCTGGAGAATTTTTTGGATGCTCATCTGGGGTCGAACCCCAATTTTACTTGGCAAAGTGTCTTTAAGGCAAAAGAACTATTGAAGCAAGGTTTAAAATGGAAGGTGGGAGATGGAAAATCTATTTTATTTAAGAAAGATCCTTGGATTCCAAAAGAATCTAACTTTTATATTGGTGAAGGCACGGACTTTGTGGATTGACCGGTATCTAGCAAGTGTACTAGATCGACTAGTAATACAGGAAAATATAGATTAAGACCCCAAATATCGTAGCCAAGGGAATATGAATTGCTAAGAAAAATATCTATGTATCAATTAAATTAACCTGAGATTGTTTTCAAATGTTTTTTATTTAAAAGAAAAAATTAAATAAAATAAAAAATGAAACAAAATAAAAACTAAAATTAAACTAACATGAATTAAAAACAAAACAATAATTGAAATTCTCTCGCTAAAGAAACTATCAACCTTAACTTTCATTGTAATGACTTAAATTCAATAGATACACCAGTAATTATGAAAAAACTAGTAATAAAGCCAGATATCTTTATTCAAGTATATCATTCTTAGTATTAAACTCATAGACAAATCTAATACTTAACATGAAAATCTAGTTTTAACTTCCTAAAAATTCATTGAACTCTTTTTTAAGTAATTCAATTCCAATTTATTCTTAGTTCCTCCTCTCTTAGTATTGATCAATAAAATCAACAAATAATTATCTCATATTTCGGATAATAATCATGCGTAAATATTAAATAACTAATATAAGAACATGCAAATCAATAACTATGTCAAAATCAATTTTTAGTCATTTACCCAATAAACCAACAATCAATCTCAACACAATCAAAGATAAGAATATGCTTAAAACCAAGAAATAATCAACCGATATTGAAATTAAGCTCAAAATAAAGTCATAACAATGAAAATATAAGTTTTCAAGAATCCATTAGCAAAAGAAGAAAAAACTACTTCCTAAACATATTAAAAACTAAAACAATGTTAAAAAGAAAAAATAAAAACAGAAAAAACTGGAAAAACAATGTAAAACTAAAACTAAAGAATTATACTTAATTCTTCTAATTGATTATATTTAATCATCTTCATTGGTGTTAGAGTCTTATATTTATAGGCAAAATATGTTGTAAAAATCTTTTAAACTTTCCAAATTGGAATAGAAAAAGAATTCTTCTTGAATTGGAAAAAATTGAAAATCCTTTGTAGCATAGGAGTTACCTATGTATGGCCATGCAAGTCCCTTTGAAGAAAATCACGTGACCACGTATTTTCACTTGACATTTTTCACGTGGCCATGCAATCTTCTTAGTTTTTCTTCACGTGGCCACACATAATTCTTTGTTATTCCTTACGTGGCCATGTATTCTTCTTAGCTCATTATCACGTAGCCATGTGTTCTTCTTTGTTATTCCTCACGTGGCCATGTGTCTAAGCAATTCTTGAGACACACACAGCCACACATATTTTGCTTCTTTGAGACACACAACCACGCATAAGTCTTTTGGACTTTACGCCTATTTTTTTGCATCAATTTTCCAATTTTACAGTTTTAACCCCAATTATTTGTATTTTTACAATTAAGCCCTTTTCTTAGCAAAATAATCCTGAAAAATACTAAAATTTACAATTAACTCTAAAAACATAAAATTAACCAATTAAACTCAAATTCAACCTAATTAACACAAAATTAACTTAATTAATACCTAAAAATATACTAAAAAACATCATATAATTCATCATTATCATGGATGATGAGGTAAAAGTTAGTGGTTTTATAAAGAATGAGGGGAAGGAGTGGCGTTTTGATAAGATTGTGGAATTTTGTAATGTTGAGGATGTCTATGAGATTTAAAAAATTTCTTTACCTTTGTTCCCTAAAGAGGATCGGTTGGTGTGACATTTTGATAGATGGGGTGTTTATACTGTTAAAAGTGACTATCAAGTGGCTAATTGGCTTGTTAGAAATGTGCACTTTCAATCTAACAACATATGGAAGTCAATGTGGAAGTTAAAAATTCCTCCTAAGGTTCAAAATTTTGTCTGGCGAGCCCTTCGTAATATTTTACCTGTTTGAGCTAGACTAGCATAAAGAGGGATTCTTATTGTTCCAATTTGCTCTTTATGTAACCTTGAGGAAAATTTAATCAATGTTCTTTTGAATTCCAGTTTGTGAAAAAGGTGTGGCATTGCATAAAGCATACCTGTAATGGCTTCAACGTCGGGTCAATCGTGAACAGTACTCTCCGACAGTGAATAGTATTTTCGGGCTAAAAATTACTCCCAGAAGTGAAAAATATTTTATTGGGCTATCGGGAAGTATTAGTCACGACTAGTCCGAAATTGAAATTTGAAGTGAATTTAAGGTCAAATAGGTCTTCAAAAGCTAAAAGCACGAAAATCGAGGTAATTAGGGTTTAGGATTTTTATTTAATTTTTGATCCATTTAACTATTAAAAATAACAAATGAAGTCTAAAAATTATTAAAAATTACATATATACCTAAAATAATATGTAGATTATTTTGGTAATAAAAAGTAAAATTTTCAGTAACATCAATAACATTGAATTGGACGGATAAAACTGAATCGGATCCGAAATGAACTCTGATTGGGCTGTAATTTTAAGTATAGCCTATTTTTTTATGTGAAATGAATAATGAAATCAAATTTGAAGTAATTTGGAGTTCAAAAGTGGGTGAAATTAATTAGAACCATTTATCTGATAATTATCGAGTTTAAAAAAAATGTTAAAGCCCACATAGAAGCTCAGCCCATGGCCCATTAAAAGGCCATATAAAATGCTGAATCTTTAGATTTTTCCAGCAATAGCCACTCCTTTCTTCCGTCCCTCTCTTGGCCGAACCATCATCTTCAACATTTTCCTCTCTTTCTTTTTAATTTTTCTCCCAAATCCCACCAAATCAAAGCTCAAGAAAATGATTTTAGGCGCTCTAGAGTACCCTAGAAACTTCTGATATTTGATTCAAGGAAGGAAATCAAAGAAAATCAAAGGTTAAAGTTTAGGTGTCAATTTTAGGTAAGTAAAATTCTTGATTTTAAGGTGCCTACTACTAGTTTTGGGTGCCTAGAGTTTATTTTTGCTGTTAATTTAAGTATTTGAGATCAAAATCATAGGGTTTATATTGATAAGAATTTTTGCCATTGAAGGATTTCAAGAAGAGAAACCTATCTCAAAGGCCAAAGGCAAAGAAAAGGAATCCTAGGCAAGGATAAACACAAAAAAAAAAGGTTTGTGACTAAATAATAATTTTATTTCCCTATCATTTATGTGAATTTCCTTTATGTTTATTAAGGAAACTTTAATATAATAAGGCATAATTGAAATTAATGTTATATTCATGTAATTGGGACTTAATTATGCTTATTAGAAATTTTTAATGAATTCAAAATAATTAATATGATATAGTTATAGTGGAGGCCGAATTTTGATTAAGGAGAAAACTATGTAATTTTGAGTTATCTTAGTTAATTTAAGCTTTCTAATGACAGTATTAATGAAAATTGATGTTCATAAATTTTTATAGAATTTATGAAAATTAAACGAATATTTTTGAAATAAATTTTAGTTAGGTATTAATAGAAAAATGTGAAATTATGATGAATTATTGCATAGTTTATTGATTAAATGGTGAATTATTGTGAAATAATTCACAAACCGTGTAAAAAAAATAGACTGCAAATATAATGTACTAGTACAGTAATGACAAGTATCGAAAAGTATTGTAAAGAATGAATAATTGAATAATAAAATGAAAATTAAGTGAATATGTGCCCTTAGAAAGAGTCGGGCAGTAAAACTTAATTCATGATATAATTGGCTGGCCATATGAATGTCTGTACCGCGGTGCAAGTCATGGAGACTTGCTTTACTATGGTTAGATCGTTGATCTCCATAGTATCTATCATACGTACTATCATATGTTCATATGTTTTATGAGAAATGATCCTTAGAGGTCTTTTCTCATTCTGTTGTGGTCCTATGGGGTTCATGTCCTGCATATCAAATCTGAGAGTTTCTTCTGGATCTGTACTAGGGGCATAATGACAAGAAAATATTAAAAGTATAAAAAGAAAGTTAAAATTAAAGTTCAAGATGAAAAAGGACTAAAATGAAAAGAATTAAAAAAAATTAGGGATAAAACAGTAATTTCTCCAAAAGAAGAATGTAATAAGTAAAGGTGAAAATAAAAGAATTAATAAGGATAAAACGGTAATTTGGTCAACTAACTGTGTAAAAAGTTAACTTTGGTAAAGTTAAAGGATTAAAATATAATTTTATATGAAAAAGTCAAAACAAAGTTTAATTGATAATTTATAAGCCAATTAAAAGATTAAACTGAGAAAATAAGAAATTAAAGAGCATTTTGGTAATTAAAGGTAATAAAAGGATAATTTTGAAATAAGTAAAAAGTTAAAGGATTAAATTGAAAAATTAAGTAAAGATTCAAGTTAAATCGAAAAATTGATTTTTAATAGTATACTATGCTTTTAAATGAAAAAAAAAATCAATAAAATTTGCCTAATTGAACATAATTAGAAAATTATTCATTTAGGAAAATACAATGATTCTTAGTCATCACTGGGTATGTTTAATGCTCAGTACATAGGATTTACTGTGTGCAGGTACTAATGTTTTAGAGCATAAGTATACAGAGGACAATGGATGTTGAAGAAATAGAATGATTATTTTTGTGGCAAGTATATATTTACTTTGTAGTATGAGAACAAAGTTGTAATGATAATAATATTATATTGTAAATAGAAGTTTGTGGATGAGAATTGCAGGAAGTGGATTGTATGTATGTGTCATATGATGGAGTATATGAATATGTTATGTGAATAGATTTAAACTGTTGTGCTTCTGAGATGCTGTGATATTGTCTGCTTTTCAGGAGGTTAATTAAGAATATAGCTGTTATATTGCCAAAATTTTGTAAAATGCATAGTAAAACTGGGCAGTTATAGGTCAGAGATTAATAGAAGTTATATATGAAAGGAGTTTGTTATGTTAATGGAAAAGTTGTTATTGGTTAAAAAAAATTTCCGACCAATTACTTAAACCAATAAGACTGTTACAGTAAAGGTATTACAATATCATTCTTAGAAATGTAATGGATATTGATGTGTTGTTTTCTGAGTTGTTGGTGACTGTGGGTAAAGATAAATTCGAAGATGTATGTCTTATTTTGTGGCAACTGTGGAATGTAAGGAATAAGCTGGTTTGGAATAATGTGTTGGTGGCCCCCCATGTTGTAGTTAACACTGCTTTGAATTACTTTAGGGAATGGAAAGCAACTCAAAACATGCTTCATAATGTTTTTGTGTCTTCTACCAACAATATTTCAGGCTCCCATTCTCTCACTGCAATGAGGATGCTTTATGGTGCTGTTATGTAGATGTTTCTATTTTTTCAGACCAAAGCAGATATGGCTATGGGGCTCTTTTTGGGGATAATGGAGATCAATTCCTTTTTGCTTTATTAGGTCATGATCCGGCTAGTTTTGCTTCTCGGGGATTGGTTCCTTTTTGCTTTATTAGGTCATGGATCATCTTCGTAATAAAGGCACCATTTTTATTGATTCGTAAGAGCTCTGGCTTTTAATAATTCGTCTATGGATTATTCAGATTTTGGTTATATTATTTTAAACTGTAAAACTCATTTATTGAACAGATTTGATATTGATATTGTTTGGATTTGTAGGACTCTTAATTTAGAGGCTCATAATTTAGCTGGAGCCTCGTGTAATTTTGAGTTGTTTCAAGTTTGAAATTCTTTCCCTTCTTGTATTTGATCTTTTTTGTTTTATAAAGATAAGATTTATCCTAAAAAATACAAATTACTTTATATTTATTTTAACTAACCACACAATGAAAAGTAAATGACAATAAATTAAATTTATATTGCTCTCATTTACTTCATTAATGCAAATTAAATTCCCCTCCAAACTACTCTCGTATAAACAAAAACTTAATAGGAATATAAAAGCATTGACTTGTATTTTAACTTCTAAGTAACAAAAAAATAAAAATTTATCCAAAAACAAAATTACTCATTATAATTGGAAGAAATTTATATGTGATATAACATATATTTAATTAAAAATTACAAATTAAATAATTTCCACATTGACTTTGAGTCCCTCCTTGATTTGAATTCTCTCGTTCCATATAAATTTTTTTTCCACTTTTCCATAACAATTTCAAAATGGATGCCAAATATATCGAAAAAAAAAACTTAAATTTATTTTCCTTTTCCAATTTGAACATAAATGCATACTCGTGTTACAAATTACTATTCAATCCCAAAATTTATTATGGTTATAACCATCCAAATTAAACATTAATCAACAAACCATATCTAATACCACTTATTAAAATTAAAAACAAAAATATTTTATAATTAAGGCTAATGTGAACAAAATAATAATGAACAAAAATTTAGAAAAGAAGACACACGAAAATTTAACTGACACCAAATCTATACTCACATACAAATAAGAAAAAAATCTATTAATTATTTATAAAAACATACAAATAGGATAAAATATTGAAACCCTGTGACACATTACCCTAAAAAATTCTCATAATTTCACAAAATTATAAATTAAAATAAGCATATAAAATAATTTCACAAAATTATAATTACAATGCTAAAACACATCAAATGTCTTTAGATTTTTGAAAGAAAAGAAAAAAAATGCCTAGATTGAATTAAAGCCTAACAATAAAACCAATAATTACCTTGATTTGGGTTAAAAAGGTTAAAATGAGTTTTAGAAGAAAAAGGGCATGGGAGTCGGTCATTTAAGGCTGCTGTCTTAGCCTTTGTTTGAATGTGAGTAAATTTAATTTACTTTAATGAGTGAAAATAAAAATAATGTAATTTATATTTTCAGTTATTTTTATTTTATTATTTGAATAACTTAAAAAAGTACAGAAAGTGATTAAATTTTCATAAATATTTTTTAGAGTTATACCTTTATACATAAAAATAATAAACAGAAAAAATACATTAACTCACAAGCGGGTAAAAGAAAAAAAATAATATCTAAACATTATTCTCTTTTCTTTTTAAACCTTTTTCATCTTATAAATATAAACAGAAAAACTGGCCAACCATTTTTCAATTGCTACATTTATATAACATAACATGTAAATATTACAAAAAATCAACAAGCTAAGAGAAAAGTAAAAACACGAGCAGATATTTATAAAGAAAGGGATAATTTGATAATTTCAATAAATTATTTTCATCATCTATTCATTTATCTCGCTTTCTTTCCAAATTAAACGAAAATAAAATATTTAATAGAGAGTTAATTGAAAAATCTGATTTTTATTATATTTTGGTCTCAATTTTAGAATTTTACAATCCAAACAAGAAAAAATACTGTAATTTTAATCTAAATTCTACCAAATTACTCCCACTTCCCCTTATCCAAACAAAGGCTTACCATATCCCACAATTTCAGTCTTCCTTTTATGTCTTTCCGCTTCAGTCTCCAACTCTTCTTCTTTGCTTCAACTTCAACACCCTTTCTCTCTCTCTTCAAACTTTCAGACAGCACCCACAGAAACTGCAGAAATCAATTCAGTTTCTCTCTCTACAATCCAAAACCAAAATACCCTTTTCAATGTTACTCTCTTAGCAGCCCTGCATCTATGCTAGGGCTGCAAAAGGAGAAAAAAAGGAAAAAAAAAGGGTAATCAATTCAACTGGGTTTTTCATTTCATAAAGGAATTTAAGAGATTAACAATGGTGTTCAAGAATAAACTCTTCTTCTCTTCAAAGAAATCTGATACTTCAAGCCCAGATGGATCCAACAGCCCCCGATCTGTTGGCTCCAATTCCCCGATCCGATCTGATAAGAAAAAACCCAAAGCTACTACCTTTAGAGAGGAAAGTCCCACTTCTCATGCTAGTGCATCCACTGGCTTTGCCTGTAGACAGACGCAAGTCAAGGATGGGGTAAAGAAGAAAGAGTCTGTAAAGGGTAAAGATAGCGTCTTGCAGTCGCCAAAGAAACTGAGTTTTTCTAATTCTGCCTCTAAGAAGTCTGTGGCGGCTACTACGGCGGCTCCGGAAACCAGGGACGCTGGGGCGGCGTCTTCGGTGTCTCCCATCCTAGCATCATCTTTAGGGTTGAACAAGATAAAGACAAGATCGGGGCCCTTGCCACAGGAGAGCTTTTTCAGTTTTAGAGGGGATAAGGGGTCTGGGGTGCTGGGGTCTAGCAACTTATCAAGACCTGGCGCTCGTGGTGGAGATGGATGGTCCGGTTCAAGTTCTGGGTCAGGGAAGAAGAAGGAGATAGCGGGACAGAGTAGGCTAATGGGATTTCAGGGGAGTGGCGGCGGCGGCAATGGTCAGAATTTGGATGGTTTGCCTAGTGGAAGCGGGCAGTCTAGAGATATAAGTCCTAATTTGCAGGCAAAGTCACGGTTGCCAAATGGGGAATCATCTGTGGAGACAGGTATTGAGTACTAGCTTACTGGCTGTAATCTTATGTTAAATGGATCTGGTGTATTTATGGACTTGCAGTTGCTTTATTCTGAAACACTTAAAATGACTCATTAATCTCATATTTGCCCTTTGAGGCCAGGAAGGCCTTTCATTTGAAAATGTCGTGTGTGATAGTTATGCATGTGTATAGTAGTTTATTGCCCAGTGAGTATAGCTGATAATTGCTTCCACTGACAGAATAGTAATAGGTGCTCAGTTTTTGTGAACTTCAGAGAAGGTTGCCCTTGTTTTACCTCCAAAAGTTTGAACTTCGTGTTTGATGCCCTCTATGGATGAAATTCTACTACATTATTACCTTAATGTTCTTGCTGCAAAATGGATAATTGCTGTGCCTGCAGCTGATGACTTGCTAGTTGCAATGCTTTTAATGGGAAAGTTTGCTATCATTTGAAACATTGAATTTGATTGTCTGACCTTGGATTATCATAGACAGCCATGAATTAGATTATCATAGCTGCTTAAGTAAGGTTTTGCACTTATGATCTTCAAGCATAAAAGTTTTATGAGCTGCTATGAGGACATTTCAATGTCAATGGAAGGCTTATGGTGGTGAAGTTTGTTTGACCTTGCACTTTGCCTTTATCTTTGTTCATCGCATGAAGGTTTTGTAGAAGCTGCTAGTCCTTTGTTACAGATGCAAGTTAATCCTTCCATGATATCCACATAAAACAGCATATCTGGAAGGCTTTCCCTAAATTCCCAATCTTTGCTGCTTCTATGTTGCTAGAACTAAGTATTTTGTAGAAAGCCAAATTTGAAATGCAGTCTGTTATTTAAACTAATTTTGGATTGCTTTCAAATGTTAATATGGAACAATGTGTGATACCTTAAATGGTATGGCTTCTAAAGACATGTTATTTGCTATACTGTTAGGCCATTGACTTAGATTTTCAGAAGTGGCTATATATTATATGACATAGGCTATATATTATATGACATAGTACTTCATACATTCCACATATATGAAGTTGTATGGATCACAGTTGTGTTTATTTCGAGATGTTCTAGTTTGTAATTTATCCTGTGATGATCAAGTTGAGTTTTATTTATCCCGTTTCTGGATATCTATGGAAACAGTTTCAGCTTTGCAGTCATTTTAAGACTGTTAAACAGCATAATGGATTAGAAAATTCACTGGTATTGTAGCTGTGTGTTCTTATGCTATGCTGTAGTGTTCTACATGTCGTGAGACAACTAATTTATGTTCCTTATATATCTCGAGTTCTTTCTTCCCCCACTCTACAACATTGTTAAGAAAAAATGTTGTGGAATTGTAGGAATTTAGGATATCATTCATGAATTGAAGAAAAGTTCAAAGTTGCGTCTGGGTCTGCCTCAATTTGTTGAAAAATATCTTATGGAGGTTTATCAACTTTTCTTATTCCCTTGTCTTGTGAGGAGAAGGTTACTAGGCATTTTAAACAGATTCAATGAGGAGTTGGAGGGGAAGAGCCAGGCCTGTTTAAAAATGGTGTAAACCATTTAACCCATTCAACCCAAACCATTAAACCCATCTAATCTAATCCGTATAGTTCGTTTTAGAATTTTAAAAAAATATAGATGGGTTATGGGTTATTATATAACCCAACCATATAACCCATTATTTTTAACAGTCCAAGCCCAAATCCCCCCAAATCTCTCAAATTCCCCAAATTTCTTTCTCCTGCCCTGCGTATAGGCTATAAAGTGCCATGTCAGCATGAGACCCGGTCATTAATTTAATAAATCTGCTTAATTTCTACAGCCCATCCTACGGTCCTGTAATTTTCAGTATTGACCTCCCTCTTTTTATTTCATAATCCTTTATTCTAAGAAAATTAAATTCATTGTTGCAATCTTAATTTTGAAGATAATATTCTTTAATATTTAAAAATTATTAAATTTGTATATCGTTAAACGTACCGTATATAAGTAAATATTAATCGTTGGATGGTTTATCATTCTTTATCTTATGATTTAAGTTTAGTTATGTACTGCATGTCGGAGGTACATAATCATCTCCCCAACAATTATAGCATATGCTTGAATTAATAAAAAGGAGAAAGAGCAAAAGTTTATTGGAGCCAACAATGCCAACTCTTCTCCGAAACAATGGGAAATCACATATCTCACTCACTTTTCAGTTTTTTTTTTTCAATTAATGGTTACTTTCCATCTTCTCAAATACTAAGTTATTTACTTAGATGCTATTTTTTTTGGGTATATTACCATGATAAATTATTATAATTTTATAGTTTAAGAATTTATATGTAATTTTAAATTTTAGGGCACTATTAACTTTTTTTTGTTGTTTTTAAAAAAAATTAAAACATGCATGTGGTATTTAAAAAAATATTCATAAAAAAATATTTTAAATTTGTGAATAATTTTATAATTTATATGTTTATAAGATAATATAAATAATTAACATAATCTATATAACCCAATAAAACCAACCAACCCAATATAAAAAAACTTAGCTCATAATTCAGCTGATTCGAGTTGAGTTCAATCCATTTAAAAATTTATTTTGGTTGGATGGAAAACTAATTGTAACCCATCCAACCCATATTTGAACACTCCTAGGAAGATCTGACTCAAAAGTTCTGCACTTCAAAGGAGCCTTCCTTGTGAATGCCGATGAGATTGCATTAGGAAGAAAGCTTTTGAAAAGATTTAATGTAGCTTAAGTTTGCTGAGGAAAAGTTCTAAATTTTATGAAAGTACAGAAGTTGCTTTTATTTGTGAGCAAATTAGGTGGTGTTTTATGTGTAATTACAGGAGACAGGCAATTATCATAAGTTTTGCTCTTAGGTTGCTTCATAACTCTGACCAGTGTTGATAGCTTAATTGGGATCCATAATGGATCTTGCATAAATGGTTATGAAAAAAGTTGGAAATCATGCATCTTATGGTCAATTTCGAATAGCTTGGAGCCTTCTAGGCAATTATTTTTGTGTTATGTTATGTGAATTATGCGGCTGAAGTTAAATGTTGTTGCTTCTATGTGTTAATGGATATAAAAGTTGGGAATTTTAGCTCTGTTGATTTTCCCTTTTATGAATCTTTGTTGATAAAAAATGTGCTTCCTTTCAAGCATTGTGGAAATTGCTGTTCTTGTGCCATTTCTGACTTGGGCACCTAATAGGTTGTCAAACAGTGCATATGTGGATTGGACTTGGATTGGTACTCGATAATGTGATTGTTTTAATCTTTGAAATTAGAGTGGATAATGTGATTGTTTTAATCTTTGAAATTAGAGTGTGATGGACTAGCAAGTATGTATTCGCATATATACTTGCGAAATCCTTCTTGTGTAAGTTAACAAGATCAGAAAATCTTCTAGGTAGATTTAGCATGCTTGAACATGTAGGGAGAAGATGTGACAAAAATTGGTGCTTTGGCTTCCCTATGGATATAGGAGGTGGCGAATTTCAATATTTGTAGCATCTTATAGTTTTTGGCTTTGTGTGTGATTGTAGTATGATTATGAAAACATGGTGCATGTATGCCATGTTCATGAAAATGTAAACTCTGACAAACCATCATTTGGTGGGACCAACATAGAAAAGGCGGTATTTTCGGGAAGAGATGTTTGAAATTCCCTACTATTTAATTTAGCCAATAAAGAAATGAGTTCCACCAGTTAAATGATTTAAGCAATTGGCAAATTTTCATGTTTATTCTTATATGATAGCATGGACTACCTTGATAGGTCGGCATGAATCATCATGGGGTCCTGGTGGAGGCTTAAGGAGTTCTGATGTCTTTACACCTGAGGTATCAATAAAGGATTTTTGTTGACGTACTAAGTTGACTTCTCTTCAGCTTTGCTATATATATATATATATATATATATATATATATATATATTTTTTTTTTTTCCTCATTCTTCTTAAATGTTTTCTTCTGTAGACTTATGAGTGTGAAAATCCAAAGGAGTCTGAATCTCCCCGTTTTCAAGCTATTCTCCGAGTGACTAGTGCACCTAGAAAGAGGTTTCCTGCTGATATTAAAAGTTTTTCCCATGAATTAAATTCTAAAGGAGTACGGCCTTTCCCGTTTTGGAAGCCTCGAGGACTAAATAATTTGGAGGTAGCTTACCTGTATTTACTAGATCAGATGATAAATTATGTTAAGGTTAATTAAATGCCTTTGGAAACAACTTGCTTTTGTACACAGGAAATCTTGGTGGCTATAAGGGTGAAATTTGATAAAGCAAAGGAAGAAGTGAATTCTGATCTAGCTATCTTTGCTGCGGATCTTGTTGGTATACTTGAAAAAAATGCAGAAAGTCATCCTGAGTGGCAGGAAACCATTGAGGATTTATTGGTTTTGGCTCGGAGTTGCGCTATGGCATCCCCCAATGAGTTTTGGCTTCAGTGTGAAGGTATAGTCCAAGAACTGGATGATAGGCGGCAAGAACTTCCTCCTGGGATGCTGAAGCAGCTTCATACACGAATGCTTTTCATTCTTACAAGGTGTACCAGGCTGTTGCAATTCCACAAAGAAAGTGGTCTGGCTGAAGATGAAAA
Source organism: Excoecaria agallocha (assembly GCA_037975025.1). NCBI lineage: Eukaryota > Viridiplantae > Streptophyta > Magnoliopsida > Malpighiales > Euphorbiaceae > Excoecaria > Excoecaria agallocha. Next base: position 457,038 of record CM075818.1, on the reverse strand, counting down.
TGTTTTTCAGCTGCGTCAATCTAGGCTTCTGAATTCTGCTGATAAACGAATATCTATGGGCATGGGAAGGGATGGGAAAAGTTCCAGTGCAGCCAAGGGGTCAAAGACAGCTTCGGCAAGGAAATCTTATAGTCAGGAGCAGCATGGCTTGGATTGGAACAGAGATTATGCTACACAGCCAGTAAGTTCACTCTCTACTTCTGATGACACTTCAAAGAATATGGATTCTCCTGGGAGCCGGGATCGAATGGCTTCTTGGAAAAAGCTTCCATCTCCTGTGGGGAAAAGCGCAAAGGAAGCAGCTTCTTCCAAGGAACAAATTGATAGCAAGGTTGAACCTTCTAAGATGTTGATCAATAGAAAAGGAACTTCTGATTCAGATTTAATTGCTGCTAAGATTTCAGATCTTCCTACTGCAAAAGATTCACAAGAACATTCTGTCAAGCATCAACATAAAGTTTCTTGGGGTTACTGGGGAGATCAGCAGAATATTTCTGATGACAGTTCAATAATTTGTCGCATTTGTGAGGAAGAGGTTCCAACTTCACATGTCGAAGAACATTCAAGAATTTGTGCACTTGCTGATCGATGTGATCAGACAGGTATTAATGTGAATGAACGTCTCCTAAGAATTTCTGAAACCCTTGAGAAGATGATAGAGTCCTTTGCACAGAAGGATGTTCAACCGGCAGTGGGAAGCCCAGACGTTGCAAAAGTATCAAATTCCAGTGTTACTGAAGAGTCTGATGTCCTCTCTCCGAAACTCAGTGATTGGTCCAGGAGAGGTTCAGAGGACATGCTTGACTGTTTTCCAGAAGCTGATTCTGTTTTTGTGGATGACCTTAAGGGTTTGCATACAATGTCATGCAGAACCCGTTTTGGTCCAAAGTCGGATCAAGGAATGGCAACATCTTCAGCAGGCAGCATGACTCCTAGATCTCCATTGTTGACCCCTAAGAACAGTCAGATGGACCTGCTCCTGGCAGGGAAAGGTGCTGTTTCTGAGCACGATGACTTTCCACAGGTATTAGTTTAGAATTGTTTTCTGCTTCTTACATATTAACTATTGGCAATCCTGGGCCAAATTTATCTATCTCTTGTGATGTGTTATTATATGGTTTGAAATTTCACCCCTCATTTTATTATGTTTTAGATCAACAATATACTTCTTCTGATCACATGCCTGTACAAGTCCAAGGGGAATGTAGTAATTAAAATTCTGAAGATTGTTAAAGATTATTGTATTACTGTGTGCAAAACTGTTTCTGACCTGTTAAAGATGACAATCAGTAAGTGTGATTCTTTAAATGTCCTGTGATTGTAGAAAGGGACTAGAAATCCTTGCAGCAAGTTTCATGCTTGGAGGGAGATGGATCCTTTGTGTCGTTGACATAGTTCTTGCTCATGCTAAGTGATGACTGAATAAATTTCATGTTCGCTGACGAAAAGCTAAATTTCTTTTGATCATGATGCAGATGACTGAGCTTGCTGATATCGCTAGATGTGCTGCAAATACACCTTTAGATGATGATCGTACCATTCCCTATTTAATTTCTTGTCTTGAACACTTGGGGGTGGTTATTGGCCGAAGAAAGTTCGATGCCCTTACAGTAGAGACTTTTGGAACGTGCATTGAAAAGCTTATCAAGTGGGTGTTCTTCTTCAGTAATTTTGGAGAATTTAATGCTAAAAATTGTGGCATATGCCCCAGCACTATGAAGTTTGCCTTTAGCATTACATTCAATTAACAAGGCGTTCTTTTCGATATTGACTTCTTATCAAAGTTGTTAGTTTTCAATTAGTTGAATCTTAATGAGTTCCTATTCTTCAGGGAGAAGTATTTGCAGCTTTGTGAACTTGTAGAGGATGAAAAAGTTGATATAACCAGTACTGTAATTGATGAGGATGCTCCACTGGAAGATGATGTGGTTCGAAGTTTGAGGACAAGCCCCATACACTCTAAGGACCGCACCTCCATAGATGATTTTGAGATAATAAAACCAATAAGTCGTGGGGCATTTGGACGGGTTTTCTTGGCTAAGAAGAGAACAACTGGAGATCTTTTTGCCATAAAGGTAACTAATTTGGATCTGTAGTTCTTGAATATTTTGTGCCAATGTTTGCCATTGCTTGTTCTGCATTGAAGTGAATGCCTATTCGGTTAATCATAATTTTGGTGGTTCCATGGTGATTACTCAATTGCCTTCCTATTCTCGTATCCATTTGTGCTTGAAATACCAAAGCTATTGTGATTGCTTGGAGTCAGATTTCTTTTATGATTGTCTTTTAGCTTTATGACTTTTGGAGTTGGATCTCTGGCTATATGGCACAATACAATTGCATGGTGCTGCTCCAAATTATTAAGATTGCTAATATTGTTTCTGTACATATATGTGCCATCTTTGCTTGTGTTAAAGCGTCAATGGTTGTTAACATCTAAACAGACAAATTCTTGTGTTGTTGAGAAATAATATCCAATAAGTTTGTACCTAACCAGAAATAGCTGCAGCTAGATCTGGAAGGACATTGGATTCTTGAAATAAGGGTTCAGAGAATGGTTCCTTTTTCTTTCCATTACTAGATTAACATTTCTGCTTATAGTGTTGGATCATTTTCTATTATGTTGACTGTAGGATAATTCAAAAAGATGTTTGCAATATTTCAGTAAGAATGAAATCAAATGAGCATTGCATTACAAGTCTTCTAACATTGCTTCGAAACATTTTACTGCATAAGCTTCTGCTGGAAGCAGTGATCAATGCAATTTACACACCATCATTGCTTATACCAGCCTGATTTATATTAGCGTGGGAGAAGGGAGAACCTATTGAGCTCCAATTTTATGCCTACTAAGGCTTATGCAATTGTGATTTTAGGGCTCAGGACTTTAGGATGAAGGGTAGCCAGGGTGATACTCTGGAGTGGCTGGAAAACAACAATTAAGCTGTGAGTTATTGAGGTTTGGATTTGGTTAGATTGGATTAAGGAATAGGAGGACATATGCTGGCATTTTGGTTTTGTCTGCCAGATAACCAAATATGAATCTGTGAATGGCTTACCACTGCGAACTAGTTCCCATCGGACCAGAGAGTGTTCTAAGCAAGGGATGAGAAAGTGAAATAATGAAGTAAATATTGAGATTCATTGAGAAGAAATAGATAAAGGATTTTCTGTTGGGTTTCTAGCAGTAGATCTTTGACTCTTCGTAGGAAAATATGTTCCAGGAAAATATTTTTGCAGCTTCCAATTTTTAGAGCATTTGCAGAAAATGATCAACAAAAGATTTTCCGATCAAAGCATATTAAGGCATTTTGAAAGAAGACAAGATGACTTTTATTCTTGTCAAATTCAGTAAACACTGTACATTAGCAAACTTACAGAAATGGACAGGCAAATAGTGGTTATAGCTTCACCATTTTATAAAGCATTGCTGATTATCTCTATCAGTTTGGAAATGACCATTTGTTTTAGGTGTCCAATTTTTTTTTTTTTTAATTCAAATACAAATTTTAAAGATATGAAGTTCTTGCGCCTGCAAAATGGAAAAAATGCTGGAAAATAATTTCTAAGTGATTTTCAATGTTATGTCTAGATAATGGAAAATAAATCACTTGGGTTGGAATTATTTTCATCATTTGGAAGTTAGTTTGCTTGAATCTAAAAGAGGGAAAGGGGAGGAAAGATTAGAGTCCTTAGAGAATATGAAGAGTGAAAAGAAAAAGAAAAAGAAAAAGAAAAAAGGCATTGTACACACACACAAAAAAGGCCTTGGAAATGCAAATTAGAATGCAGAATACTTTGTGAAGTCAAAAAAAATAAAAAATAGGATTACAGCTTAATCATCAAAACTAATGTTAACCATAAAAAGGGCAAAGATCTTTGGCAAATTCGTGGACAGGAAGGCACATATTTTATCCAACTTTATATTCATGACAATTCATTTGTGTGCAAGAGTTGAATTTTGTACTTGTGCATTTGTTACAGGTTCTTAAGAAAGCTGACATGATGCGTAAGAATGCTGTTGAGAGTATACTTGCAGAGCGGGATATTTTAATTACAGTTCGGAATCCTTTTGTGGTGAGCAAATCTACCCTCCAAACTATTCTCACATGCGCTTGATTATGCTTATTCATACTACATTAAAGTGATCTTCTCAGGTTCGCTTCTTTTATTCATTTACATGTCGTGAGAATTTGTATCTTGTCATGGAGTACTTGAATGGAGGAGATCTATATTCTCTGTTGAGAAATTTGGGTTGCTTAGAAGAAGATGTTGCTCGTGTATACATAGCTGAAGTTGTAAGTTTCTGTCTGGCTATGCCACATAATTTTGCTGTTCCTGAGTAGTGCAACTTCTAAATATGATTTCTATTGCTTTAAGGTTCTTGCTTTGGAATATCTACATTCACTGCGCGTGGTTCATCGTGATCTGAAGCCTGATAATTTGTTGATTGCACATGATGGTCATATCAAGGTATCTGTGTGTGATACTTTTTCTGCTACCGGGTTTTTGATGAATATGAGGAGTTTGACACCTAACTACAATTTGTTGATTGTTCATGATGGTCATATCTGCGTGCTGTTGTTCTGGTGAACATTGGTTGTCCAGGTCTTATGTAGCATTTGGGAGGCTCTTTCAAATTTTAGTTAAATTTATAAGGATAGTCTAGTCTAGTAAAATTTTGCCATCTAAAATATGATTGAGTTTGAGTGTAAGAAAATAAAGGCTGATCAAGTGGAATGGACTTAACACTGCACTCAACTTGATCCTGAAGTGCACGCATATTTCATTTAAGCTGTATGTAATATTAAGATAGTAAATCTGGATCTTTGATGTTTTAGGTTTTATTTTTCATGAGTTTCATGTCATCTATGTCAATTTGTTGATATGTCAAGTTGTCTATATAACACTTTACTTAAGATGATTAAAAAGTAAGATTAGAGATGATTTGACCTACTAATAAGAAAATCTATCATGAAATCATTCAAATTATATTGTTTAGCAATAGAACTCCAAATTTTTCTCGCCTCAAGAAGCACCCTTCATATTATAAGAGAGGAAAGAAAGATTAGTGGCTGTTAGAAATTAATTCATTTCTCACACTACTGAGATTTTTAAAGGCTTCTTACTTCACACTTGATAATTTAGAACACCAAAGTTAAAATTGGAAAATAAGGAAATGAACCTTTAGCTTTCTAGTTGAAGTTATTATTTCTTTCTAGACACTTTTCTTGTCATGTTGCTATAATATCATACTTCACTATGTTTCGAGAGAGACAATATTCTTGAAGAACTAACCTCGGGCTTTCGTCTTTTTGAACAGTTGACGGACTTTGGTCTTTCTAAGGTTGGTCTTATCAATAGCACTGATGATTTATCTGGTCCAGCGGTTGGTGGGACAGCTATGCTCGTGGATGATGAACCACAATTATCCACTGCTGAGCATCAGGAGGAAAGACGGAAGAAACGCTCAGCTGTTGGCACACCTGATTACTTGGCACCAGAGATACTTTTGGGAACAGGACACGGTTCGTATAGCCTTTTTATATCTAAGGTGCTGTGATTGTCTTTATCTTACTTGTCTTGTTGGAAAACATTTGATAGACTTTGGTCAATGAAGTGATAATTCCGGTGCTTCGAGGCTTTACTAAGTTGTTTGTATGTATGGGTTAAATACGGTATTGTATTTAGTTTTGTTTCTTTGAAGTTGTACACAAATCAATGTTTAAATTGCAATTCTGTTATGATTCCAGCATTGCACTGGTGCCTTAAGCTTCATAAGCTTCTGGAATGTAACTCCTAGCATACAATTTTTCTCAGGCACAACTGCTGATTGGTGGTCTGTGGGTGTCATTCTGTTTGAGTTGATTGTTGGTATTCCTCCTTTTAATGCAGAGCATCCCCAGGTTATCTTCTTACTTCTAACTGTGGCATAGATTCAAAATTATGGTTGCCATTACTTTTTAATGAAATTCTTCTTTGTCCTTCGCTTTCTTGATGTTTTTATATGCGTGTCTTTGCACATGGTTGTGAGCACTGGGGTGTGTGTTCTATTCTAGTGAGGTTAAGTATGTATATTTGTCCGAACAATGGATAGAGGTTTTTTGTTTTTTATTTTTTCGGGCTTTATGAAATGAGTATTAAGTGTTAGTTTCTGTGTCTTTTCCTTGCTGCATTTAACATCTTTCTTTGAGCATTGAGATTGACATGCATGGGAAATATCTTTCTACAATTGAATGTGGGGTTTCAGGATAAATGTGGAAAGGGATGAGACTTTTATGGTTTTGGTGACTGCACGATAATATGATGATGTGGTGGCTTATCATGTCTTTTGTTTTATTGTAGTTAGAAACTGATCTATGATATATATATCTTTGTCAATCATTTCTCCTAATGGATTTTGACTGTTTGGCATTGGCTGGAACTGCAGTCTGGTTCAATAGTAAATAACAGAGAAGTAATTTTCTTCCTGGATTCTATTTGGTGAGTAGTGCTGAAGGGAGGTTTTATTGTGAGATGTTGAATTTGATGATAGAAGTAAACAGATATTTTAAGTTTCAAAAATTAAGACTTTTTGATGGACTTTGGTCATTAAAGTGAGAATACTGAGAAATATGTAAATTATAAGTCCTCATTGACTAAAATGCCGCTACTGTCAGGTTTTCTGCTGATTTATAGTGCAAGTTTCAATCGAATGTTCCTTTTATTGCTGTGCACTCATTACCTGTATTGCTTGCAGGTAATATTCGATAATATTCTCAATCGAAAGATACCTTGGCCCCGGATGCCTGAAGAAATGAGTCCTGAAGCGCAGGATCTAATTGATAGGTAAGGGCTCTGCCTAAAATGGCTTTGTAATTCATAATTGTTGTTGCTTTTCGCCCCTAAAATTTCTTCTTGTTCTGATGAGAATCATTTCTTCATAGACTAAGGACTCTAGTACTAAATGAATTTGATTTTGTTTTAAAGGCAAATTCCTTGAGTATTATTTGGCATTCAACAAAACCTGTTTAAAACATTAAACTATTTATTTGACTTGCTGCCCATGCTCATATTGAAATGCTTAAAATTCAAGGCCTGAGATAGGGTTCCGTAGAGGATGCATCACTTATGGTAAGACAAGAGTTGCTAATACTATTAATCTCCAGATTATTGACAGAAGATCCTAACCAGAGACTTGGAGCTGGAGGAGCATCTGAGGTGACCATGATTCCCATTTCTATATTCTTTCTGATCTTTCTGCATATTATGGCATGTATTTCTATGGTTTTGTTGTACATTTCGTTAATAGAAACTTATAATACAGGTGAAACAACATGTATTTTTTAAAGATATTAGCTGGGACACACTTGCCAGGCAGAAGGTGTGTGCCTTTACTAAGAATCAGAAAAATTACTTCACCTAATATTTAATATATTTGCAGGACAGTCACATTGTTTGAGTTTGTTGCTTTTTAGGCTGCATTTGTTCCCAGTTCAGAAAGTGCACTAGATACAAGTTACTTTACGAGTCGCTATTCATGGAGTACTGCTGTTGACCATGTGTATCCAGCCAGTGAATTTGAGGATTCCAGTGATGCTGACAGCTTAAGTGGGAGCTGTAGTTGCCTTAGCAATCGCCAAGAAGAAGTGGTAATTTAGTCATAAAGGCTGGTCTCAAGTTACATTTGTTCCACATATAACATGAAAATTCACTCTTTGCATATAATGATCAACAGGGAGATGAATATGGGGGTCTTGCAGAATTTGAGTCAGGCTCGCCTGTCAACTACTCATTCAGTAATTTCTCATTTAAGGTATGTTCATTACTTGTGGGGCTCAATTTCTCCATGGTTCATCCAACCAGAACTTAAGTTGCTCATGAGGACTATTCCTCTTTTCTACTTTTTCCTTTCTTCTTCCCTACTCATTTCTCTTTCCTATCTGGTAACTTTACAAAACTTATTCTGAAATTCAATATGAGTTACTTGTACCTTGTTGAACTTCACTTCAAGAAAGCACTTGTTTTGTGGTATTTCACATGTTATTTATTTATTTCTACTAAAAACTAGTAGAAATTATTGGGATGAAGAGGGAAAAATGTTTGATTTCTGTGGCAGAGTAAGCTAATCAATACTATACTTACACGTGAACAAAACCTCTGAATTCAAGGTTGTACTACAAACCTGTGATCCTCCTCTATAATCAATGGTATTGTGGATTAAAAAATCAATATTTCCTGTGCAGGAATATGCTTTAGGAATATGATGGTATTTTTTGTTCAGGGGAAAAATGGATGTTTACATTTAATTTAAGGGCGTTGGTGATGATTTTATTTGTCTAATCGGTCAACATTTTTATAGCTTGAGCAGTTTAGCGTATCTTAAGAATAGATAGTGGATTGGTGTCAACAATGTCTTTGCCTATCTTATGGATTGGTGTGTTTTGGTGTCTTATTTTCTCTCCCTAATTGCATACTCTTTTTTTTTTTCTTTGCTTCTGGTTTTAGAATCTTTCCCAGCTTGCTTCAATCAACTACGATCTTCTCAAAGGGTTGGAAGGATGATCCGTCTTCAAATTCTAATTCATGACCTCTGCCTCTCCTCTATCAAGTGCCGGAATTGTGATTTTTTTCTTCTTTCTATTTTGGCATTGGATCGATCTGGGCATTTTATCTGGTGTCTGATTGCCAGTGTTGTTGTTTGTATACCCTGTACATGTATGATTTGGTAGAACTTTTTCATTTCTAATATTGATTTTACCGGGCAGTGAATTGACCCAATATGTTGATGCTGCTGCAGAAATAGAAGAAAAGGTTGGAAGGACTGAAACTGCTGTGGGATGTGCTCTTTCCAAACATTATTGGTAATAGATCCACACTGAGGTTACAATTTTATTGTCAGAGTTGCTTTGTTAGAGCTGAGGATGTTTTTAAATACCACAGTGTTGGTTTATACTCTTTAACCTATGGGAGTACTGTTTGTGGTTATCTTCCCCATATTAATGAGAATACATCCCTTCAGTATAAGAAGTTGGTAGAGCTGTGAGCTTCTTTCCCAGTTATCAAAATTTGAGTTCTTGCAAATGTAAATGTGCTCTTTGATTAAAATTGGTCCACTTCAGTTAAAAATAAAGTAATTTTGATTCATTTTCACCTTAATAAAATCATTTTTGCCCTTAACTTCTTGAGATGGTAAAAGAATACTCCTGATTTGTTTTAGATTATAGACCTGATCATGAGCTGGGTCTGGATTCGAAAAATATTTAAAAAAAAAATCATGTTAAGTCCGAATATATGAGATTATATACATATGAAGATTGGATGATGCTTTAGAGGACCAGAACTTGAAATAAGGATAAATATATTAGTTGTGTATAAACTTATTACAATTGTATGCTTTTATTTATGTTTCTTCAAATATTGAATACAATTGGAATTTTGATGTTAATTATTATGTAGGAATTTTCATTAGTATAGGGCTGTTAAAAGAAAGAAAATAATATATACATAATGTTAATTATTATGTTTAAGAGCTATAAATTATGCATAGTAATAGAATGCTCAAAATCATTTTTAAAATGTTGAAAGTATGGCTAATTTTCCATTTGACTAGACTTTGAGTCTTAAAATCTCTATCTCCAAAATTATATCATTAAAAAAAAAAAATTAGACATTTTCAACCGAAAAAATAGAAACTGAACTCATAACATGTTAAAATAATAATAATAATAATAATAATAATAATAATAATAATAATAATAATAATTCCAGACTTGAAATTTTGTGTTGTATCTAATTATAATAATAAAATAACAATAATAATAATTCCGAGCTTAAAATCATTTGTTCAGGGATTGGCAAATTTTTTAATTGTCATGATCATGAAAATTAGAAGCTTTTAAAATGAAAATTGATAATTGTATTAACAAAATAAATCTTTTATGTTGTGTTCGGTTTGATTTTTCTGGTCATTTTTTTTTTCTAAATAATATTATACAATTGAATTTAGTATTTCAAATAATTTAATTTTTTAAAAAGAAAATTTAATAAAGCATTTAATATTATCACCAAAAATAATATGACTGAGTTTCTAATAATGAAAAACTCTTTTTTTTTTCTGGTAAACTTGAATAATGTCTACTAACCAACCAATTAAAATATTAAATTCACATGTAAAATATATTTTTGTTAAATATTTAGCAAGAAGGGTACATGGTAAAGTGTAATTTTAATTATCGTAAAATAAATTTTATATAATACAAAAACATTAATTAATATCATTATTAATTTTTTATTAGTGATTAGAATAACATTTTAATTTTATCAACTAATTAATAAAGTTATTGTTGTAATTTCTTAGATTAAGACCCATGTTATAGTCTGGGTGTATAATAGAAAATGCAAAAAATATAATCTATAAATTATGTTATATTTAGCAAAATTACAATATAATTCTATTTTATAACAATTCCAAATATATATAACAATAAATACTTAATATAGCTCCATTATAATTTATATTGAGTGCCTAAAAAAGAAAAAGCTTGTGTGGATAGAAAACTCAGTAGCATTAAGGATTGCCTGTGCCGTAAGAAACTCAACCTCACAAGTCACAACCAACCCAGTTGGCCCAATTCAATGGTCTATTTATTTGGACAAAACTGATAAGTTTTTAGCATTTTCTATTATATTCATTTTATCAATATTAAGTTATCGAATTTAAATAGAATAATATGTAGTATATATTAAATTTCTAAACTTTAGTTTTTATTTTATTAAAATATTTTTTGGATTTAATATATATTAAATTAAAAATTTAGTACTCGAATTGACTGAATGAAAATTTAAAACTCTTAAACAAAAAAAAATATGTAAATTCAGAGACTCGAGAATTTAATTTTCCATTTATTTAATATATCCAAATTCAATTTCTTTTTTTTTTTTTTTGCCAATATTTGATTAAGATATTTTTGTATTTGTGGCAAAAATACACATGTTTTGCTTTTGATCATGTGACTTCTTTCTAAAGAGACAAATGAGGATAACAAAGGCTGATAAGAAACAATTCCCAGCTTGGAAAATGGAAGGAGGTAGGGATGAACATGGTTAATCGATAAGAAACAAATGAGGATAACAAAGGCTGATAAGAAACAATTCCCAGCTTGGAAAATGGAAGGAGGTAGGGATGAGCATAGTTAACCGATAGAATGAACTGTTTTAAAAAAATTATTAATGGACCGGTTAACCGGTCCATGCTCATCCCTAGAAGGAGGCCTATCTTCTTTTTTTATTTTGAAATAGAAAATCCAAATTCCTGAGGTTTTGGATGCCAACAAAGTTTACAAGTTTGGACCACAATATCAGAACTAACCACCTTTTACAGCTGACCCTCCATTTATGTGCAACACCTTTGGTCCACCGCTTCCTAAACTTTCATCATCCTCCTCTATCTACACTTTCCACTTTCCCTTTTTCCTTCAAATTTTAAAGCCCTAATCACTTGATAATTAATATCCATACACAGTGCCTGATGGTGCTATTTGCAGCTGGGATTTTAAATCCAGAAATATAAAAAATTTATATTTCATGAGTCAAATTACAACAATTAAAATATGAGTTAATATATAAATTCTTCGCTAAACCATCGCTATTTATCAAATTTTTTTCCTCGATTAATAGCATGCTAGATTATCCCTTTTTAACTTGTTGAAAATATCAGATTATCTCATGTAAGGACACTTGTTAGTTCACAATTCAAATAGTAACAACAGAGGGTATATTTTTTGCATTTTAAATAAGTTCGAGTGATTAATATAATCTTTTTAATAAGTTTAGAGAGATAATATAATATGCAATTAGTTGAGAAAAAAAATCTTATAAACGATGGTAGTTTACCCTTTATCAAACATTAATAATAAATTTGCACTTTTAGCAATTTCTTTTATAGAAAATTGAACATTAAAACCAGATTTGTTGCAAAGTTGTTCTCAATTGTTTAAAAATATATAACCCTTCTTGTTTGGATCTTTAATGAAATTTGAAGTAGGAAATGGATACATAGGTAACTCAATGTTGAGTATGTCTTGTGAAGGCATTGGTAATGGGAATTGAGTACATTAACATAAAAATCTTACCTTTTAGTCCAAAAGAGAGGCTAAACAGATCACACATGAGAATCACCTGAAGAAACATTACAACCAACAGTTCAAGAGCAACTAATACATCTCAATCTAAGCAGATAAAAAGTTTGCATCAAAAGCAAAAGCAAATGTAATAATTACAACCACCATCCTCCACCCCAACAAGAACAATATAGACCCGAAGGTATCAATGGAAAAGGAAAAGGAGAAAGATAAATCTAGTACAATTTAAAATGGAGAATAAAAAAATATAACAGTTTGGCTCCTACTGAAAGAAGATGAGGTCCAAAGCAGGCGTTTAGCCTAGAAACATGATAGTTATGGGCATGGACAAAGCAGGATCCTTTTACAATCCACATGGGATGATGCAGGCAGCTTACCGAGAAGAGTTATCATCGAAATCGACTAGGTCAGGCTGTGGATCTTGATATTCCCGTATACTCGAGTGTTGTAGCTCCTCAATCCGACTGGTTACCTCAGCCATTGTTGGACGATTGTCAGGGTATTGAGCTGCACAATCTATTCCAAGCTGCAAAAGCTGCACCATTTCTTCCTCAACATTTTGATATCTGAGGAGCTCAAGATCAAACACCTCAGAAGTCCATTCCTCTCGAACTATGGACTGAACCCATCTGGGAAGGTCAACACCTTCTTCATTCAGAAGGGCGTGGGTCGGAGGCTTCCCAGTCAGCAGCTCCAATAGCAACACACCAAAGCTATAAACATCAGCTTTTTGCGACACTCTACGAGGGTCTGTCACCTCTGGTGCTCGGTAGCCAGCTACTCGGTTAGGAGTGGACGATGTTCCAACAAGGTGGGCAAGTCCGAAATCAGACACTCGAGCCTCATAGCTTTGAGTGAGAAGGATATTGGATGATTTGAGGTTTCCATGGGATACATTGGGACCTTGAGAATGCAGGTATTGAATGCCACGAGCAGCTCCAAGGGCAATACCCGATCTAATTTCCCAGTTCAATGGAGTCCTACCAGCTCCCTTGTTCCCTATAGTATAAGTAAAAAGAGATTATTATGGAACCAAAGCTAATGAAGAAAAACAAGACCAACATATCTTGGGTTTCAAAGCATTTTCCTTTCATTTGATTATTGCCAATTTTTCAATGGAAAGTCCAAAGAAATTGCTGATAGAACAAACTAAAGAAACAAAGTAAGAATATTGCATAAAAGGAGGGAATAGGTCAAAGAACATGAAAATTGCATAAAAGCCAATGCATATTTCATGAGAAATAGATCATAGCAAGAGCACAACAGGATAATTCCATACGAAGGGAATAATAGGTAAAACACATTACTGTGTTTAGGAAAATTTCAAGTAAGAAATGACAAATTATATTGACTTCTACTCATTCACACAAAACATCTACAATTCTCCGCAGAAACAAGCAAAATTAAGAAACAAATAGCCACATAACCTCCTTATGGATGTGAATTTAAGATAGAAAACAAAAGGATAAGGACAATTTAAATAAGGATAAAAAAAGTAATCATCTTCAAATATGAAGAAGAACGAGATATTGAGTCCTCAATCATTCACCAAAGGATGAATAATATATGAAAGAAAAAAGCAAAAATTATGAAATACTGACCATGTAAAAGAGCAGATAAGCTTCCCATGGGCATGTAATCATAAACAAGAAGCTTCTCATCTCTGCTATAATAATAAGCTCTTAAGGGGACCAAACTCTCATGATCCATGGCTCCCACAGTCTCTATCTTCTCCTTGAATTCTCTATCTGAAATAGTTACATCTTTCAACCTTTTCACAGCCACAACAGTTCCCATCTCCAACACAGCTTTATAAGCGGTACCAAATGTTCCTTTCCCCAAAACCTCCGCAGAGGCTCTCAACAAATCCTCTAAATCAAATACCCTTGTTGCCTTGCCAAAAAATACCAACTTTTTGGCTTCATTGGAGTCCCCTCCTCCTGTTACACCTTTTCCACTACCCACCATTGCTGCTGCTGCGGCAGCAGCCACTGAGTATCCATTTCCATTTCCACTTCCATAACCACCAGTACCATTCTCCATATCCCCAATAGGCTTCTCCCCTTGAATTCCTAGTTCTTGCTGCTTAATTGAAGCAATGTCAATCGATCTTGACTTCTTGCTACCCTTTTTCCGGCACAAAAACATCAAAATCACAACAATCAAGAAAAGTCCCACTACAGATCCAATCACAATACCAGCAATAGCAACCCCGGACAACTTCTTTCTGTTCTTACCACCATTGGCAGCCTCATCAGTTGGTGTACTGGGCACCACAATGGAACCATTATCGCCAATAGCACAAACATCAAGAGGTTTCCCACATAGAGAATTACCCATAAAAGAACTTGGGCCAAAACTCTTAAATCTTTCAGGTATAGACCCATTTAACAAATTATTAGACACATTGAATTGCTCAAGCTTCTCCAACTTCAAATCCGGAATTGACCCAGATAACCTGTTGTTCTCCAGGTACAAAGTCCTCAACCTGGTCAAATTCCCAAACCCAGAAGAAATCTCACCCGTGAAGTTATTCTCACCCAAATTAAGCCGCACAAGATCACTTAAACTAAACAAAAACTCAGGGATCTCACCAGAGAACATGTTCCCTTGTAAGTAGAGATTCCTGAGGTTAGTACAAGCAGCAAGATCTGAAGGAAGCTGACCAGTAAGAGCATTGAAACGGAGACTGATAGCGCGAAGTTCAGTAAGATTAGAGAAAATGCCAGTGGGCAATTGGCCATTGAGAGCCACACCAGGAAGACGAAGCTTAGTCACTCGATTATTTTCACAAAAAACTCCTGCCCATGCACAAGGAGTTGAATGTGAGATGTTCCAGAAAAGGGTCCGACCACCTACGGTTGCGCGGAGAGAGACAAGTGCCGCACGGTCGCCGGCGAGATCCGGTTTAGAAAATGGAAGAAAAATTAGGAGAAAGAAGAAGAAGATATTGTGGGTATGCATTTTTTGTATAAAAACAGAGATAAAGTTTAAATTTTTATTCAAGTTGAGGGGGTTAGAGGTCAGCAATGGAGCATTGTGTTAGAGAGAGAGAGAGAGAGAGAGAGAGAGAGAGAGGAGAGTGAAGAAAGACAGTGAGCGTTATGATATTCATATGAAAAAAAAAACTTCAAAGAGACAGTGTATTAAGGTGGTACACCATAAGAGAGAGAAAATGATGCAAATTAGAGTCCATTTGTAATATTTAAATAGAAAGATATCAAATTGATTAATTTTGCTTCCTTTTTTATTTTTATTATTAAGATTATTTTATTTACTATGAAAAAACTTCAAAGAGACAGAGTGTATTAAGGTGTTACACCATTAAAATTTAGTTTACAATAATAATTATTAGCAAATCTTTATAATACCTATAATGATATTTTTTTTTCATAAAGATTATATCTTCCTTTCTTAAAAAAAAAAAAACACTCTTCTACAAGCATGATAGAATTAATATCTGACTCCCATTTAAAAGTTACATCAGATCAACTATTCAAAATAATTTAACATTTGTTATTTTTAAATAGAGTTTTGAGTTTGAGTCAATAGAGAAGATAAATGCAAAAATTAATTGGTACACTCCAAACTTAATTAGTTAAGAATTTTAGATCTTTTAATACCGTACTTACTCTGTTTTCTTTTATTTATTATTTTTAAATAAAATTTAAATTTTATTTATCTATTATTTTTAAATTTTTAATATAATTTAATTTATTTTTTTAATTTATTTTTTTAATAAAATTATAACTAATTAAATTTAACAATTTAATCTTAATCACACAATTAAATATTATATTTAAATCTATTTATTATTTCTTAATTTTATTAAAAATAATAAAAAATGACAGATAAAAAAATAGAAAAAGTAATTAGATAAATTAATTTTTTTTAAAATTATGTTGACATAAAATTAATGTAACAAATGATAATATTTTTAATATAACATAATTACATAATTAATTCGAACAAAAAGATTTTTTACATAATTTTTGTTTATTAATTTTTTTAAAGGAGCAACGACACGTTTGCATCATTATATTATGTTAGTCAA
Organism: Excoecaria agallocha; assembly: GCA_037975025.1. Taxonomy (NCBI): domain Eukaryota; kingdom Viridiplantae; phylum Streptophyta; class Magnoliopsida; order Malpighiales; family Euphorbiaceae; genus Excoecaria; species Excoecaria agallocha. Next base: position 440,862 of record CM075818.1, on the reverse strand, counting down.
TATAGCATTAACATGTATAATATTAGCTTGTAATTATATTATGTTAGTCAATATAGCATTAATATGTATAATATTAGCTTGTATAGTGTGAATTTGTATTATTATATGCAACATTTGGTGCAAAACTACATTAATATGTAATAATTTAGACTGCATTTAATATACAATAAAAAATAAAATAAAATAATTTTTATTAATATTCATTGAGACAAAAATTATATTATAAAATAAAATTTTTGATACGTATTAAAAAATCTAAATAAACTTTTCCAAAAAAACAAGAAATAGAAACAGGAACAAAAATATGGCACCATAATCAAATATATATGTGAATTAATAATTTTAAAATTTGATAAACTAAAATAACAATTATATAATAAAATAAAATTTAATTGTCTAGTAAGATACGCTATTAGTTGTGTTTTTCTTATTTTTTTATTTTTTGAATCAAAAATAAAAAAAAAATTAATCTGAAAAGATTCAGAAATAAAGGCGACACCGAAAATATAAAAGCAATGAAAATTTATACCTGTATTTTATAATACAATATTTACTGTATTGTACAAATTTATAAATAAATTATATATTATTTTACACCATATATATATATATATATATATATATATATTAATTTATAATATATTATATTATCTGTACGTTAATTTCTTAAAATAACCTTTCAAATACTGGATTTATATTAGCAAGTACTAAACATTGCCTAAAAGCAGGAGTTGCCAGTTGGGATTGGGGGATTACAGTAAAAAAGAAACCCTAGCTGTATTTTTATTTGATGGCTAATAAAGGTACTAATTGGATGCCATTGGCATCAACATTTTGCTTTTCAGATTTTTTGCCCTTTAATTTTAAAAGGAAAAACAAAATTAGGAAAATAAAGATATTATTATTATTTTTAATAGACAAATATATTGTTTTTAATTTGTCTCTTGCTTCTTCTAGCTTCTTTTATTTTATCTTTTATTCTAAAAAGCAAAATAAGAGATTTTGGTTTTGGTTGTTTCTGATTTTCTGTTTGGCCTTTTGCTTTTTCCCAGATATGAAAAATATTAATTTATACTCCTGACATAATTATAACAATTAATTGTACTATATTTTTTAAATTACTTTATCTGTTCCTGACATAACTATAACAATTAATTGTACTATATTTATTAACAGCGAAGCATTATGATTTGTATTATATATACACGTACAAAAATCATACTATTATTTTTAGATAAAATTATAATTTAATTTCTAAATTTTAATATTTTTAAAAATTAAATATTTATATTTTTAAAATTATGCACTGAATATTTTAATTTTTACATATTTACATATTAAATTTCTATACTTTTAAAATTATACATTAAATTATTAAATTTATTTATTATAACACATTAAATTCAAACGAACGTTAAAAATAACAATATTTCATTAAAATATATACTACTTTAACTGTATTTATAATACAACATCATTTGTGTCGTCTATTTTGGACTTAATATGATATACTCGAAAAATTAAAAAAGCAGTGTGTAGTTTTGAACTTATAAAAATTCAATGTACAAAACCTTAAAATAGAGGAATCAAAATATAAATTTTTTGTTATTTTTATTTTCTTATGCATAACAATTTAATTTAAGAAATTCGTTGATAAAATCCGAATTAATGAAGACAATGGATGTCTTCATTAAGAGTAAAGAAAAAAAAAACTTAATAGCAGCTTGGTTATCCAAACCGTCAGTTAGAAAGTACCTTAAAACAAAATATTTACGGTCTAATTATTAGAAAAAAGTTTCCTAAAAAATAGAAAAATATAATAAAATTTTCTGATAAAAAAAAGCTTCGATATCAAGTTAGTATTTTAGAAAGAAAGGATGAAATGCCAAGTGTAGAAAACTATCATATCTGAATTAGTGAATCGGTGAACTATTTATAAGGCTGGTGGTTTTAAATGCTCGTTAAAATTAAGGTAATTAATTATCAGAACTGTTATAAAAATACAAAAATTGCACCATTATAGAATTTATAAAAATTCAATAATCATAATGTTTTAGTTCAATTCCAAACTTTTATATATATAGATCCAATCTATATACTCCATCCGTTATCTTTTATCTGTCACTTTTGAATAAAATTTAAAGTTTATTTATCTGTCACTTTTAGATTTTCAATGTAATTTAATTCTTTTTTTCAATTCAATTTTCATTTCTAATAAAATTAGAATCAATTATATTTGATAATTTAATTTTAATCTTGTAATTTAATACTAAATTTAAATCTAATTATTATTTCTTAATTCTAATAAAAATAACAAAAATGACAGATAAAAAAACGAAAAGAGTAGTTGAGTTGATGGACTTGATTATTTATAGGGTCTGATAGGGTCCGGTTAACAACTCTTAATTCTATACAATTTTAAGATCATGTCAAGCAAAATTTAATGATTTATAAATTCATTGACGTGTAATTAAATTTTGATAGGTTAATGCATAGAAAGGAATCTATAAGCTAATACAGCAGGTCCTACAATCAGTTTAAAAAGAAGAAAAAGTAAGCTCTATAATATCTAAATAGATTACGAAGCTATAATATGACCATTAAACTTATTAGGTGGTAGGTATTGTTATCTTACTAAAATAATAGAATGATAATAAATTACATGTAATAGCTGTGGAATCTAAACTGCATAAAACACTTTCAACAAAATAATTAATTGAGAGACATTATAATTATAGGGTGCATTATTGATAACACCCTAAAAAAACAAAATCAGAGCCCAATATCATGTAAAGAGGCCTGAGAAGAAGCCCACCGAAAGCTCTCCAATTAAGGAAGAAATTATTATAATCGAGGTTGTCTGATCGGATTAGACGTTTTACTGACAGGATATAAAACACGCCACTGTTTAATCACGCTGCCTACAGAAATAGGCCATACTTATCACAGAATAGGGATACTATTGCGCACACTGCTTCAAGTCTTCGCAGACTATAAATAACAGATTTCACTTTTAGAAGGACATTCCTTATCACTCTCTCTCACAATTAACTTACCTATTATCCTTTATCTCAATAGCTGATTTGAGCGTCGGAGTGCTGAAGCTCAGGTCCATCGGGCTAGCATTGTTGCAGGTTTTCCATCTGAAGGATCCGATCGGAACCGATATCTTATTTTCCCAACTTGCTTGGTCTAGAGTAGAGGCACCCCCTCTACGAAATTTCGTGATTTATCAATTATTATAGTTTTTACAACAAAAATGGTACTCTCTCCGTCCAATTTTAAAATGTTGTTTTTTCTATCTTATTTTATTTTACTTCAAATACTTTTTTTCAAAATTTAAAAAATAGATTTACATATATATCCCTATTTATTATAAATTTTATTAAATATTTCTCTTTTTTATCACTTTCTACTTTTAACTATAATTAAATGAATTTTTTAAAAATATAAAAGAGTGTTTTTATCAATTATTATAATTTTTTTTTATAAAATTGGGATATTTTAAAATTTTTGTGAAAAATATAAATTTATCTTTTATAGTGAGATAGAGAAAGTATTTCACAGTCACATACTCAATGATAATATCATTGAACTAGTAGTTCAAATGCCATGTAAAAAAATGAACTCTGTCTAATTCAATTTTAAAAATTAATTTGTAAAATAAGAATTATTCAAATTTTTATAAGAAATAGCATATTTTTATAAGCAGTCGCTCATGGGATACTTGACATAATAAAACTAATATTATATAAATTGAGTAACCAATATCAATTAAATATGAAATTAGGATCATAAAAATATTATTTTGAGGTGATTTAGAGGGTTAAATGATGGCTTAAAAGTAAGTTGGGCACAGCCATTAATACAGGTAAGAAAATGAGGCATGGGATTTAGATTTTGGCAACAACAAACACAATAAGCATTGAATAAAGACATAAATTAGGTGTTAGGTTAAGGCCTTTAGCTGGACAGTCATCCTTGTTACCTTTACATTGTCTACCTTTCTCCCATCATATCATGTTTCTCTTATATGAGCATGCACATTTTTTTATTTATTTATTTTAACTTGCTCATCATTATTTACTCCTTTTTAAATTATGATTATATATGTGGTTTCATATAGTATTACTCAATAACAGTTCGAACTTCCTATTTATAATTCAGAACAATATATAAATTTTTTTCAAAATTATTATCATTTATTATATTTTTTTCTATATTAATTTCTTGTTATATTATCTTCTTAAATTTATTGAAAATATTATATTAGCTATTTAAATTTATTTAAAATGTAAAATATATACCTTATACTATTGAAAATATTAATTTAATTACTTTCCTAAAATTTTTTAAAAATATCAAATTATTCTCTATTACTATTGTACGTTTTTTTTGTAAACTGGCAAGTGTTCATACAAGAGACAATAAGATATTTTCAATAAGTTTAGAAAAATAATTTAACATGCAATTAATTTAGGGAAAAAATTTGATAAATAGTGATAATTTAGGAAAAAATTTATATATTAATTCAAGTATCAAAGTATAATCTATTTCTTGTAAATCACTGGACAACAAAGAAAAAAATCAAATGGTGGTAAAAAAAAATATTTGGATGATCAAATCAGTAGAGTTACGTATTATTGAAAGAAAAGAAAATATTTATTTGATGATTTATTTTATTTTATTTATAGTATTCAGTCTTTAATTGACCAAATGAATATTTGTTGGACTATTATAACGGTCTATAACATATATAACGTCTTTCATAGCGATTCGGATTTTTAATTATTACTGTATATTTTTAGGAGCTACGTATATTTAACGAAATAAAATTAATTTGGTTATCATTAATAAATTGCAAATTCACTAATGCTAATTATAAATAAAAGCATATTTTCAGAAGAAAAAAAAAGTTTCAATTGACATGAATGTTCCCTATAAATTAATATCATTATAAATCATGCGATGCAAGATTAAGTTTGATAAATCACTTGATAAAAATGCATCGTTCATCAAGAATAAATTAAAGATAAAATAAAATGTTTTATTTATTTTATTGGATTGTATTCCATTCATAGGAAATTCGTAAAAAGACAAAATGTGAGACGTTTAAGAGTTAATAATTTATTTTAAGTTAACCAAAGCAAAGGAGAAAGGGAAAAAGAAGCATACGGTTAAATAACCAGCTCATTGTCATTTCTTGCATCCTTTGGTTTCTTAAATTGATGCAACAATGCAAGAAAGTTAATCAACTTTCAAGTTAACTAAGGTGGTTAATTTATCCTAGAATTTTTTTCTTTTTTAACAATGTCGTAAATTTCAAACCAGATTATCATGACAGGCTAATAGGGCATATCTATTGTCAATTAGTGAATTTTGGGTCATGAATTAATGAAATTGACCCATATTTTATGTTAGATAGTGATTCCATCATGCAACATACAATAACCGTTCTATGAATATATATATATACATACACTCACTTTTAACGTTACAATTTTTTAAAATTTTTATACATATTAGAAGTGGTAAAGGGATCGAATTGGACGTATTTGAATTTAGTTATAAATAAACGGATCATAAATAGATGAATCATAAATAAGTCAATATTCAAATTGATCAGACAGATTTAGGTCGACCTATAGGTTTAATGCATATTGATCTAAATGGACCACATGTTTGACTCAAATAAATTGCATGTTTGGTGCAGATGGATCGCTTAGTGTCATGCCAGCATATAAATTACATATTGTATGCCAGCATGTGGAATGAAAACTAATGCCCTAGTTTGAAGGAATGATAGCTTACAAGCATATATATATATATAGGAGATAACTTGTTTTCAGTGTCATGTTAATATGTGTAAGTTGAAAAAGAGTAAACAAATCGTCGATCATGGATTGATTGAGATCTTAAACTCTATCATCGTAGCTGTCATATTGACCAAATTAATTTCTTGTCTCTGCTACCAAGCATTATGCCATTAATTAGCAATATAGTTAAAGATCATGCGCATATATTCATGTGTATTTAGCTACCTGCGTATATACATGTATATATTTTTATATATATGTATGCATGTCTATCTTTTTCGGTCTTTTTATTTGGAAGTTCTAGAGAAAAAATTGAATAAACGCAGAATGAAGAGAAGAGAGAACGGTATAAATATAATAATTACTTTCTCCATTTTTTATATATTATTTTTAAATAAAATTTAAATTTTATTTATCTATTATTTTTAGATTTTCAATGTAATTTATTTTTTTAATTTAATTTTATTTTTTAATAAAATTAAAATCAATTAGATTTGATAATTTAATTTTAATAACGCAATTTAGTATTAAATTTAAGTTTATTTATTATTTTTTTAATTTTAATAAAAATAACAAAAGTAATAGATAAAAAATATCGGTGGGAGTAATATGCATGAAATTAAAAATTTAAGGCCATCTCTACCAAATTTTGGTAACTTGAAAATTTTGAACTAGTCAACCCTATAAGACACTGCCACATAATATATATATTGCAATATATTTTTAGCAACGAGTGTAAAATTATTATTTTTCATCTATAAAATAATAAATTTATTATATTTTTAAATTATAACGTACAAATGATTTATTTATTTATTAAAACGTAAGATAGGTTCAAATGTTCCTTATTAATTTTCGAATGACAATATTACTATCTACAATGTGTGTATATATATATATTAGTAGTTTGCCGCTTATTCCTTTTAATAAAAAATTCGAATTTAAATCTTATGAAAAACAAAATTTAATATTGAAAAAAATTTATCTCATAGTGGATCAGTAGATAATACTAATAATTATATAAAAAAAGAGAAATAATATAAGATATTCTCTTCTGTTGATGATATTATTGGACGCAATATTTAAATTTTATTAGCATGGTAAGTGTCACACTCATGTCCGCATCACAGTCCCCGCAATTCGATCTTTTTATGCTGACCAATTCATCTATTTACTTAATTGAATAGATATATAGAGAGAGAGCTGGAGAAAACTGTTTTAATTTGGAAAAATCAATCCTTTTATTTTTATCATAAATAAGAAAAATTCAATCAAGAAAAATAATTAGAATTCATATAATTCAAAATATATACTCACATCTATTGCTGTTAATTATCCTTTTTTTTTCGATGATTCCCTGTGGTATCTAATTTAATTTCTTTAAATTTACATAACCGGCTAATTCAGAGTCAAATATTATCGAATCTATAATTGAAAATGGTCCTTCCAACGAAGCATGCTCTATACACAAAATAAGAATTAGATATAAAATCTCATTTAATAGAATTTGAAGCTCTTGACCACTCGAGCCAACAATATTGACAATATTAATTATCTATTACTATTAGTAATTAACTGATCTCTTTATAATTTATATTGTATGATGTAAATATGATACTTTAGAATAAAGGAAAAACGCATTCTCATATCATTGCATTTATATTTTTTTTACTATTAAATTCTTAAATTTTTATATGATTATATCGAAATTTTAAAATTTTATTTTAATATACTTTAAATCCAAATGAGAATTTAATAAAATAAAAATGAGACTTTAGTAACTAAATGTATACCAAAATTATATTATTATTTTATTCAAATTTCTTAACTTTGGAGCTAACATAGGTGAAAGAAAGTTTTTTTTTTTCAAAAATTCCATATGATAGAATTAAAATTTAAAGATATTTAGCAAAATTCTTATAAATTTCGAGATTCAAAAAATGCATTTTTTCCCCATATTATAATATAAAGTAAAGTTGAACAAAAAGCCCATCAAGATTTAATTTAAAGATCAGCCCATCAAGTCATTGATATACTCAGCTTTTGTTTCGTTTTCCTTGCCAGCATAAAATTTTCAATCTAATTTGGAATCAGCTAATTCATGGGTATGTTGTTGTTGATACAATGTTTCGAGGGTATCACATGCATATTTGCTCAAAAAAGGAATTTTTTTTTTCTAATAATATAGAATTTCACGATAGAAATTCAAAGCAAAAATTCTATTTTCTTCCAATTTTTCTTATCACCGGCTTGAAATTAGTATAAAGTTCTATCATATCACAGAACATAATGTGATATGATAAGATAGAATGCAATAGAAAGAAAATCAAAGGAAACGGGTTACCTACTCTTAATGATCAAAGCAAACCTTTTCATTCCAAATTCTTTTATAGAAGCGACAATTACAGAATTTAAACTCTTCTAATTTTTATTTGTTCGAGTATGAAAATAAATAGTAAATATGATCCATGTAATAAATGCCAAAGTTTCTTTTTGGTCAATTCCAATATGATCCCCATATGCTTCCTTAGGCTAGACTGCTTCCGAAATAACACCTATCGTTAAAAAATAAATTTTATTTTAATTTTTTTAATAGATATTATATTTAATTTATATTTTTTTATTTTTAAAGTATTTTTAATTATTAAAAATAATATTATAAATTATATAATTTATTAAATTTATATATTAAATTTTTTAGTGATTAATTGATAAATTAATTTAAAAAATTTAATTAAAAACTAAAATTAATATAACAGTTAATAAAATTAATGAATTAATTGATAAAGGTGTTAATAGACTGATTAATCAGCCTAAGCTCAATTTTAATTTCAATTATTCAACATCTGATTTTTTTTTATGTTTTAGATTATTTATATTTTTTAAGGGATGGTCTAGCTATAGATATATTTGAGTGTCGCAGTACGCAGACCAAACAGTATGGGCAACTGTGATATGACTGAGTATCAAGGTGTATCAGTTGATTTAACAAGGTACGGTCCTGATTAATCTGATCAGATTTCCTATAATGGCACTTATCTGAGCTAAACCTGTGTTGTATGTTTGGACTTTGGGTCGGATTCAGGCTTTAGGTTGACAGTGAGACCAAAATATTTGAATTATTTATAATTATATTATAAAATCTTTTTAATTGAGAATAAATCATTTACACACCGGAAAGTTGACTTGACAACCCAAGTGGGATCAAGACATTTTAAAATTATTATTATTTTTTGTCTCGTTTTAAAAGGTTAATTATTTTATTTTATTTTATTATATTTTAAATATTTTTTCTGAAATTTTTAAAAAAATTTACACGTTTATTTCTATTTACTGTATATTTTATTAAATATTTTATTTTTTTTTATTTTCAGTTAGAATTAAGTGTAGTGCTTAAAAATAGAAAATGATATTTTTGTCAATTTATATAGTTTTTTTTTATAAAATTTAGATATTTTAATTATTTTTTTAATTTTTGTAAAAAAACAATATTACCTCTTAAAATGATAACGGTACAGAGAGAGTATCATATTAACATGGCTTGTGTGTATAGAAGCAAATTGTATATGAATTGTACGATTTTTTAAAAATTGTATAAGCAAATTAGCCAATATAAGTTTACAATTTTTTAAAATTGACCGCACTAATTTTAATTTTTTAAAACTGAACTCGTTAAAATATTTAAGTCGCACTAATTTTTAATTTTTTAAAACTGAACTCGTTAAAATATTTAAGTGACTCATATTTTTTACGTGAATGAATTTTTTATTAATCGTAATAATTTGAACCCATTTTTGGCCATATACACTAGGGGTGTTTATCGGACGGATTCGGGTGAACCCGACCTGAACCCTGAATTTTCTCATATATCCCAACCCTACCCTACGAATATTTCGGGCCCCTACCCGAATAACCTACACAATTTCGGATCCCACCCGAATAATACGAACAACCCGAATTTATTTTTTTTAATTTTAATTTTTTTTCTTTTATTTTAAATTATTTCAAAGAAAATTCAGGTTAGTTCGGATCGAGTCAACCCGATCTAATTTTACCCGATTATCAAAACGCTGCATTTTGGAAGACAAATATTTGTTTTTCGAGTTGTTCGGGTTAACAAGGGTTTAACCCGATCCGATCCCGAACAAACCCAAAATTCCTAACCCTACCCGAATTTCTTGTTCGGTGCGGGTTGTTCGGGTAGAGCCAGGTTTTGAACACCCCTAATATACACGCACCCCTCTAATCAAAGCTGCAAGACACCAAAAAGCTATAAACATCAGCTTTCTGGCCATCTGCATCTAGGTAGCCAACAAGGTGAGCAAGGCCAAACAACAAAACCCCAAGAACTTGCTCCGGTAAAAAGCCAACAAAAACAATTAAGAATAGCAGAAACAATTAAGAACAACTATGGCTCTGATACACCAAGTAACATCACCTTCACCACCTGTCCTTATAAGTTCAGCAGTCTCCTGCATATGAATGTACATACATACATACATATAATTTAAAAGCTCACACATTTTGGCATTTGTCATCAAGTTCTGAATAAGTATTTAATTTAATAAAACCACATCATGGTTTTTGCCACGCTGCAGCATATGCATCTGTGGATTTACAATTAATTATACTCCAAAACCTGGGAGCCAGCAACGGCAACAGCCTCAACTTTGCTTGAAAGACCCGGCACATGTATGCAACCTACACTAAAAGGAGCTGATACGATTACTACATAGGTATTGCCATTAATATTTCTATGAATATTAACATACACAGACAGATATTATATATATCAACAGGTATATGATATAGAGGCTTGTCAAGTATCATTAGATTGTTCCAATACAAAGATATATGTCAATCAAGTGTGACTAAGGAAACCTATCATTTCTGCAGTATATTTCATAAATCTTGCTATTTTCTGTACACCTGAATACTGGCCATTCTTTGACCCAAAAAGAGCAATGTATGTCAGTCATCTCTAACAAGAACAAAATATGAACAGATGGTTTTCTTACTGGTCCAGCAAGGAAAATGAGTCATCAAAACTAGGCGGGTATCTGATCTCCTTCAGTATGTCCTTGAGCTTGTTGCCTTCAACCATAGCTTCCAAAATTCTATCTCTTTTATCATCATTAATGGTGGCTTTCAGTTTCTTGTGGTTCTTTTCTGATGAATAAAACACCAAATTTGACAATCTCTCCTTCTCGCCTTGCCTGCTATATTTATTTTCTTCCATTCCAGAAGCAATGAGCTGATAAACATACACAACTTTCTTCTGTCCGAGCCTATATGCACGACATATAGCTTGCCTTCCAACTGATGGATTCCAAACGACATCAAGCAAGACAACCCTTGACGCACCCACAAGATTTATCCCTTCTGAGCATGCCTTCATGGTTGCAAGTAGCACTTTTGATTCGTCGTTTTCATCATTGAAACGTTTAATCATTGTAAGTCGTTCATATGTATCAACTGATCCATGCATATATAAGATCTCTTTCCCTTTAATCCATTTGAACCGTTCAGCAAGCTGTTTCTGAATCAACTTTAATGGGTCCAGATATTGGCTGAACACCAAAACCTTTTCATTTAATGCCTTGCTAAGCTTGACCAGTTCCATAAGAAATTTTGTTTTCACCCCAAGTTCTGGATTTGATTTACTCCTTTCTAAAGTACCATATTCAGCAGCAGCAAGCTCTTCTGGCATCAAAGAAGGATGCACAGAGACCACAGAGACTGAATGTTCCCAGCGCAGATAATTATTCTTCTCAATTCCTCCAAGTCTATAATTATTCTTCTCAATTTCTCCAAGTCTATCAAGGAGTTTCTTCTGCAGTTGGCCAGGCTTCAAGATAACAACTGCATCTCTCAGCCCTGGAAGTCTTTGCTGTAGAATATTACCCCGATGTACGTGCACAAATGGCCTAATCATAGATCTAAGTTCCTCCAAACTTTCAGCAGCTTTCATGTCATTGCTAAACTCTTTCCCAATGGAATTAGTAAGAGAATTCCAATTCAACCTTGCTCCATTTTTCTCGGGCTTACAACTGCTATTTTTATGGGAAGAATCTGCAAATTGAGGTCTCACCAAGTGCAGTGTATTGAAGAGCTCTTCAAAGTTATTCTGAAAAGGGGTTCCTGAGAGAATGATGCGCTTTTTGGTTTGGATTTTGGACAAAGCCTTCCAGATAAGACTCTGCTCATTTCGGGGAACATGTCCTTCATCGAGGATTACAAGATCAGGAAACTCAAGCAGGACTTTCCGAATTTTCTGCATAATACCATCTTCTTTCTTTCGCCCAAAATTGCTCTTCTTCTCGTCTTCTATAACAAGATCTTTGAAAAGAGTATAACTAAGGGCAAGCACACTCATTTTACATTTCCAGGAATATAGTTTCACCATTCGTCTCAAATTTATGCTAGGCTGACCAGAATTGACTAGTCCCATAGCAGATGCATTTTCCTTGCCAAAGAACTTTAGTTGGTTCAAATTGTGAAAGGGAATGTTAAAGTTCCATTTCTTGAATTCAGCTTCCCAGGCAAGCAGCAGGCCTTGAGGCGCAATAATCACTGGTCTGCAAGTGGGATACAGTTTCATGTATGTCTGCAGGAAGACAATTGCCAGACGTGTTTTCCCTGTCCCAGGTGCATGTGATATAATACATCCACTCTCATTTTCACAACTCGACGGCTCTTTCAAATTATCCAGATGAATTCCCCCACCAATGTTTTTCCATAGAAATTCAAAACCTTCACGTTGATGTGGATGCAAGTCCCTTCCAATGCCAGGAATGATGCTCCACACTGTGCCTTGCAAATGAGAGCAGAAGTCAGTGCCAGGCTCAGCATCATAATCCATGTCTCGATGATGAAACTCATCAAATGTATCATCTTGCTCCCAATAAGAGTCTTGCCTACATGAATTTCTATAAGGATATTTACACTGCGAGAGATAAAACCAGGTTTCATAAATCAGGTGTCTGAAGCATGCTTTTAGATTTTATAAGATTAAGAACTGACAAAATGAAGCAAAATATGCTATATCCTGCTAGCTTATGCAATATAATTGAAAATCTATGCGTAGCAATCAGATTACTGGACAGTTGCCCATCAAATTTTGCATTAGCTAGGCCAAACAAAAAGAAAATGGTATGTGACTTTGTCCAAATTGCTTCAAATTTGGAATTGCATTGCATTTCAGAGCATTATGTGTAAATGCAATTGAACCATCATACATGCATACTGGTATTAACTTAACATGAGCTAAAGTTCAGTAGAAGATTGTAGAACTTACAAAAGGTGCTGTATAATGTCTGATCTCAGTCTCCACAAAAGAACAAAATTTACATATAATTCCAATCTCTTCATCAAGAACAAGACAATGTTTCCCTTGACGGCATCTGGCAGCAGCAGGAGTAGGTTCAACATTAGTAGAAAGCTCAGCCTCATCAGCGTCCTGCTAATCAACATAAACAGAGGAAAAGATTAAATCAAACTTCCAATCAACACAAATTCTGAGACCAACATGACCAAAAAGTTGCTAACAATTAAAAAAGCAGCAGCAATGATCAACATTCACACCGCTATAAACGGAAACTTTGGTAACATTTGCAGTGTAATTAAATAGTACTCTAATAAATCAAACTATAAAATTATTACATAACCAAAAATTACTTAATAAAGCTATATTCATGTTGGAAAATCACTTAATACAGCTCTAATCAGGTTGGAAAATTAACAACCACAGAATGCAATTAAATTAGATTCAGATAGAATCTGAATCTAACAGAGAAAATAAATCTGCTTACATTTGTGAATTTCAAAGTAATGCATTACTTCAATGAAGCAATAGCTGCAATAACACATGCATGGCACTGCCCAACAGAAGACTTAATGATATTTGAGTGATGATGTCAAGACAGAAAATAATAGCAGCAGTTAATCTTCAGGATGATAAATGAAGAACAAAAGACAACTCTCAACTTCTTATACTTTAAATGGATATATGAAAGAATTAGCATCCCCTTTAGTACTCAAAAGAATAATACAGAGGTGAAATTGGGATAAGTTACCGTTAGGTCATCAGTGATATCATCTGCATACAGAGCAAGAGCCATTTCAGCCCATAATTTATCAATTTCTTTATCCTCTTCGGATTTCTCCCCAGGAATTTTTTCTTCAACTCCAAAAGTGAATTTCAGGGCCAGACTTGGCTGACTCACAGGCTCAACAATTTTATGATCAAGAACTGGTCCTTCTTCATCACCAAACATGGAATTTGCTAGAATTTGGGCAATCTCATGATCATCACAACCACGCTTTCTCTTCCTTTGCCTTGCATTTTTTTCTTTAACTTTTCCCGACTTACTACCTCTAGAAAAATAATCCGAATCCTCTTCCCCATGAACACTATTGGGATCCTTAAGGCTTCCAAGCTTCTTTCTTTTCCCAGAAACCTCAGTTTTGGCTTCCACATTGTAATCTTCATCAGAATCAGAACTCCCTTGACTCTCTGAAATCTCTACAAACTCAATTTCGTGGCTGCCATGACTACTTTCTTCACTACCCACCTTCTCAATATCATGCTCTTCACTTTCAGAAGAAGAAGAAGCATCTAGCACTACATATTCATGCTCTGAATCAGCACTCTCTTCACTCTCTGACGATTCAATATCTACAAACTCATTCTTACTACTACTACTACTACTCCTACCATTACTTTGTTCAACATTCATTCTCACAATCTGTTCAATACCCACCTCCCCATTATCAGATTTCTTTCTCTTCTTCCCTTTATCAAACTCGCAAATCTCCTGTTCCAACATCTCGTCTCGCTTGCTTCGAGTCCTTTTGGCTACAGGCAATAATCTATAATCCATTGTCGATTTCATAAAAAAGTTCCAAAATTTAAGAATATAAGTGATTGCAGAGAGAGACGCAATGCCAAAAAGAGTAAGGAACAAGGTGAGAGAAGTGTGAGGGGTGGAAAGTTGCAGAGAATCAAAGCGAAAAGGGAAGGCAAAAGGGCGCGAAGGGCAAACGTACAGTCGACGGAAAACAGAGCCTGTCGTTTTCTTTGAAGTTTCAGTTTACATGAAAGTTCAATCAATTGTGGCAAGGCAGCAGCAGTAAATTTATTACCCTCCATATTTTGTATCCCAAATTTGCACTTTATACTTTCACAAATTACAAGACAGTTTCTTCCTCCAAAATTTCATAATTTTCTTTTATTTTCTGAAAATTTGCTATATTCAATTTGAATAATACTTGATTCGCTAAATTTCAAACGATTATTTTTTATTTTATTTTTTTAAATTTAAGAAATAAATTTAAATATATATTTATATTTATTATATATTTTATTAAATATTTTTCTTTATTATCATTTTTTATTTTTACTTATAATTAAATGAAATTTTTAAAAATATAAAAGATTATTTTTGTTAATAACTATAATTTTTTTATGAAATTAAAATATTTTAGTTATTTTTGTAATTTTTATTAAAAATAAAAGGCTACCTTATAAAATAGAATGGGAGAGTAGCAATTTAAAAAAAAATCTGAAAACTAAAATAGATAACCTATTAAATATAGATAAAAAAATTAAAAAAAAAAAGAAAAGGAATTAAATGAAAGTTGATGAGTTATTTTCCGATTTATTGGTAATTAGTAATGCATTAATTTCCGGGGCAATTTTAAGAATAATGCATTTTGTAAAATTAATCGGGTTATTAGGATGTTTTATAAAGTATTGGGGAAATTGGGATGTTGACCTCATTTCTACTGGATTAATGGGCGGAAATGGCAGGAGCTTCACGAGGCATGCAGAGAGGTGGCAGGCTGCTCCATTTTCGCTGGAGACTGTGGCGAAAATGACAGTGTGCAGGAGATTGTCCAGCTGCTCCATTTTCACTGGAGATTGCAACAAAAATGGCAGTTGCTCTTCACAAGGCGTGTAGGGCAAGCGGCTCCATTTTTGCTTGAGATTATGGCAAAAATGGGGCATTTTTGCTAAAATCTCTTGCTGAAATGGACAGACTGTTCCCCTACGAGCATACAGTCGCACGCACTAAGCTCCCTCTCTCCAGCTATATATAAGTGGTTTTGAACGGTTTAAAAATTTAGTTTGTTTGTTGAGATTTATAGCCAGTTTATGAAAATTATTGTGAGAGTAATTTTAGTGTGCTATTATGAAAAAATTTACAATCATTTGTTAAGTATGATTCTTGTTATCAGGTAAGTAACTATATTTAAATTTTTCGTTATTTTACTCCTTTAATTTTAGAATGTTTATGTATTAACAGAATTTTAATAATTATTTAATTTGATAAATATCAGGTATTAATTAGATTATAAAAAAAGAAAAATTTGTAAAGTTGCAACGATCATAATATTAAAGGTAAGTATTAAAATAAACTAATGAGCTGATTATTTAGTTGTTGTTATAAGAAAACTTTTAAAATTTTAAAATAGAAATATTATTTTGTTATAACGTAATAATCTAGAAATTTTATAAAATAACATGAATAAATTTAATGTTAAAAAATAATGGTTATAAAATGAAATAAAGTTTAATTTGTAATATAATTTTTGTATCAATTTTATACAATAGATGCTGCAGACATATCTTACTCCAAAAGTCATGATTATGAGCTTATATTATTAAGAATTATGAGCTTATATTAGTGAAAATGTAAGCGTAATTTATAGTAGTATTGTATAATAATAGTATATAAATTAAGCAATTATTATCATTTTGTGTTATTATTAATTGGTTTTCTATATAAAAATTTGAAAATTCTTTTATTTATTTTGACAGTTATTGTAAACGGCAAGTGAGATATTTTTTTATTTTAGATCTCATATTATGTTGTTTTATTTTATGAGAAAAAACTATGGATAAATATTAATTAAAAATTATATAATTGTATTACAAGTTACATATAGACAGAAGATGTCAGGTTATACGGACTTTTACTTGCACAAGGGAGGAAAAATTAGTTATGAAATTGTTGGTTTTTCAGTATGACATATTGGGTCCAGATGCTGTTATGAAGAGAGTAAGATTTAAGAATAAGCCAACCCTTGCTGAATTGAAACATAAAATTCACATTAAGTTTAATTTAGGCGTTAACGATGTGGTTTCAAGGAATTATTTACAAAAGTCAACTGTACAACCGAGGATCGTTATGTTGGACGACGGTAGATTTGGAAGATGATAGTGATATAGATATGATATATGAAAAATTAAGAAAATATGACGATTACACAATAGTTGAATTAATAATTAAAGTGGATGAAGGGAGGTTTGGAGCTAATATGCAGGCAGTATACGAAAACCGATGAGCAGGATAGAAATGATGCAACACAGATGGTAAATATTGATGTAAATCAACAATTTTTTTTTGTGAATGATGTTGGTCCAAGTCAGCCCATGCAGTCCATCAGTAGGGAAAATTTTAAATATTTATCGCAATCAAATTTTTGTCAGTTTGTTAGTGATGTCGGTCATAGTTAGTATGATTGTGATTTCGGGTCCTAGTCAGACAAACCAATTTGTAAGTCAACGTGATGGTGACTTGCTTGTAAGAGAGCGCAGTTTTGACATCAGGACACGGGTTTTTTGCGTCGATCACGTAACTAAATGCCTGATGTATCTAGGAGACAACCTAGACATTCAGCTGGCCTCATGCTTGATGGTTCAACAAGTCAGCCTAGACGGTCTGTTAGCCAGGTGCCTGATGGTCGAATGAGTCAGCGCAGACGTTCAGTGACCCAAATTTTTGATCAATGTATTAGTCAGCCTAGGCGTTCATTGAGTCGACGGGTGGGCAATTTTTTTTAGTAGGTCTATATTTGGCAATAAATCAAGTAGTCATCGAGATGATATGAGTTATCAACAACAAGTAAGGGCGGATGCAAGTCAACCTAGTCAGATAAGACAGTCTGCAAGTCTTCAGGATGACAATCTACTCGGCAATTTCCTTTTTGGCAATAGTCCAAACGTAATTTTAAATGAGGGTCCTAATGTAGATATTGGTGAAAGATGTCATGAATGAACCTATTATAGACGTGGGAGATGTGGATCATTTTGATGATGGGACAGTGAACAATAATTACATTTCACCTGATGACGATATTGAGGTTGACACTGCAATTTGATTGAGGATAGTGATGACTCCAAATTTTTTTATGGTAGTGAGTTAAATGATACACAGTACGTCAGTCCTTTAGCATCAATTGATGTGAGTGGGGATTCACATGAGGCGATCTTCAACTTTCCATCAGAACACTATACAGTCATTGACTTTGATGCAGCCCAAGTGAATATGTTTGAAGTAATACTTGGGATGGATCGTCCGAATTGTCAATTGGTTTGGTTTTCAACAGTAAGGATGAGGTTAAGTCTTGTGTTAAAAAAACTCTATAATGCGAAATGTTGACTTCAAAGTTGTGAAATCCAAGGCAAAATACTGGGTGCTGAGATGTGCAAAGGTCGATATTGGATGCAAGTGGAGGTTAAGAGCAACAAAAAAGGAGAAGAGTCCTTTTTGGACTATCACAAGGTTCGAGGGGACCACATTCATGTCTATCTATTGGTAACCTTTCAAGAGATCATAGAAAATTGGGATCGCATATTATTCGCAATTGTATTATGGGGATGATAGGTAAAAATTCAATTATTTTGCTTCATATCATATTCAACTGATTCATGCATTTAAATAATATACATTTTCTCAACTTAACAAACTTACTAATAAATATATAATTATTTTGTTCATATCACACCTCAACTTATACACACATTTAAAAATTATAAATTTTCTCAACTTAAAAAATTTACAAAAAAAATTAAATTATTTTGCTGCATATAACACTCCACTTATACATACATTTAAATAATATACATTTTCTTTAAAGATAAAACTTGATAAAATTTAAAATATTAACTTACTAATCAAAGGCACCGAATCTTTAACAAAAATAAAATCTTCACTCTTCAATTTTTCACCCTTAAACAGCCAAAAATTAACTTCATCAACCAAATAAAACTCAGCTCGTCTCCCTCTTCAACAAACACAGCAAATGAAACCCAACAAAAATGTCAGAAATAAGGCATTGTTTCTGCCTTAAATTCACATTTTATTGTGCATGCTCATGTACAATTCATTGTGAGCTCGTAAATTGCAAAAATTTTTAGCCATTTCTGCCACAGTCTCTAGCAAAAATGAGCCCCTGCTAACTCTGCTGCACACTACTGCACACCGCCATTTTTGCCACAGTCTCCAAAAAAAATGAAGCAGCCTGCCACCTCTCTGCGCGTCTCGTGAAACTCCTGCCATTTTTTGCCCATTAATCCAGCAAAAATAAGGTTAACATTCCAATTTCTCAAATACTTTTATAAAATTTCCTAATGATTTAATTAATTTCATAAAATGTATTATTCTTAAAATTATCCCTTAATTTCCAACATATAAATAAATAAATAAATCCCAACAAATTTCTTTTGATGAGACTAATAAATAAAAGTAATAATTGCTTTGACTCTTAAAGTGTAAAGTTGAAAGTTGACACGCAAATGTCCAATCCAACCAAAGAGAAGTTGGATGGCAGTTTATGTAATTAAAGAAAAGTTAGGGGCAACAGTAGGGTACAGTGAAAGTAGGAAGTAGGAATTAGAAAGTGAATTTTGGCGTGTGGGAAAGAACAAAAGGGAAACATAAATTCCTTTTCATGGTGCCTTGGTCTATTTGCCTTAACGAGGTAGAATCTCATGTTTCCAATCCTACATTTGCCTTAACGAGGTAGAATTTCATGCTTCCAATCCTTTTCTTTCCTATTTGGTTGGGTTCTATCACAGTATATTTCTTATTCGCTTTTTGAGTATTTGAATCTTATTTATTTTTTTTTATTGAAAAAAACAAGATGATTCGATGCATTAAATATACTGTAAAATTAGTATATTGGTTTGTGAAAAAATAAAATAATAATATTATTTATATAGTTATTCTTTCTTTTACGGCATATCAGTCATTCACAATTCTTGTTTTAATAGTGTTTTTTTAAGTATAAATAAATAATTTTATGACAATCGAAAGTGAAACGACACTCTTGATGTGTTTGGTAGGCCAATCACATTATGAAATTCCATTGTTCTTTTCCATGTGATATTTTTTTAATTTTTAACTATTTTTTAATTTTATCATTTATACGATTTAACGGTCAAAAAAATAAAAAACATATATACAACGGAGTACACTGATAAAAGCCATTATGAATAAAGCAATAGCAATGACATTATGAATAAAGGGTGAAAAGCAAATAAAAAAATATTTATTTGAAAAATTAGTTCAAAATAAAATCAGAATAATTTTTATTTCAATTTTTATTAAAATATAAATAAAAAATATATAATTATAATATTTATTTAAAAGTACTTTATCACTTGGATTGTACATGCATAATGTAGAATTATAATAATATTAATTAATTTTTTTAATCAATGTGAATAGAATTAGACCTGTTTTTATGGGATGAAAAGAATACTATTTTATAATTTTTTATTTGACCTCAACTTTTAGAATAATTTCATGCCTTCAAGTAAATAAAAAATTAAAAATAAATAACACAGAAAAAGGTAGAATAGAAAGCTGATAAAGTTAAAGAACAGCCAAGCTCACACAGTTTCAAACAAGAAAATTCTATCTACTTCATATAACCAGTCAAAAAACACATGATCAGAATCTCCTTAAACCTAAGCTCAATGCTCTTCTTTTATGTTCTGAAAATGTTGGAGAGAGTTTCTCCGTCTTAATCTTCTGTACTCATCCATCTTTCGCATGATGATTAAAGTACTGAGGTTACAATGAAAACTGCTAACAGTCGAACATATGACACGAAATATTTGGCTTCCCTACACAACCCAACGATCTCGATGCCTCAACAGTGGTAATACATGCGAAACCTTCTCTTGATTGCCTTCGCCTGCAAGTACACTAATGCTTTTGATAAACAACATTTCATGGATGCATTTTATTTCCTATAATTTCTTGCATCATCAACCTCAAAGTATTGGAATCTTGTTTCGTTTTTCTGATTAGAACATTATTTTGATGTGAAAGAAAGTAAAAAAGAAAAAAAAGGAATATCGATTTGTGAAATATACCCCAAGAAGTCCGTGATTGAGTTCCAAAGAGATTTGGTAGATCTTTTCCCATGAGTTCTTCCATCTCTGATCCCCTTCTCATCAGTTTCACTTTGGAATGTACCTGGAATGCGTTCTCACATACATAATAAAGCACAGAACCTTAAATACATAAAACCTCCAAACTGTGGCAAAGGCAGAAGGATTTATGTAACATTTAGAAGAGAAAAAAAATCAATATGCAACACTCAAAAATAAAACTGTCATGATATAAAGTGAAATTTTTGGAGTTTTTTGGTCAAAAATGGCATGGAATGAAATCATGGCAATTTTTTTTTCTCTTCCTTTCTAATTATTGTGCGAAAATATGAGAAATTGAATCGAGATGAAACACTCTGAATTTTGTTGTACTTTCTACATGTGTGCTTTCATGACATAATAGGTCAAAATAACAAACAAATAAGGATGAGGGCATTGCTGCATGTTGCTGTTTCCTCAATAATCAGAACAAACACTCACTGAAGGGACTTGGTTTCCGAACATGAAGTGATAGAAAGTCTGGCTATCATATTCTTTCTAGCAGCACTATAACAGAACGTTTCAGATGTAATGTGTGTGAACGTGTGCACATACACACAAAAACAATTTTCCTAGTCATTAACACTCCATGAATCTGACTATGAATCTAACATAAATGCATGACATCAACATGGTAGATGACATCTGAGTACAAAAAGTTAAAAATTACCTAAGAAATGCAGATATGCAAAAAAATTATGAGGAACATGAAGTGTCTATGCTTCATGAAGAATTTTGTAGAACGAGATTTTCTTTATTATCTCAATTACACTAAACAAATAATACAAATAGGTTTATATAGATACAACTAGTATATACGGTAAAATACTATTTTACCCGTTAATTACAAAACTAACTAAAATAAGTAAATTAACCAACACTTCATATTGCAATTATAATTAATTTTAGTAAACACTCCCAGTACCAGAGTTTTTGGAAGAAGCTTCATGCTGTTTGCTGCAAGACTTCAGTGATGCCAATTCCTTAATAAGTGTGCATTCCTTGTCACTGCCACCATTGCATTAAGCTCACATAAAATTTACAATTTCACAACATATTGATAATAACAAATGAATGATGAAAAAGGAGCTGCTACGAAACAAGAACTAAAAAATTGGCATATGAATTCTGTTGGTCCCAAATGTTCCATATGAATTAATATGAACTTGTTACATTACCAAGAAAGAGATGGCTAGAATATTCAAACCTGATATCCTTTGGAATCAAGACATTCACAATAAAGAGATGATCACCACGAACAAAACGTCTATTGATGTCTGGAACTCCCATCTTTGATAGTTTTACTGTCTCACCTGGCTGAATCCCAGAAGGAATCTTAAGATCTTTTACACCATCAACAGTCTCTACCTGAGGTTAGGTAACATATTATCTCAAACATAGTTAATGGTATCATATGAGATTGGCATTAACATTGATAAATTTTATAAGAACTTACATGCATGAACCCCATCCCACAGTTCCAATCAATGAAGTTCAGAATATGAAAAGAATATTATGTACTATTAACCAACTGAAGGAATGATTGAAAAAAAAAAGGAAAAAAAAAACTGAAGGCAAATTCATTATCTGAATCAGGGAGAAAAAATCTGCGCAGGAAATACATGCAAAATTTTAACATAGTAAAAACATCAAATTCAATTGTTTTCCCTCCATGATGTCCTATAACTTCTACAGCTTAGATTAGATGGTTTGATTTGGTTATTTTAAGAGCTGACAATTACTAGGAGAATAAGTAAAACCTCAACAGTGCTCAATTACAAGTTCATAGAGCAGAACTGCATTCTACAGGTGTAATAGAATTGCACGTGGTTACAGAACTCGATATAGGCAAAATTTGACATCAACGATGGTTTACTCTCGTATATTCATTTTAAAGGAATGCAGTGAACATATAAAAATGAAGAAATCAAATGGATGATAAATTCAAAAGAGCTGTAACTAAAATCAATGGCCTCTGATACAATTCTAAGACCGAGCAAACTACACTCATCAAGTTCTGGACTTAATTTCACACCAATCAATGATCAAACTCTTCCAATTTCATTAGTGAATTTAATTTAACATCTGCATCACCATTGCCTGAATTATTAAATATACCAATGAATATCTAACAAGTTTTTCTAAATTATTAACATGTTTACTGGCTGATATTAGGGAGTTGGAGCATGTTTTTCCAGTATATCTTTTAGTAAAGCACTCTGCAAGACATTAGGGACTTGGAGCATGTTTTTCTAAATGGAACCAAAAGTACTTGGAGAAAGTACTTCCTTCTATTGCTACATATTGACAAGGTAACTAAATAACAAGGCATTAGTGCACCATATCATAAAGGTATACAAAAAGTATAAAAAATAAAATGTTCTTAACGTTAAAAATTGCAAAAGACAACAATGGTTCACACTTGAAAACATCAGAAGCAGGAAATCAAATGTAACTAAAATAAAAATTCCAGAAAATGTTTAATAGAGAATCTTGGGTAATGCTAGGAGCCTAGGAAATGTAATTACCTTTAATACAGTCCCTAATATTGCGTCAGTATAATCAACACTAATTTTTGAGTAAAGATTGAGACCATCCCTCCAAATTCCATGCTTTTCGTTGATATGGAGGGTTATAAACAGATCACCCGAAATGCCCCTGCCAAAAGAAGAGAAGATGAAACCAGTTGCATCAATAGTTTCATTAGGATCTAATGTTGCCAGCATTTCACTATTATAAAAGGAAAATAAAGGTGCTGTGAATCTGATCCCTTGCAGAAAGCTAAAGAATAAAGCATAAGAAGAAGACGAAGAAAGTATGAAACAATAAAAAAACTATATCTTTAGGAATTAGAATAGGAAAGTAAATACTCTGCAAGTATTACATATACCACAGATTTAGGAAATAAAGTGATTTGGTAGCATAACCATAGGGATTCATAGAGATCAATCAATTCCTAACTTAGCATCTCTATTTCATATATAAAGACACATATATGAATAAGAAATACACAGTTTTCAGCCCTAAAATATTGGTAAAAATCTTCATTCAAACTCTGTACCTTTTCTTGTCCAAGTTTCCCTCTCCTTGAATTTGCATTGTAGCTCCATTATTGATGCCAGGTGGAATTACTACTTTCATGCTTCGCTTTGAACTTATATTGCCACTGCCACCACACTTTCGGCAGTGATCAGTTACTATCTTGCCATTCCCGCTGCATTTTGAGCAGGTAGATACCTAGAAACATACAGAACCGTGCAACAGTTGTCAATGACATGCAGGCATCATACTGTTATTAGTTATAATTTACAAAGCATTGTCAAAGATTGGAAAAGATGGGCAAGTAGTTTGAATAACAGATGGTTATTATGTCCCATCTATAACTTATATCCACAGGTTCTCCTTCAATAATATAGTTTTCATAAAGAACTTAATTTGATGAATAACCAAAGAAGTTGTACAATTGATTAAAATATTTGACCAATCAAATTTGCTCTCGACACATCAGCCTCAAGAAAAAATAGCCAAAAACAGGTGGATAACAATTTGATATTCTACATTTCAGAAAAAAAAATGACTATCCTAATTTTATGCAAAAAAAAATACATATATATCTAGTCCATTAGCCTCTTTCATTATTTTTAAGTAACCATTTCAAAGAATGCAATATCACTAATTGGCAATCAGATTGCTGTATTTGGAACATTCAGGATACATGTTCTCTGCTTTCAGTGTAGGGCAAGTAGAAGAAATTTCACTAATCTGGCTTCAGTATTGAATTACTGTTAAGTAGTAAAAATGATAAATAAATAAATAAGCAATAATTGCACACAATATTTGTATCAAGATCAGAAAAACCTGATCATCCCTAAGGCTGAGAAATGAAAAATCTAAGCTGCTAGCTCGGATTCAGCCATCATGCCACACAGCACTATCCTAGGATTTGGAAGGAAATGTGAGAACGGGAACAGCACTTTAAATGAACCATCATTTTCACAAACACCAATGGAGTTAACTTGGTGAAATAATAAGGTTGGGTCAAGAGTCCAAATTGCCTAAAGAGTTTCATTGAGAGTGCAACAAGAAGGTTGTGTAAATCATTTTCCGAGCCTGCAAATGGAGAACACCTCATACACTGGGGATAACCTTTAGCAAGAGACTTAAAATGTTTGTGCATGCATATCTAGTAAAGAACAATTGAACTTACCAGCACAACCTCTGACTTATTGAGCAACTTAGGAAACAAAATCAAAATCAGATTTAATGTAATCATTTAGTATCTATAAACAATTCAAATTACCTGTGACATCATTCCAAATGGTGTTCTTTGGGTTTTCATCACTCCTCCACGACCTCCACAATTAGCACAGGTTTGTATGCAACTATCAGATTTTGCACCAGTTCCACCACATTTATCACATGCCTCAAAACCAGAAATTTCAATTTCCCGCTGTGCTCCAAAAATTGATTCTTCGAAGCTCAAATAGAGGTCATACCTACAATGAAATGAAATTAAAGATCAAAAACAATAAGTTCCATAAAGATATTTCATTCTCTTTTCACTGCCAAAGCATGAACTAAACAATTGGACATATAGATAAATTAATCATATACAAGGGGCCCGCAAGAGTATATGACAGACAACAAAAGAAGATTCAGGGGAATAGAGCCTTTAGAATATAAAACTTGAAAATTACAAATTAAATCATAATTGCGAACCAATACAAATACACAACTGAATGCACTCTGCAAGAGTTAAGGTTCTATAAAAGACAAACAAAATATTATAAATACTCAACCACAAACACAATATTTGTCTTCATAACTGGCATACTTATTATGAATTCTAATATTCATCTAAACCACCGCTGTGGGTCCAATAATTTCACCATTGATATACCACAGTAGTAAACAAACATATTAAAGGCACAACAGAGCAGTAAGAGCTATTGGGACCTAAGCACAGGCACACACCCGATAGAGGTGAAGCGTAAAGCCAAAAAAAAAAAAAAAAAAAAACGTATCAAGCTTCTTAATTTAAAACAAATAAGGTTATGCAATAAAATTGGTTTAACCATGACATATATTATACATGAACTGAGCATTAATGTTGTCTAGGACCAAACTAAATATTGAATTAAGATGCTGAACAATATTAGAACACTCCTACAATTAAATAGCAATGGCCACTAGAGCATCCATAACACCTACTCATCATCAAATTGAAAATAAACATTTTCATAATCATTATCTTCAGATCAAAGTTGAACTCCTTCATGTTCTTCATCTTCATCTTCTCTGTACTCTGGAAATAAATATTTAGTGCCCAGGCACACTCAAAAACAGAGCACATCTTTCACAAGATAAGGAGGAGGCTAATGCCTAATGAGCCATAAGCCTAAGTTACACCATTAAGGACACATGAAATGATAAACGGACAGATGAACAAAAAAAATTCAATTCAATTTTAAATAACTCTATAGCACTACAGCCCAACAGGCTATAGCATTTAATATTTACACCACGAGTCCCATCTACTAGAAATTTCATGGCATACAAAATCTCTTCTAGTTCAGCTCAACAAGGATCACTTGTTTGCAGCAGTCTCAGCGCCTCAAAAATTTTCTTCTCTCTCTCTCTCTCTCTCTCTCAGCACATAACACAGATACCTTATTTGCAGCAGTCTCAATACCACCAAAATTTTCTCTCATGTTTGCAACGGTCTCAACTAAACAAGAATTTCTCTCTTCTCCACATGTAAATCCATTGTATCACTAATTCACTTCAAACCCCTCTGCTTTGATGCTTTATGTTTCAATTACTAAAGTGATTGCATAGGTATGCTCTATCTCCCAACTTTTTTCCAAAGAAAAATTAGTTGCACTATATTACTGTTTACCATATCTCTACTGATGTAGTCATACATACCCACATCAACTCACCTCTCAAGCCCATATAATGCAACTCCCTTGGTAATGCTTTGCCTGTCAACTTTATTCATAATTATCCACTCTTTCTACATTTTTTAGTTTGCCGTCATGAAGTACCATGTCAGCAAGCTGATAATATAATCTAGTAAAGCAAGTACTACCACAAAACCAGGGCCAAAAGAGCATTAGGTGTTGAACTGAATTTAGTGCATGTGCAGGGTACAGCCAATTTCCTTTTTCCTTTTGTGAACTCATATCAAAGCAAGAAACAAATATGCTGCTTTACAATATTAAACTAACTAATAAACAATACAGATTGTTACCGAATGTCCAGATCCTGGTATCTCATATCTCGAAAATTGAAGTTCATGCCTCCTGCTTCACCCATTCCTCCAAAGAAGCCATCTGAATCACCAAAAAATGCATTGTATGTCTCAAAAGGATCCATCTGAAAATGATCAAATGGCAAATAAGTAAGCAAATAGTCAAATCATGTATCAGGCAAATTCATCAGCCCCCTGATCTGTATGCCTTCCCCCCCAGTGTAAAAATCAAAGGGATAGAAGTTACCACATATAGCTGATATAACATTAGAGTAGCATGATAAACAAGATAATTTCAGAAGTTGTAGAAGGGCATGAAGTTGATTAAGATCTTACCCCCTGAGAACCAGGGCCTGGCCCATCATATTCTCCTTGCAAACCTGCCTCACCAAAGCGATCATATAAAGATCTTTTTTCATCATCTGATAGGACCTACATGAATGCTTCATCAACACACAAAAGAAAGTGGTACAAAGAGAAAAGGAATGGCAGTAATCCTAGACTGACTATAAATGCAAATATGATAAGTCCTGTATGTGTTGAAAAAGCACAATGTTATTGTTCTATAGATCCTACAAGAACCCAAATCAAGAAGAATTTGTTGGAGCAGAGTGGTAAGAAATTCTCAAAAGGACGAGCAAATACAATCTATTATTTGATTCTAAAATGATCTAATTATGCAATCTTATCATAACATAAGCCACACATGCAAAGTAACTGATTGATTATGACTTGTGGCATAAGACAAAAGTTCATATAAATATGATGGATGAATGAAAATACTAAATTACCAGTCAAAGATTAGAAATGAAATAATGAGGTTAAACCAAACAAGCATCATAAACTAGTACTCAAATTAGTGTTTCGGACAAAGATGACTTACCTCATATGCAGCACTTATCTCTTTGAACTTCTCTTCTGCCCCAGGGCTCTTGTTGAGGTCTGGATGATACTGTTCCAAAACAGGGAGACATCTAAAATCAACAAATCTAGAAACACACTTTTGTTGCAGGCACTTGAAGGAAGCTGTTTGTATCTGGATGATTGCATTTTATTGCAACCATTCATCATGCAGTTCAATCTTTGCAAAATGATTCACATGACATGAACCTTAAGAAAATAGTCAAATTTCAGTTTGGCTCATGAACATTAATTGCCTAACAGACTATCAAGAGCTAATTTCTAGCATTTCATGAGGACTTTGGCCAAAAAAAATATACAATCATGTTGGTTTCAAAACTATTCATCAAACTACTTATTGTGGGCACCAACATCCAGAATTGTATACAAGTAATCCCATTCAAATACATGCAGTTCTTCTCCAAATTTTCCCAACAAAAAGAACAAGTAAAAATTTGAAAATATTATCTGAAAGGTGGTACCAAGTTGAAATTGCATTTTCAGTATTTTTAGTTTTAGTGTTTCATGCAAGGCCTAAGTGCAGCTAGGTGAGGCAATAGTACTGCTTCATTGATGTCCACAGTCATCATTCTAAATCAATATATAAGTATCCTTGAAAAGTTGATATAGAGGTAGAGAAACTTCAAAGCTTCCCGTCGAATAGTGAAAGAAAATATCAAATTGAATTCATTATTTATATCCCGTTAGTGGAGGGAATTTTCAAACCAAGGGAGAGGGAGATAAGCAACATCATGTTCACCAATGCTCCTTCTGAGTCCCTCATATTTACAAACATTCCATCAGCTGGAAACTTTGCCGGCATATCCTTTATCATTCCCCCTTTGTGCAGATCCCAAACCATCGAGGTTGCTTACTCTTCGTCCCACAGCTTCCCAAAGCTATCATCAGCCCCAGACAAATGCGTGAACAAAAATGCTTATCACCTTACATTTTGGTTAGAAAAATGCACAAACTACAATCCCAAATAATTGCTCTTATAAAGACAATCCATTACTTCTTCACCATGCATCTAACCACAAACTTTATACATTCTCATTTCCTATAATTTTTTTCCTTTTCTAAAGATGAAGGCAAACTGCAGACATGCCACTGTGAGCAATAAGAACCCCATACACGACAGAGCACCAGCAAGTAAAGTGGAGCCAACACAATCAAGTTGCATAATCCAGAAAACAGAACTTAAAGCAAATAAATTTAATAAAAATAAACAATCGTCTAGCTTCTCAGGAATCAAACAATTCAAAAACCAGAAAGAGATACCCAAAAAAGTAAAAAGCAAACTAACCTTGCGGGCAAGCTTCCTATAGGAGGACTTAATTTCCTGCAAAGTGGCATTCCTTTTAACATTCAAAGTGGAATAGTGATCAGAGGCAGCTGCTCTGATGACCCAGCTGAAACGAGGGCGTTTCCCATTGGAGAAACCGAGATTGGGGTTAAAGAAATGAGCTTTTGTGCCAAAGAAACTTGAAGAAGTGGAATTAAAGCGCAGATTTTGGGAACCAAAAGAAGCTGGAAATGAAAGGTCCGATATGGGTTTTAGATTGGCATAGCAGGGTACTTGGGCCACGGGCATTGTTAGAAGGAGACACAGAGAAATCGGGAAACCAATGAATCTGCATAATATAATCCGCCAATGGAAGGTTTTTGGGGGGGTTTTGAAGTCTTTGGCGTAGGTTTTCTGTTTTAACCGAACCGAGCCAAAAATAACTAAAACCAGAAGTTTGTAATATGAAATTATAAATTGAAACTCATATAAATTTTAGGCTAGCTATGCAAAAAATAATGTTTACCAAATAAATCAATTTTATTATTAATATTTAGTTATATATAATATTAATTTGAAAGTTATCAAAATAGTAAAATTTTGCCCAAAATGAAACCGTCAATTTGACCAAATTCCGTCAAAATTATATAATGTTTGTATGTCAGCAATCAAAAGATGAAATACGGTTAAACTAACAATTTGATTACTTTAAGAAAAAAATTATACTATTTTTGTAACTTTAGAAATAAAATTGCACGTAACTAAACGTTAGAGATAAATTTGCTTTTTTTTGTAAACATTAACAATATTTTTGCACATTAAGTATAAATTTTAATAGAACCGAATTGAAAATTAAAATTAAATAAATAATTAATTTTAAATTTTTTTATTAAGTAACATGATGTTATTTTAATCATTTTTTTTATTTTTTAATAAATTAAATCTATAAATTAAATTTTATATATTTTTAATAATTAAAATTAAATTAAATAATTAATGCACACTCCTTAGCACAATATTTTAAGACTCGGATACAATGCACACATTAGTATACACATATTTAAACCATTTAATCATACGGACACATATAATCTTACGGTTTATATGCACGCATACTGAATTATTACTTTTAAATATTACACGTAATTTTTTACTCCCTTCAACTTCAACTTTATTAAAGTAAATTTTTTATTTTTGAATGTCGATTGGTAGTTTAGTGCACAAATGTATATAGTGTGCACGTATTTATACAATCCGTTAAAATGCTTGCTTGCAATCGACAGTATAGATACAAGCACACTATATGTGTTCGCAATCGAACAATACAAACATACGTATACTGTATTGCATCCGCAGGTCATATCATATAACTTTGATATTATATAATTTATATGGCACAATCAAATAAAATTAATTTAGAAATCAAATAAAAAAAATAAAAAACAATTTGATTGTACTACGTGGTATCCGGGAGATAAGGAATTCATTTGAAGAGAGTTTGAAGGGGTAAGAAATCAATTACTAGGTGTACAATGATTTTTTCAGAACCAAGTTTTGGAGAGTTTTTATGCTATATCTTTCGTTCAATTAAAAGAAAAATGCATGGACTACATACATATTTTTAATGTGGAAAAATTCATAATTTAGTCCCTAAATTTTAATATTTTTACACATTAAATTTCTATATTTTTACTGGCTTATTTAACTTTTACGTATTTAACTTTTAAAACTACACAATGGGTTCATGAATTTATCTATTAAAACACGTTAAGTCCAAACGGATGTTTCAAACAATAGCATTCTGCTAAAATACACGCAACTTTAACCGAGCGTGAATTATACTGTCGTTTGTACTGTTCATTTTGGACTTAATGTATTATTCTCAAAAAATTCGAGAACTTAATTTGTAGTTTTGAAAATATAGGAATCCAATATGCAAAATTATTAAAACAGAGGGACTAAAGTATAAGTTTTCCCTTTTCAATGTAGTACTACAAAAAGGAAAACAAGTCAATTTCACCCTCTCCATGCCTAATTCTATAGTACAATTTGTTGTACAACTATGAATTCCCATTGTATGGCAATAACACAAAAAGAGTAGTACTAACAATGATGTGCAGTACATTTGGGAAAGGTCCTAGATATATTTCATGTGGTTATAAATAGAGCACAAATAATTCAGATTAGTTGTCCAAATTGCAACGGAAAAGAAAGAGGGAGCTTGAATGTGGAGGATTCCTACAGGAGCGACCTCAGATCACATGTGGACACTCCCACATATAATCTTTTCTCCTCCTTTTTTGGGTTATATTTTGTGCTTCTATGTGTTCTCAGGTCGCCCCTGCCGGGCTTTCTTCCACCGCAGGATCTAATATTATCATCAATGAATCGACTCTAGCCGTTGATTGTTTGACAACCTGGTAAGTCAGCAAATATTATTATTTTACATAGTGAGTAATATTTTTTTAATATAATTTTAAAAATGTACAATTTGGCACTTGTATTCTTTTCATAATTTTCAATTTGCTCCAAAATTGATTTTCGAACAAATTGGTGCTTAATTTTTTTTCCCATGAATTTAATTAAAAAAAATCATCACATAATGAGATATAGTGCACAAACGCATAATTACTTCTAAATGTTGCACTCCGTTTTACTTTATTAAAGTAAATTTTTTATTTTTGGATGTCGAATGATAGCTTAGTGCACAAACGCATGTGGTGTACATGTATTTATACTGTTAGTTAAAATTCGTACTTGCAATTGATAGTATAGATGCAAGCACCCTTTATGTACTTGCGATCGAACGGTGTAGATATACATATACCATATGTATCTGCAGATCATATCATAACCTCAATATTATATCACACAATAAAATAAAATTAATTTAGAAATAAAATAAAAAAAATCAAATACAATTTGATTGTACTGCGTGGTATCCGGGGAGATGAATAATTCATTTGAAGAAAGTTTAAAGGGGTAAGAAATCAATTACTAGGTGTATAATGATTTTTCTAGAACCAAGTTTTGGAGTGTTTTTATGCTCTATCTTTCATTCAATTAAAAAAAAAAAATCCATGGACTACATACAAATTTTCAATGTAGTACTACAAGAAGGAAAATAAGTCAATTTCACCCTCTCCATGCCTAATTCAATAGTACCATGGATTCCCATCGTATAGCTATTAGCATTAGAAAGAAAGTAGTACTACTACTATGGTGTGTAGTACATTTGGTAAAGGTATCACTCAATCTATTTCATGTCGCTATATATAGAGCACAAATAATTCAGATTAATGGTCCAAATTGCAACACAAAAGAGAGAGAGCTTCAACGTAGAGGATTCCTACAGGAGCAACCTCAGATCACATGTGAACACTCCCACATATAATCTTTTCTCCTATCTCATGGGGTTATATTTTTGTGCTTTTATGCGTTCTCAGGTCGCCCCTGCCGGGCTTTCTTCCACCGCAGGATCTAATCTTATCATCAATGAACCAACTGTAGCCAAGTCAGCAAATATTCTTTCGATCTTTTGCCTTGTATTTTCCACGTACATTTTATTATTTTACATTGTGAGGAATATATTTAAAAAAAAAAATAGAATTTGAAAAATGTACAATTTGGCATTTGTATTCTTTTCATAATTTTGCTCTAAATTTGATTTTATCTTTTTTTTCCCCATCTCAAAAAAAAAAAACAAACTTATATTTCATCTGTATCCTTTTTATTTTTGCACCATTCATTTTTTAATTGTAATAATAAAAATTCTTTTTCATCACTCAATATTAATAGCAGTAGAAATTAAGTATTCATCCGATGTATACATCTATATGTACTATTAGATTAAAAAATAATAATTTTCTTTTATCTCCTGGTAGAAATTGGGTATTCATCCAATTTGTTTATACAAGAATTAAATACATTTAAAAATAATTTAGACTACATAAAAAAAAACGAATAATTGGAAAAATTGGTCATCCACAATAAGAATATACACAACATAATCGAATTAAAAAAATATATTACATAGTCAACTACACAAATTTTCAATCCAACCGATTCTTCTATTGTCAGCCATCAAAACAAATTTTGTTCTCCAGTTTAAATCATCGAACTTATCCGCTGCTTTGTAGAACCTGTCACTAGAAATATCATTCATTCCATTCAAAATATACATACATGCCTCTAGAGAATACGGATCAGTATCAACACTTGTAGTTTGATTGCCATTTGCTCCAGCACTCGTAGCTTGATTGCTATCTGCTCCAGCACTTGAACTAGCTGGACCCCTTTCCAAATCTGATAAGAGCCCATCTTCAAATTTACACGTCTCGATCAGCTGTCTGACATCTTCAATACATTTTTTCACATTGTCTCTGAATATTGCATAAAGATATTCACTACACCAGCTTCGTTCGAAGATAATTTTGACCGTACTCTCTACATCATCTACATCATTAAGCCATTCAACAACGTTCTTTACCTTATTAGGACATGGCAGAACAAGTTGTGCCTTCACGGTGTCTCTCATGTCTTTCAGTTTATTCCATTTTTTTTTGAGAGTTCGCTTTCTTTCGCTTAAGTTCATAATGCAATCACCGAGTCCGCCCAATCCTTTATCTATCGCTTTCTCAAGCCCTTTGTGAAATATCTTCTCCACAGCTGATATCAAAAATATTAAAAATAAATAAATAAATAAATAAATAAATAAATAAATAAGAAGGCTTATACTACTACAGATTGTTTAAATAAAATAGAAATTCTTGCAATGAAGAATCAAATAAATTAACAGGCTTTATCTACTCTTTGTGAAATATCTTCTCCACAGCTGATATCAAAAATAAATAAATAAATAAATAAGAAGGCTTATACTACTACAGATTTTGTTTAAATAAAATAGAAATTCTTGCAATGAAGAATCAAATAAATTAACAGGCTTTATCTACTCTTTGTGAAATATCTTCTCCACAGCTGATATCAAAAATATCAAAAATAAATAAATAAATAAATAAGAAGGCTTATACTACTACAGATCTTGTTTAAATAAAATAGAAATTCTTGCAATGAAGAATCAAATAAATTAACAGGCTTTATCTACTCATTAAAAACTACAACTCTGGCAATCGATCTGCGAAAAATATATGATAACTTATGAGAAATCGTGGAAGAATTTTTATGAAAATTACCTCTGGATATACTCGATCTTTTGCACTTTCGATCTTCGTCCGATGGTCTGCACTTTCGATCTTCGTCCGATGGTCTACACTTTCGATCTGCATGTACGTACTTGTGAATCAGTATTGTATAATATAATTGTCAAGAACCAACAGAGATCAAATTTATAAAAGAAAGAAAACCATACCTGGCGATGCCATAACAAAAACAAGAAGACTCTCTTACAGAGAAAAGAAAACCTTGTCCGTCGCCTAATGACCGGCTGTAAAGTGAAGATGCGGATCCTAGTAGATTTTGTTCGGTCGATTCCGGGAGCAACGATGAGCACAAATAATGAAGATCTATGACGGCAGCAATGGGTCGCGGGCTAAACTTTCACACAAACTCTAGCCACGTGCCGCGCTTGCAAAAACACTTCAAAGAATGCCAGTAAGCCTTCCCACAAATGCTCGACTTAGACAACTTGAGTAAGGCAACCAAGCTACCGAGTAAATAAGAGAGCACACTGGATAATGTAGTGCTTTATATAGGGAAGGCTAAATGATCCAACGGTGCATATTAATCATCTAGAATTCTCCAGACTCTATGAAACCATTGTTATTAAAATCGCCGAATCTGTGGATTTAACATGGCCAGTTTAGACGCTGGCCCAAAATCCATTCTAATAAAGCCCACTTTATTGTAAAAGAATCAAGCCGTTGATGTGTTGGGTGTGCATGGATGCATTAATTGGGCCATTGATAATTATTTTTTTAACCAGTATATATATCCAATATTATCACATAAAAAATTGTCAATAAATAGTAACATATAATATTATCTAAGTAATATTTTGAGAGTGAAATTAATAAAAAGTACTTAACATGAAAATACTAAAAAAATATAGATAAAAACACATAACAAATTTTTGTTTATATAAGAGAGAAAAAGTTAAAACATTATAAAAAAGATAATGTAGTGCTTTATAGAACGAAGGCTAAATGATCCAACGGTGCATATTAATCATCTAGAATTCTCCAGACTCTATGAAACCATAGATATTAAAATCGGACCGAATCTGTTGATTTAACAGGTTTAATTGTAAACCGACAGGCCAGCTAATTAGTTCAACTACTGAAAACCAAATTAGTAAAAAATTGAATTAACCGAAAAAATTGAATTGAACCGGACAAAATCGATTTTTTTACTAAAAAGTGTAAAAAATTATTATTTTTTGTATATTTTCACTCACCCACCCATATATATATATATATATATATATATATATATATATATATATATATATATATTCATTATTTATTTATTTGAAGAAATTAATATTTTAAATTTTAAGTATATCACTTAATAATTTAATATACTTATTATATTTTTTATTCATTGTAATCAAATATATATAATTTTGATTATTTATTTATTTGAAAAAATTAATATTTTAAATTCTAAATATATCACTTAATAATTTTATATACTTATTATTTATTTGGATTATTATAATATTATATTAAATTATTAAATAATATTTTTAGAATTTAAAATACTATTTTTTAAAATAAATAAATAATGAAAATTTAAAAAAATATATATATATATATATTAAAATTTTATTATTTATTTATTTAAAAAATTAGTATTTTAAATTCAAAAAATGTCACTTAATAATTTAATATACTTATTATCTATTTAAATTTATTATAATTAAATATAATTATACTTATATATGCGAGGTTAATATTTTTTGTGTTTACTTCATTAGTACTCCATCTAAACATGAAATTATTTTCATGATATGATTGTATTTTTATGTTTCTAACATATGATATTCAAAAATTCATATTTAATCACTTGTAATAATAAAATTAAAATTATATTTTGTAATTTATTATTAGAATATTTATGATATATATTTAATGTTTGATAAATATTTTTTAATTTTTATACAGTAATATTTAAAAAAATTATAATAATTATAATATTTTAAAAATAAAAAAAATTTGGTTGAATCTGGTTGAATCACAAACTCTCAATTTTGTTAATTTTTTATCCGATCCGATTTTAATAACATTGTATGCAACATTCTAAAGAATATTATAGAATTCTAAAGAATAATCTACGCATATAAAAGCCTACCAAACCCTATTTGACTAGGCCAAGAAGGAAAATTACGTGGCAAATGGCAGATGAGCTACAAAGTGAAGTGGAACATTTATTTGTTTTTCTTATAGAAAATAACTTATAATTTAAATGTTTAAAATTTGGTTATTTTTCCAAATATATAATTATATATAAAAAAAGTAAAAAAATGATATAGGATAAAAAAAAATATGTAAAAAATTCTTACACTTGATTTCCTGCATAGAGCAAAACATCTTCAACATCTGATTCGCAATTCTATACTGTCTCCTTAACATTCCCATGTACCTAATATAAAAGGAACATCATAATTAGTTCCACTCATGTTACCATGGCTGTCATAATGAATATCAGAAATAGATGGAGTGTTAATTATAGTAGATTACCATTGTTAATTAATCATCAGCAAAACAATCTCCAGCTTGAGCTTACTTCAGTTGATTGATCTTGTTCTATTTCTTTGTTGAAGCTCATCCATTAGTAGATGTGCTACTGATTTGTACCCCATTTCTAGAGCTTCAGAGGTAAATATATCACATTACAAATCAGTACAATATTCTTAATTAGTCAGGTAAATGAGGAATCGCAATAGCAAACATATGCATGCAAATGGAACTATTTGCAGGACACTTCTGGTCCAAATAATAAGGGATGAGCATTCAGTCGGTCTGGTGTGAAAATTATCAAAACAACCAAACCGACCAAACTTTCATTGCATAATCGATCTCAAAAATCAAATGGACCGAATCAATTGAAGTTTTTATTAAAAAAAACTGAATTAACTAAATAAACTAAACTCTCAGCAGCTCAGTTCTGCCTTTGGTTTCAGTTTGGTTTTGAATATCCCTACTAGACATGATACTCAAAATTATGTAACTAGGAAAGTAAGTGAATGAAAGATTAACTCTATATATTGCAATCCCTGTTGGGGCCATCTTTCTCTTCTTTAAGCAGAATGAACTGTATTTGGGAAATGAAAGATGCTAAGAATCAAAGAAAACTCATCAACTGTGATTCTGCAATTGCAAGGGGGAAATAGGATTCACATACCTGTTACATATCCAATAAGGGTTAGTTCCTCTTTCCTCTATGCAATGAGGACACATCCATTCCTTGTTCTCCCTTACCTCTTCTAATTCTAGCCAGACATCATCACCAAATTTTTAGAATACAAGATTGATTTTAGTACACTTTATGGGCATCATATATACTATTTTGCAGAATATGCATAGTTGTTATACATCTTTATAATCAAATAATGAGTTTCTTAAAGTCTCTAGTGGAAGAATGTGGAAGGATTTGTAGGAATTACCTTCACCATATCTAACCTTGAGACAAGCCCTGCAGAAAACACCATTTGTGGAATGGCACTTTGAGCAATCTGTTTTTCCTGTTGAAGGAAAAAAGATACGAAAACCATAAGTAGATAGTAAATAAACAAGTTGCCAATTGGAGACTATGATTTGAAATCAAAGCTAACCTATGCATGGTTGATCTGGATCAAGATTACTGCATCTTTTACAATCTTCTTCTCCACACAATTTCTTTTGCCTATAAATCACCATCATCATCAATACTAGCAACTCAAATGAACACATACTTCATACATTAATTAGCTCCTAATAAAAATCAGTCAAATGATTAAAAGGAAACCTAACAATAATGTAGTAAATGACCTGTAGAAATTGCAGTAAGGTTATTTTGCCTATAACCATCATAATCACTAATAGCAACTCAAATGCACACATAAATAGTGCAATAATGAACTCCTAATAAAAAAATCAGTTAAATGATAGGAGGAAACAATAATGTAGTAAAATGACCTGCAGAAAAGGTAGCAAATTTCTTTCGCCTATAAATTATCATCTTCATCACTAATAGCAACTTAAATGCACATATAACTTCTACACTATTAGCTCCTAATAAAAAAATCAGATAAATAAAAAGAGGAAAGAGATAGCAGCAAAATTCTTTTGCCTATAAATCACCATCATCATCACTAATTGCAACTCAAATGCACACATAACTGATACTCTAATTAGCTCCTGATAAAAAAAAAAAGCCAGTTAAATGATAGCAGGAAAGCAACAAGAATGTAGTAAAATGACCAGCAGAAATGGCAGCAAATCCCAATAACAGGATCATAGATTGCGCCCCTGCCTTTGCTACTGCAACGCCTAGCAGAAGCCTCAGGAGAAAGAGTCATTTCACCCTTTATCTTCACCAATGGAAAATTTGCAGGTCTTTTCTCTTCCTCTGAACTCTCTTCTTCACTATAATAACCATCATTTCGTTTGCTTTTTTTCACTACTACTACAAATCGAAGAATTAACTAAGAACAATGAAATCAATGCTTTCTCTGAAACCAAAAGGAGAAACAAGAAATTACTGTCACTACAGGAAATGGGTTCACCAGAGATTCCTCCCAGCCGATTAGAACGCCGCAAAGGCAGAGCCTTTACAGGTGAGTCGATGGCAATATGCTTCAATCGATCAGAGCGACGCAAATTTGTCGTCTCATAAACTCTTTTAACACATTTTCTCTAGGGGGTATTGCCGTTTTTCACTGATTTTGCAGATGAAGTGAGGGATCGAAGATCAGAGATGGTTTTTTCTAGTCCTAGAGAAGCCAATCGAGCCTGTAGAAGAGAAAATATTACATTCTTTTTTCCTAGAACGAATTACAGAAACCAAAAGAGAGAAAGGTACCTGGTTCTCTAAGATGCGAGCATTTCTAAGATTTTCATAGTCACATCTGGTTTTAAGCCTCCCCATTGATTTTTCTGCTTCAAATTCTCAATCAGAGGGAAACGGAAAGTGTTTGTTGATATGTTCCCAAAGGGTTGTTTTCACTTATCTGTAGTTTGAGTTTCGAAAATGGTAGGATGACAGGAAATGACAGTGGGCTCACTTCTGTTTGTCAGTGCTAAGCTAACGGTCGATTTTTGAATTTGAAACTTACCATGCTAATCAGTTTTAGAAAAATTTTCGAAAAACAGTGTTAAGTTTATCTCCATTTTGCTTTTTAATTATTTTTAAATTTAAAAATCTTTGCATATATACTAAAATTTGTATTAAAATTAGTAACACTATTTCAATAATTAAAAAGAACAATTATAAGAACATTTTAGTATTCTCAAAAAAAAAATAACATTTTATTATTAATTTGAATGATCATAAATGTATTTTTTTCTTTTTTTGCTTTAGAAACAATTTAAGGGATAAAATAATATATTTTCTTTAAGTTCTAATTTTGTTTGACTTTTGAGTTTTAAATAAATGCATTTTTTATGTTATTATTTTTTTTTCCTATCAAAACAACAATATTTTTAGTGTGTTAACCGTTAAATCAGCTATATATATATATATATAAACAAAAATAATCCATTAAGACAACAAGAATCAAATACAAAAAAGAAATAGCAATCCAAACCAATTGAAGACACAAAATTAACACAGCTACTATATTTTACACATTATTTTTTAATTGACTTGATTTATAGAATTTCATAAATCAAATATAGACATGATTTAGTATTAAACCTAGCCATATAATCTAGAGGAAATTATGTGATTTAACACCTTTTTAATTCTTCTTTTAAAAAGCCCAACTTTGTTTTTCTTATTGAAACTTTATGTAATAGGGAGAGGCTTAATAATCTAAAGTAGGAGTGTGCAAAAACCGAACCGATCCGATTAATTCGAACCGAACCGACCAATTTTGGTGGGATTAATTTGGTTAATAGGGTCGGTTTGGTTTTTGATATTATGTATGCTTCGAGTCGGGTGAATCCGACTAATCCAACCGAACAACCCGATTTTTTAAATATAAAAATAAAAAAACTAATTTCTCTACCATATTAATTAATATATAATATATATTTAAGGTAATTTTGAAACTGTTAGTTTGTTTTATTTTTAAAATATTTTTATGGCATTTAATATTATTTATTTGTATTAATTTATGATTTTAATTTAAATATGTAAATTAAAAAAAAATAAAATTTGGGTTATTCGGGTTGAGGCCCGAAAAAAAAAAAAAGATTAATCGGGTAGATGCTCGATATTTATATAGAGTAGGATCGGATGAGAAAAATATAAGAATTTTGGGTTAATGACCCGAACTTGAACCGATGCACACCCCTAATCTAAAGACTCTTTTGGGATATGAAGGCCTTTTTTTTGTGTGGACCCTGTTGGTCGTAGTGGAGGCCTAGCTCTTTTGTGGAAAAACAAAAATGATGCTAAGCATATTGGATACTCTAAGTATCACATTGATATTGAAGTGTGTATTAAGAGGCTTAAGGGATGGAGGTTAACGGGCTTCTATGGTGAGCCCAATAGAGGTCATCGGCCTATTACATGGGATCTGTCGGCTCTTCTTGCTAACAAATCCAATTTGTCGTAGTGTGTTGTTGACGATTTCAACGATATCTTGGATCCTCGTGAAAACCATCTCGTCTTATAGATGGTTTTAAAAGATTGGTTATGGAAGCAAATCTTATTGACTTGGGGATGATGGGATACCAGTTTACTTGGTCAAAAGGGAGTGATGCAAATGGTTGGATCGAGGAGAGACTGGATCGCGCTTTGGCTACTAGTGCGTGGATTGATACTTTTCCCTTGTACAAGGCTAGCAATCTCAACCAATCTTCATCTGATCACGGTCCAATCTTTATTGATCTGGTTGCTACGGATTCTCCTAGAACACCCCCTAACTACTACTTTATTATTATTTTTTTTCTTATTGATCTAATTTTTAATTAGAAATATTATATTCGAACTTTGTATATGAATTTAAAATGAAAATTTATAAATTTAGACTTAATGGGTATAATATTTATAATATGCCATATTTGTATTATTTCTGCATATCTTGATTTTCAATGAAAATTTCGTGAAGACGAACAGATTGGCAAATAATTCATTTGCCAATTTAATTAATATAAACTTGGAGACATTAGTCAGTCCTTCCAGACCTAATGCAAATTTATTAATATAATTCTATTAAAAAAAAAACATCTCAATGTCCGCATGCGTTCTTTACTTCGACAAATCATAATCAGCATATATAGAGTTTTCAATTCTCAAAAAAGAAAAAAAAAATCTAAATATTCCGGTGGTTTTTTTTATTTTTTTGAAATTGATGCTTTCTGCTAAAAATAGCCACATATTTTGAAACATTACCAAGTCCTTTTCTTTCTTTCTTTCTTTTTTGGCATTTTTTTACTATTTCTGAAATGATATTGCGGTAATTCTAGCAAAAACAGTACTGCACTGAGTTGCAAATTAGGGATGATTAGTGATTAAGGCTTCAAAATCTGTCAGTTTTAGCTTTTATAAATGGGAGAATCAAAACATAAACCAAATAGAGGCGGTTTTGCTTTTGATTTTGCATGGTTTTGGTTCAACTGCTAGCAACTATTAATATGTTTTTTTGTTTAGGTTACGATATGGAACAATGAACCGTTAACCACGGTTTGATTCAATTTTGACTGGTTCAATTTAGCTGTAATAGAGCATCATCAATCATTATATGTATAGGACTTGCAATTCAGAAGAAAGACTATTTTTACCGAAAACAAAACATGCTGGGAGCAACTTTATCCACAAACTGTTTCTGTGGCTAAGAGTTAGTGGAATAGAGTGAAATCATTGAAGTCTTGAAGATGGGGACAGGAAGAGTATTTTGTGATGATGGTGAAGAAGCTTTTGTTATAATTTCGTCCTTTGAGGGACAAGAGGAGGTGCGTTTGTAATGGAGATTCTAAGTGATGGAATCTGTAAGGAAACTACAGTAGACATATGGAGTTTCATGGAACTTCATCACTTTGTCCTCTCTCTCTCTCTCTCTCCTTTGTTGATACCAATGAGTTGACATGATAATCCCTATCTCCATTATTGATGATGGAGTTGTTAGGGGGACAACAACCTTTTTTATATAAAAAGAGAAAAGATTAAGATGTCCCATTCGTAGTCACTATTTGTACTAATCACTTCCATTAAAACTCTAATCAAACGCCACACTACTCCCTTGGGATAAAGAACGCATTTGAGATGGTTTCGATACGTGATGTGTCGGTTTTGGGTGCGTCTGCGTTCATCTGTACCGTCCAATCGCGAATATTATTCGATTATGAGGATATGCATGCACACCGTATCAATACTCCTAGATTTTTAGGTGGTCCAGCTAAAACAATGTAATAATTTATTAGAATAGAATAGACAGAAGTAGTGATGGGTGCAATTTGTTTTGCAAACCAAAATAATTGACAATTGAAATTTAGTAACCATATTTTAGTAATAGCTGAACTAAACAAATAACTAAAATTATGCCATATCACGAGTTGATTATATCCGTTGTTATCAAATTTTGCAACTTATAACGAAATAATTATAATAAAATAATTTATATCATATAAATTATCAAAATTTTACTTTATTTTAATTAAAATAAAAGTAATTTAAAAATTATTTATTTATATTATAAGAGTAGCAGTCAAGTAAGCTACATATTATTGCTATATCATTTTAACATCAATTAACATATTATAATTAATTACCTAATTTTTTTTATTTTATGTACATATTATTTTTTTTTATGTTTATATGATTACATAAGGTTTTTTTCATATGATGGTTTAACTTATAAAATTGATTAATCGTAAAATAATATGATAATCTTACATAACGTGTTTAACTGTCATTCTGATGAAATAAAAAATTATTTTTTAAAATTATTTTTACTTTAATTAAAATAAAATAAAACTTTAATAATTTTTGATAATTTTTGTATTGTAAATTATTTTAGTGTAACTATTTAATCATAAATTCAAATATTCAATGACCACTGTAACGCCCCACAAAAAAAAAAAAACGGAAGAGGAGAAAAGGGAGAGAAGACCGAACCAGGGAAAGGGGAAGAAGAAGAAGGGAAGGAGAGGAAGGGGAGGCGCTGCCGCCGATCAGCGGCGCCTGCGCCGGCGATCGGCGCGGCTGCCACCGCCTCCTCGCCGTCCCTTCCCCTTCGGTGAGGTTACGGTTTAGTTTTTGGTTTTTCTCTCTCCTGGCCGAAGACTCTTTCTCTTTTACCGGCGAGTCCCGACGCCGGATGAGGGAGCCGATCACACCGGCGGACTCACAAGGGGGAGGCGGTCCTTTTGGTGGTCACCGATCGTCCTAACTCGCCGGCATTGAGGAGATCGGAAATGGGTTGCCGCCACCTTCCGGCGCGATTTCCGGCGAATTGAGAAGGCGGTTTGGCGCGTGACCACCACCGGCAAACTTGGGGTGGCTCGATCTACCTGTGGTGAGCTTCGGTGTATTTTCCGGCGAGTCTCCGGCGGAGCTCCGGCGACCGGTCCGGCGAGCCAATGATGACAAAATGCAGAAAAATGCGGAAATCGACTTTAACGGGTATGTGAATACAAACTACCCTTAATTTCATTAAATTTTGAATTTTATGGTGAATTTTATATTATGTAAGTATATAAATTTAGGAATTAATGGGAAACAATTTGAGTTAATATTAGAAAATAATGAAATAGCATGAAATGGATGAGAATAGAAGAAGAAATTAAGTAATTAGTTTGGGAAGCTAAGTGATGCCTAATGATGCACATGAAAGCATTAAATGAAATATGGTGATTTATTATAAATTAAGTGCAAATATAACATCCTAGTTGTAAAAGATACGTGATATGATGGAATTAAGTTAAAGATAATATATGAGTATGAAATTATAAATACAACATAATGGTATGTGTGAAGGTAACAAAAAGACATTAAAATAAATTAAGTGTTAATTGATATATATATATATATACTAACATACATTGATGTTAGAAACATAAATAGCATCAAACAAAGTATGAAGAGATTCATGAGCGTTAAAAATTAATATGTTAGTTGAATTGTATATAGTGATATATGAAGTGAATAATTGATATAAAATAGTACTTTGCGTATAAAAAAAATGTTATATTAACTTAGAGAAGTATAATTAGAATAATTCAAGTTAACTAACTTATTTACATAAGTGCACTAAAAATATATATACATATTTAGTAATGTAACATGGTGTGACTATATATATAAGTAAGCAAAAGAGTGAAATAAATTAATAATGTGATGAAGTGACGTAAGATGAATAGTTAATAAATTGAGTTGAAAAAAAATAGTAGAGTAGAGCACTACGGTGCCT
Source organism: Excoecaria agallocha (assembly GCA_037975025.1). Classification (NCBI taxonomy): domain Eukaryota; kingdom Viridiplantae; phylum Streptophyta; class Magnoliopsida; order Malpighiales; family Euphorbiaceae; genus Excoecaria; species Excoecaria agallocha. Next base: position 395,868 of record CM075818.1, on the reverse strand, counting down.
ACAATAGTAAATGATGTTGTTGATGAATCAACGAAGGAATAATGATGAAATGAAGTTATTAAAGATAAGGAAAACGACCGGTATCCTGGATATATATATATAATGCTAATACATGTAGATACTATTTAATGGTAATATTATGTTTGCCCTTAGTAAAATTAAATAGGAATTGGGGTAATCGGATAAGGTTGGCATGCCAATTAGGGAAAATTGTAATGCGGCGCCTTGATGTGTAATATCGGATTGGATGGCTCCGAGAGCTGAATCCGGTGTATGTCATTTAATTGGGTTGTAGATTGGATGGCTCCGAGAGCTGAATCCACAATTACATTTTTATATAAATACATGTGTGTGTGTATGAAATTATATTGAATTGTGGATTGGATGGCTCCGAGAGCTGAATCCACAACTGCATTTATATATAAATACATGTGTGTGTGTATGAAATTATATTGAATTGTGGATTGGATGGCTCCGAGAGCTGAATCCACAACTGTATGTGTGTGTATATATATATATATATATATATAATTGCGTATATTGACTGAGAAAAATGGTTAAAGGGGATTGGATGGTTCCAAGAACTGAATCCCCCGATTATATCCCGTTTATCTAGCTCGTTGCAATTCCACTGGATTTTTCTAGGGGCAAGAATATAATTAATCAAAAATTAAAGGGTTAACTTGTAAATCTACCATCTTTGGAAAATTAAAAGAATCAAAATATAATTTGTACATTGGAAATTCAATAAAAGTCAAATAAAGCCAAATGAGTTAAAATATAAGTTAATTAGAGAAAATAGTAAATTGGAATATTAATATAGCAATTAGAGGAATCAAATTTAATAGACAAGTTACGAAGGATAAAATCGTCAATATTAAAAATGTTAAGAATCAAAATGTAGTTCGTCACCATAAGAGAAATTTGGGATCTAAAGTAAATTATGAATATATTAAGATTAAATTATAGATTTATGTAATAGAAAGAGATTACAAGAATTTGATTTGAAATTTTCTATTTAGTGAGGAAAGAAATGTAATCAAACAAGAAAAATATATAATAAAGATAAAGACAAGTAAAGAAGGTCAAATGACTTAATCGAAAATAAATAGCATTGTTGACCTGATTATTAAAGTGTAATTAATATCAAAAGAGAGAATTTGAATGGATTTTTATAACTAATGAATGAAATCATAATAAGTTCATGGCGAGAAATATTCAAGAAGAAACGAATGATAGACTAGTAGTTTGAGAAAATAATTAACGAAATATTGATCTAGCTAGACAGAAAATTGTAAATTTTAATTCAAACAAAAGCAAGAACTTAGTTGAAAGTATAAGAGAAATGAGAAAATATAGGAAAATGAAGTACGACAAAATACTAAATAGCGATAGAGAAAAGAAGGTTAGTAACAGAATAGAAATGGAACGTTACAACGAATGAATTTTGACTATTAAAAAAATTTACTGTATAAATTATAGTGAATTCATAAAGTAACAAAAGAAGGACAATTTAAATAAAAAGATAGGCAAGGACGAATAATTAATAATAGGAATTGCAGGGATAAGGTTAAGCAAAGAAATAGACTTGCTTAAGTTAATAGAGATTATAAAATTGAAAAATAAAATTTAATCGAATGAAATTTTGAGTAGTTGTATCTACCACTAAGCGACAATGTTGCTTAGCGTGCGGTTGTTGACTGCGCGCAGGAAAAGAAGATTTCGGGATGTGAAGAAAGAATTGTCGCATGACATCTATACATAAAGAGAATGGGATCAATTTATGGATCGCATAAACTGAGGTAAATAAATTTGGACTCATAGATATATGTGTATCTGTTTAGTATCACTATTTATAAGATATGAATATATGGATAAAAGTACGGTATTACAACCACGGACATAATTAACTTTTATATTACCATTCAAAATCAAATCAATTAATAATTTAAATAAATATTATTAGAAACAAACGGTATTAGAAACAAACGGCAATTTTTAAAAACTATTATTAAAAACAAACGATAATTTTCAAGAATTTTTTGTTTCTTTATTATTGGTTTAGCTTATTTATTAACCCAACCGATAACTAAAATTCATATATATAACTTAACTGATAATCAAAATTCATACATATTACAAGCAGAAGCCGTTCTATTTAGAAAATCCAACTAAATGGGTTCATCTTATTTCATATATATTACAAGCTAAAAACAAACTCCTTAGAAAATCCATCTGAATGAGTTTAGCTTATTTCGATTTTCAATTAAAACCGAACAGGGCTGATTCCTTTTTAAAAACAAACAAACAAACAAACAGAGGGAGAAATGGTGAAAGTACTTCGAAAGAAGAACAGATAACAGAGAAAATTGTTGAAGGACCTTCAACTAGTAGATATTGAGGCGGATCTAGTTTTAGATGCAGAAATTTAGAGACAGATAATTAACATAGCCGATTTCATCTTGTATGCCAATAAGGCAGTATCTTAAGCTTCAATTCCATGACTCTTTGAGCTAAAAGCTGCATATATACTTCCATGGAACTGCATGAGCTCAAGAATTAAACATTTTACTATTTTAAAAGAATGAAAGACTTGGTTATTCACAAAGGAACCCAAAAAAAAAAAAGGTTCAAAAAAGGGGCAATTGGCCACTGAGCTATGTTTCTATGTACAGATTCCTCTGTCAATTGCTATAGTTTTTGTTGATGCCGATGAATTCGCGTCCGCACAAAAGCTTCTAAAGCTTCTCTCATCCACGCTTGTTTGCATATTTCTCTTGCTTCCTCTACACTGACCTGCAAAATTTAACAAAAACAATCAAATCTTGCTCTTTATGACTCCCAATTCAATACAATTGATAAAGGAACAATGTACTATTTTGCTCTCCGAACTCTATTTGTCGCTCAAGTTGCTTTTGAAGCTAAAATACAGCAGTAGTTGCTGAAAAGGACGCTAGAACACAAGCATTTTATTACCGTTTTCAACAACTACAACGACATTTTAGCAACATTCCAACAATTATGCAGCTCCAAAAAGAACTTAAAAGCCAAAATAGAGCTATGAGATAAACATAGATAGCAAATGGCATCTTTTTCCATTGATAAATACATCTTCAAATGGGAAATTATACATACCCATCTTCGTTCTCGGGTACTTTTTTCTGGCCAAACATCTAATTGTTCCTTAACTTTCAATGCAAACATGTAGCCTTCATGCATTATGCCACCCCTTTTGCTCATATATATCCATTTCCCCAATTCACACTGAAAAAAGTAACAATTCATAGGTATCAGACAAATGATTCAAACATAAAATTTCCTTTTTTTTTTATATGAATTTCACGCAAATGCTAACCTCAATTTTTCCACACACTCCTGCTTCTTCAAATGTTTCTCTCATTGCTGCATCTTTCATTTTTTCATCACTTTCCCATCCTCCCTGCAAATCATGTCCTCAACAATGTTAATTTTAGGAAAAATTTTAATTTCACAAACAGTTTCTTAATCAAAACACAGTTAATTGAGCTTAAAAATTAATAAAGAAATTACCTTTGGAAATAACATTCCACCTCCCTTCATTGCACTAATAACAAGAACTTCTATGTCTTCAATGCAAGATGGTGAACCAGTAGAATTCTTGCATCTGTATGGAATACACCTGTAAAATTCAAAACCCAATTAATTAATTAGTTAATTAAACAAATTCTAGGATTTCAAATCTTCAAAATCCTTTGTTTTGTATCCAAATTAAGCAAATTTCAAAAATCAAATGACCCATTTGAGATAACAAAAAGAAAATCCCAGATTGGGATGAATATTCAGCTTTGAGATAGAAAGAAAAGAGAAATTTAAGGAAAAAGGACATTACCCTACAACTTGACGAAATCCTCTATCATAACGCTGAAGTTCACGGCCAGTGCGAGCCAAGGAAGAAAGCAACTTCTCGAGCTGAGAAGGAAGCAATTTAGAAGGGAATTTTTCAAGATAAGGAAGAAGAAACGAAAGCAAAGATGCAAAATTTCTCACAAAGAAGTAGAACCCTCTCATGGTTTTTGAATTGTTTTTTTTTTTTTTGGTTTTCTTCTTGGTGCTGATGAAAATTTGGGTACGAAATTCCCAAAAATAACCAAAACCCAAGTTTGGATTGATTGAACTTAAGTTTGTTTTAGCTAAAATTAAGTGAAATGTATTTTGAGAGATTTGCAGAAGAAAAGGAGAGAAAACGGCTATTAATAGACTCAGGAACAGGAAGGCCTTATCACTCTTTCTTCCTCTCTTCCACACACTCACACCACACGGGATATCATAGACAGCAAACACGTGCAAGTGGTTACGCACGTGCATCCTCATATTCTTTTTTCGATAGAACATCTTTTCCTTAATTTTTGTTAACTGCAATTGTGAAACGTGGAAGGATCTTGTACACTAAGCATATTACGTGCACGGTGAATCAACGGTTAAATGATAAATAAAAAATATTTATTATTTTAATTGTAATAATACATATTTATTCTCAAATTATTTCTTCATTTTTATTAAAAATTTAAAAAATACTTTTATACTGGTAAAAATGTCATATGACTTCCTTAATTTGTTAGCGTAAAATTTCTTATACATTCTTTATAATAGACCATGTGTTTTTATAAAAAGATAATATAATATTTTTAATAAATTTACAAAAATATTTAATTAATAAAATGGTATAATAGCTTAATTAAGAATTTATATTGCTATTATCATATCAATCACCTCTTTGGTTGTTACTCTTTCGCTAGTCACACTCAAATGTGCCACTTAAACATAATTCTTTAATTTTCCTTTTTATTTATCCATAACACATTTGATTAAATTTTACAATTTTTGATTTTATGTTATATATTTGCATGATTTTTTCTAAATTTAATGCTTAATATTTTATTTTTAATTTAATGAAATGAAATAAAAAGGTATATAATAGAAAAGGGAGGAGGGGGGTGGTGGTCCAGGTTGCAAAGCCGGTTGCGGAGGGAAGACAGATTCAGTCCAGTCGTAGATCCGCGTACAGATAGAAAACGAAAGTGAGAAGCACGCGCATAAGAAGAGCAGGCGTAGACTTTTCCTTGAAATAAAAAAAAAATACATGTGAAATGTAAATAAAATAAGGAAAATCCAGAAGAGGAGTGCGTTCCTGCGGAGATTTTGTTGGATAATTATTCAGAAAAGCAGCGGGAGTGTGCGTGACGCGTCAACTGTTGTAAATTTTTTATGATTATCCCTTCAATATAAAATACTAAAAATAAAACAATATAATTAGCACTCTCTTAATTAAATAAGTGTTGAATTATTTTTATAATTTATTATAAAATTTACATTATTTATTCATATGTGACACAAAATAAAAATAGCATAGAAATATATAAATATAGTTGATAAATGAACTGCACAACAGATTATCTCGAACGGTCCGATCATCTGGTCATTCGGTTCATTCCGATTCGAGCTGGTATCTTTGTGAAGTTGTTTTCAGAGTTACGTAAGACAAAGGTTCTTAGCTACCTAAAATGGGTAGAGTTTCTGTTCCAAAACCTCAGATCAGTTTTCTGATCAAATCACATGTCTTTCGTTCTATTGGCAATAGGACTTACATCTAATTAAAAAATTAAATTTTAACTAAAATAAAATTCGTATTCCTATAGTTAATAGAGCATTTACTAATATAAAAAGCATTTAGACGAAATAAATTAATCTATTACCTGAGGTTTATAAGCTATTTTTTAATTAATAAGAATTTTAAACTCAAAATTTAATTATAAAATATTTTTAAATATGTAAAAAAATTATTTTTTATAAATTTATTTTATAAAATCGAATTAATTGAGAGACTTGACGTGAAATACAAAATAATTTACTTTATAAAAAGGAAACGGTCATTTAAGAAATTAATATTGCGGCCCACCTATTTATTACTCAGCAAAAGGGGAAAATCAAGTCGAACCTATTTACACGCTTACTACTTTTTTCGAAACTTGCAAAGTGTTGTCGTTTTGCCTAGATTTTTCTCATCCTCGGCCCGAATAAGATAAAAAGACTTTGAGCATATCTTGTTTGCAATTGGAATGCTATTATTGTATAAGCAAAAAATGTTCTTAATATCAATCTAATAAATTGACGTTTTTGTTTTGTTTTTAATATTTTTCTTATTTATTTTCTTGTCACTTCGCAAGGAAATGAAAGTACGGTAATATATATGCATATATAATATGCTTCTATTTGAATCGTTCGAATTAAATATTTGACAATTTAAATGCATATATACTAAATGTATGCATGCTATAGATTATTACTTTTCAAAAAAATTCATATTTTGATTCATGTATTTTAATAATTTTATATATTGAATTTTTATATTTTCAAAATTACAAATTAAATTTTCAAATTTTACAAGTAAAATATATTAAGTTAAAAATGAAATACAAATGACAGAGTAATACAAATACAATTATAGTCGTTCATATTTTAACAAAACGTTATTTTTATTATCTGTTTGAATTTAATTTATTCTAATAAATAAATTTAAAAATTTAATATATAATTTTAAAAATATAAAAATTTAATATATAAATATGTAAAAATTAAAGAATTTAATATATTATTTTAAAAGTATGGTAATACACCGTGTAAAAATATTAAAATTCAGGACTTTAAAGTCAAAGTTAGTTTTTATTTTCTTATTTTTTAATTCTAAATGAAGGGGCAAAAGTCGTCATTTTCTGTTTTCAGCAACATTACATTAGTATAAGACAAATATATACTATTTCTTTTTACTAATCAGGCGGGAAAGCAGAGCAAGAAAGGGCAATCCCCATTGGTCAATTTGCACCAATTTATTAGTTAACGGCGAATTCTTTAAGCCCATTTTCTTTGTCCACATTTATTAACAGTGTGTAATATGGGGTGCACTCACATCTGCATCATCCGATCAAATATGTTCTATTAATCGAATGATTTAAATGTATACTTACGTTTTGAATTATCGCTCTTTATTAAATGTTTTTTTTTTCATTTGAATTTTTTATGTGTTTAAATAAGAGAAATAGAATCTAATTAAATTAGTTAAATTTAATGTGATTATTCGGATAATCGGTTTTATTTCCATCAATAAAATACTATATAAATTTGCACTATCATTCAATTTGCTTAATAATTGAAAATTAAAAAATTAAAACTTGATATCGTTTTTCTAGATAAATGTTGATTAAAGAGAGATTTTTCAAAGGACATTTAATTCACATCCATTCTTTATATTATTTTTCAAGTCATAACACATTGTTGAGCTAATAAATACTCTATTCATTTCATTTTAAGAAGTTTTTTTTATTTATTTTGTTTTATTTTAAATATTATTTTCGAAATTTAAAAAATATATTTAAATGAATACCCCTATTTATTGTACAATTTATTAAATATTTTTATTTTTTATTATTTTTTATTTTCGATTAGAATTAAATGAAATTATTAAAAGTATAAAAATTAATTTTATCAATAACTATAATTTTTTATAAAAAAAAATATAAAGTTATCTTTTAGAGTGAGAAGCAAGTGAAAAAAACAAAAAAGAACGAATATGGGCACATGAAAACTCGATTCAAAAATAAATAAATGATATGATATAATATGGATACGTGTAATTAGGATAATTTTCTTTTTGGCGTTGATTACATGTTAGAAAATAGTAAAGCATGAAATGCGCTGATAAAATCACCGGCCGCTGGATTAGATTAGAACTGTGGGAAATTTGTAAAGTTCAATGAAAATAGACAAGGACCAGACGACAACAATGGACATGTAGAATAATGTAATGTCTACATAAGACTCCAATGGGAAGACTTGAGATCGAGAGATAGATAACCATTAATTAGTCTATTTTAGAAGAGTCCCCACGTTATAATACCGGACAAGATAAACGGACTGCTTTTCAACTTTTGCAGTTGGCTTTTTCTGTCGATCGTAGTTTCAGGGTTAATCGATCTAATTTTTTAAATAAAAATATTACATTTATATTTATTATTTATAAAAAAATAATAAATTTAAATTTAAACTACAATGTATGTATTAAATTAATTTTTTTTTATTTTAAGTCGATGCGACTTGGTGCATAAATTTATTTATATCCAAGAAAAAAATAAATAAATGAATAATTCATATTACTTTAATAGAAAATATAAGCTTAAATTCAAGAGCTTCTAGCATATATATGAAATGAATATTCGCATTTCAACCGACTCCTTTTTCAGCATTTGCTGGCGACAAGGACAACCATACGTGCCACATCAAATGATATATGTGTGTATGAAAGGTTGAAAGGGTCATACGCATATCTATTTCTATATTTTTTTTATTTTTAAATTAATGTGTCTTAATGAAAATAAATATTTAGAACCCAATGTGAAGCAAAACATAGTTAGGAGATTATTGGTATGCTTTTAACTAGCGTTGTTCGTGGGTTGAATTGAGTAAAAAATGAAATAAATCCAAACCAATATGTGTAAAAATTAATGATTTGGTTGTTGAAAACCAATCTAAACTATTATATTTTATAGCGGTTTAAAACGGTTTGAAAATAGTTTGTAACGATTTGAAAACAGTTTGAAACATATTAAATATTATATTCATCTCTAAAAAAACTCTAATTTTTTGAATTTTAATAAACAAGATAATAATTATATTAAATTATATTTTATTCTAAACAACTGCAAATTGTCTTTTTTTCAATATATTCACATTCATAGTCAAGACAAAAATACCTAAAACTCAAAATAACATTTTTTTAAATAAAGTGTTGTTTTATTATTGGCTGTGGAAATTAAACAGCTTGATAGACAATGCAAAAGTCCACGCAAAAAGCACTACAAATCCAAGAGTAATGGCAGCAATCACAGCCACAAAATCATGTAAAATTGTTCCACAATTATATCTCCAAATTGCGATGGAATCAGTCCATACAATGTTCAAGCAACAGGGCATATCCAGCAGTACCATCTACCATCTCCACCAAACAGGCGTCCTCTGCAATTACAATTACAATCAAACAACAAACTCAACTTAAATTGCAGTACTGAAGAACACAAAAATATGAGCTTAAATTCAAGAGCTTCTAGCAAATATATGTAATGAATATTCGCACTTCATCCGATTTCTTTTCAGCATGTGCTGGTGACAAGGACAACCTTACGTGCCGCATATGTGTGTATGAAAGGTTGAAAGGGTCATAAATATTTATTTATTTCTAGATTCTTTTTTTTTTAAATTAATATGTTTTAATTAAAATAAATATTTAGAACCCAATGTCAAACAAGACACAATTAGGGGATTATTGGGATGCTTTTAGCGAAACCGTTTAATGTATCAGATGTTTTCACCACCAAAATGTGACTCACAAGTATAGGAAAAAGCACCGAAACTGCTAGAAAAAGTAACGGTTTCATATCACATCGGATATGACTTAAACCTACCTGTAAGAAGTATAATATATAAATTTTTTTCCTTAAATATTAACATTTAATAAATAATTTTTTAACTAATCAATTAATATATTATCTTTAAATTTGTTAAAAGTGTAAATAAAACTTCATATTTGTTATTTTTTAAGTGTCATATTGTACATAATTTTTATATTGTTTTACGGTTTTTTCAGAAAGAAAATTTGATATTTTTAACAAATTTAAAATAATAATTTGACATTCTATTATTTTAAAGAGTTAATTTATTAAAAATAACGGTTTAATAGAAAAATAATGTACTACTAGTGATACCTAATTTTCTAATCATGTTTTGCATCTTCTAGATATTCATTTTTAAGACCCATTATTTTGAAATGTGACTCACAAGTATAGGACCATTGAAACTGTTATAAAAAGTAACGGTTTCATACCATGTCGAATATGACTTAAACCTACCAAATTGAAAGGATAATATATAAATTTTTCCAAAAATATCATCATTTAATATATAAATAAATTTTTTAATTGATCAAGTAATATATTATCTTTAAATTTGTTAAAAGTGTAAATAAACTCTATAATATTAAAACTATTCAAAATACTTTCAAATTTATTAAAAATATTATATTATATTTATTATTTTTAAGTGTCGTGTACATAACTTTTATGTTCTTTTACGTTTTTATAGAAAGAGAATTTGATATTTTTAACAAATTTAAAATAATAATTCGACATTCAATTATTTTAAAGAGTTAATTTATTAAAAATAACGGTTTAATAGAAAAATAATGTACTACTCGAGATACCTAATTTTCTAATCATGCTTTGCATCTTCTAGATATTCATTTTTAAAACCCACTATTTTGAAATGTGACTCACAAGTATAGGACCATTGAAACTGTTATAAAAAGTAACGGTTTCATACCATGTAGGATATGACTTAAACCTACCAAATTGAAAGGATAATATATAATTTTTTCCTAAAATATTATCATTTAATATATAAATAAATTTTGTAACGGATCAAGTAATATATTATTATCTTTAAATTTGTTAAAAGTGTAAATAAACTCTATACTATTAAAAATTATTTTAAATAATTTAAATTTTTTAAAAATGTCATATTATATTTATTATTTTTTAAGTGTCATATACATAACTTTTATGTTCTTTTACATTTTTTTAGAAAGAAAATTTAATATTTTTAATAAATTTAAAATAATAATTGGACATTTATTTATTTATTTATTTCAAAGAGTTAATTTATTAAATGTAACGGTTTAAAAGGAAAATAATGTACTACTCGTGATACCCATTTTTCTAATCATGTTTTGCATCTTCTAGATATTCATTTTTAAAACCCACTATTTTGAAATGTGACTCACAAGTATAGGACCATTGAAACTGTTATAAAAAGTAACGGTTTCATACCATGTCGGATATGACTTAAACCTGCCAAATTGAAAGGATAATATATAATTTTTTCCTAAAATATTACCATTTAATATATAAATAAAATTTTTAACTGATCAAGTAATATATTATTATCTTTAAATTTGTTAAAAATGTAAATAAACTCTATAATATAAAAAATTATTTTAAATTTATTAAAAATGTCATATTATATTTATTATTTTTTAAGTGTCATATACATAACTTTTATGTTCTTTTACGTTTTTTTAGAAAGAGAATTTGATATTTTTAATAAATTTAAAATAATAATTCGACATTTATTTATTTCAAATAGTTAATTTATTAAATGTAATGGTTTAAAAGTAAAATAATGTACTACTCGGGATACCCATTTTTCTAATCATGTTTTGCTTCTTCTAGATATTCATTTTTTAAACCCATTATTTTGAAAAATTAAAATTTGCTTCTTTTGACATTGACTATATTAATTATTTATTTTAACCTATTTTATATATAGGTTAAATAAATTTGTTCTTCATCTAACTTTATAATCTTTTAGGATTTTTTTATTTTATTCAAATTTAATAATTTTTAAGTTTTAAAAAATATTAATTATATATATTTTTATTTTACCCTTATAAATATATTAAAAAATATTTAATAAAATAAAAATTGATAAAATAATATTTTAATAAATTTTTAAAATTTTATAAAATCGGTAGTAATTCATTATTTTCTAATCTGCTAAAAATTATCAAGTTTGATGATAAGGAAAAAGTATTTATTATTTAACTAGTTTGTCCCACAAGATGTCCGACGTGGAAAGCTGACGCATTCGCACTCGCTGCTGCAAATAAAAAACGATACAGCCATGGCAATCCCGTGAAGAATTATCTACTCTCCTTGTCGTCGTCACCCCAAGAACGGCAGTGTTTTTTGGCAACTTCCTGCTGCATGAATGCCAAATGGTCAGGCTAAGATTTTTTTTTATACACACAAATTTAAATGATTAAAAAATGGCATAAATTTATTTTTATTTTGTATTATTTTAAAATAATGCAAATTTATTATTATTTATAATTTTTTAATAGCAAATAAAAGTAAATGAAATTTTATAATCCGCTATAGAAGTAATGAAATTTTATAATTCGGTACTGAATTTAGAGGTATATACAGTACGGTACAATTCGGAAGTTTATAAATTTTCATATTATTTTGAAATTTCGGATATTTTAAAAATTAAATATTATAATTATCTTGAAAATTTGAAATAATTTGGTATAGTTCTATAAAAATTCGGTAGGGTTCTTCAATTCTTTCGGTACAAAATAATACAGTACAATACAATCTGTTATTTCAGATAATTCGATATTTTTAAAATTTTGTAAAATAAATTCAAAAAATAATAAATATAAATACAATTAAAATATCTCAATAAATATAATTAAAGTTTAAGTCAAAGTACATTAATTAAAAATTACCATTCAACTATCTTTCTTTGTATTATACTGACACTGATTTCATAATTTTAAGCAATATCTAAAAAAATAACACAGATTTTAAATAATTAGGTAACAAAAAAATACAAACATTAAATAAAAAATTTTAAAATTTACCCAAATACAATAATTACTTAATTCAAACTTTTTAAATTTTTTGGATGATGCCAAAAGTGTCACCAATTTTAGAAACAAATAAAAATCTTGGCTGTCTTCGGGGTTAAAAAACTTATAAATTTATTAAAATCCTTTCTCCAGTGCTAAAAATTGATTCATAAGCTACAGTTAAGTACTGAACAGTCAAAATATCTCTAATAACCTTACCCAAAATTGGATAATTTGACTCGTTTATCTTTTACTAACTTAAAATATCAAAATCAGAAAATTTTTTTACTAATTTATCAGTCAAATAAGCAACCAAATATCCTTGAGACACAACTTGTTCTTATCTTCATTTTCCAAAAATCACGCATTAACATTATCATCAATTTTATCAGAATTTAGTGGTGGGTCTATAATTATATCAGCATTAATTTCTTCCATTTTTTTATATTCTTTTATCAATCCATTTAAATCAACTGTCACTTTAGAAACTAATTTTTCCGATTTAAGCTCACCATAAAAAACTGTGTACTTTGAAATTAGAAATTTTATTTTGAATTTAGGATGCAAAACTACAACTATAAAAAGAATGAAACTCATCTTGTTAATCGAATTCGAATACTTGTCAAATTTCAACTGTATTTATTTTTAAATATACAACTAAAATTTTATTATGTATGATAACTATATATAATTATATTATTAATTTACATATTCATATACGTATTGTGTCAATACTTCATTGAGTTGATAAATTTCACTATGTATAATAATTGTCCATAATTATATTATTAGTTTATATAATCAATTACTCATATAGGTATTGTACAAAAATAGATAAATATTAGTTGAGTGATACAAAAAGTACATGAAATTAATTGGTAAAATGTTTATATACTCCTATAATTACATCAATTGGTTAAAATATTGATATATATAATAATTATATATAATTAAATTATTAATTCACATACTCATATATGTATTGTGGCAAAAATAGATGAATATTAGTTGATTGATACTAAAAATAAATTAAATTAATTAGTATGATTATTATATACTTATATAGTAGTCTATATGTAGATCAATTTATTTGACATATTTTTTTAATAAAATTAACACTTTTTGTACAACAACGTGATACAAAAAATAGTAAAAAAAACGTTATTCCAAATATGTTGGATAGCCTAAATGGATCGAGTAGCTCAGATATGGGTCAACTTATCTGACCTATTTTTTTTAATGAAATTAATACTTTTATATAATAACGTGATATAAAAAATATTATAATTGTTGATTTAAATATATTGGATATTTAGTGAGTCATTTTTCGGCTGGCCCAATGGGCATCATAGCCAGACCCATTAAGCTTTTTGTAGGAGATCCATTAGGCATCATGGCCAAACCCAAACGGATCACATATTTAGTGATGTTATTTTTGAGTTGACCAAATGGGTATTTTTTTATTGAGTTGGATTTAGATTTTTTCTTATGGAGTTTTGGATTTGAACCAATTTTGCCAGGTCTAACTACATGAATTGATAAATTTCATTATATATAATAATTATATATAATTACATTATTAATTTACATACTCGATTACTCATATAGCTATTGTGCAAAAAATAGATGAGTAATAGTTGAATGATGTTAAAAGTAAATGAAATTATTGGAAAGATAACTATATACTCATATATTTACATTAATTGGTAAAATTTCATTATAAATAATAAACTGTATATAATTATATTTTTAATTTACATACTCATATAGTTATTGTACCAAACATAGATGACTACTAGTTGAGTGACATTAAAAATAAATTAAATTAATTTACAAAGTATTTATGTGATATAGATACAAAGTAGTAGTTGAGTAAAATTAAAGGTAAATTAAATTAAAAAAAATATAGATACAATAATTATTATAATAATTAAATTTATCTTATTAATAATTAAAATATTTAGTTTAATTTATTAACTAATTATTATTTTAATTTTGTGCATTAAAATATATAATGCAAATAACATTTTTTAGCACGGAATTTTGAGTGATTATGAGATTTTGAACGATTTTGCAGTTTAAAATCTCGTAATTATTGATTTCCATTTTATTTTTTTTTATTGATACCGAACCTAAATCTGTCACACCTTACTCGCAACAGTCTTTTCCGATGCGGACTAAACCGAAACAGTAAATTTTTTTTTTTTCAAAAACTTCCCAATCGAATGATAGCTTTAAAAACATTTTAAAACATATATAAGATAACTTCAATCCAATAATATAAACCAATCAATCATTCGTAAACAATCATGAAATACACTCAAATTACAAATCAATAATTTACCTTAATAGTCTAAGTATATACATGCCATAAGCTTAAACAAACTGACACAAAAATCTTCTCTTCCGATCTGGACCTTCAATGAACTGTGCTCCCGAACACATCAGAACCTGCACGCAGTAAACACTACGTGCTGAGCATTAAATATGCCCAGTGGTGACTACTAATCCAAGAATTCCCAAGAATAAGCATAATTTCGTAATTTAAGCTTCTATTATTCTTATTTCATTAAGTATTTCCTTTTATTTCAGTTATGACTAATCTCGTTATTAAGTTCGTATTCTGATAACCATTGGTCTTTGTTTCTGAACTGTTAACTTTACTTTGCAGTATATTCTTTAGGTGAATCAATATCGGATTTACTCTTTTACTTTTACTTTTATCACACATTCGTTTTATCCTTTAGTCACAGCGATTTAACTATCATTCCAGTTAGCAATATGTATTGGTACTCGTGTCTTTACTAGTACCAAAATAAATTATTTAAATTCTTGTTTTAATGTTCAATTATTCAGTTTGAACTCTAATTGTACTTCTTGCTATTTATTCTTTTATTTTTGTTTCGACTCTTAACCAATAAATACATTACTAATTAATAGCTTTTGAGCTTTATTGCAAAGTGATATAAGTATTTCGGGACACTTTGCAGTATTTTCTTTCCTTCATTCATATATATATTACTTTCGTTCAAATATTAATTAAGACATAAGTCTTCTATTTTTTTCTCATCAGTCCAACATATGTCTTTCTATTGTTTTACTTTTTAAATAACCTTTCTTTCAGAAAGACATTTCATAAGCATTAATTTCACTTCATGTCAAAATCATTACTTTTAACTTTAAACAGAAAATTAATATTGTTTTTCAAATTTGTCACTTTTCACAATAGTAATTGGTACGAGAAATACCAATTAATCAAATTTATCATTTTCACGAAAAACACAATACATTCTGAATTCTTATAAAATCTTTCTTTTCCTTTTCCTTACTAATTACACTTTACATAAATTTTTACAGATTTATCTCAATTTTTTTCACTTTCTTTCAAACGAATTATTTTTCGTTATAACTTTTCATATATTCAATTCAATTAAACAGTACTTATTCATTCATTTCAATGTGCCCCTAATGCAATATAACAGGTTTTTCACAAAGGATACACGGGACTGGACCCAAAGGTCTAACGTAGCAGATAGAGAAATGATCTCGAAAGATCAAGTCTCACATAACAGATACAGATACAGATACACTTTCACAGAAGCTATGGAGATCAAAGATCCCAACCATAGCTAAGCAAGTCGCCATGACTTGCACCGCGGTACAGAGGTGTCCCTATGGCTAGCCAATTATATCCAAAACAAGAATCATACTACCTGTCTATCGCTAAGGGCAAACATAATCAATCTCATTGCAACATTTTTGAACATTTAAAACTTTTAATTTCTTTCTTTTGTTTATTACTATACGTTATTTTGATCAAATGCAATCTTTCGTGCCTTTGACTATTCAATAACTTTTTATTCACTTTTTCTTTTCTGGTTACTTTTGTGAATTATCCTTCGATAATTCACTCAGATACTTAAACTTTTCAATCTTTTGTACATATGATAAATTATGAATTATGGCATTATAATTCACAATTTTCTTTGTATTCTTTTTATATTATTCTTTGCGAATTATTCTCTAATAATTCAATGATTGACTTCTTTATCTTTTACTGTTCAAACTTTTTAATCATTCGGTATGCCAACGTTTATTTCGTCAGCGAATTATTTTAATAAGCATTAACTCTTTTAATACTTTTTGTTGACTAATTTATTGTAATAAATTAGTCACGTCTTTATTTTTTTTTTTCTGCTTTTAAGTAATTAGGA
Source organism: Excoecaria agallocha (assembly GCA_037975025.1). Taxonomy (NCBI): domain Eukaryota; kingdom Viridiplantae; phylum Streptophyta; class Magnoliopsida; order Malpighiales; family Euphorbiaceae; genus Excoecaria; species Excoecaria agallocha. The sequence continues at coordinate 379,158 of CM075818.1, read as the reverse complement.
ACTTTATTAATATCGTTTATTATTTTAAGTCTCGAACATGCATAATTGACCTTTTCCATCGATTTATTCATTTTATAAGCATAATTACGATTTTGCCATTATAATTATTTATTTTCATTTTTATCATATAATTTCCTTCATTATTCATCTTTTATTCTTTATATCACCATTTTCGGATAAAATTACATTTTAGTCCTTAACTACGGAAATTCTATCTTTCGAAACCGTTAAGCCTCTGAAATTACCATTTTACCTTTATTAAGTATTTCTTACTTATTTATAAGCGTTAATTACTTACTTTGGCAAAATTACCATTTTGCCCCAAAACTTTTATTTTCTTTCGTTAAGTCCCTTTTTCTATTCAAAATTTCCACCATTTCTATTTATTTACGAATTATTTTCCAATAATTTATTATTCTTATTATTTTCACGACTTAATAATTATTTCGAAATATCCATCGGTTGACTTTTTATTTTTCGTCATTGACATTAATTTATTTGTCATACTTATTCATCACTTTAGCCATTTTTATACAATTATGCATTAAAATTCAATTATTTCCATTATTCATAGTCACATAAAAATTCCAATAAAATTCCAATAATTTTGATAAATTCCAATAAATTTCATTTATGCATTATTTATTGGTCATTATCATTTTTCATCAAAATAATCATTTAATTCACAATTTTCATTTATGTGACCCATTTTTCTTATACTTTTATTTCTTTTCTATTTTAACTAATTACCATTTAGGCTTTTTATACCACTTGTGAATTATTTCACCATAATTCATCACCATTATTCAATTTCCCATCAAATTACACATTATTTCTTGACAATTCAACAAAGTCATCACTTACATAACCAAACTTTTGCCTTCAAAATATTCTTTAAATTTATAAAAATTCCACAAAAATTCCTACATGTGTTATTTCATCTCTAACACCATTTTAAGGCTTAATTTCATCAAAACCCCTAAAATACACATTGTTTTCCTTTGAAGTCCTATTCGGCCACTAAAGGGAGTTCATTATACATGTCTTTAAAAATTCATTTAAACATTCATTCATGCATATTTGAGGTCTAATTACACTATTCTAACTTCAATTTCATTTATGCATCATTAACTCCTTTTTAGGTTAAGTTACATAAAGGAATTTAAATCAAAATCAAGGGAAATACTAGGATTTAATAGCCACTTACCTTTTTCTCAAGCTTTAGCTTCCTTAAGCTTCACTTTTCTTCACTTGGCACCAAGCACAACTCCATCCATCCACAACTACCTCTTTGGACGAAATTTTCAAGCTTCCTAACATCAAATTTTTGTCCTCAAATGACAAATCCAAGCTCATATTTGGCTTTTACACCTCAAAAACTATGGAAAAACACTAAGGAATTAATTTAAATCATTTAGATTTACAAGATCCAACTTTCCCCATTTTCTTTCTCAACTTGATTTCTTGCCTTCCTTTACTCAAGTCACTTGATTAAGATCACTAGGGTGATCTAGAGAGCTGGAACTTCATTTCTTATGTTGGGTTTTATGAGAAATTTGAGGTAGAAGAAGAAGAAATCAAAGGGAGAGAGGGAGAGAAGGTGGTTCGGCCACCTAAGGAGAGGAAGATGGAGCCAGCAAAATTTGGAGATTTCTACAGATTTTGTCTCCTTATATATCTCTCAAATGGTCCTAATTAAGGGCTTAACTAATGGGCTTAACCCAAGTATAAAATTAAGCCCATTTTAAGTCATTTTGGACCCAAACCAAAATCTCTATCTTCCTCAATTCAAATTACTTAAATTTTGATTTCATCATTCTTAAACATCAAAAATAGGCATGACATAAATTTTCGGCTCAATCGGAGTCCGTTATCGTTCCGATTCAAACTTATCGGTCCGATTCGATAACTGTCGGAGTCACCGAAAAATTCAATTTTCATCACCAAAATATTTTACATAAAAATTCATATAGGCACGCAAAATCTGGTGATATTCGGAGTCCGTTTACTATTTTTAATTATTTAAGCAAAATCAAATCCCCTTCCCTACCAGGAAAATTGACTAGCTACCTTTTTCGTATTTTTGACATTTGGAGGCCCATTTGACCTCAAATTCACTTCAAATTTCAACCATAGACTCACCATGACTATTCCTTTCAAATGGTCAAATAAAATATTTTCGACTTTCGGGCCCGGAAAATACTATTCACTACCGGAAAATACTATTCACGGCTGACCCGACGTTGAGGCCATTACAATTCTCCCCTATTAAAAAAAATTTCGTCCTCAAAATTTACTTACAGTACAGAGTAGAAGATACCATAAAATGATATTACCAAACTTCCTTTACATTCAATAGTTTCAACAGATATTTACCAAAGGAACCCATTTACATTTAAAACTAAACAATCTTTATCAGTTTCTCCTTTTTCTAAACTTATCATTTTGAAGGCAATTTCCTTTCATATCTTAAATCAAATCAATGCTTGCTGACCTTATTTGCACTTTATTGAGTCTAGCTAGAAGGATTTAACATTCTCTTTATAATATTATCTTAACAAAAGTCAAATCGTACTATAGATAACCATTTTGCACAGTCCCTTATACTTTACCATATTCCTTCTTCATTAACAGAATTAACCCCTCGAACTCATCATCATTAGTCAAGGGTGAATCTCAAAAATCACGCTGAGATTATCACCAGTCTTCCTCTTTTAACACTTAACAAACCCGTTAACAGATTCTTTCATCACATTATTCCATTTCTAAACAAATACCATTACAAGTCAGAGCAATTCTCAAACAAGTCTAATGTTCTGCGTCCACATATCAACGTATTTAACATTCACTTACATCTGTCACAAAACACTTTCAGTTTAACTTCCAGAATTAAATTTTTAATCCTGACACACCTGATCACTTACAGGATGTTAGGCATTACTATTTCAATGAACTTGAGTAAGAATCTTTTGATTTACTCACAACTAGAAAATCAAGAACATTATCATTAACCATTTACACCTATCATTTCCATCGATTCACCAACAGGGTCAGTATACTGACAATTTTATCGACATGACCAATATCTCATAATGGTCACATCAAAATTGGAATACCATCTTATTTCTTATCTCATTCTTAGGCTGTCCCTATGCTCCTCATATTTCATGTCAGTTCCATCCTATCAAGTGGGGCCTATACATATGATATAATGCATATCAGATGCTGTCAAACAATATGAAATGCCATGCAATGGATTTATGAATTCATGTATGCAGATAGAATACTTTCAAGTATCCTCATATAATGCAGATATCATAGCCCATCCCAGAGCTACGAGAAATACAATCAAATCCCCACTCCTATAAGGAAAATCACTGACAGATATATATAGAGCATCTTAAGCAACCTTAACTTATAACAAGTTGTTCATTAGCATTCTTAAATCAAGGCAATCCAATCAAAGTATCTCCTTATCCCACACAACTTATCAGTACTCATAATACAATTCCTTTTTATTTCTATCACACTCTTTATCTTGTGCTTCTTTTAACTGCTTCTCATCTAAACAGATACTTAAACTCTCACATTTTCACTTAATATCGGTCAACTTTTCTTTTCCATGCTTTGACGCTCATGAGATCTCAAACAGCAATACTGCCTTTCTCATTCACTACCATTTCTACCGTACAAAATCAATCCTTTCATACTTGACAATCTCAGTCATATGTCAACTCTTTCACTTTAATACAGATGGGGGAACAAGTACTTTTCAGAATATTCAACACTTATCCACTTACAATTGGCATGTATATACAGACAAACCTATCACTTAACCTTATCCCACTCCGATCTTAGAATCACTTAAACCTTTGCTCTGATACCACAAAATGTCACACCCTACTCGCAACAGTCTTTTCCGATGCGGACTAAACCGAAACAGTAATTTTTTTTTTCAAAAACTTCCCAATCGAATGATAGCTTTAAAAATATTTTAAAACATATATAAGATAACTTCAATCCAATAATATAAACCAATCAATCATTCGTAAACAATCATGAAATACACTCAAATTACAAATCAATAATTTACCTTAATAGTCTAAGTATATACATGCCACAAGCTTAAACAAACTGACACAAAAATCTTCTCTTCCGATCTGGACCTTCAATGAACTGTGCTCCCGAACACATCAGAACCTGCACGCAGTAAACACTACGTGCTGAGCATTAAATATGCCCAGTGGTGACTACTAATCCAAGAATTCCCAAGAATAAGTATAATTTTGTAATTTAAGCTTCTATTATTCTTATTTCATTAAGTATTTCCTTTTATTTCAGTTATGACTAATCTCGTTATTAAGTTCGTATTCTGATAACCATTGGTCTTTGTTTCTGAACTGTTAACTTTACTTTGCAGTATATTCTTTAGGTGAATCAATATCGGATTTACTCTTTTACTTTTACTTTTATCACACCTTCGTTTTATCCTTTAGTCACAACGATTTAACTATCATTCCAGTTAGCAATATGTATTGGTACTCGTGTCTTTACTAGTACCAAAATAAATTATTTAAATTCTTATTTTAATGTTCAATTATTCAGTTTGAACTCTAATTGTACTTCTTGCTATTTATTCTTTTATTTTTGTTTCGACTCTTAACCAATAAATACATTACTAATTAATAGCTTTTGAGCTTTATTGCAAAGTGATATAAGTATTTCGGGATACTTTGCAGTATTTTCTTTCTTTCCTTCATTCATATATATATTACTTTCGACTTTAGATTGAACCGAAAAAATCGAAAATCAAAATTTTCAAAATAAAAAATTGAACCGAAACTGAATAAATCGTTTTAATTTCTATCGATTCGGTTCGGTTCAATCAATTCTGAATCAATATTTACCCAAATTTTCCAATCGGTTTTGGGTCTTTCTAAAAAGAATGAAAACGAAGATTCCTGATTCAAAATCTCAAATTCAATACCACAAATCCTAAATCATTGTTGGAAAGTTAAGAACATGAGATATGATATAATATAAAAAAAGGAAAAAATATCAAAACAAATCTAAGTACCTGTCCATCAAGGAAGAAAAAGCCTAAAAAGAAGAGTCCAAACATCCCATCAATCGAAGAAAAGAAAGCCTCAAATACATGTTAGGCTAGGCTGTGCAAATGGTCAGTTCGGTTCGATTTTGAACCGAATCAAATAGATCAAAAATCGAACTTTCTAAATTAAAAGAATCGATCGAAAATCGAACTTTTAAAACTGAAAATCAAATAATATCAAAACAAATCTAAGTACCTGTCCATCAAGGAAGAAAAAGCCTAAAAAGAAGAGTCCAAACATCCCATCAATCGAAGAAAAGAAAGCCTCAAATACATGTTAGACTAGGCTGTGCAAATGGTCAGTTCGGTTCGATTTTGGACCGAATAAAATAGATCAAAAATCGAACTTTCTAAATTAAAAAAATCGAATCGAAAATCGAACTTTTAGAACTGAAAATCAAATAATATCAAAACAAATCCAAGTACCTGTCCATCAAGGAAGAAAAAGCCTAAAAAAAGAGTCCAAACATCCCATCAATTGAAGAAAAGAAAGCCTCAAATACATGTTAGGCTAGGCTTTGCAAATGGTCGGTTCGGTTCGATTTTGGACCGAACCAAATAGATCGAAAATCGAATTTTCTAAATTAAAAGAATCGAATCGAAAATCGAACTTTTAGAACTGAAAATCAAATAATATCAAAACAAATCCAAGTACCTGTCCATCAAGGAAGAAAAAGCCTAAAAAAAGAGTCCAAACATCTCATCAATTGAAGAAAAGAAAGCCTCAAATACATGTTAGGCTAGGCTGTGCAAATGGTCGGTTCGGTTCGATTTTGGACCGAACCAAATAGATCGAAAATCGAATTTTCTAAATTAAAAGAATCGAATCAAAAATCGAACTTTTAGAACTGAAAATCAAATAATATCAAAACAAATCTAAGTACCTGTCCATCAAGGAAGAAAAAGCCTAAAAAGAAGAGTCCAAACATCCCATCAATCGAAGAAAAGAAAGCCTCAAATACATGTTACGCTAGGCTGTGCAAATGGTCAGTTCGGTTCGATTTTGGACCGAACCAAATAGATCGAAAATCGAACTTTCTAAATTAAAAGAATCGAATAGAAAATTGAGCTTTTAGAATTGAAAATCAAATAATATCAAAACAAATCTAAGTACCTGTCCATCAAGGAAGAAAAAGCCTAAAAAGAAGAGTCCAAACATCCCATCAATCAAAGAAAAGAAAGCCTTAAATACATGTTAGGCTAGGCTGTGCAAATAGTCAGTTTGGTTCGGTTTTGGACCGAACCGAATAGATCGAAAATCGAACTTTCTAAATTAAAAAAATCGAATTGAAAATCGAACTTTTAGAACTGAAAATCAAATAAATCGAATTAATTTCGGTCGATTCAGTTCGGTCCAATCGATTCTGGGTCAATATGGACTTATTTTTTATTGAACTTTTAACCTATATAGATCCATAAATTAAATTAATTTATATTCAACAAAATAAATTCATTTAAAATAACTAAAATTAAAATAATATACATAAATTTATTATATTATGTCTATAATAAATATTAATCAAAATTATATTAAAAAAATATACTATTAAAAAATCTTCAATAAAAAAATTATACATATTTGAAATAGCATTTCATTACTTTATTCTCCAATAAATATCTGCATGTTGAAACTAGCATTATCATAAAAAAATAATATCATAAAACTTATATTTATTATTTATAAAATTAATAATTTTATGTGCTTAATATATCATATTAAAAGTTTTAATGTTAAAGTGAAATATGAAACATATCCGAATGGGATATACCTAATATATTTATTGCATAGAGTTATTGTTGTCCTTTTGTTGGGTTTTAATTAATTTGTATTCGGATTTAATCTTATTATATATTGGTTAAACGATCATGTAACAATAATTTTTTGAGTTATGAAGCAGCTTAATGTTAGCTGCATTTTTTTAATCCATCCGCTTGAAAGTCTATAGATTCAACTCAACTGATTTTGTTAGCATCAAACTGACCTACTGTGGAAAAAAAAACTTTTCATAGCGTTAGATTTTTCTATTTACAATATTTAAATTTAATATTTTATTTAAATGTATAAGTATGAAATCACTTAATCCAATTAAAAATTATTTTTGTTAGTATTTTATTTTAAAAAAGAAACTAGGTAATCGAATTTGAAATATTCTAATATCTCCCGCTGAAATATCTCCTCTATTTCTTTAATAGCATTTTAGAATATAATATTTGTATGTCTATCTAAATATTAATATTAATTAATAGCAATATGAGCATAAACATGCATCCACTTAATTTTAAATTAAAAGTATTTTAACTTTAAAAATAAAAAAATAATAATAAAAAAGAGACCATAAATTGATATAATGGTCAGCATGCTCATTATTCGTATAAAATGCAGCGCTGAAACATAATGTTCTTTGTTTTGCAAAAAAAAATAAATAAATGATAGAAAAAGATCATAATGTCGTTGGTATTATATAATAATATGAAAAAATATATATGATGCAGTGGCTTATAAAAAATGAGAAAAGTGGCTTCTAGGACTCGAAGCCAATACAGGGGTTTGAGTAGATTTTACTAGAAACTCACACCAATCATCCAAGGGTTCACTTCTGATACTTAAATATTATAATTTATATATGTATAAAAATTTCAATCGATTCGGTTTCTTCGGTTTTTTAATTTTAAGAATTGAACCGAATCGATTAAATCAATTTTCTTTTTCGATTCAAAATCGAACGAACCAAAAATCGAAATAACCGAACCAAATAGACCAAAATTTAGTTGGTTCGATTCGGTTCGATTCTGTATACCCCTATGTTAGGCAATGCAATGTAAAAATGTCGAACACAAAAAAAAATAAAAATAAAAAAGTAATTTCATATGGAACTAAGAATTCAAACTCAAAGCCTAACATCAAGGTAGCTTTTGGCCTTTTGCATTCTCCTTGGTTCTCTTCCTTGTTACAATAGGTGGCTTCTTCTTTCTCTCAGCTTTTTAGATTTATAATTTATCTCTTCAGCCAAAATCCTGAATCTATTTCTTCAATTTTTTCTCTAGCATTAAAGTTAAACACTCATTTTTTCAACCGCAATACTAGGTGGAGAGTCAACTCCTTCTAGATGTTGTAGTCGGCGAGAGTTCGGACATCTTTGAGCTATTTTCCAGTGAAGATTAGTTGCTGCTGGATCTGCATCTTAGGAGATCGATGCAGACAACAAGGCGGGGATTTACGGCTAGGGTTCAAAATGAGTTTTATATAAGAAAAGAATATATATATATATATATATATGGTGGGTTTTGATAATTTCGGTCGGTTTGGTTTTTTTGATTTTTCAATTTTAAAAACCGAACCGATAAAATTGATATTTTATTTTGGTTTAAAATCGAAATAACATAATTAAATAAATCAAAGTTTATTTGGTTCGATTTAGTTTCGGTTCGTTTATGTATACCTTGCAAATCACTAAAAAAATGCATTTTAACTATATATTTGATAATATAATTTAAAATTTATTACAATCTGTTATTAAAAAAAATTATTATTATTATTTTACTAGTATTAAAGAAATTTCACAGAGAATCTGACAGTGGTAAAAAGAACTTTAGAAAAGATTCATTATTCTAAAGTGGAAAATTAAGAAAAACGCCCCTTTGCTTGTCAATTATCACATATCACTCGATTCAGATGCATCTTATTTAGTTATTATCCATTGCACTGCTAACTGAACAACTAGTTATTACTCAGCAAAAGGAAAAAATAGAGGCAAGAACCTATTTACACGCCTCCCACTTTTTTTGAAATTGACGTTTTTGTTTTGTTTTTAATATTTGTATTATTTATTTTGTGGTTAAGACGATGAAATACAGTGTGTGTGTGTGTATATATATATTGTATATAAAAAACCAATCTGTCAAATTGATATCAAATTTATTTATACAACTTGAATATAAAGACGTACGCATGTTATGAATTATATACTATTTCTTTTTACCAATCAGGCGGTAACAAGAAAGGCCAGTCTCCATAGGCCAATTGCACCAATTTATTACTTAATGGCGAATTCTTTATAGCCTGATACTCCTTTCCCTTTGACAGATGTGGATGGTGACTGTGTCAATGAACCAATATGAACATATTGATGAATTAGAGTTAAAGTGGATTGAATACGTGAATTTCTTCTTCCTCTTTCCCTTCCTCCTTTTACAATGGCTTGCCTACCACCTCTACAAACACAACTGAGTGCTCCCCCTATTCCTCTACAAACAGAACAAACTATTCCTCTGCCTCTAGTACATTGTGGTGTTCTTTCTCTATCAACAACAGTGATATCATCATATATAGGTGTGTCAAATTGAAAATTTAACGAGGATCCATGATCTAAAAAAGGTATAGCTTCATCTCTTTGACTAGCTCCATAGTCACCTTCAATGCCACTAGAGATTATCACGGGACGGGACAGAAGTGGGGAATGCACCCCCACTAATTGCCCTGCGATGGGCCAGGATTTTCCGTTCCCGCTCCTGATTCAATAACGAGGAGGAAATTTCTCCCGTCCCCATCCTGCACGGATCCCCACCCCCTGCGTGGAATCCCGACCCCCGTGAAAAAATATTTTTTTAATTTTAAAATATAATATTTTACTAATAATTAAAATGAAACTATAACATTTAATAAATACAAAATTTAAAATCAAGCACGAATTAAATTAACATAAATTTTAACCATTGACAAATCGAAAATTAAGTATAATTTAAAACTTAATAATCCTAAAATTAAATACAAATAACAAAAAGTTAATCAAGTTACAATAATACAAGAAATAAATACATAATTAATTACAAAATTCTTATTCAATTATTTCAGTTGGACCACTTCTATCTCGACGAATATCAACCTGAAATATCAATTAATCAAATATAAAAATATTAGTTACATATTAATATACAGATTGAAAGTAAATTAAAGTAAATCTACAAACATAATATAAGAGTGGCATAATAAGATAGTCATAGGGGTGATCACGGGGCGGGGCGGGGCCGGAAAATTCTCCCCCAGTCACTCCCCCACCCTCGCCCCCCTGATTTTTTTTAATTTTAAAATATAATATTTTATAAATAATTAAAATTAAAATATAATATTTAATAAATAAAAAATTAAAATCAATAATAATTTAAAATTAAGTATAATTTAAAACTTAATAATTATAAAATTAAGTTATATTTTAATTTTAATTATTTATAAAATATTATATTTTAAAATAAAAAAAAATATTTTTTGCGGGACAGGGATCCCCGCGGGGCGGATACCCCATTTTCCGTCCTCGCCCCCTATTCTGGGACGGAAATTTTTTTCCTCCATCCCCGTTCCTGCGGGGGAAAATTTCGGGGATTCTTCGCCCCGAACGGGGCGGGTTCCCGCCGGGGCCGGGAAATTTCCGTCCCGTGATCATCCCTAGATAGTCATAACATAAAAAAGGAATATAATTATACATCTATATTTCTTAAAAAAAACAATATTTCTAATTTTATTAAACCCAATTTTATACCAAAATTATGTTTGACTTAATTACAACTAATATATAAATAAATTATATTATTTGAGTTGGCCATGGCCTGCTTTAATTGTCACTAATTGCGTATTCTAATTGTGGAATTTAGTTTAGTTGTGGACAGAGCAAATAAGCCATTTGACAACTCTTGATTCACAAAATTAATGTGGAATTTGTTGGATTATTAGAGTAACTTCCACAAATAATTTGCTTAACCATTTTAGATCAATTAATTAGAAAAAAAAATATTTTTAAAGCTGTGAGTGAGACCATAAAAACCACTGCTAAATTTGTTATTATTTCCTAAATATTTGTATAATTTGCCAAAATCATCAAAGTGTTTGATCTCGGGAACCTCTAGAAAGCAATGAACAATCAAATCCCTAAAAGTTTAGGGATTAAACTACAGTTGAATGTGACCCAATGAGGGGAAAATTGAAAGTTGCAAGCACTGAAACTGTTTCTCCTCTTAACTACATTTCGAAAAGAAATGCAGTATTCACATATTCAAATATTTGTAGTTACAATTAAAAAAAAAAACATAAAAATGCTCTAATCAACCATTTAAATTAGATTTTCTTCATTTCCAAACAAACTTGAAAATAGAAAAACTGCTTTTGACATCAAAATCAAGCGGCAAACAAAATCAAAATGTTACTCCCTCCGTTTTTTTATTAGTTACTTTTGTTATTTTCATAAAGTTTAAGAAATAATAAATAGGCTTAAATTTAGTATTAAATTACATGTTCAATGCTAAATTATCAAATCTGATTGGTTCTAATTTTATTGGAAAAGAAAAATAAATTGAAAAAATAAATTAAATTGTATTGAAAGTTTAAAAGTGACAGATAAATGGAATATGAATTTTACTCAAAAGTGACAGATAAAAAAAAACGGAAAGAGTATCTTTTACTTCTTTTCCAAAGGAAACAAGGCAGTATCTCGATAAGAAAACAATCCTTTTGAAATCGCAAACCTTTAGCTCAAAATCAGACAAAAAGAGATAGAATGAACAGAAAAAGCTAACACCTTGAATAATAATTAAAAAAAGAACTCAAAAGAATGATGGGTTTCCAAGAAGAACAATCAAGAACAAACGTTAAGAGAGAGAAAGAGGAGTCGGTTGTGTTGTTGTAAATAGTGTCATTTCTGGTGTGTGCAGTGCAGAAGAGGCAAACGCAAAGGAGCTCTCTTGAAAATTAATGTTAAAGAATAAACACTACCCCACAGATTGGCAACAATATCCCATAGATCGGCAACCAAAACAACTTCTTTAGAAAAAAAAGAAGAAAAAGAGAGAGAACAAACTAACCAGTTCACGAACAGTGGTAGACGCCAGCAAGGAGCTGTGGTGAGGAAGAGCTGTGATGGATTTCTTTGTTAGAGATAGAGACTACATTTTAAGACTAAAAAAAAGAAAAAAAGAGAAAAAACATACCCAATCGACGAGTAGAGGTAGACGATAGCAAGGAGCTGCGGAGAGAGGAAGAGTTGTGCTTTTGAAGTTTAATTTCTTTGTTAGAGAGAGAGGAAGGAGTTGCTATATCTGCGAGGGAGAAGAGAAAAAACGGCAAGAAAAGGAAAATGACATGGGGTTAGGGTTTCAATTGGAAAATTTATAGTGAATGACACGTATGTAAATAATTAGAAAACTAGCGATAATAAAGTAATAATATATCGGGGCAGGGATTCTCGTGGGGAGGATACCCCATTCCCCGCCCTTGCCCCAAAATCCATACTGGAGATTTTTTTATCCCCATCTCTGTCCTCGCGGAGGAAAAAATCAGGAATTTTCTGTCCCGTTCGGATCGAATCCTCGTCAGTATCAGATTTAGGATTTCAATTGGAAAATTTATAGTGAATGACACGTATGTAAATAATTAGAAAACTAGCGATAATATAGTAATAATACATCGGGGTGGGGATCCCCGTGGGGAGGATACCCCATTCCCCGCCCTTGCCCCGAAATCCATACTGGAGATTTTTTTTATCCCCATCTCCGTCCTCGCGGAGGAAAAAATCAGGAATTTTCTGTCCCGTTCGGGTCGGATCCTCGTCAATATCAGATTTAGGGTTTCAATTGGGAAATTTATAGTGAATGACACGTATATAAATAATTAGAAAACTAGCGATAATATAGTAATAATACATCGGGGCGGGGATCCCCGTGGGGAGGATATCCCATTCCCTGACCTTGCCCCGAAATCCATACTGGAGATTTTTTTATCCCCATCTCCGTCCTTGCGGAGGAAAAAATCAGGAATTTTCTGTCCCGTTCGGGTCGGATCCTCGTCAGTATCAGATTTAGGGTTTCAATTGGGAAATTTCTAGTGAATGACACGTATGTAAATAATTAGAAAACTAGCGATAATATAGTAATAATACATCGGGATAGGGATCCCCGTGGGGAGGATATCCCATTCCCCGACCTTGCCCCGAAATCCATACTGGAGATTTTTTTTATCCCCATCTCCGTCTTCGCGGAGGAAAAAATTAGGAATTTTCTATCCCATTCGGGTCGGATCCTCGTCGGTATCATATTTTTTCCGTGCTGTGATCATTCCTAAATGCCACTATGTCTTCTTTCAGCTGCACCGAAACTCTCACCTATCTGTAAATTGAAAAGATTTAGCAATTAAGAAAATTGCTTTATTATGTTGAGCCCTCTTACTTTTGCTACAATGCATTGGCATTTGGATCTCACTACTCACGACATCCTTATCTTTCGCTTCTGCCATTCTTTGATTTCCCCAATTTACTCTGAAAAAAAAGAACAATTTATAGGGATCAGACAAATGATTCAAACATAAAATTTCCTTTTGATATGAATTTCACACAAATGCTAACCGCATTTTTTCCAAACAATTATGCTTCTGTTGTTTATATCATTTGTGCATTTTCCGTTCCTTTATAACTTTCCCATCCTCCCTGCAAATCATGTCCTCAACAAATGTTAATTTTAGGAAAAATTATAATTTCACAAACAATTTATTAATCAAAACACAGTTAATTGAGGTTAAAAATTAATAAAGAAAGTACCTCTAGAAATAATATTCCATCTCCATTACTGATAACCAGGAAAAATACATCTTCTAAGGCCCAATAAGCGCGGTCCGCTAATAGCAAAGGAAGATGAACCAGAGGGTGATGCGCGCAGATGAAGCATCCGATTGGACTGATGGGACAGCTTACCTCGCCGGCCCACTGGCATAAGCCAACACCTACCACACATCTGCTCCCTGTCACATCGCCGCTCACCCATCATGACTGACGGTTATCATCTCCTGAGGTACTCGAATCCTCCCCTCCAAGATCTCCTATATATAGCCAAAAATATGATGGCACCAGGTATTGAACTCCTGAGACTCTCTCTCTCATTTTAATATCACTCCCAAATTACTAACTTAAGCTTCAGAGTGCTAACGCCTGGGTCCGATCGGGCACTTCCTCTTGCAGGTCCAATAGCTACAGCAGTCTCACGACCGCCTTCTCCTCTCGTAACAAGATAAAGGTATTCTGAGCTTTATCATTTGGTGCTTTCGTTGAGAGGCATGGCAGATTCAAGGTTTTACGAAAAAACAGATCAGGGACGCTATGGTCGCAGCAGCCAGAGAGGGTCTGAAATTCCAAGGCAAAGAAAAAGATCCCTTAGATCGCCACCTGAAGGGAGTTTCCTCCTGAATCTCGATGACATGATGGCGTGGCAGCAGGATAACGCCCCCATTACTGTAGGCAATATGCGCGCTGTACTTAACCACCTCACTGAGAGTGTGGCACAAGCCTTGGAAATGGGAAACATGCCCAGAGTCTTTGAAGATGGTCAAGAAATGGACCCGACGGTAGAAGGCCTCGAAAGAAGAAGGAAAGAAGGAATCTCCCTGAAAGAGCCAAGCACTTATGATGGGAGAAAAACGAGCGCCAAAGCCCTAAATAGACGTGATAAAGGAAAGGAGCCGATGTTCTCAAGCCGGAGTGTTTCTCACATCTCAAATAGATTGTGCGACTCATCTTTTGATGAGCGAGGGAGGTGCGCACCTAACCAATCTTACTCCCAAAAGATAAAAAGAGAATATACTCCCACGGTGACAAGCAGTGAGGATGAGCGATTTGAACGAAGGCTTAAAGGACTCGGCTCGATGGAGTCGAAGAAAGGAATGCCGGAAAGGAGGGATCGCAACGTTATCTCCCCTTTTTACAGGGAGATCTTGGATGCAAAGTTACCCCCCAAGTGGACAGATGTAGTAATGGACAAATACACAGGTAAGACAGACCCTGCTACTCATCTTGCGAAATTCTTGACTAAAATGCAGGTCTATACCTTTGACGAAAGGATCGCCTGTCAAGTTTTTCCAACCACTCTAGGAGAAGCCGCTTTGAGATGGTTCTTCGGTCTCCCTCAGGCATCAATTGTCTCCTTTCGACAACTCGAAGAATCATTCTTAACACGATTCCGAGAGCGAGCGCAAGCGCATACACCAAAATCGGTTAATGACTTGTGCAGCCCCTACCAGAGAACTGGCGAAAGTCTAAGAGACTACATCATTCGTTTCCAGGATGCAATGCGGGAAGCAGGAGATTTGAGCATAGAGGCGGCATCCAGTGCCTTGGAAAAAGGCGTCGCAGACCGTCCATTTACTGAATCGCTAATTACAAAGCCGCCAAGCAGCTTTCCCGACTTAATGAACAGAATCAGACGACGTGTCCAGTTGGATGACGCCCTCAAAACCGGCGGAGTCGGGAAGACCAGTGTGTTGGACAGGCTGCAATACATGGACGGCCGACCATTCAGGAGAACCCTTGCGTCCGATCGAGCAGAAGAAAAACCAAAACGATCGGTCTTTTCCAGGATTTCAAAAAGAGGAAGTGAAGATGGGAAGGATAAAGCCGAGGACCGCCATTATCGATCGACCGGGATTTCTACCCCCATCTGCACCGGTTCTCCACAGTCGCCATCCATCGCCAAGAAAAAGCATAAAAAAGCTGGTCGGTCCAAAGCGGCCAAGCAGGAGGAAAAGCAGTGGAGGCCGCAACAAAAGCCATCAACTATCCCATGAAAAGGCCGATAAAGCCACGATGAATCAGGTGCTATTGTTACAATTTGTGCAAAAATGAATATTCTTTCATCCTCCTGTAACAAACACCGAAATATCGATCTACTTTAACGTTACTCATTTTATCATTTAAAGATATGTCCTTAAAGTGACAGCAAAAATATAATAGACCAAGCAGGAGGAAGGGGAAGCAGCAGCATATAAAAGCTGCTGAAAACCCCAGCACCACTACGCATACAAAGTAAGTGCCTCCACAAAAACGAGAACAACTTAAAAATAAAAGGTATGTGTTTAATTTCACGTATGCTTGACAATTATTGGAGAAAGTCCATTTGTTTTCTAGCAAACAAGCCCCTAGAATCGAGTTACTTTGCTGTCGGATATTCAAAGAAAAGATCTTGAGAACTCGTAAAGCTACAACACCCGTCTGTCGCCAAGAGCAGATCGGACGGATATTATCTCTCCGCCAAGAGTGGATCGAGATCAAATCGGAAGGCCGTCCATCGCCAAGAGCGGATCGGACGGATGTCATCTCTCCGTCGAGAGCGAATCGAGATCGAATCGGAAGACCGTCTATTACCAAGAATAGATCGGATATAATTATCCCTCGGACAACATAAGAAATCGCAAAAAAGGTTAGTGAATATTTATAAAATTATTTGCACAATAAAATTGCAAAAATTACTTACAGGATAAGATTCTCCAAAAGGGTAACTCCCCACCAGCGGGTAACTCCCAAAGATAAGATTCTCCAAAAGGGTAACTCCCCACCAGCGGGTAACTCCCAAAAATAAGATTCTTCAAAAGAGTAACTCCCCGTAAGCGGGTAACTGGCAAAGCAAAGCTCCCCATAGCACCCGAAGCTCGATGTCTATCCCGAGCATAGCGAGAGAAAGCCCTTCCTGCATAGGCCTTTTGGGGCAGGTTTCCAGAAACAAAATCGTGAGGGCTCCGGCCCAAAGCGGACAATATATGTCGAATATGGCCAAATCTCCTTTCCCGATCGGATTCCTTACCATCGGAAGCACGAAACAAGAATCTCCCGCCGATAGGTAGGAGAACAATCCGTCACTGCAATACAATGAAATAATTGTCGACAGAATCATGCACTCCAATATTGGAAAATTTAATTCGACATTCAAGGAGTATTTTTCTCAATGATTATACATTCTCCACGAATGCCTCATGCAATTCTCTCTGGTATTCCCCCCGATTAACCTTATGAATGATTATCGTATCGGAAAATTTCGCAAACATGGCTGAGAGAAAGCTTTATTATCATATATGGATAATCTTTACAAAACGAAGAACGAAATCATTACAGCAAAGCTATGTTTCTACATCTTATAGGAAAAGCCCCGCAGTGGCCTTAGTGAGACATGCCCTAAGCTCCAATGTTTCTCTAAAAATTTCTCCTTACCAATAAAAAGTTATAAACTATTAAGTTAACCTCTACATCGGCATCCAGTCAGAGGAAAGTCCTAAGAATCCCATAACCGTTCATAGCGGAAGAAGAAAAGGGTGAGGTACTCGGCACGTTCTTCCAGATGAAGATCGATTTAAGAAGAAAGCATTTATTTCTGGTGGCGGCCTTTAGGCGGAGCCCCCTTCTCTGAACTCTTCTCTTCGGGATACGCCCTTCTCCAAGGTAGCTCGCAATGAATCCCGCTCAGACTTAACTTTGGAACACTCGGCAGATAAACGAGCTATCTCACCTCGGAGACGATCCATCTCCTCTTGTCGAGATTCTAGATTCTGGGAAAGTTGGGCGGACTCCCCCTTCAGCCTCTCAATTTTTGATTGAGCAGACAGGAACTCCTTTCTCGTCGAATCGTATCTGGTCTCTGCCTCCCTCCTAGCCCGATCGGAATCTTTCCATTTCTTTTTACAAAAATTAGCTATGCCATGCAAGCGTAGCCCCATTTTTATCAACTGAAAGTTAGACAAATAAAAGTTCAAGGAATCAAGAAGAAAGGGTTCAACGAAATGAATATCCATTTGAAAATGAATATTTCGGGAATTACCTCCAGGCCCTGTTGTTGAAAGAAGTTACGTTCTTGGGGCAGTCTATCGGGATTTCCTATTGTCGTAAAATCATCCTCTTGAAGCATGTCCCGGCACAAATAACTGGCGACTGCTGTATCATTAGTAGACCAGTTTTCGCCAAATCGACCTTTCAAAACCTCCCCCAGCGACGTAGCACGCCCTTCAGCAATTCTAGTAGTAGTACTTTTGCGAGGTTTATCCTAAGGGGCCCTATGTCTTTGGCAGCAGCCCTCTCATCCCCAATGGTTGTCGGCTCTGTAAATTCTGCAGTTTCACCCTTCGAAGGCGTACTATTTCCAGCCGACCCCGTCTGCGATGATACAAGATGCTCCCCTTCCACGTCAATTTTGTCTCTTGACGCGAGGCCCAGTAAGGAACGTTGGCCCCCTAAAAAGGTTCGGGTCGCAGCAGATATCGGACTGCCCCGGTCGAAATGAAAGATCGGATCGCCGGAGGAAGACATAAATGCCTGTGCTTTCGAAAGAAATGCAAGCCTTCTCTTTTTAGATTTCTTTTCCTCCCTGGCTGAACGATCCACTTCCATCTTCGCTTTAGCCTTATCGGCCAGTCGTTTAATGAGATAATCTCCTTTAGCCATGGCACCTGCAATTACGCTAAAAAAAAGAAAGAAAAGAGAAGAATGAGAAAAGAGAGAGATAAGCATCCCATCCAGTTGAATGCAAACTTCATAAACTTGCAATCCGCGATAGTTAACATGCAGGTTTGGGGATTCGACCACAGCATCAAAAAGAAACATCAAGCTCTTTTATGATAAGGCTTCGATCGGAGCATTTACCCTCACTCATTCAAAGGATCGACAACAATTCTTAAGCATACAATGAATTACACATTCAGAGGATTCAAAGGACTTATTATCTTCACCATTCTCTCCCACGCGAATCCCAAGGGGCGGAGGGGTTATGGTTCCAAATAAGGCGACATTAATAATGATTGCAGGAAATGAAGAAAATTAAACAATGGAAGTTGCTCACTTACTCAGGCGATATGATCCCCAAATCCTTGGAAGTATGAAGCAACCTTTCGTGCGGAAGAAGAAAAAATGAAAATATGGCAGAGTTGGCAGAGTTCTGTCAAGAATTGTGGAAAAGTGCCGCCTATTTATAGCTGCACTATTTCTGAAAACACCCAAACGTCCCGAAAGTTGTATAACCGTCACATGTCCTTAGATCATCATGACGGCCTGAGAAAATAGATGCCAACCTCGACATACGTGTCAACAATAAATGCACAACAGTCGATATGAAAAGGTGTGACTCGTTGGATTCAGTTCAACCTAAAAGTCTCCACGATCTCCAAGATATTGATCTATTAGGGATCCTTGACATCCCAAAGCGATGGAAATATTTGCGTAACCAAAAGTCATTAAGTACAGTTGCTCACACCCGGCTAGGAGAACGTTTTTCGTCTTTTTCCTCCTTGGAAAAGGTATGATTTCTTCATTTCTGCGTTTATCCTTTATGTTATTTTATTTTGCTTTGCAGGATTGTTTATCTCATTTCACCCCGATCAATCGAAATTTTCAAGCAATAATTTATTTAATGCCGATCGGCGAGACAACAATTCGTCACCACCAGGCGATCAAAACATCTCCTCAGCAACAGATTTTACACAACAATTGGGAGTGTATGCCGATCGGCATACACTATGGTAGATTACGAATTCGAATTACCGGATCATTAAAACAACTATCTCTCCTATTTGTTTTAAAAAGAAAAAACCATAATCTCATAATCTCCATTGGTTCAAAGAAGGCCCTCATCTATGGGTCGACAATCACACAAAAAGGAGGAGAAGAGAAGAAGAAAAATCGAAGGCAAATACCAGTTGCCCACCTGAACACTATTGTAAAATCTACGAAGTCGCTGAAAAAGCAAAGCCTAAATTGCTGAAATGATAGAATCCACACGAAAATTCGGCAGAACTTCGCAAAGAATTATAGGAAGAGGAAAAGAAAAATCGCCTAACAGAAAGCGAAGCGGCGCCTCTAGCATGCGCATCAGCAATAAATGCGCAATAGCCGCCCAAAGGGCGCAAGACACGACTTATCAAATTCGACATGCCCGTTCAAAAATATTGCCAAAAGTCGGAAAATAATCCGATTGGACTCTTTGATGGGGGACAAGAAGTGATAACTACCAAAAAAAAAAATTCTCCAAAGGCCCAGTTGGCCTGGCCCAGACAGCATTTGAGGCGGAAATCTCCTATGAATGACTAATTCAATGATGTCATCGACAAATCAAAGTCCTAAAAGATCGCCCATGCGCGCGACGGAATAATTATGAAACATGATCCTCGCCTCGCCGAAAGAAGTATTTCTATCATTCGATCGGATAGGGTGATCACCGACCAGATTGGTTAGACGCAGAAATGCTCAACACACACATTTGAATTCAGGAAGTGTTATCACTCAATATTTATGTGCATGCATTCTCTACATGGAATCTTTATACATCGACAGTAATATCTCTTTGTATTAATCACATCCGGGACAAATCTCGTCCGAGATAAAAATTACAGCACAAGGATACAATTAAAAGACCGATCAACAAAAAAAAAACAACAAACAGAAGCGAAGAAGAAAGAGGGAAAGTGAAAGAAAGCTAAGCCGGTTGACTATGCTTCAGTAACGTCAACCCGATCAGTCGCAAAGCAGTAACTCGCCAAACGTGTTGACAGTCTTGATGATGATGATAAAACAACGGACTGTGCACGAAATCTGGCCAAGATCACAGTATAAAATTGAAGCACACCGAAATAGGCGTGGTCAGAAAATAAATTTTGATTCTCCATGAGAAGAGAGAATCTCACGATACTTGACTGATTCAACCCCACCTCCATATGCCGAGTTAACGGTACACTACATCCACCTCCAGATGTCTCCCTATTCTTCGCCATAGAACTCGCATGAACTGTTGCAGACACTTTTGTGAGAATATCATATTGCAAAACGATGTCAATCGCCTTCTCTCCCTTGAGATCCAAAGGATGGACCATGAATCCACGACCCCCACAGGCCTCCAGAAGACGCCGGTCTACAGGCTCAATACAACTCGATATCATTTCCGATATAAGAGGCAGAAGATATCTTATATAGTAACCCGAACCAGGTAATCTCACTCAAGAAGCGTAACAAGAACTTCATATCCCCGTCAGGGATAACCAGAAAATAAGACAAAGTCATCCAAAAGCCACCTTTTTATAGGCGCCAAACTCCTGGAATTCTCCAACCATTCTCTTGGATGGCCACCACACATTCACATGTCTCCAATTAAAGCGTCGCCTCTAATGCACGAGCAAGCGTTAAATGCGCGCTAGTGAACGAAGCGCCGCCTTTGATACTTGTGCGAGCATTGAATGCATAACGGTTATCTGGAATTGACGGATATGACTCTTCGAATTAAACGTCTCCGACAAATTCGAAGATCTCACCAAAATAGCACGACAACGCCACGCCCGATCGGACCCATTGAGGGGGAGACAAGTGATAACCAGGAAAAATACATCTTCTGAGGCCCAATAAGCGCGGCCCGCTAATAGCAAAGGAAGATGAACCAGAGGGTGACGCGTGCAGAGAAAGCGTCCGATTGGACTGATGGGACAGCTTACCTCGCCGGCCCACTGACATAAGCCAACACCTACCACACATCTGCTCCCTGTCACATCGCCGCTCACCTATCATGACTAACGGTTATCATCTCCCGAGGTACTCGAATCCTCCCCTCCAAGATCTCCTATATATAGCCAAAAATATGATGGCACCAGGTATTGAACTCCTGAGACTCTCTCTCCCATTTTAATATCACTCCCAAATTACTAACTTAAGCTTCGGAGTGCTAATGCCTGGGTCCGATCGGGCACTCCCTCTTGCAGGTCCAATAGCTACAGCAGTCTCACGACCGCCTTCTCCTCTCGTAACAAGATAAAGGTATTCTGAGCTTTATCAATTACTCCTAATCAAACTAACATATCGTGGTAAACCATCACTATGTTTGTATGGAACACACTTGTAAAATTCGAAACCTAATTGATTAATTAAATAAATTCTAGGATTTCAATTCTTCAAAATCCTTAGTTTTGTATCCATATTAAGCAAATTTCAAAAATCAAATGACCCATTTGAGATAACAAAAAGAAAATCCCAGATTGGGATGAATTTTCAGCTTTGAAATACAAATTAAGAAAAAAAAAAGTAGTGAGAAAAGAGAAATTTAAGGAAAAAAGGAAATTACCATGAATCTTGTTCATAACGCTGAAAATCACGGCCAGTGCGGTTGAAGGCAGAAGACTTCTTCTCGAGCTGAGATTTAAGCCATTTCTTGAGATAATATTTAAGCAAGTTACAAGAAAATTTTTGAAGTAATAGAAAAAGAAACGAAAGCAAAGATGCCATGGGTGTGAGAAATAAGAACACTCCCGTGTTTTTTTTTTAGTTCTTTTTGTTTTCTTTGAGGTGGTGATGAATTTGGGCATGAAGGAACTTGAATTTGTATCAGCTAAAATTAAGTGTCCTCATGCAGCCGGCTCGAGGAGCAACAACACCTACTCTTCTCTCTCATCCCACCCACCCAAACGAGCATTTATGGTTAGAATTAATTACATCTATTGATCAAATAACTGATTAGTAGTGGCGACAAAAAAATTGAAAATTAAATGGATTTTTATGTTAATTCGAAACAAAAGTTTAAATTTATAATTTTTATTTTAAAAAATTAGCTGTTAATCAAACCAAATCAAACTGTTAATCGATCTATATATATTTTATAAATTATATTTTAAATTTTATATTTATATTTTTTTAATATAAATATAATTTATAAATATTATAATATATAACTTTCTAAAATATTATTAATTAACATATATTTAATAAACAAACATTAAAATTATCTTATTATTATTATTATTATTATTATTATTATATGTACATAATTAACACTTTAATGTTAGTTTCATATTGAATATATTTAATTTTTATAATTAATTATGAAATTTTATTTTTATTTTGATTCTTCTAATAAATATTGTAGTTAATTTATATTTTTTTCATTTCTAAAGCATTTTTAACTATTAAAAATAATATTATAAATTGTATACTTTATTAAATTTATATATTAAAATTTTTTAGTGATTAACTAATAAATTAATTTAAAAAATCGAGTTAAATATCGAAACCGATAAAGCGATTAAGTGAAATTAATGAAATAGTTTAATAAATTTATTAATGGACCGGCTCACCCTTACTAATTAAAATTAATTTCATCTTTGATAATTAGATAGATGATCACTAAACTTCACAATTCGATACTACATTTATTCTTTTGGACCCTCATCACTGCAAGTGAAAAAAAAAAGAATTGAAAATAAAATAATTTTAATGGTGAAAAAATTAAAACTAGATAAAAAAATAAAAAATCATTAAAACGATTGAACATGAATATAAATTTTAATTTTTATAATAAATGAATTTAAAGTTAAAATTAAGTGTCTCATTGGCTTATTAACTATTAAATAAATAGTAAATAAATAAATATATAACTTTATATTTATATATTTCATATATTTATATCTTGTACTAATTTTAAAAAATAAATAATTAATTATGTATTTTTATTTTAATAAATAAATATTTTAAATAAAAATTTTTGTGATTTTAATTTTTGTAAATAATAATAATAATAATAATTACTTTAGGTGTTATTAGTTTTTGAACAACTAGCAGCTAAACAACTTTGATAATTAGATTGATATTAATTTTTGTTAGTTCAATTAAAAGAACGTGAATCAGTACACTGGTGCAACTGATTCAATTGCTAAAAACTTTACCTACTTCCCTTCAACTTCATTTCGCTAAATAAAAGATGTCGGCGCCCAGCGTCAATGAAGACTCACTTTATTATTATACCAATAATTTAGAAATTGAATATATATATATATTTTTAAATTTCATAAAAAAGCATTTACGTTGTAGAATTTAAATTAATACTATATATATATATTTACAATTATGATCAACGGAAGAGACCTATAAGGCACATGATACAGATCCAATGAATTAGAAAATAAAATAAAATTTTTGAGTTGGTCTAATAAATATATTTTGAAGGTTGAGTTGGATTTAGATTTTTTTTTAAACGAATTCAAATGGAATTTGAATTTGGTACAATTTTGTCAGGCTTAATTTTAATGTATTATTATTAATTTTGATTGTTTTTACTTTATATTTAAAATTTGAAAAATTTGAAGAACTTGTATGTTATTTTGATGAATGGATTAAACTTCTTTCAATGAACTATAACAACCAGTTTATGCCCACTCTCGTAAAGGTCCATTTAACTGGTAAAATTTGAATTTGATCCAGATAATAAATGGGCCTGGGCCTGGGCCTGGGCCATGTCTTTGCCAAACACCAAAACACAGATATAGTTCATCAATAATACTGATATGTTTATGATGGACGAGATTCCAATTTCAATGCGAATAGATTTAACACAAATATTAACTTAATGTCAAAAATACAATATCGGCACACACCATCTTAATGGAATGAAAATTCTATAATATCACCCTCAATTTTTCTACTTAGAATATATTTTTGAACCATTCTACTTAGAATATATAATTCGTAGACTTTATAAAATTTATGGGCCTAATGTAGTAACATGCAGTGGGGCATAGTTCAAGAATAATAACCGAATTTATGCCAGGGAAATTAAAAAAAAAAAAACTCTTTACTTGTCCATTGTCACATATCACTCGATTCAGATGCATCTTGCTGTTATTTATATCTGCCATCCTTAGTTATTATCTACTGCCTTCCTTAATTATTATCCATTGACTTAGGGTGACTGTGTGAATGAACCGGTATGAACATATTGATGGACTGGAGTTAAAGTGGGTTGAATATGTGTATTTCTTCCTCTTCCCCTTCCTCCTCTTACAGTGGCTTGCCTACCACCTCTACAAACAGAACTGAGTGCTCTCCTTATTCCTCTCCAAACAGAACCGAGTGCTTTCCCTATTCCTCTGCCTCTAGTACATTGTGGTGTTCTTTCTTGGGTATAATCAAATGTAAGTGTGTTAACTTGAATATTTGGAAAGGATCCATGATTTGAAGAGGGTATAGCTTCGTCTCTTTCAAAGGCAGTTGAATTATTTCTTCTTTCAGAGACATTGAAACCAGCTCCACTGTCACCTTCAATGCCACCATGTCTTCTTTCAGCTGCACTGGAACTCTCACCTATCTATAAATTGAAAACATTTAGCAATCAAGAAAATTGCAGCTTCAATCAAAATAATGGAATTATTAAGTACACTGTATTACCTCAGCTGTGCAACTAAATTTATCATGTCCAGCTCTCTTACACCTGCTACAATGCATTGGCATTTGAATCCCACTATGCATAACATCCTTATCTTTCATTCTGCCATTCTTTGATTTCCCCAATTTACACTGGAAAAAAAAAAAAAAAAAAAAAGAGAACAATTCATAGGTATCATCAGACAAATGATTCAAACATAAAATTTCCTTTTGATATGCATTTCATGCAAATGCTAATCTTTATTTTTTATCGCCAAAATTGAATCCAATACTATATATAAAATCTATGTATTTTCTATATTAGATATAGAAGTACAAAGTAGATTTTTTTTTTTTGGATTATAAAATTTGTATGAACACATCAATTAATGTAATTAAGAATCTTAATTTTGCTACGTTTAAAAAAAAATCTTAATTGTACTTGTTTTACTTTTATGAAAATGATTTATTATTATTTTTAAACTAATTTTTGATAGTTATACAACAATTAATAAATAGATATTTTGACTATACTAATTTTACTAAATATAATATTTTAAATTAAAATTAATTGTGAAATTTAAACTGATTCAATTTGCTTAATTTCTCTCTATATATATATTTAAACATAATGATTTTAAAATAAATATTAATAAAATTATAAATCACGTGCTATAAAAGTAATTAATTCATATGTGATGCATTTGCATGATAAGCTAGTTACATATAAAGTATCAAACCTTCTTTTTTTTCGGGAAAAAAAAATCTCTTATTTTGATCTAATTTCAAAAAACGGTGTTAGTAATAAAAATGGAAATAAGTTTGATGTAATGTCATTGTAAAATCAATATTAATATCCCAACTACTAAGCTAATTAAGAGTCTTTTAATGGTTTCCTCATTACTTTATAGAAATGTTTCATTATTAATTTAATTTGTTTACACACTATAAATTTAATCATAATATTTTTTTTGTATAAATATTAAAAAAATTGTAAATAGGATGTCATAATAAAATTAAATCGCTTGTGATGCACATGCACAATAAGCTGATTTGATTAAAAGAAAATAAAAGATTGCAACAAGTAACAAAGAAAATAAATATATATATAGAATCAGTAATCCTAAAACCTAATTTAGAATAAAATCATGAGCTGAGAATAATGATATGGAAAGATTGAATACACATATCAATTATTTAAAATTGGCTTAATGGTAGAACTCCATTCTATAATGCATTGGCATGCGAGTTCAAACCCTAGATACAACCATTTTTTGCTCTTATTTCCCACATCAAATTTTTTACAATAATTTGCATATTTCAATAAATTAAAATTTATAATTAAATAATTCTAAAAATTAAAAAACTTAAGTATGTAAAATAATGTAAAAAAATTGTTATAAATTCTAAGGAAATATGATTTTTTTTTAATTTTAATTTAAAAAATAAAAAAATTAATGTAATAAATTAAATAATGCAAAAAAAAATAAAAAATAGAAATAAAAAATGTAAAAAAAAAATTTGCTATAGATTCTAATATGAAAAACACTTAAAAAATTAAAAAATTTTAAAAAATAATATAATATATTAAATAATGCTAAAAAAACAAAAAAACAAAAAATTGAAGTGTGATATTCTAATACGAAATGTAGAAAAAATGTAAAATAAATTTTATACATTCTAATACGAAAAACACTATAAAATTTTTAAAAAAAGGAATTAAAAAAAATTATAACAATAAGGTAAGAAATTAAATAATGAGGAGAGGAATTTCCGAAAAAGTTAAAAAAATTATAACAATGTAAATTTTTAGGAAAAAATTATAATTTCACAAACAGTTCCTTAATCAAAACACAGTTAATTGATAAAGAAAATACCTTTGGAAATGACCTTCTACCTCGCTTCATTTCCCTAACAGCAGGAACTTCTATGTCTTCAATGGAAGATGGTGAACAAGCAGCATTCTTGCACCCGGATGGATTATACCTGTAAAATTCAAAACCCAATCGATTAACAAATTCTAGGATTTCAAATCTTCAAAATCCTTTGTTCTGTATCCAAATTAAGCAAATTTCACAAATTAAATGACCCATTTGAGATAACCAAAAGAAAATCCCACATTGGGATGAATTTTCACCTTTGAAATAAAAATAAAAAAAAAACTGAGAAAAGAGAAATTTAAGGAAAAAAGGAAATTACCCGACAACTTGACAAGATCCTCTATGACCACAACGCTGAGGATCACGGCCAGTGCGAGCGAAGAAATAAAACAACTTCTCGAGCAGAGAAGTAAGCAATTTAAGAAGGAATTTTTCAAGAAAAGGAAGAAGGAACGAAAGCAAATTAGATGAAAAAATTCTGGCAAAGAAGGAGAACCCGCCCATGGCTTTGCAGTAGCTAAAATCAAGTGAAATGTACTTTTGGATATTTGATGGAGACGATGAAAGGAAAATGGCCTGTACTTATACAAGTAGGGGTGTTCAAAACCCGACCCTACCCGAACAAGGAATTCGGGTAGGGTTATTAGGATTGTTAGGGTAGGGTAGGGTTGGGGATTTGGGAGTTGTTCGGGTTCGGGTCGGGTTAAACCCTCATTAACCCGAAAAATAAATATTCTCCTCCAAAACGCACCGTTTTCATGGAAATGGGTCAAGTTCGGGTCGGATTGAAATAAACGAAAAATAATTTTAAAAATAAATTCGGGTTATTCGGGTGGGGCCCGAAATTTTGAGGGTTATTCGAATAGGAGCCCGAATTATTTGTAGGGTAGGATAGGGTTGAGATATATGGTGTTGTTCGGATTTCGGGTTATTCGGGTCGGGTTGACCCGAACCGCCCGATGAACACCCCTATATACAAGAGGAAGGCCGTGGCATTTTTTTTTTAAATTATATTTCCATATCATCGTCAGCCTCTATATAATTGGCACTGACAAAACGTCCCCATCGATTGGGTATGCTTTTAGTCCAGGGCAACATTAACTCTATGTCTCAGCTGAGTCAGCTATATATATGATACTGATAATTATATGGAAAATGTAGAGAAGATTAACAAACAAGGACCAATTAAATTCCAGTGAAGCTAATCACATCTTATACTGAGATGTGATGAGATGATGAAATCTTATTGCCAATTAATTACAATAATGATAATAATAATAATAATCAAAACTTGCACATAAGGACTGCTTCTCCTATCATAAATTATAAGTCATAAAAACAATAATTTATCTCTATATTT
Source organism: Excoecaria agallocha (assembly GCA_037975025.1). Taxonomy (NCBI): domain Eukaryota; kingdom Viridiplantae; phylum Streptophyta; class Magnoliopsida; order Malpighiales; family Euphorbiaceae; genus Excoecaria; species Excoecaria agallocha. The sequence goes on along the minus strand of CM075818.1, from coordinate 350,856 downwards.
ATTAAATGCATATGCAAAAAATATAAAATAATATTTAATATTTATTGATAATAATAAATATTCAATAAAAATAAATTAAACAATTAATTATACTAAGAAAAATGGATTGTGGTTTGGTACAACAAACCCTTATTATGATACTCCCTCCTTTTTTTATGTCATTTCTATTATTTTTACTAGAATTAATAAATAATAAATGAACTTAAATTTAATATTAAATTATATAATTAAAATTAAATTATTAAATATAATTAATTTTAATTTTATTAAAAAAGAAAAATAAATAAAAAATAAATTATATTATATTATATTAAAAATTTAAAAATAATAAATAAATAAAATTTAAATTTTACTTAAAAATAATATATAAAACAGACAAAAAAATATCTTCCACATTTTAACTATATTCATTTCCGTTATTTATCTCTTTTTTTATTATTATACTCTATTCCTCATATGAGATGAGTCACAGAGCTGAACTCAGACCCATCTGGACCCGCCCTACGCTTGTTGCCACCGCATATAGATATAAACAAACTCGTGACTTGGCAACATATGAGTCGTGTTTACATGCTTGCCGCTATTTTCTCTAGCAACAATGAAACAAGCAAAAGGGCGCAGGCTGCTCTCCAGAGCAAAGCTTTCAACTTTCTCTCTCTCTCTTATTTTTGAATAATCTTCTTATTCCCATGGCACAAATAAACTCTGATTGTGCCACATGTTCTCTCTCTCTCTCGTAGACCGACCTTACTCTCTCTCTTATACCACTGTTACCCGACCTTTCTCTTTCTTACCTCACCTTACACCTTAATCATTCTTTTGTCCCACCATTTTCTATGCCTCCGTCCTGACCCCACCTCACCATTTTCTCACCTCCCCTTACTCTCTCTTTTATTCCCTTTTTCTATGCCTCTGACCCCACCTTACTTTCTCTTATCCCACTTTTTTCCATGTCTCATTTTAAAATTTTTTATGTTAAATTATTAACTATAATTTTTATTATTTTAATTATGTATTTTATTTAAATTAAAAAATTAATTATCGTAGTTAAAAAATAAAAAATTCTGGCAAAGAAGTAGAACCCGCACATGGCTTTGCAGTGTTAAATTTTCTTTATTCAGATTCAATTCTTAAAAACATAAATCAATCATGAACATTATGTCTATTCGGATCTTGAATATGATAATAATCATATAAAAAATTAGATGAATAGATCACTTACTTGGAGGGAAATTCGACATGAGGCGAGGGCTTTCGACGATCATGAACCAGTCGAACTAGTTTCTCCCTTAACCCTCCTTTGTAGCAGTGACTTGATGAATAACCTAAAATACGATCCTTTTGTATTTTGGTTTGTCTGCGTACTCTTGCTTAGGGTGGAGAAAGGACTAGTTTATATACCTATTAACTTTAGATCTTGTACGTTCATTAAGTACTAATTAACGGTCAAGATTTAATGTATTATTAAATTAATGAAACCCTAAACCTAATAGGCTTACAAAATATGGGCCATAACATCAGGCCATATTTCTTACATTCTCCCACTTGGCCGGATGTTTCATCATTATATTTAATAGTATAACATAAGCCTAGCAAAATTAAATCTTGTAAAACCGTTGATATCACCTTAACACAACAAATTACATAATGTGGATTATGGCAGTTATACACAGTATAGTCGTGTACTCCATTCCATATACTACAACATTAAGAACTCATTATGCTAGGTTCATAAGTTGTATATAAACAACAAATAGTTCACATACTTATTATGAAAATGCATGTAAGTTTCTTATTCAAACAAGCATGTATACATAAACATAATGAATAAGAAATATAGAATTCAGAAACATATCATTATTGATCAAACATCATTATTAATCATCAATACAACCAAGACCCATCCTGATCACGTGTTATTTAAATATCTTGGGTTGTAAACCTTTAGTTAAAGGATCTGCGACCATGAGATCCGTTCTAATATGTTCTATATACACTCTTTGTTTCTGAATCTCCTATTTAACAACAAAATACTTTAATGCCATGTGTTTTGCTCCTTTGAAATATTTGTCATTTTTAGAGAAGAAAACAGCTGCAGAATTATCACAATGAATTTTCAACGGCGTGCTTACTGTGTCGACAACTTCAAGCCCTGAAATAAAGTTTTGCAGCCATAATGCATGAATTGTAGCCTTATAACAAGCTACAAATTCTGCTTCCATAGTGGATGAAGCAATGATAGACTGTTTGACACTTTTTCATGAGATTGCTCCCTCAGCTAATAGGAATAAATAGCCAAACGTTGACTTTCTACTATCAATACATCTAGCAAAATCTGAATCCGAATATCCAATCACTTCTAAATGATCAGATTTCTTATAAGTGAGCATGTAATCCTTTGTTCCTTGAAGGTATCTTAGCACTTTCTTTGCAGCTTTCCAATGATCAATATCAGGATTACTTTGATATCTACCCAGCATCCCTACTGCAAAACTGATGTCGGATCTGGTACAGGTTTGTAGGTACATCAAACTGCCTACAACAAAAGTATATGGAATTGTTTCCATTTCCTTACGTTCCACATCATTCTTTGGACATTGCATAAGACTAAATTTATCTTCTTTTTGGATAGGGACGACACTTGCTGAGCATTTGCTCATGTTAAATTTCTCAAAAATTTTATCAATATAGGCTTTCTGAGACAATCCTAATAAACTTTCTGATCTCTTACGGAATATTAAAATTCTAATTACATAGGATGTCTCTCCCATATCTTTCATTTCAAAATTTTTAGAAAGAAACTCTTTAGTCTTATGCAACAAACCCAAATCATTAGCAACAAATAAAACGTCATCAACATACAGAACTAGAAATATAAACTTACTTCCACTGATCTTCCGATAAATACACCTATCAACAGTAATTTTCTCAAAATTGAAAGAAGTAATGGTATTATTGAACTTAATATACCATTGCCTGGAAGCTTGTTTAAGTCCATATATTGATTTTTTCAATTTACATACCATACTTTATTTGCCTTCAATGAAAAAACCTTCAGGTTGATCCATATAAACTTCCTCCTCAAGATCCCCATTCAGAAAAGTTATCTTTACATCCATCTGATGTAGCTCTAAATCAAATTGAGCCACCAAAGCTAAAATTATTCTCAAAAAATCTTTCTTAGAGACAGGTGAAAAGGTCTATTTATAATCAATGCTATCTTTCTGAGTATAACCTTTGGCAACAAGTCTAGCTTTATATCTTTCAACATTGTCGTTTGAGTCGAGTTTGGTTTTAAAGATCCATTTACAGCCAACTCTTTTAGAACCTTCTGGCAAGTCTATAAGATCCCAGATATTATTTTGAGCCATTGATTTTAACTCTTCTTTCATAGCATCAATCCATCTTTCAGACTTATCACTATTGATGGCTTGTGAAAATGAAATAGGATCATTATCAATGCCACAATCAAAATCTGATTCTTGCAAATAAATCACATAATCATCAGAGATAGCCGGCCTTCTAACCCTTACAGGTTTATTCAAGGCTATACCAATTTGTTCATTTGCAGGAGCTAATGGTAAGATAGGTTCTTCATGGGGTGCTTCTTCATTATCCAAATGTTGTTCCTAATTATTTTGATTTTCCAAAATAGGAAAAACATTTGTTGTAGTTGTGGGTTTAAAAACATTCATGGGTAATGGAACATTAACCCTTATTTCATTAATATCCACATCTTGATTTTCAACACTCCCACTAACCTCACCATTTTCTAAAAATTTGGCATTGGCTATTTCAACAATTCTAGAACTATGATTTAGACAGTAAAATCTGTACCCTTTGGGTTTCTCTGGATAACCAATAAAGTATCCACTAACTGTTCGAGAATTCAATTTTCTTTCATGTGGATTATAAATCCGTATTTCTACTAGACAACCCCAAACATGCAGGTGTTTTAAACTTGATTTCCTTCTAGTCCATAACTCAAAAAGAGTTTTAGGAATTGCCTTACTAGGAACCCTATTCAACAAATACACAGCAGTTCTAAGTGCGTACATCCACAAACTTTTGGATAATAAAAAATTACTCATCACACTCCTAACCATATCCATTAGTATTTTATTTCGTCTTTCTGCCACACCATTTTGTTGCGGTGTGCCTGGCATAGTATATTGTGCACATATGCCATGATTTTTTAGGAACTTGGCAAATGGATCAGGACACTGTCCAGATTCATCATATTTTTCATAATACTCACCACCTCTATCAGATCTTATAATTTTCACTTTTCTATCTAATTGCCTTTCAACCTCCTTTACAAACACCTCAAGGGCATTTACAGCTTGAGATTTTTCATGTAGCAAATAGATATATCCATACCGTGAAAAATCATCTACAAAGGTGATGAAATACTTTTTTTCATTAAAGGATAAAGTGTCAAAAGGTCCACAAACATCGGTGTGTATTATTTCAAGAAGCTAACTGCTTCTTATGGCTCTTTTCTTGCTATATTTGGATTGGTTTACCTTAATGCATTCCACACATAATCCGAGATCAGTAAAATCTAAATTTGGTAGAGTCTCATTCTTTACTAATCTTTCTAACCTTTCCTTGGATATATGACCCAAACGTTTATGCCATAAGTAAGCAGAACGTTCATTCACCAAACTACGTTTCATTCCAACATTATGATTAACAGTAAATAGGGATTCAGAAAAAACATTATCAAGTTTCAATTTATATAAACCATCCATAATAATTCCACAACCAATAAAGGAATTATTTTTATATAAATTAAAACAACTATGTCCACCATCAAATGTATATCCACTAGCATCCAATCTAGAAATAGAAATTAAATTTCTAGAAATTGAAGGTACATGGAGAGTATTCATTAGATCCAAGTGATGCTCAGTATCTAATGTCAACAGGTAAGTCCCAACTCCTTCAATTGGGGCCTTCATTCAGTTCCCCATAAATAGAAAATTGCTAGTTAGGCTTGTGGTTTGGATTGTAAAGAATCCCTGCATAATATTGAAAACATAAGTAGTGGCACCAGAATCAAACCACCAAGTATTAAAAGGAACTTCAGATAAGTTTGATTCAAAGTATATAGAAATATAATGTATACCTTTCTTTTCGAACCAAACCTTATGTTTCTGATAATCTTTTTGGTAATGCCCTTCTTTCTTACAGAAATGACATTTATCTAGCCTTGGTCCCTTCCTTTCACCATCAGCAACCTGTGAAAATTTAGCAGGTACTTTCTTCTTAAAATTCTTGGCCTTTGGTTTGAGTTTCTTTCCAGCTCCTTGACCCACTAGGTTAATGGAATGAACTCCTTGTTTCTTTAATCTTGCTTCCTCCTGAATAAGTTTACTGGACAGTTCATCAATATTCCACTTATCTTTTAATGCATTATAATTGATGTGCAATGGTTCATATTCAGAAGGAAGTGAGTTCATTATGAATTGCACTAAAAAGGAGTCTTTTACGGTCATACCCAGTGTCTTAAGTCTTGCTGCAATATTGGTCATATCAAGGACATGTTGCTGCATGCTCTTCGACCCATCAAACTTCATGATCGTGAGTTCAGCCATAAGTATCCCTGCAAGTGCCTTATCAGGAGAACAAAACTTATCTTCCACTAGCTTAAGAACATCTTTAGCATTCTGATTTTCAGTGCTAGAAAGAGTATACTTAATGCTGTTGGCAATTGTCATTCGCATAAAATTCAAGTATAACCTGTTAGACCTTGCTCATGCCTTATGGTGTGCCTTTTCAGCCTCTGTACTAGTATCATTAAGATCAACAGGCTTATCCTCTAATAACGCCAAGTCAAGATCCAAAGCACCTAAATGGAAAGTGACTTGTTCGCTCCATTCAGAGAAATTCACACCAGTGAACAAGGTAACAAAAGAAGCTTGAGAGTGAAGGTTAATAGCTGCAAATACATAAACGTTCACTAATTAACAAATTCAAACAGGAAGCACACACATAAATATATATTGTAGGTTTCCTTTGGATAAATACAACAATATATATTATCATTATTATTAGGATGCCATTTAAACTTTATAAGAAAATAAATAAACTTCATCAAATACAAATAGTATCTTTGGATAACTATATACATGTGACAAAAGTATATTAATTTTCTACTTTATATTCATTAGTTACAGAATATTGATTTTATCTTTGGATAAAATCCTTAATTTCTATCGACCAATAAATTATTCATAATGGCATTTCATAAAATAAATAAATTATATGACCACACATTCAAAATCAATTTGGCCACTTTGGTGACTAACAAATCAATTTTTATCATACTGTGATACATACATACATACATACATACATACATACGTACATACATATATATATATATATATATATATAGTGAATTATATGACTACACATTCAAAATTAATTTGGCCATTTTGGTGACTAACAAATTAATTTTAATCATAATGTCATATAATAAAATAAAATAACATCAATAATAAAATAATAATACACAAGAATAATATGTCCATAAGATAAAATAAAGTTCAATGTTTTGATTATAGGTCAAATAACACTAATATGATCCAAAACGTTAGAAATCAAAACTTTTAAAAACAATTTATATAACACTAAAACATTATGGATTAAAGTGGTAATTTGCCATGAAAAGTGAAAACACAATTCACAACAATCAACACAACACACCAAGCTTTCACATGCAATTGAAATTGAAAAACAATTTCATACAAAAGCAACATAAAATCCAGAAACAGTGGCTGAAACATTTCCCTCCTCCTTTTTTTAATGATGTCAGCAATCCTAATTGCACTGAGACATAAAATTGCCCATCAGCACTCTAGGGCAACAAGGGCGGCGGCCACAAACAATGAAAGGTAGCAATTTTAATTCATCAAAACATTAAATTGCCAATTTCTTCATCCAAAGCATGCGGCGGCAACAAGCAATAATATTTTTTTAATGAAAAATTAATCTTGATGCAAAACCCTAAATTTCATAAACATCATAATATTCATAGTCAACATAAACATCAATACATCTCATAATTGAAATAATCATCAAATCATAAATCTAAGGATTATTATTTATTCAAAACCCTAGGCTCTGATATCATATGTTAGATTTTCTTTATTCAGATTCAATTATTAAAAACATAAATCAATCATGAACATTATGCCCATTCGGATCTTGAATATGATAATAATCACATAGAAAATTAGATGAATAGATCACTTACTTGGAGCGAAATTCGACATGAGGCGAGGGCTTTCGACGATCACAAACCAGTCTAACTAGTTTCTCTCCCTTAACCCTCCTTTGTAGCAGTGGCTTGATGGATAGTCTAAAATACGATCTTTTTGTATTTTGGTTTGTCTGCATACTCGTGCTTAGGGTGAAGAGAGGACTAGTTTATATAGCTATTAACTTTAAATCTTGTACGTCCATCAAGTACTAATTAACATCAAGATTTAATGTACTATTAAATTAATGAAATCCTAAACCTAATGGGCTTACAAAATATGGGCCATAACATCAGGCCATATTTCTTGCATGCAGCAGGTAAAATCAAGTGAAATGTACTTTTGGATATTTGATGGAGACAATGAAAGAAAATGGGCGTTCTACAAACAAGAAGGCCTTAGACTTTTTTTTCCTTTTCCTTTTGTCTTTTTTTTCTTGGAAATATGAAAACCTTGGACTCTATTCGTCATATGAGTCAAGAGGCATATGTTTTTTTTTGGTGGGGGAGGAATGTTTCGAGGCATATTTGGTTGTCAATTAAGACCGAAAGATCCTATCACATGCCCTTCTACAAGCACCACTGCCACTGCTGCTATCACCCGAAAAAAAGGCTCGGATACTGTAGTCTCGAAACAACATTCTAAGGTTGCCAATTTCATGAATTCCCAAGCATGCATATATATATATATATATATATATGCATGCTTGGGAATTCATGAAATTGCAGCATTTGATCCTTTTGGCAACATATGAGTAACTAGTTTACTGGCACTTTTATGCACTCTTCTGGATACAACTCTCTGCCTTCAACACGCTTCTTTTCATTTATTTGTCTCTTTCTTTGACCTTTCTGCCCTTCTCTTATTTTATTTACTCACTCTTAGAAAGACGCCTTAGGATTTACTAAGGAATCTCTCTGTTTTCTTACCCCACCTTACTATCTCACTGTCCCTCTCTTGCCCGACCTTTTTCTTCTCTTACTGTCCGTACTGCCACGAACAAAACAATAAACACAACCTTTTATTTTAGTCAATTTATTTAACGAAATAAGTGTCTACTTCCACTATGTTTCTAAATACAATTTTTTTCTATTTAATAAATATTAAATATTAATTTTTAGTTTGGAAAATTGTGTGTTTTGAAAAGTAATTAGGAAATTAGGGTGTTTTTAGAATCTGCAGAATAGAGCTGGGGAAATAAAAATGGGACGCACTTCACAGTTAAAAATTTGGACAATCAATCCCGCAGGAAAGCCTGGCGGAAATGGAAATCTTAATAATTGTGAATGGTGATGAGCCAAAAATTGGCATGTCTCCCAACAATTCCGATTTTTATTTTTTACCAGTTGTTGTGAGCCAACAATCCCATTCCTCTTATATAATCAAGAGTGATTTTAATTTTTAGTATTTTTATATATTCTCTATTTAATTATATATACGAGCTTTAAAAAACCAATTTTTAAATATTTGAACCGATCAAGAGATTTAAATTATTTTTATATATTTTTATTTTCTAATACAATGGTATATCATAAAGCGCAACAATGTACTGCACACTATATTATTTCTAAAAATAAAACAATGCAATTATATTTTCAGAAATATGAATATGATATTTGCTCCAACCTTACAAAACATATCCCATCACTTTTTTATTTTATTTTTATCTATAACTTTATTCATGATTTTCTAAATTAGATCGAGCTAAAATCTTATTATGTACACAAAAACAATTACTTTTGTATAAATAGCATATTGTTTCAACATAATTAAATTATATTTCCCCTTTATCCTTGTTCACAAATTAATTTTGATTTTACTTCAATAAAATTACATTATATAAATACATATATACCATTAATGTATATATTTATGGGATTGTTGGCTCGCAACAATTCATAACAATTGGCAAAAAATAAAAATCAAAATTGTTGTGAGATATATCTGAAGGAGTTTGGGATACGCTCATTACTCACGAGATGATAAATTGGCTCCCGATATAATAGAGATAATATCGGAACAAAAAATAATTTATATGAAATTAGTTCCATATTGAGTTTTCCCTTAATTAGGGAATCTACCATTTATGTGTACATTAATATGGGAAGTTACATATTAATTTTGTAACTGCCATATTTATTATTTCCTTATTAATATTGTAACTACCAATTTAATTCATCATTATTAAGAAAATTAAGTATTCCTTAATTGGAGCCCTATATAAGGGTTCAGTTTCTTCATTTGGAAAGTAAGGAGAAAAATTAGAGATATCGAAACTCTGTGGATTTATCTCCTCGCATATTCTCTCTTTGTCTAAGGGGCTTCTAGTTCGTGGATCTATGCTTTTATCCCATAGTTCGTGACACATGGGTGATAGATCTTGCTGGTAACATGAAACAATCAATTTCTGCTTTCGCTTCAATGATCTGCGCTTTGAGAGATATTTATATCTACTTCTCGTAATATATCGTGATATATATTTCTTTCATTGGTATCAGAGCACATATTTTTCCATTTCGACGTGTTTATTATGTAGATCTGATTTTGTGAAAATTCATACATGTTGATAGGCCAATTAATAAGCATATTAGATATGTTCTATATATTTTTTTAATTCTGGTTTGAATTTTTTTTGACACTAAAATTAAATAATTATTTAAAAATCCATAACTAAAATTTCGAGTAGAAATTTTTTATTATTGAAATGGGAGTATTCTTATTTCTCACACCCATTGCACATTTGCTTTGGTTTCTTTTTCTATTACTTCAAAAATTTTCTTTTAAATTGCTTCAACATCAGCTCGAGAGATGTATTTTTAAATGGCTTATGTCTCAGGTCGAGAAGAAGTTTTTTGCCTTCGATCAAACTGGCCGTGATTTTGAGCGTTATGATCAAGATCTATGGTAATTTCCTATTTTCCTTAAATTTCTCAGTTTTCTTCTTCTCAATTTGTATTTCAAAGCTAAAAATTCATCCTAATCTCGTATTTTCTTTTTGTTATCTCAAATGGTCATTTGATTTTTGAAATTTGCTTAATTTGTGATAACTATGGAAAATATATCTCCAAAGGCCCAATTAGGTTGGCCCAGCAATATTTGGCAGGGCCCAAATCCAATAACAAAAAGGCAAAGCGTGAGCTAAAAGATAGAACAGAAAGGCTTGATGTCCAATCGGATTGATGGGACAGTGCGTCCTGTTAGCCCACTGACACAAGCCAATGCTCATACTCTCTACCTGCTCCCTGTCACATCGCCACTCACTTGCTCCAACTACCAGTTATCATTCCCCAAGGTACTCGAGTATCCCTCTAAAGAACTCCTATAAATAGCCAAAAACACAATGGCTCCAGGTATTGACTGTCTGAGATTTTCTCTTTCTAGATATTCTCTCTCTGAAAGTTACTAACTTAAGCTTCGGAATGCTGACGCCTGGGTCTGATCGGGCACTCCTTCTTGCAGGTTCTCATCCTATCGGATCATCAGCTGTCAATTCTCCTTCTTACAGATAAAGATGAATTGTGCTTCATCACTTAGTGCTTTCGTTGAGAGCCATAGCGGATTCAAGATCCAACGAGCGTGTAGCTCCTAGAGAACATAATCGTAACAACCAGGACAGATCCAAACCCTCAAGGATAAGAGAGAGATCTTTCAAATCACCAGTCAGGGGAAACCCCCTCCCAAATCTCGATAATATGGTCGAACGACAGCAGAAGGATGCCCCTATTACTATCGGAGACATGTGTGCTATTCTTGGTGACCTCACTGAGAGCATAGTCCAAGCCCTGAAAAGGGGAAGGATGCCCAGAACTTTCAAAAGAGGTCAAGAAATGGTTTTCGTGGCCAAATACTTTGGAAGAAGGAGGAACAGGGGGATTTGCCTCGAAGAGCCAAGCGCTCATGATGGAAGAAGTGCAGGTGCCAGAATCACGAACATATACGATAAGGGGAAGGAGATAATGTCCTCAAGCAGATATGCTCCTTATATCCCCAGTAGATCATGCACCTCATCCTTTGGTGATGATTTGACCTACATACGCGTGCCAAATCGCAGTCGGTTCTAAAGGACAAAAGAAGAGTTCACTTCTACGGCGATGAGTAGGGAGGATGAATGGTTTAAATGAAAACTTAAAAAGTTTGGCTTGACGGAGCCAGTGAAAGGGATTTCTAAGAGGAACACTTGTAACAGCACTCCCTCACCCTTCTGCAGAGAAATTACACAATCTGAGTTGCCTTCTAGGTGGAGGGATGTGGTGATGGACAAATATATAGGTAAAACTGATCTCACCACTCACCTTGCAGAATATTTGACTAAAGTGCAGGTCTACACCTACGATAAAAGGATTGCCTGCAGAGTCTTTCCAACCACTTTAAGAGGGGATGCTTTGAAATGGTTCTTCAGACTCCCTCGAGAATCAATCGCCTTCTTTAAGCAACTCCAAGAGTTGTTCACCACCCGATTTACCGTGCAAGCACGCGCATCAAAATAAGTCAGTGACTTGTACAGCCTCTATCAAAGAGCCGATGAAAGTCTCAGAGACTACATCGATCGCTTCCAGTCCACAATGTTGGAAGTAAGGGATTTAAACGTGGGCATGACATCAAATGATTTGACAAGGAGCATCGCGGATCACCCACTTTTTGAATCATTGACAACAAGGCAACCGATTAGCTTCTCCGACCTGCTGGAAAGGGCCAGACAACACATCCAGCTGGATGATGCTTTCAAATCCAGTGGGATAAAGAAGGCCAATGTCATGGATAGATTGTAGTATCCAGATGGTCGGCTCTTCAACTGACCCTACCCATTTGATCGGTTAGAGAAGAATCCCAATAGGTCAGTCTTTCAAGAATTACAGAAAGAAGAAAGGAGATCGAGTGGAGTAAGTTTGATCGCTACAACGGTCGGTCGGCTGGGATTTTCACTCCACTCAACACCGATCCTGCCCAAACATTGGTGGGCACTAAAAAATGCATAGGAAAGCTAACCGAGCCAAAATGTCTAAACAAGATGAGAGACAATGGAGGCCACGACAAAATTCGTAAGTTACACAAAGCTGTCGGGCATTCAAAACTAACGAGCGGGAAGCTCCTATAAGCGATCAGGCGGTGGAAAAAAGAAGTCGGGTCAAAAAATGAAGATAAGCGCAAATGTTGAGTCAATACGGACCAACTTGTAGAGGTCATCGAATAACAATAAAATCAGGTGCAATTGTTATAATTTCAGATCCCAAAATTATATGGTACTAAATTTCATGCTCTCCCAGTTCTCCTGTAATAAGCGCTGGTTTGTTAGCCCATTTTGATATTGTCCGTTTGCTATTTAAGATTTATCTTTAAGTTTCTAAAGATACAGCAATAAACTGTGGCCTAAGCAACATGTGAAAAATTATTGAAGCAAACAGCATCCTAATGCATATAAAATGAGTGTCTCCATGAAACAAAAACGGCCTAAAGACAGGTACGTGTTCAAACTCACGAATTTACCACTTGTCATTAATCAAATGTGTTAACTCTCTCTCCAGTAAAGCGACATTTGGATCGGATAATCCTACCATTGGGAGTTTGAGATGAGGGCCCTGTCACCTGTAGACCTCTCCCTGATTGGTCAAAATAACTCCACTACCAAAGTACAGTTCAAAGTATATCCCGAGCATTTGCGATTTTTGTAAAGCTTATTCACTAGGCTCGATGCTTATCCCGAGCTTAAAATGTGAGAGCTCGAAACTCCATTTAACTTCAGGCTAATTCCAGACTAGCATACCTTTCTTGCTAGGCTCGATGTTCGTCTCGAGCTGAAAATGCAAAAAGCTTTTTTCCATCATAAGTTCATCTGCTAGGTTCGATGTTATTCCCGAACCAAGATGCAAGACGCCTCCATTTAATTTCCACCGATTTATTTGTTAGGTTCGATGTCTGTCTCAAACCCAAAATGCAAAAGTCTATAATTAAATACAAAATCGCCAAATCTCCCGGGCGTTTGGCCAAAAATATCTCCAGAACGAACAATCTCCACAAAACCGCTAACGGCATAGACTGATTGGTCAATATTGTTCCAACCGCCAAAGTGCGGATTAAATAGCTTCACTTTTAATCGACGTCACATCTTGGTTGATATGTCTATTCCGATCACTCAAAGATTGAGGATGTAATTTCGATCGATGTTGCCTCCCGATTGGCAGATTAATATGGTGCAATTTATTTGCTAGGCTTGACACAGCTAAAGATGCGAAAGTTGAAATCCATGCATTTACAGGATAAGTTACTCTGCTAGGCTCGACGTTCATCCCAAGCCCAAGATGCGAGGCGTATTCGTTTAATCCATCAACTTATTCACTAAGTTCGATGCTATCCCAAACCTAAGAGGCGAAGGTCAGTAAAACCGAAAGATCGCTCGTCATGCATGATTCTCCTACAAATAATAAATTTTATATCCGATCGAAAAATACTTCAAAGAAAGACTGAAAATTCACGTTTTACGTGATGGATGTGCACCTAAATCTAAGTGACAACTCACACTAGAATGAATGATTTCTATCTTTTAATTCCGATCGGATACATCGATCGGTAACCCTCAGAGTCAGGGATTACTATGCTTGAAAAGCACCTCTAAATTCAGGAAGTACTCTCCTTAATTGATTTTACATTTTCTTCTTAGTTGATTATTGGACAAATCTAACGCGAAATTAAATTTGTAGTATAGAGCCACAATTGAAAAACACGCTGAATTATATTCATATGCGAAAGCTTGTACAAAATGCAAATTTTAAAAGAAATAAAATGTTACAAAGAAAAACTATGCTTCTATATCTACTATTTCCACAGTAGAAGAAAGCCCTATAATCGCCTCGTTGGGAGAACGAAAAGACACCGCTGGTTCTCTAGGAGCATTCTCTGTCGGCAAGGAAGCTACAGCATCCAACTCGATCTCTCCACCAGCATTTGGTTGAGATGGCGAGGGGTCCTGAGAGGCCTCATGATTGTCATCACTAGATGAAGGATCATGCAAAGTACCCGAGTTATCCATCCAGCTGAGATCGACATCAGAAAAATGCCTGTCGGCTTCATAAATTAGCCGAGTTAGCAACTTTCCTTGAGCGTCTCCTAATTGATCTAGGATATCTTCTCTCATGGTAGAAAGTTCCTCCTCATGTTTTCTTCTCCACACCGTCTCTTTTTCTGCTAGGGCGGTTTGCAATGAATCCCGCTCCCTTCGTAGAAGGTCACGCTCAGAATTGGCCTTTGAACACTCAACAGATAGACGTGTGCACTCGCCTCTCAACATGGACACCTCTTCTTCGAATTTTTGCCCTAAGGCACTCTCAGCAGTCAGACGGGTTACATCCGCTTTAAGGTGGTTAACGTCTTTCTGCTGAGCTTTCAAATCTTGGGAAAAACGAGATGCCTCCTGTAACAGTCTTATCGGACAAGTGATTGGTCGGAAATTTTTTTTTTCAACACTTAATTCCTTTAACTTAACAACCTTCATGCCTATAACTTTCATTAATCATTAGCCTATAACTGTTCAGAAATTTTTATGCTTTAAATAAAATTTTGGTAATATAACAGCTATATTCTTAACTAGCCCCCTGAAAATTCAGATAATTACACAGCCTCTCAGAGGCACAACAGTTTATATCCAATCATATAACCAATCCATAGATATTATCAATCAACACATGCATACCATCCATTCTCTGCAATACTTCAGCCACATACTACTATATACAATACAAAGTACGATTATCGATACAATATCGTTATCATAAAACAAAACATAATAGGTAAATATATATATACATGCCACAAAATATTCTTTCTAGTTCTTCAACTTCAATCATCTTCTGTGTACCCATGCTCCAGACTAACTGTACCTGCAAGCAATCAATCCTACGTGCTGAGCATTAAATATGCCCAGTGGTGACTAAAAATCATAGCATTTCCCTAAGTGATTTATTATCGATTTTTCTTATTTAATAGCAATATTTATTTTATGAACGACTAACTTCTCATTTAACTTATAATCTTTCTTATATTATCAATTTAGTCCTTGGACTTCTCTTTTATTTCAAAAATGTCATTATTTACTATTAATTACTAGATTGCCCTTTTATTCATTATTTTCTTATCTTACATTATTAATTTACTTATAATTTACTGATTAATCATTAATTTAACCTTTTTCAGGTAAAATTATATTTTAGTCCTTTAACTTTATACGGATGACTTTTTACCCAATTAATTGACCAAATTATCATTTTACCCTTATTACTTATTTTCCTTATTACTTTTACCAATTACTTTTATCTTTTAGAAAAATTACCATTTTACCCCTAAACTTCTAAATCCTTTTCATTTTAGTCCTTTTTCATATTAAATTTTCATTTTAGCTTTTCTTTTACACTTTTAACATTTTCTTATCAATATGCCCCTAGTACAGATCCGGCATAAAACTCTCAGACCGGATATGCGGGACGTGGACCCCACAGGGCCACAACAGAATGAGAAATGATCTCCAGAATCATCCCTCATATAACATATGAACATATGACAGTACGTATGATAAATATACTATGGAGATCAGTGATCCAACCATAGTAAAGCAAGTCGCCATGACTTGCACCGCGGTATATGTATCCCTATGGCCAGCCAATTATATCCTGAACTAGATTTTACTGCCTGACTCTTTCTAAGGGCACATATTTTCTCAATTTTTTTTATTAGCTAACCTTTCATTCTTTTCCTTACTTTTCATTTCTTGTCCATACTGTATCAATACTTTATAATTACAGTTAATCTTCTTTACACATGTTATGAAACATTTCACAGTAGTTCACCATATAATCAATAATTTATACCATAATTCCTTCAAATTTCACATTTTTCAACTAATACCTAATTAACATTTATTCCGAAAATATTCATTTAATTTCCATAAATTCTATAAAAATTCATAACTATTTATTTACATTAATATTAACATTAGGAAGCCTAAAATCATTAAAATCACTCAAATTTACATTAATTCCTTATGAATCTTCTTTCGGCCTATACTACAAGTCCATCATACCACTGGTTTTAACTTCATTTAAAGTCTCTAATAGGCATATATAACTCCTAAATGCATGAATATAACATTACTTTCAATTATATCCCAATACATAAAATTTTTCTTAAGAAACCTAAAGGAAATTCACTAATTTAATAGGAAAATAAAAGGATTCATTAGCCACACATTTTTCTATGGATTAGCCTTGCCTAGACTTCCTTTCCCTTTCCTTTGGCTTGAGAACTTGGCTCCTCTTCTTGGATTCCTTCACAAACCGAATTTTCCATCAAATATAACTCAATTATTTTGACCTCAAATGCTAAATTTTACAGCAAAAATGAACTC
Source organism: Excoecaria agallocha (assembly GCA_037975025.1). Taxonomy (NCBI): domain Eukaryota; kingdom Viridiplantae; phylum Streptophyta; class Magnoliopsida; order Malpighiales; family Euphorbiaceae; genus Excoecaria; species Excoecaria agallocha. The sequence continues at coordinate 334,197 of CM075818.1, read as the reverse complement.
TAGGCACCCAAAACTAGTAGTAGGCACCTAAAAACCAATTAAAAATCAATACTTTCACATACCTAACTTTGACACCTAAACTTTAACCCTTGATTTCTCTTGATTCCCTTCCTTGAATCAAAGAATAGAGCTTGCTGGATACTCTAAAGAGGTTGAAATCACTTTAGTAAGCTTTGATTTGATGAGAATTGATGAAGAATTGAAAGAAAAAGAGAGGAAAATAAGAGAAGAAAGATTCGGCCACCAAGAGGATAGAAGAAGAAGGAAGCTTTTGCTGGAAAAATCTGGAGAGGAAGGGCTTATATATCACTCCAAATTGGGCCTTGGTTTGGGCTTTAAATGGGCTTGAACAATTTAATTGTTTAAGCCCGATAATTACCCGATAATTAGCCCTAATTAATTTTTCCCACTTTCCAGCTTTAATTCTCTTCAAATTTAATTCCATTATTCATATCACATTAAAAATAGGCTATACCTAAAATTTAAGCCCAATCGGAGTTCATTTCGGGTCCGATTCAATTTTATCGATCCGATTCAAAAATATCGGTGTTACCGAAAAATTTACTTTTTACTACCAAAATATTATACATATTATTTTAGGCACATATATAATTTTTGATAATTTTTAGACTTTATTTGATATTTTTAATAGCCAAAACGACTAAAAATTCAATTAAAAACCCAAAATCCTAATTTCTCGATTTTCGTTCTTTTGGCTTTCGGAGGCCTATTTGACCTCAAATTCACTTAAAATTTCAACCCTGAACTATCCGTGACTAGTACTTTCCAATAGTCCAATAAAATATTTTTTTCTTCATGTCATTTTCAGCCCGAAGACACTATTCACTGTCGGAAAGTAGTATTCACGATCAGTCCGACGTTGAGGCTATTACACCTCCTTCTTTAATTTATCAACCTCCACCTGGGCAAGCAGAGACTCCCTCCTAGCTACATTATATTTAGCCTATGCATCTCTTCTAACCTGATCGATATCTTTTCATTTCCCTCGACAGAGATTAGCCATGCCATGCAAGCGCAAACCCCTTTTTATTAACTAAAATTTAGACAAAAAGAAGAAGAAGGGTTAAGTAATCAAGAAGATAACGGATAAAAGGAAGAAATGTCATTTATAATGAAAAATATATATATACATATACCTCCAGACTTTGCTGTTGAAAAAGGCTGCATTCTCGGATAAGTGTGCTAGAATCTCCCATTGCCTTAAAGTCACCCTTTTGGAGCATAACTCGGCACAAAAAGCTTGATACTGCCCTGTTTTTAATGGACCAGCCATCGCTAAATTGACTTTTTAAAATTTCTCCCAGCGATGTAGCATGCCTTTTAGAAATTCTTGCAGCGGCGCTCCAAGCGGACTCGTCCCGAAAGGGCTCTTTGCCTCTTGCGGTAACCCTATCATCCGCAGCAGCCACCAGCTCGACAGCTTTTGTCCTGGCTGCCTCTTCGGCTCTCCTTTGGGCAGCTTCATCTACTAGAGGCGTGTTGGTTTTAGCTAACCCCCTTTGAGGTAGAACTGATCGCTCTTCCTCTGAATCGATTTCGTCCCTCAATAGAAAATGCCGAAGGGGGCACTGACCCTCCGATAAAGGCTGCGCAGCAGTGGACATCAGAAAAGGCTGAGGGAGACGGGAAATCGGAGCGCTGGAGGAGGGCATGAAAGCTTGAACTTTTGAAGAAGACACAAGCTTTCTCTTCTTCGACTTCGTCTCCTCCTTGGCAGCACATTCTGCCTCAATCTTCGCCTTAGCTCGGTTAGCCAATTGCTTAGCAACATCATCTCCCTTAGCCATCACGTCTGCAGCTGCTCACCAAAATAAAAGGTAAGCATTTCTCCAGCTGATGTGTATCTCATAAACATGTGATGCATGATGGTCAATCTGCACTTATTTATGATGCTCATATCCTGCATCAATGCCGACATCAGGGTCTGAAGACCCGATCAGATTGCCAAGGAGATAATTGAAATTGTATGGGTTTCCGTGTCTTCGATATCACTCTCATACAAAGACCAATCGAAAGTTCGATCTTTCAGGACGACAACTTCATCCGACCAAATTAAAGGCCTCGAAAGCCCTCCAGCCTTGCCCGTCAAAAACAATTTCTCTTTTGAGCCTTGCATGGAGGATGGTACAATGAACAGCTTCTTCTGTGGTCGGCTTGTACGCCACTCTCTCCATCTTACAGAGGGTCTTAAGGCAGGACATTGTGTACCATCCGTTCGGAAGACCAAAGTCAATTCTGTAACATTTAAGAATTGCAATTTCGAAGGCACTAAAGGGAAGCATCAACCCCATATCCAAGCTCCACAAATAACAAATAAACCACTCGTTGTTCTCACAACCGAAAGGTCCCTGGATCATCACCATGGAATTTGGACAGGCCATTACAAGAGACCTCTGCTAGGAAATTATATTGTGAAGGGATCTTAGCCACTCCTTCTTACTCATAATCTTTATAGGCTTCGAGAAAGCCCTTATTTATAGACTGATTGTTGCTCGAAGCCATCTTTCAAGGAGGAAAAAATAAAAAGCAATGATGATATTATGAAAAATGAAGAAGATAAAAGGTAGGAGTTGTTCACTTACTTTGGCAATATAGTCTCCCTGGGAGAAACGTTGAAATCTTCTAATTTTCGGTGTGGAAAACCCGAAAATTTCGTGCGAAGGAAAGCTAAAAACAAAATTCACAAGAAAAATTTGGCAGAGTTCTGTTAAGAATTGCTAAAAAGTGACGAAGAAACCACCCCAAAGTCACCTATTTATAGGCTCAAAACTTCTGAAACTCTCCAAACACCTCAACGTTGAATAATCGCCATGCGTCTCCAAATCATTATGATGGTTCTAGAAAATGAGGCATCGCCCTCGGCATGCGCATCGGTAATAAATGCATAACGGCTGAAATGAACAGGCACAATACATAACAGCTGAAATGAATAGGCGTGACTTATCAGATTTAAGCCAATTCGAAAGATCCCGCCAAAATGATAAAGCATTAAATCGCCTGATCGGACCCGTTGGAGGGGGGACAAGTGATAACTATGGAAAATACATCTCCAAATGCCCAATCAGGTTGGCCCAGCAACATTTGGAAGGGCCCAAGCCCAATAACAAAAAGGCAAAGCGTGAGCTGGAAGATAGAGCAGGAAGGCGTGATGTCCGATCGGACTGATGTGATAGCGCATCCTGTCAGCCTACTGACACAAGCCAATGCCTATACTCTCCACCTGCTCCCTGTCACATCGTCGCTCACCTACTCCAACTGCTAGTTATCATTTCCCAAGGTACTTGAGTACCCCTCCAAAGAACTCCTATAAATAGCCTAAAACACAATGGCTCCAGGTATTGACTATCTAAGACTCCCTCTTTCTAGATATTCTATATCTGAAAGTTACTAACTTAAGCATCGGTGTGCTGACGCCCGGGTCAGACCGGACACTCCTTTTTGCAGGTTCTTATCCGACCGGATCATCAGTTGTCAACTCTCTTTCTTACAGATAAAAATGATTTGTGCTTTATCAATTTGGACACAAAACTAAGGATTTTGAAGATTTGAAATCCTAGAATTTGTTAATCGATTGGGTTTTGAATTTAGAATTTGCTAATCAATTGGGTTATGTTTTATTTATTTATAATGTATGTTTTTTAGTATAATTTTTAAATTATGTTGTATGTATTTTTAATGTATATTTATTTATTATGAATATAATTTAAAAATTTTATGTATATTAAATGGTTTTATTTGGTTGGATATATAGGCCTCTTTAAATTAAAAGTTCAATTAAAAAAACCTATATTAGATCCATAACCGATTGAACCAAACCAAACCGATCGAAATTATTTCTGTCCATTCGATTTTTGATTCTAAAAACTTCGATTTCGGTTATTATATTTTACAAATTTCAATTTTTAATTTTTCAATTCGGTTCAAAATCGAACCGAACCGACCATTTGCACACCCTGTCCCTATTCCCTAGAATTTGTTATATGATGAAGGAAGTTGACAAATCAAAGCCGGATATACCCAATAAGATCTTCATAACCATTTCATTTTATAATTTAAGATTTATTTTAAGTAAAATTCATATATTCTAATTACATAATTATTGACCGCAATAATATAGTAATAATAAAGCATGAAAAGGGATATATATGTGTGTGTACATCAATGAAATAGTATTGTTAGCCTTAATTCATATTTTATATTACAAATTTTCATAAAAAATAAAAATAAAAATAAAAATAAAGCAACGTTTTTCTTTTCAAACAGAAAAAAAAAAGAAAATCAATGCAATTCAAAGGTAAATAATAAAAACCATTGCCCCACTTTTTTTAATCACATTTTCCTAAATAAAATAATTCAAAAAGCATTATTTATAAAAACAAAACTCCAAAAAAAACCATTATTTCAATCCATAGAGAGTATATTCGATTTAATTCAGAGAGCTAATTAGATTCATAGTTATTACTTTTTAGAATTCATAATTAAATAATTATAATAAAATAATTTATAATACAAAAATCATCAAAATTTTATTTTATTTTAATTAAAGTAAATATAATCTAAAAATTAATTTTTTATATTACCGAAATAGTAGTTAAACATACCTTATATAATTATCATCTCATTTTAAAAGTAATTATTTGTTTTTTTTTTGTCTTTCACGCACATCTTTCTATATTTATATAGTGATCTTCCTATATTTATATGATAATATAAAAAAAAATTTGGTGATCCAACTTATAAAATTAATTAATTTTAAAATGACGTAACAATCATACGTAATATATTTAACAATTAGAGTACATTTTAGAGGTGGCAAATGGACAGATTTGAATTAGACCATAAATGAACGGATCATAAATGAACCAAAAAATATGAATCAATACTTAAATACGTTGGACGAATTTAGACCGACCAATAGGTTTAATGCATATTGGTTCATTTCTCATTGGCTCATCCATCCTTATTTTATTTTTCCACCAAAATTATTCCAAAAATTACTAAATATTATAATTAAGATGTTTTTAAAATTTTGAGTTAATTGCAGTTCGTTTCGATAGGTTTTCGGGTACTTAAACATTTTTAACTAGTTCGAAAACCTTAAATTTTAAAAATGTCCAAAATTTTATTTTTCATTTCTGTAAGCCAATATTCATTATTCTAAAATGTTCAATGTGATCGAAATAATTTTCGAAAATCCGTGAAATATTTTCAAACCGGTCAAAGTTAATTTGACTCATTTTCGATTCCGTGATTTATTTTTGTTTTTTATTTTTGGAGGATTATTTGACCTCAATTTTAGCTCAAATTATACTACCAAAGTACTCGTCGTGAATTGTATTTTCTAATGGCGACATAAAATTTTTTTGGATCTCAATAGGCTAGGGATAGTATTATTCACCCATGATGTCACTATTTACCGTTATAAAGTACTATTCATGCTAGTAGTATAATGACCTCAACACCGGATCAGCCGTGAACAATATTTTCCGATGGTGAATAGTATTTTTCGGGCCCGAAAGGACACTCGAAAGTCAAAAATATTTTATTGGACCATCGAAAAGTATGAGTCATGATGAGTTCGGGGTTGAAATTTGAAGTGAAATTGAGGTCAAATGGATCTCCAAAAGTCAAAAATACGAAAATGATAGCGAGTCAATTTCCCTGGTGGGAAGGTGATTTGATTTTGTATAAATTATTAAAAATAGTAACCGAACTCCGAAAATTACCAGATTTTGCATGCTTACATGAATTTTTATGTATAATATTTTAGTGATGAAAATAGAATTTTTTGGTGAGACCGGCAGTTGTCGAATCGGATCAATAAGTTTGAATCGGATCGATAACGAGCTCCGATTGAGCCAAAAATTTGCGTGCTAACTATTTTTGATGTGATAAGAATGATGGAATTATTTTTGGAGAGATTTGATGGCTGAAAGAGAGAGAAATTTGAGTGGGCTTTAAAAAACTGACACGGGGTAGTGAACAATATTTATAGACAGTGTCCTATCGATGTCCAAGAACTGGCACGGGGTAGTTAACAAGATTTATAGATAGTATCCTATCGATATCCAGGGACATGTATTCCTAGCAAACCTCATTGAATTGTCCTTTCAAGAGTTTGACTTGATCCTTATGATGGATTGGTTATCCGCCCATCAAGTGACTGTTGACTGCAGAAAGAAGAGGGTCACTCTACAGCTTCAGTCTGGTGATGACATCACTATTATGGGTGAGAGATCTGATTTTCTGTTTGATGTGATATCAGCTACTGCAGCAAAAAGATTGATCAGAAAAGGCTATGAAGCATATATGTGTTGTACAATGGAAGCGAAGAAAGACAGCTTAAAGGTGTTAGATGTGCCTACTGTTAGGGAGTTCCAGGATGTATTTCCAGATGAGCTTCCAGGCTTACCACCTGACAGAGAGGTGGAATTCTCCATTGAGGTCACTTCTGGTACTGCTCCTATTTCTATTACTCCGTATAGAATGGCACCTGCAGAATTAAAAGAGTTGAAGATTCAACTTCAGGAGTTGCTCGATAAAGGGTTTATCAGACCTAGCACTTCTTCTTGGGGAGCACATGTCCTGTTTGTAAAGAAAAATGATGGGACTCTTCAATTGTGCATAGACTACAGGCAGATGAATAAAGTGACGGTAAAGAACAAGTATCCTCTTCCTCGCATCGAAGACTTATTTGATCAGCTTAAGGGAGCGGGTGTCTTCTCCAAGATAGATCTGAGATCAGGCTACTATCAAATGGAGGTAAAAGAGGCTGATGTGCCCAAGACTGCTTTCCGTACTAGGTATGGCCACTATGAGTTTTTGGTCATGCCATTTGGACTTACAAATGCACCAGCAGCTTTTATGGATCCAATGAACAGAGTTTTTCACCCCTATTTAGATAAGTTTGTGGTGGTCTTTATCGACGACATCCTGATGTATTCCAAGACACTGAAAGATCATGACAGACACTTAAGGATTGTATTGCAGACCTTGAGAGAAAAGTAATTGTATGCCAAATTCAGCAAATGTGACTTTTGGCTGAATGAAGTATCCTTTTTGGGTCATGTCATTTATGCAGAGGGCATTAAAGTAGATCCTTCAAAGATTAAAGCAATTCTTCAGTGAAAGCCACCCAATAATGTGACTGAAGTGCGGAGTTTTCTAGATTTGATTGGATATTATAGGAGATTCATTAAGGGCTTCTCCACCATTGCAGTCCCAATGACACGAATGCTACAGAAGAATGTTAAATTTGTATGGATTGACAAGTGTCAGGAATGCTTTGAGAAGTTAAAGACTATGTTAACAGAAGCTCCTATCCTTACTCAACCTGAGTCAGGTAAGGATTTTGTGATCTACAGTGATGCTTTCAGGAATGGTTTAGGCTGTGTTCTGATGCAGGAAGGCAAGGTGATAGCTTATGCCTCCCGGCAACTCAAGACTCATGAGAAAAACTATCCTACTCATGATTTAGAGTTGGCAGCCATTATTTTTACATTAAAGATTTAGAGGCATTACTTATATGGAGAGAAATGCTACATTTACTCAGATCACAAGAGTTTGAAGTATCTGCTTACTCAGAAAGAACTCAATCTTAGGCAAAGACGCTGGTTGGAGTTGCTATAATTGCTATATCAACTACCATCCAGGGAAAGCAAATGTAGTGGCTGATGCACTCAGCAGAAAATTTATGTCAGGTAATTTTAGTGCTTTTGAATGAACTTGTATAAGACATTGATATGTGTAAATGATTAATAATGATCTTTGCAGCTCTTCGGGTAATGAATACTAGCTTAAGTTTGGCAGCAGATGGAGCCATAATAGCTGAACTTCGAGTTAAATCAAACTTTGTGCATAAAGTGAAAGCGGCTCAGAAAGAAGATAACCGACTAATGGCTATTGTAAACAAGCTTCAGCACAACAGTGAAAGTGATTACTCAAGGTCTAGTGATGGAAGTCTTTGTTATAAAGGAAGACTTTGTGTGCCAGCTCAGGAAGATTTGAAGAGAGAGATTTTGACGGAAGCACACCATAGTAGTTATGCTATGCACCCTGGGAGTAACAAGATGTACCAGAATTTGAAAGCCTATTATTGGTGGCCAGGTATGAAGTGTGATGTGACTGAATTCGTGAGTAAATGTCTGACATGTCAACAGATAAAAGCAGAGCATCAGGTTCCTTCTGGACTACTTCAACCACTTGTGATTCCAGAATGGAAATGGGATCAGGTGACCATGGATTTTATGGCTGGTTTACCTGTGACTCAGTGGAAGCATGATGCCATCTGGGTAATCGTGACTGTCTCACCAAATTAGCTCATTTTTTACCAGTATGGATGGATTTTTCTTTAACCAGGCTGGCAGAACTTTACATAAAGGAGGTGGTTAGGTTGCATGGAGTGCCCACATCTATTATGTCAGACAGGGATCCCAGGTTTACATCTCATTTTTGAAAGAGTTTTCAGGATGCTCTGTGTACTAGACTTCATCTTAGTACAGCATTCCATCCTCAAACTGATGACCAATCAGAACGGGTGATTCAGACATTTAAAGATATGCTTAGATGCTGTGTTCTTGAGTTTGGCACTAATTGGGAAAACATTTGCCATTAGCCGAGTTCGCCTACAATAACAGCTATCAATCTAGTCTGAAAATGGCTCCGTTTGAAGCATTGTATGGTAGAAAGTGCAGAACTCCTTTGTGCTGGACTGAACTTGGTGAGAGGAAGCTTTTGGGTTCGGACTTGATTCGTGACTCTGAAGAAAATGTCCAGATTATTAAAAGAAAATTGAAGGAAGCAATGGATCGTCAGAATTCATATGCAAATCTGAAAAGGAAAGATATCGAATTCCAGGTTGGAGACAAGGTCTTTCTGAAGGTATCTCCATGGAAAAAAGTTTTGAGATTTGGAAAGAAGGGCAAGTTAAGCCCTAGATTTATTGGTCCATATGAGGTACTTCAGTGAGTGGGTCCCGTGGCCTAGAGGTTGAAATTACCATCTGCTTTGGAGAAGGTACATGATGTTTTCCATGTATCTATACTCCGCAAATACAGGTCTGATCCTAATCATGTCATAGCACCAGAAGAAATACAGGTTCAGACTGACATGAGCTATGAGGAAAGACCAATAAAATTTTTGGCTAGAGAAGTTCGACAGCTTCGGAACAAACAGATCCCATTGGTGAAAGTTTTGTGGTATCACCACAATGTTGAGGAAGCAACGTGGAAACCCGAAGCAGCAATGAGACAGCAGTATCCGCTACTCTTCAGTTCAGGTAAATTTCGAGGACGAAATTTCTTTTAGTAGGGGAAAAATGTAATGGCCTCAACACCGGATCAACCGTGAACAGTACTTCCCGATGGTGAATAGTGCTTTTCGGGCCCGAAAGGACACCCTAAAGTCAAAAATATTTTATTGGACCATCGGAAATTATGGGTTATGGTGAGTCCGAGGTTGAAATTTGATATGAAATTGAGGTCAAATTGACCTCCAAAGGTTAAAAATACGAAAAGGGCAGCGAGTCAATTTTCCTGGTGGGAAAGTGAATTGATTTTGCATAAATTATTAAAAATAGTAAACAAATTTCGAAAATTGCCAGATTTTGCATGCCTACATGAATTTTTATGCAGAATATTTTAATGATAAAAATGAAATTTTTTGGTGAGATCGGCAATTATCGAATCAGATCGATAAGTTTGAATCGGACCGATAACGAGCTCTGATTGAGCCAAAAATTTACGTGCCAAATATTTTTAATGTGATAAGAGTGATGGAATTATTTTTGGAGAGATTTGATGGCTGGAAGAGAGAGAAATTTGAGTAGGCTTTAAAAAGGCCTAAATGGGCCTTAAGAAATAATTGGGCTAAGCCCATTGGTTTGGCTCAATTTTGGGTCTATTAGTGAGGCATATAAAAGCCTAAAATCTGAAGAAAACTTCAGAAAATTGCTGTGGCTTCTCCTCTCCTCTCTTGGCTGAATTACCTTCTCCCTTTCCTCTCTCTCTTTTGCTTCCTCATCACTCAAAATCTCTCATAAATCCCAATTTAGGAGTTGTAGTTCCATCTCCCTAGATCACTAAAATAGCTTCTCTTGATTTATTTAGGCAAAGAAAGTGGAGAAAACAAGTAGAGAACGAAAAAGGGGTAAGTTGAATCTTGAAAAATTTAATGATTTAAATTGATTCTTTAATGTTTTTTCATGGATTTTGAGGTGTAGAATGTGATTATGAGCTTGGATTTTACATTTGAGAATAAAAAAATAAAGAAAACTAAGCTTGAATGGCCGGCCCTATGCAGGTGAGCAAGAAGAGGAAGATTTTTCAAGGAGTAAAGGCAAAGAAAAGGAGGCTTAGGCTTCCTAATTCAAGTAAAAATTGTAAGTGGCTAATTAATCCTTAAATTTTCTAAGTTTATGAATTTAATTCCTTTATGTATTTAGGGTAAAAATTTTAAAAGTCATTAAATGATGAAATTTGCTTAGGGTAATTAAAATTAAACTAGAAAAAAGATGAATTGAAAGCTAAAATGGAAGAAAGAATTTTTTTTAGGGAAGAACTAGTGATGGCCGAATTGTATAGTAAGAGAAAGTAATGGAATTTTAGCATGAAAATAATATATGTTAGCCTAAATTAAGTGTAGAGATGATAAATAGTGCCCATGAATTTTTAATGAATTATTAAAATTTATTTTAAAATTTTAAAGATTATGTAATGATTATGTTTATCGTGAAAATTGTGAAATAAGGTGAAATAATGGATTATTTTAGTGAAAAATGACAATAAATAATAAATAATATGGAAATAAAATTTATTGAAATTTATTAGAATTATTAGATATTTATTGAAGTTTTAATGTTAATATGTGTATTGAATATAATTGAATTATTAGTGAATAATTGCACAAAAATGTTGAAAAAGGTGAATTTATATGAATTTAAATTATAGTTAATGAAAAAGGAATAAAAAGTCTACCAATGAATTTTTCAGGAATCAAAAAGATTAATAAAGTAATTATTAATGTGCCCTTAGAATTAGTCTGGCAGTAAAAACTAGTTCTGGATATAGTTGGCTAGCCATAGGAATACCTTTTATTGCGGTGCAAGTCATGGCGACTTGTTTTGCTATAGGCATGATCTTTGATCTCCATAGTTTAAGTGTAAAATGAAAATTAAAAGTACAGTGTTATGAGAATGGTTTCTTGTGAATCATTTCTCTTTTAGTGGGGCTCATGGGGTCCATGTTCCGTGTATCTGGTTTGAGATTTTTTGCCGGGTCTGTACTGGGGGTATGATGAAAATAAATTGATAAAGAAGTAAAAAGACAATGAAAAGTATGAATAAAAGGTTAAAAATGACTAAAATGAAAAGAAAGGAAAGTGTGGGGAAAAGTCGTAATTTTTTTCAAAAGTATAAAAAGTAAGCACATTAAGTAAGAATCGCTTAAACAAAGATAAAATAGTCAGATAGTGATTAAATTGTTTAAAAAGTGAATTGTATAGTCAACAAGGACTAAAATATAATTTCACATATTTAATGTCAAAATAAGTATATAAGAATGTAAAACGATTCAATTATTAGTTTAAAGATCATAAATAAGCTTTTAATGGAAAAATTGTAATTATGCGATTAAAATGAATAATTTTATAAGAAAAAGGTTAAATTAATGTTGTTAATAGGAAATTAAATGATTTTATGATTATTTTTGTATATGTGATTATCTAAAAGTATTGATAGTAATGCTAGGAAATGTATCGATTATTAATCACCAGCTCAGCGCGTAGTTTTTACTGCGTGCAGAAAATCCAGAGCAGGAGCAAGAATACAAGTTACAGGACTTCTTCTAGGAATTTTGTTTACTTTGTGTTTGGCATGTATATATACACATAAACTTTACTTTTAGTTATATAATGGTTAAACAGAAGTTATATTTGGAAACCTTATGTTGGATGTATATGAGATGGAATGAATAGTTATATTTAGTATTTTTTTATTGTTGTATCTCGGAGAAGCTGTGTGAATTGTCTGCGTTTCAGGGGGCTTGTACTATGTATAGCCGTTATATTGCAAAAATTTTATTAAATGCATAGTGATTTGGGACAGTTATAGATCGTCGACGATTTATTTATAAATTAACTAAAGCATGCTAATAAGGTATTGAAATGTAAATATTAAGTTGGAAAAAAAAATTTCAGCCTTTGGTACACCGATACAGTTTTAGGAGGAATAAGGGTGTTACAAATAGTTGTTCCAGAACATTACAGACGGCGAGATTGAAAGGAATAGACAATTTTCAAAGAAAAAAGGGGGAGAAAACTAGACTAAGTGAAAAAGAAAAATATATTAGGCGTAGAAGGGTCGTATGTAGTCCAAATATGAATTAACTTATTTGACTTATGTTTTTAATAAAACTAACACTTTAAAACTTTTATACAATAACATGAAATAAAAAATAGTACAATAAAAAAAACATTAGTTCATCCCAAATGAATCGGATGTCCAGAAATATGAATTAACTTATTTGACTTATGTTTTTAATAAAACTAACACTTTAAAACTTTTATACAATAACATAAAACAAAAAATAGTACAATAAAAAAACATTAGTTCAACCCAAATGAATCGGATGTCCAGATGGGTCACATGAAGCCCAAATATGAACCAACTTATTTAACTTTTTTTAATAAAATTAACACTTTTATACAATAGCATGATACAAAAAATACTTATGTATCATATTGTTGTCCATATGTAGGTCAACTTATTTGACTTATTTTTTTTAATGAAATTAACATTTTATACAAAAAATACTACAATAAAAAAAATATTGATCCAAATATATTTAATATTTAGTGAGTCATTTTTAAATTGATTCAATGAACATCATAACCAGATCCAAACGAGTAACATTTTTAATAGGTCATTTTTTAGTTGACGCAATAGGTATTTTTTAGGTTAAGTTGGGTTTAAATTATTTTTTTGGATTTAGAGGGAATTTTTATAAAATTGATTCTAAAATAAATTTTATTTTAATTAAAATAAAATAAAAAATTTTAATAATTTTTATATTATAAATTATTTTAAACTAACCATTTCATAACAAATTTTAAAATTTAATTATCACGGACATAACAAATCCTTCATTCGGGGTGCTCGACAAGGAAAACAAAAAATCTCTAAACTTGATTTTTTATTCATGAAAAAGTGAAAAGATCATGATAAAGAGTTTGACGATTGTCTAATTTTTTTAACTGCCATTTAAAATCTGCTAATAATACGTAAAATATTCATCGTAAGGATTGCATCTTATCTAGTCCTGAAACAATCTTCTAGGGCTTTCTTTCTTTTTTTTCTTTTTCTTTTTTTTTCATGCATATTTAATTTAAACCATATGATAATGATAATTATATGGAAACTGAAGAAAAGATTAATAAAAAAAGTACAATTAAATTACAGTGAAGCTAAACACATGTTATACTGGGATTTGATGAGATGATGAAATCTTATTGCTAATTAATAATAATAATAATAATAATAATAATAATAATAATAATAATAATAATAATAATAATAATAATAATCAAAACTTGCACGTAAGGATTGCTTCTCCTATTACATTCCCTTCTATTGCCTCCAAGAACTTCTCTTTTGTCACCTGCATTAATTCTACCCTCCCATCCATTCATTACAAACTTATATTTATAACCATCATTAATTCACCACCCCAATTAATATTTAGATTTATTATTTGTGTTTAATAACAATATAAAAAAATTATGATATGTGGATACAACAATATTAAATTATAAGTTACAAAAATAATAAATTACATATGCTTATTTAAAAAAAATAAAAATATAATACTCCTTTCGTTCACAAATAAACATTATAATAAACATAACTTTATATTTTAGTCCATTTATTTTAGGAAATAAGTGTCTACCTCCACTTTATTTCTTAATAAATTTGTTTTCTATTTAATAAATATTAATTTAATTTTCAAAACATAATTAATAATTAATTATCAGTAGATAAAGAAAATATAAAATAATATTTAAAAATGTAAATTAATAAAAATATAAAATAACAAATAAATTTTATAGCATAGTCAATCTTGAGAATATAAATATGAAGAAGAAAGGAAAGAAGGAAAAACATACCTTATTACCAAGTTGAACTTCATCATCCAAAGCAAAGAGCTTGAACTGAAACCTATGGCCATGATTGGGAAGAACGGGACCTCGCCAACCAGGTTGCTTCCAATCGTTAAGTCCTTCTTTAATATGCCCATGACACGTGGCATTAAATTTTATTGATAAGACATGTGGAGGTACACGTGCAGTTTGTAGAGTGTTCTCGACAGCCAATGGAGTATAAATTAAAATATATTTTTAACTTGACTAGTATTTTTTTAAGCCATTTAATCATTCATTTAAATGAGAAGTGATTGTTATTTTTGGGCCTCTCAATTTTTTATTAGAAAAGCAAGAATTTTTTAAGTTCTAAAATCCTCATTCGTATAGCGTACATTTTTAATTATTTATTTTTAATTTATCCAAACTGAATACATCGCATTTATTTTTTATTAAATTAAATATATTCAATTTACTTTTATTAAATTTAATATATTGTACTCACTTTTATTCAAAAAAAAATTAAATCCACTTTTACAAAACTGAATATATTGTATTTACTTTTATCCAAACTAAATAAATTGTGTTCAATTATATATCTAAATTAAATTTAAATTCAATTTTATTTTAACTGAACGGCAGCTCTTATTTTCAAAAATAATTTTTTCCTTTTTTATTTTTTATAAATTTTAAATTTATTTTATTTATTAATTATTTCCATCAAATTTGCCATTAATTTAAAATCCTCACCTTGCAGTTGCACCTACTGCATAATACTGAGGCAAGTACCATTTAAAATCGAGATATAAACCATATTGGATCTTTACTTGCTTTGATATTTCTTTCTTCTTTTAATTGTGTACACTTCACTCAGGGTGGATACATCTTATTAAATTATATCCAAACAGCAATTTGCTATGTTACTAGTTTAAATTAACTCGTAATTGGTTCAGTTTCAATTGACGTCAATTATCCAAATTGAATTCAAATTCAATCTTATTTTAATTAAAACTTAATTTGTAAATTTAATTTTAATTGGATTTAATCAGTTAATTCAATTTTAATTGAATACTATTCGAATTGAAATAGATTTGAAAATATCATTATATATTTACAAAAGAAGAATTACATAAAGCGTAAATAGAAATTTATATATTTTTTATTTTTAATTATCAGGTGCACAAATATATATATGAACAAATATTATAACCCGGTTTTTTTTTATATGAACAAAATCAAATATTTCAGCATCCATACGCTGCAGAGAGACTGTACCATTGCCCTGGCAAAAAATTCAATAATCTAAAAGGATTATTATATTGAATCTAAATTATGTAATCACAATTATATGTGCACCTTCAATCAAACTAGAAGGCTAATTTATTTATTAGTGCGAAAATTATAGCCTTTCCATCGACATAAATAAAATGTTCAGAAAAAATAACAGAGAGCAAGCAGTATAGTTAGAGGTGGCAAATAGGCGAATTTGACAGATTTTGGATTGAGTTATAAATGAACGGATCACAAATGGGCTCAAACAGATGGGTCATAAATAGGTCAATGTCCAAATGGGTTGAACGAATTTGAACCAATCCATGAATTTAATATATATTTTTTAATGAAAATACAGAAAAATTAAATATTTCATTAATAATTTAATTTTACTTCAAAAATAAAATTACGTACAAATATTGAATATATAAATAATAAAAATTACTCTAATAAAAAAAATAATATGCTAATCTATTTTTAAAATTTAATATCTTTTTCAATACTATCTTCAAGCTCTTTCTCTTCAAATCCAAATAACCAACTGAGAGTGTAGTTTGTTTGAATTCTTGAATTAACAAGGGAAGGGAATACAAAAACAGACAAATACAGGGTGGATAGACGTCAAAGTCCAAAAAGAAGCTGGGAACTAAAGCTTTTAGACTATTAAGAATACACTTAAACAAACAAACAAGCAAGAAAACTGCCAGACCCACCAGTCAATTGCAACACAAAGAACGTTAGGTAAGCACGAATTACAACAAGTAAATATTACACAAAGCACTATTCTAACACCCGCCAAATGGAGAATGAATGTATTGTTCCATCGGATTTCATTTGCAATAGAATGATGAATTCTTTTAACAAAGGATTCTTGAGAGTCTTGATGATACACGATGCATAATATAAATATTATGCTCATCAACTGAGGGATCAAATTCAGTTATGAACAATTAACGGTAGCTAGCGTTGAAGAAATCGATGTGGGAACTCTGCGGTTCATTCAGGATTTTTATCAAATAGTTAAGGTGCAGTATTACGAAGCTAAGAGAAAATGCAGTAACATGCAATAGTTGCTCTCAAATATTGGAGGATTCAGAGAAAAATGGATCACAAAATAAACATGAAAAACCTAATCCTCAAGTTTTGAATATTAATCAGGCTTCAACTCCTCCATAACATAATCAATACTCAGAGAGAAACAGCGAGAGATTCATGAATTAGTACCACGAAACCAATCATACCTCACAGCCTTGAAACTTATGAATAAATAGATAAAAAATTACAAAGTATTACATGGCAAAATAAAAACTGATAAAATTTTGGAATCAATCATATTTATTTCACATCCTCATAGACCAAAAGATGCAATTTATACATTTAAGAAACAAAAATAACAAACCTGAGCTCTTCTTGGTTATCAATGGCGAGAATTGGAAGCGGATGGATCGGGTGGATGATGATGGCGACTGGCTCAACACATAAAAAGGGACGTTGGGCTTGTAAATGTGAGGCTCACTGAGTAATGCCTGGAGAGGAAGAAAGACGGCAAGAACAGAGTATGATTTTAAGTTATTGGGTCAGAAAATATAAGTGGATTTGGGGACAGAGGAAGCCCGTTGGGCATTTTTAACAGACCCGTAGTTTTATATGGGCAGTTATTGGGTCTGACCCAATGGATATTTTTTGAATTTGGGTTAATTTTTTTGGGTGGGGTTCTGGGCTTGGGTAAATTTTGCCAGGCCTGTATAGTGAAGGTTTTCAGCTGTCCGATCAAACAAAAAACAAATAAATAAATCTGAAAATTTATCAACTAGCACCAGCGAAGTTTAAAAATGATCTTGAAAAAAAAAAAAGTTTCTAATTTAAATCCAACAATTGAAAATAAAAAAAATAATCAAAAGCAATTCATTATTAAAACAGCCGTTAAAAATACAATATTATTAATGAAAATACAATATTATTATATATGATTATCCACTGCTAATTATATTTAATTCAAATTGTGAAAAAAAAATTAATATTAACTTTTGCAAACTGAATATAATTTATTTACTTATAGTTTAAAAATCATTTCCCCTACATTAATAATAAGATTTTTTGTCTCCACTCGTCACACCCTTAATACTGCTATTTATTCTTCATTTTTGTTTTAATCAAATTCCATCAAGCTTTAATTTATTTCTAATATACACTTATGGTTGAATTGTCGTATAATTCTTAATTTATGGTAATTTTAGTTTATTCGTAATTTATGATAATTTTTTTATTTTTTTTTATTTTTTATACCATTACACTTTTTATATAATACTGAAATTCACAGTAAATAAAAAAATTGAGATAATAATTAAAAGTTAATATTATTATTCGGTTTGCGATTGTATTCGGTTGCTTTGTTTGAGCTTCACGGACCAAATGGTTGTGCATGATATCCTTTCAAAAGGCTTTATTTGAGGAACTAGTAGTTTTTGTGCATGTGCGATGCATTATTTCAATTTTTTTCATTATCATATTCAGATATATAGTATACTATTGACGTATGCAATTTGTTTTTCTTAAATATGGATAGATATTATTTTATAAAATCAAAATTTTATAAAAGCAAAAAAAAAAAATAAGTTGCCAAGGCGAGAACATAATATTTGGTAAATATTATTTTATAAAATCCAAATAATAAGAATTATTTATATTTTAATTTTTTTTATTGATACATTAATATCTTCATTAACATTTATATTTATGCTTTTTTTTTTAAATTTTTACTAAATATAAGAAGTAATATTATAATTATTTTAAAGTACAATTTAATAAATTAAAAAGTTAATAATAATTTTAATATGCATAAAAATAAAAAAGCCACGGAGCGAATATATATTTTCTCGCCAAACTTATTGGCGTGACGAATATATTTTACTGGCCAAAGGATGCCAGTCTCATTAGTTAGTTAAAGATATTGCAACAAGGGTATACATTATTTGATGCTAAGTAGGGTTTGGTAAAAGTTATATGTTGGTGCCTACAGTCTATGAGACAAATACACTTTATTTATATATAAATAGTAAATTAATTATATTATATAGATTTAAAATCAATAGAGTGTATTTACTTTGAAAAAACTGATTTGCACAAAATTGAATATACTGTATTTATTTTTTTGCCAATACTAAATATATTATATTCACTTTTTGTCCAAACTTAATAAATTGTATTCATTTTTAATTTGACATTCAGCTCTAATATTGCTTTAAGAATTCTTGTTTTATACATAAAGTAGATATGTCACTTTATTTGCTTCTTTTTCCTATTAAATGTGATAGTTTGTATATAAAATAATAAGTCAAATTATAATTTTAATGTATTTTAATGATGATTTAATGACCTTTTTATGATTTCAATGTGATTTGAAACTAAAATGGTTTAGACTTAACTTGAAATGGCTTCAAATATTCTATTTTTATAAAGGTTACTTTTGTCCTAAAAAAAATTAAAAATGTACATTTACATTATTATTTCTATTTGAGTTACTCAATTTGAGCTATTAAACTTTTCCCAATGTTTTAATGTATAAAAATTCTTTTAACAATTTTATTTTTAATATTTAATTACGTGTAATATTATTTTAAAATTATTAAAATGGTACAATTTTACCCTAAAATAATAGTACCATTATTTTAACCTTATTCCATCTTTTGACCGCTAATATAAACAAATTATAATATTTTGGCAGAATTATATCAAATTAATAATTTCGTTATTTTAGAGAAAAAATTGTACCATTTTGATAATTTTAGTAACCATATTATACGTAAATTGCTATTTTTGATAAATATTAATTGCAATTTTATACATTTGACCTTAATAATTTTTTTTTTATTTTTTTAATAAGTCAATTTTTTCCATATATAATATATATTTGGGACGGACAGAAGTGCAATTGAAGCTCGACAAATAATTAAACCGTCAACCGTTCAGTTCCTTAACAAAACCATCAACACAGAGTTCATCAATACTGATATGATTATGAATTTATGATGGGAAAAATACCAATTCAATATGAATAGATTTAACACAAATATTAACTTAATGTCTAATGTCAAAAATACAATATCCAACGAAAATTTTATACACCATGCATAAACTATAATATCACCCTAAATTTTTCTACTTAGAATGATTCATAGACTTTATAAAATGTATGGGCCTAATACAGTAATATGCAGTAGGGCATAGTTCAAGAATGATAACCTAAATTATGCTAGGGAAATTAAGAAAAACACCCCTTGTCAATTGGCATATATCATCCTCCTATTAGATAAAAAGAACTGGAAAAAAATGAATGTCGATTCCCCAACAGGAAATCAAACACAAGGAAGATGAGACATCAGATATAAATGTATTGAACTATTTAATCAATGCAAAAGCTATTCATGACAAAACAAAAACAAAGTACAAAATTGATCACTCACGTTTCTCCCTAGATATAACTCTCCCCGTTACTGTTGGCTACAAGCTCAAGTCATTCTCTGTGCAGCTTCCTTGGCTAAGAGTCTCTCCTTTGCTTTCGTCTTGGCCTGCGATTTTGAGCCCATAATGCCACCTCCCCACTTCTTCCTGTGCTCCTCAAACTTGCTGTTGAAGTTCGCCTGAAGTTCATTCAAGATAAAATAGTAAGAAATTTTGAATAAAAATACAATTGAAAAAATTCATGTACTGGCTTAGCTCCAAAACTCGCAGATTATATATTACCTTAACTGCTTCCAAGATCTTGCTAAATTCTAATTTATCTTCGTTCTTCACTGTTGTAAGGCACAAAGCTGCTGCTGTTTTTTTGTGGACAATCTGTTTTTATCACAAGAAATCCAAGAGACTATGAAATGTCAATTTCCAAACAAATCTAGCTAAAATAAATTTTAAGGATGGAAAAAGAGCAGAAAATTCACCGCTCCAAGCCTTGATTTGCCCTTCACAATTGCATAAGGGACCTCCATTTTGCGGCACAAAGCAGGCAACCAAACAACAAGCTCTATTGGATCGACATCATGTGCGATAACCACCAATTGGGCCTTATTCTACAGAATTATAAAAGAGCTTATTTAGAAGAAAATAATTTAGCTTACACAAAATGTATCAAGATAACAAAAGGGTGAAACAGCTCATCATTCAATATGGTTAATTGATTTATGAGTAGGGAGCTAGAAACATGCAGATGCGAAAACAGTACAACCAAGCAATTATTTATCACAAATATGAGATGAGAAAAGGAAGGGAAAAAAAAAGTTAGATGTAACCAATCCAATTGTTCAAACATATCCTTGAATCGTGTGACCTTACCAAACAAATGACAAGCTAATACGAAAGAAGGTTGCCAAGTAAGCAATGCACTTCATTATCTAATGGGTGAACAGCACGAGACAAAAGGTATTAAAATGCACTTCAAACACCCCCCCCCCCCCACAGTGCTTTAGAACCAACACATACCTGCTCAATGAGGTAAGTAATATGGTTAAGCCCATATTTAACAACAATGGGCTTCTTTGATTCCACAGTTGTCCCCTCAGCTTCAGCTTGGGCCCTTTGGATAAGCCTCTCCTTCTTGGCTGCCTTGTCCTCAGGTCTGTATTTGAGCAACAACTTGAAGAGTTGTGTGGCTGTAATGTAAAGCAACAACAAAAAGTTAAAGACACATTGGTCGTACAAATGAAAGTCTACAGTAGTAATCATAATACTCCAGCAAAGCACAAGAATGCCAATATTGGCAATATATGTGCTCATTAAACATGCAAACTTAACAGGTTTGATCGCTGGCCTTCAATGACCGTCTATGCAGTTTCTGTAACAGTAACTAAAGCATATATTGACTCATGGGTTTAATTGATATCCAATATGTTAAACTAAAATAACATTTTGTATCACTTCCTATAGTTGTTTATTCCTTCCAACTCTTTCATTGCGCTTTCTTCTCACTGAAAGAAACTTTTAACAACATACAGAGACTAGAAAATTAGTTGCTATGTAGGAAAAAATTTCAAAACATGTGAAAGTTTCAAGCAAATATAACTTTCTTTAAACGCTAAAAGGCTATTCTTAGGACAGGAATTCACACAAATGAGGGTAACAGCTGCTCAATCTTTTAATTTTCTTGGCAAATGGATGATAAGCAACATATAATATTGTATCAAAGGTCTGCCCTTAAAATCTGATTGATGTATTGTTTTGAATCAATCAAGGACTTCAATGCTTTTTAAGTTGTGAAAAGGAACAAATGATAAAATAGAACCAAGAATTTTAATCTTGGTTGCAGTTAGAGTTGATACATAAATTGGAAAAAATGAACCAATTAGTTAATCATAAAGCCAGAAAGCATAGGCTATAGTGCCTTTTCTACAAACCAATGGCAAATGAACCTAGCATATAAAGGTGAATCTATAAATATAGTGTAATCTGTATGTTAGTAGGTAGTTGTTACTCTAGATTAGCAATTCTTGTAGTATAATAAGTTTTTCTTTAACAATAATGGCCCATAAAGCAACAGGCTGTCATTTAAGTAGGTAGTCTACTACTTGGCAAGAGAATAGAGAATCTACAATTGAAAGCAAATAAAATCTGAATAACTCCAACAATAACAATATCCATTAACATCGATCACAACACCTTCAAATGCAATGCTATTGACTTAGAAATTCAGGAAGAGGAAAAAAGATCTGACCCACCCAGATTTTTATCAAGCGTTTTTGTGAACTGATTAACAGCAGGAGGAACCTTCAGGCGTTGCTTCAGAATCCTCCGTTGCCTCTGAATACGAACAACATGGGGCCACTTGACAAATCTAGTCAAGTCCTTCTTCGGTGGCAATGCACCCCCAATCCCAAACTGCTTTGGCCGCTTCTCAAACAGAGGGTTGACAACCTTTTCCTGCAATTACCAAGTGAATACAATAAATTAGTTTAAGTTTCAAGTAAAAACACATCAAGCAACAAACTGAAAAGGGGTCACTTACAGGTTTCTTCTTTGTTGATACCGGGAACTTAACACCTCTTTTGGGAGCCTGTAAACATTTAAAGACCACTTAAATAAACAAAGAACAAATAACGTAACCTGAACCATTTAAACAACCACATAAAATTTAAAATATATAGCATTCAGTAGGTGAGTGTTTATAAATCCAAATATTCCAGCAAAATCAACAACTTTAAGCTTGCAAAAAGCAATTAGTAGCCAAAAATAAAAACAACAAGCATTATCAGATTCAAGCTAACATAATGTGAATCTGGTTAAACTATCTTTTCTTCGAAACAAGTTGTTTGTATTTAAAGTTGTCTACTTTAACAACAGAGCTGAAAATCAAGCTCATTTTAACAAATGCTAACTACTTGAGAGAGCAGAATCACACAGATATATTGAATTGAAAACCGATATTACATATCAACGAAATTCAAAGATCTATTAATCAACAAAAACATTAACGTCCTAACAAACGCATCATTAGACTTCAGATGAATCAAGATTGAAAGATATAAGAATAGATGCAGTACCATGTGGAGGAGGCGTGTACAGTGCAGATGTGAAGATGGACAAACAAAAACCCTAATTTAACAGCAGCTATCGGGCGATCTATATAAGTTGCTCGGTTTTAAACCTATCGCGTGTTTCTAACCGTGGATCTATAAATATTCAATCTCTACCGTCCATTTCCTCTTTCTTTTTGAAGCCTGGAGCTGTTGGGCCCTAATGTTTTAAGCCATTATCTGAACCCTTTCGAGCCCGAAAATTGGGCTTGATATTGGGCCGAGTGACTGAAAAACAAGTGGGTACGGTACGAATAATCACGCACAATTTTTTAAATAATATTTTTTAAAAAGATTTATAAAATTGGATCCGTCAGAAAATAATTACAAATACCTGCAGATTCATAAATGAATTTGTAACAATTAGACTAAAGTTAATAATTGATATCAATTTTACATATTATTTGTTAATTTAATAATAAAAACTGACAAAAACTAACTAGTCTGAAATTACTGCAAATCGTAGAGGTTTCAGATAAAAAAAATTAGTATTTCTCTGTTAATTTCACATTTCAAATCATTACCTGACACAATGACTTTGTATTTAACGTCATCTGTATTTATTTTTTGACAAATCCTAATTTTATAATTTTTTATAAAAATATTATTTAAAAAATTGTCCCGAATAATCAAATGAAAAAAAAACTTAATATAGCATTATAAAATTAGACCATCAAAAATAAAATAATTTGATAGGTTTTAAGTTCCATCCCATAAGGAATTATTTTTAGTTAATATATTTAATTTATCAATTTTTTTTAGTTTTTTCTATTTTGTTTCCTTTGGAAATACTAGCTAGCACGTTTATTAATATTTACTCTTATTGTAGTTAGGGGTAGAGCTAGAACTTAATATTAACAAGGGCAAAAATTTAATTTTTTGACAAAATGTAATATTAAGATGGGAAAATTTTTAATTAAATGGAGCGTATTTTAATTTTTGTTTTCATTAAAAAATTAAGGGAGGCAATTATATGATTAAAGAATATCTCCATCAATATCTTTAGTACCATTGAAGTAAATTTATGTGCTTTTTTTTTTGGAAACTCAAATATCATAAAAGGCATAGGCAAAAGAAAAATAAAAACAAAAAACAAAACAATAATAAGAGGATGAATCTAACCCTAAATCAACGGGCTCCCACATACATTATTCTTATTGAAAAAAAAATAGAACAATCAAATAATAAAATGGGGTACTATAATCAAGACTTTCGATTTGTCTGGCATTTTTTTTATAGCCTGTTGGGTTGGATACTATCTTAACCTATAGGAATAATTCATAAATTTCCCACTAAAATATCATCATTTGTTATATTTTTTCTTTGAATTAATTGTATATCATGTTACCCTCCAAATTTATTGAAAATATCAAATTAGCTACTCGAACTTATTTAAAATATAAAAAAATACACTCTATATTATTTAAAATATTAAATTATCCCATAAAAATTATTAAAAATATTAAATTATCTTTCTATTACTGTTTGACGCATATTTTTCATATGATTTTTGCGAACTGATACGTGGCCTACAAGGACGTAATATGATATTTTTAAAAAATTTAGGAGATAATTTAACATATAATTAATTTTAAAAAAATTTGATAAATAATAATAATTTAAGGAATAATTTATATATTAACCCAAACCTATAATGCCATGGGAACTTTTTGCCCTGAGCTGGTTATAATTTAATTTGTTTTGTTTATACCCTTCTTAAAAAAATAAAATAAAATAAAAGGGTCTAAGCCTTGATTGTTTAACCAAGAAAACGCCTTTAAGGCAAAGAGCTTCAGCGCTACAGGAGAGTTGATAACATGACTTTGCTTTCCTCAAACTGCCACTGCATGTGTATTTATTAATATATATTGATTTTTATAAAATTAAATTCATTCATTTTATATTTTTTCTTTAATATTTATTAAATCAATTATTTATCAAAATAATTAATCACGTGCATGTCAGCCGCGTACTAGTTGTATTATAAAAAGTAGAGAATGTAGATTATGGGTAGTATAGTTAATTTATCTATGTAAATAGTTTAAATATAAAAAAAATATTTTAAGTTTTTACCTCATTTTTTTCATTGTTATATATAGTAAGTATAGATACTTTAAGCATCACATAATACTTATTAATTAATTTTGATATTGTATCTAAATAAAATAAAAAATATATTTTATCTTTTTAAGGAACTTACGAATAAAATTGAATTTGACAATAGACTTAGGGATAATCATAAAGCGCAAAATTCCCAACTCTGGTGGTGAACTGTCCCGTACGAGACAAGAAATTATAAAAAATTTATCTACAGGGATGGGGGCGAGGGAAAATTAATCCCCAATTTAAAATTTGGGGTGGAGGTAGGGATTGGAGTGTCTGCTCTGCGGTTTTTTTCCGATCCGAAATAATGTATCATTTAAACTTTAATTTTGTCATTATTCATATCTATGCCATTATTATAAATAGGGATATGAAAAACCCTACTTCAATATTTCTTTTGTTTTTCTCTTTGCCGCCAAGAGATCGAGTGGCATAACCCCATTTCCTATCTTCCCACCACCGACTTGCAATTAGTATAGAAAGCTGACAATCATAACTTTTCAAGAAAATTGTTTGTTTCTTGAGAAAATGAGGTTGATGAAGAAGATGAAGAAGTTGAAATTGCTACACAAAGGACCAATTTTTTTGTGGCGTTCAATGATTGGAACTTCATCAATGCAAAACCCATTTGTTATCTCCATTGAATCATTAGTAATTGTTGAATGTGGTGATGTTTCAATTTCCTTGGCGTTCGTTAAACATTCTTGATTTTCTTGCACTTCTTGTTCTTTAGGCAGCGGTGTGGTAATGTTTTATCTGTAGGAAGTGGCTTGTGAGTGAGAGGAACGATGCCCATTTTCTTAAACTTCTTTCTTAAGGTGAGTGTTCCGGTAATTTTTCATTTCATTATCAATTCTTAATTGACCAGGAGTGGAAATTTTTATCGAGATGGGAGGTTTCCGCCAGGACGGGAATTGAGAGATTTTTTTCCCATAATCCAACCAAGGCAAAGACCGGGAATCTTTGCCCTTGGCGAGATAGCTAGTGATGACCTATTTCCTGTTCTTGCCCCGTCCCAACCTGCACCGTAATCATTCTTAATTAGGCTAAAACATTGTAGAGCACTTTAAGGTCATTATTTTCTATTGTTAATTGTGATGCCACCTATTGAATTTTTCTATAGAAAATATGTATAAGTCAATATATTTATATTTTTCTATGGAACTCATAGATTCTCTTATAAATTTATTTCTAAATTTAGAATATTCACATGAAATTCCAAAGTTAAATTTTTTAATAAACGGTAAATTTTTATAATATGAAATGGCATAATTTATTTAGATTGAGAATAGGTCCCATCACTTAGTTTAAATATAATTCCGAAAGTAATAACGTCACTATGCTATAAATAATTTTTTAATATTATTGCGCACATCACATAAATTAACAAATAATAATAATAATGATAATAATAAGAAAAGGAAGAGTGCTCATCAAGCTCACACGTGCACCAATATCGTACGGTCAGCGTTGGTTGGCGATTTTCTTTTTAAACCAAAAAATATTTAAAATAAATAAATATACTTTGAGCAAACGCAAAGTCACGAAATGAGAAATCGGACCGCTGTTTCTTCTCAGGCCAAACCACCCGTATAAACCAGAAAACCGACTCTCGCTCTCCATCTCCCTATATATACAGATGCTCTTTTTCTATTCCCGGAAAAAAAAGATTTTAACTTTCTAGAGAATACGAAGAACGCTTGCTCATCAGGTACTCTACGCTCTTAATTTTTGGTCTTTGATTTTCATTTCTGTATTGGGCAGCTTTTTGAATCAGCTAGGATCGATCTTTGCTGGAAAAGGTCGAGTCTTTATTCTGATTAGGGCTTTGTTTGAATTTCTAAATCATTTGTTTATATCTTGTACTTTCAATTTTATTTGGGTACAGTTCGATATTGGGGATTTTTCATTTTCTTGTGGATTCTGAATCAGTAGCGTCGGTGGAAGGTTCAAGTTATCAGAGTATGAGCTTTCCATCCCGAAATGATCAAAGGGACAGGACTAGATTCTCCAATCAAAACGCTCGCCAGACATGGGTCCCTAGAGGATCCTCTCAAGCTGTTGCTCTGAATCCGCCTACGACTTTCAATTCCAATCCTAATGTAGTGGGTAATGAACAAAATAATATCTCTGCTTCACACGATCATATGCATAGTAGCAATACTAATGCCTCTAGGGGTCGCAAGACTTGGCCTACTAATCACAGGAGGGATAAAGAGAGGGAGAGGGGGAAGAGTGCGGAGGTTAATGATTTGAAAGATCCGAATTTGCCTCAGCTTGTGCAAGAAATTCAGGAAAAGCTTGTGAAAGGTGCTGTGGAGTGTATGATTTGTTATGATATGGTGCGGAGGTCTGCTTCTGTTTGGTCTTGTTCAAGCTGTTATTCTATTTTTCACTTGAATTGCATCAAGAAATGGGCTCGAGCTCCAATGTCGGTCGACTTGTCAGCTGAGAAAAATCAGGGGTTTAATTGGCGGTGCCCTGGCTGTCAATCTGTGCAGCTCACATCTTCAAAGGAGATTCGTTATATGTGCTTTTGTGGGAAGAGGATTGACCCGCCTTCAGATTTGTATTTGACGCCACATTCCTGTGGTGAACCATGTGGGAAGCCACTTGAGAGGGCGGTGCAACGTCCTGGTGAGAGCAAGGAGGATCTCTGTCCTCATGTTTGTGTCTTGCAATGCCACCCAGGTCCGTGCCCTCCTTGTAAACAATTTGCTCCACCATGTTCGTGTCCATGTGGGAAGAAAGTAATTACAACAAGATGCTCTGATAGGAGGTCTGTTCTCACTTGTGGCCAACGTTGCAATAAGCTTCTTGACTGTTTGCGTCATCGATGCGAGAAGATATGTCACGTGGGACCGTGTGATCCTTGTCAAGTTCTACTCAATGCATCTTGCTTTTGCAAGAAAAAGATGGAGGTTGTGCTATGTGGAGACATGGCTATAAAGGGTGAAGTGAAAGCTGAAGATGGTGTTTTCTCTTGCAACTTGATGTGTGAGAAAACACTGAGTTGTAGAAACCATATTTGCCGGGAAACCTGCCATCCAGGCCCTTGTGGGGATTGTGACTTGATGCCAGGCAGGGTGAACTCATGCTATTGTGGGAAAACAAGTCTCCAGGTGGAAAGAAAGAGTTGTTTGGATCCGATTCCAAACTGCTCAGAAATATGCAGCAAACTTCTTCCTTGTGGGAAACATCATTGTAAGGAGATGTGCCATGGTGGAGATTGCCCATCTTGTTTGGTTCTCGTCAACCAAAAATGCCGGTGTGGATCAACCTCACGGACTGTAGAATGTTACAGGACAAGTGCAGAGAATGAAAAATTTACATGTGAGAAACCTTGTGGTCGGAAGAAGAATTGTGGGAGGCACCGATGTAGTGAAAGGTGTTGCCCACTTTCCAATTCTAACAATGTTCTCACTGGTGATTGGGATCCACACTTCTGTCAGATGGCTTGTGGGAAGAAGCTGAGATGTGGACAGCATTCATGTGAATCGCTGTGTCATAGTGGTCATTGTCCGCCTTGTCTTGAGACAATCTTCACTGATTTGAGCTGTGCATGTGGGAGAACATCAATTCCTCCTCCTTTGCCATGTGGTACACCTGCGCCTTCATGTCAGCTCCCATGCTCAGTACCCCAGCCTTGTGGCCATTCTGCCTCTCATAGCTGCCACTTTGGAGACTGTCCACCTTGTTCTGTCCCTATAGCAAAGGAATGTGTCGGTGGACATGTTACTCTTGGGAACATACCTTGTGGTTCAAAGGATATCAGGTGCAACAAGCTCTGTGGTAAAACTAGACAGTGTGGTCTACATGCATGTGGCAGAACTTGTCATCCTCCACCTTGTGACACTTCATGTGCAACTGAAGCTTGTTCAAGAGCTTCTTGTGGACAGACATGTGGTGCTCCTAGGAGAGATTGCAGACATACATGCACTGCACTTTGTCATCCTTATGCTGCTTGTCCTGACGTGAGATGTGAGTTCCCTGTCATGATTACCTGCCCTTGTGGCAGGATAACAGCATCCGTTCCTTGCGATGCTGGGGGGAGCAATGGTGGTTATAATGCCGATACTGTTTTCGAAGCATCCATCATTCAGAAGTTGCCTGTGCCGCTTCAACCAGTGGAATCAACTGGCAAGAAAATCCCACTTGGCCAGAGGAAGCTGTTGTGTGATGATGAATGTGCCAAGTTGGAGCGCAAAAGGGTTCTTGCGGATGCTTTTGACATCAATCCCTCAAACTTGGAAGCACTTCATTTTGGTGAGAATTCTGCTGTGACAGAGCTACTTAGTGACCTGTATAGACGTGATCCAAAGTGGGTGCTTGCTGTGGAGGAGAGGTGCAAGTACTTGGTACTTGGCAAGAACAGAGGATCCATAAGTGGTCTTAGGCTCCATGTTTTCTGTCCTATGCTGAAGGATAAAAGAGATGCAGTCAGGCTGATTGCAGAACGATGGAAGCTTGCAATTTATGCTGCTGGTTGGGAGCCAAAGCGGTTTATAGTGGTACATGTCACACCGAAATCCAAACCCCCATCTCGTGTGATTGGAATTAAGGGTGCCACCACTTTAACCGCTCCCCATCCACCTTCCTTTGATCCTCTAGTAGACATGGACCCGAGGCTTGTTGTTTCTTTTCTAGATTTGCCAAGGGAGGCAGATATAAGTTCATTGGTTCTCAGATTTGGTGGGGAGTGTGAACTATTATGGTTGAATGATAAGAATGCGCTGGCTGTATTCAATGACCCTGCTCGTGCAGCAACTGCTATGAGGAGGTTGGATCATGGATCAGTGTATCATGGGGCTGTTGTGTTTGTTCAGCATGGTGGTGCATCAGTGGCTTCACCAGCTACTAATCCATGGGGAGCGGCAGGAAATAGTAAAGAAGGATCAGTTGCAGCTTTGAAGCCATGGAAAAAGGCTGTAACTCCTGATCATGGATGGAGGGAAGATTCATGGGGTAGCGAAGAGTGGTCTCATGGGTCTTTGGATGTGCAGGCTTCTGCTTGGAAAGGGACAGAAGCTCCAATTGCAGCTTCGGTTAATCGATGGAGTGTCCTAGATTCTGAAACAGCAGTCAGTTCTTCCAGGACTGATGGTCCTGCAGAACGAGCAGGAGGCGTTTCTAGCTCGAGAGTGGAGTCAAGTGCAAGCATTTCCAAGTCACATGAGCAGCGGCAGCTTGGAGTTTCAGGTCAAGAAGAGTTGTCTGATGTGGTGGATGATTGGGAGAAGGCTTATGATTCTGAGAATTTGTAATAGGAAAAATATGAACAGCACAAAGGTGGCGTTTGGGGTCACCTGTTCTTCAATTTTTTTTGAACTTGAATTGTTTCTAGCATTTCCTTTCTCATTAACGGAATATATTCTGGATGTTTGAATAGGCAAATCGCCCATTCAATTCGGGTGTGAGGTCTTTACCATTTTTTTGTTTTTTGTTTTTTTCCTGAAACCTAGCCATTAAACACGACTACAGGGACGAATGTACCTTTGAAGTTTTGTGCAACCCATTTAAATCGAAATTTCGTGATCTTAAGGGCGGAAGCATTTCTTAATTTATTTGTTGACTGATATATTGGATGCTTCTGTCCTTTTTCTTTTTTCCTCGATATTTAATTGGATCCTATCTGAATGATAGGGACAGTTAGCAATTTAGATGTGTGGAAACTCACTAGAAAAATATTGTCTATGAGATTGAAATCTAGAGATGATAAGAAAGAGTTGCAAGCATGTGCATCTATTTTTCCTAAAAGGAGAAGACATGTGATATGTCTAAAGCATGATTCTTATCCTTTAAAAAATTACATAAAAAATCCCAATATGTCTCTGTCAGTCCGGCTTTTCCTCTCTTCAGCCAAATATTAAATAACAGACTTCCTAGACCAACAGTAACTCCTAAGAAAGAAGTTTCAAACACTTCTATAACAGGTTATAGTCAAAGTAAGTTATTCCTTTGCAGTCTTAGTTTATAACGTACTACACTGCTTTGGTTCTATCAATAACCCTCCCTCTTCTCTTCTTTCTTTCTTTACTTTATATTTTACTCGTTTCTTTTATTTTTCTCTATCAAATTCTCTGTAAATGGTTTCCCCAGGCATTTCTAATACGTATTCCAGTGGATTTAAGGTAAGTTTCTGGCTTTATTTGGCTGTAATTTTTCAGTTTTATCATTTTCTTTTGCTTCGTCCTTACCATATATATATATATATATATATAGGTTTTTCTAGTTGGGTTCAAATGTAATTATTTTGTGCTTCTAAAGATCACTTCTTTGGCTATCTAAATTGGTTTTTACTATCTTCTCTTTGCAGCAATGGTTTTATGTGTTTTATGAAACTGAAAATCTTGGCCTAATAAATTGATAAGTGATGGATCTTATTCTCTTTTGCTTGCTGATTAGGCTGCTTCTGGTGTTAGCTTTTGTGACGGTGAAAATTGCATCATAACACCACTCTTTTTCCCTTCTTAGATTTGGTGGACTTTGATTTCCACTAAAGAGGTTAAGTAGCCAAGAATTTGAACTTCAAGACTTCAAACAATCATAAATAGTTCGTCTTTTGATGGTATGGATGCCGATTTTAATGAAAATCTGTCTATCGGTCTTAACTAGATAATGTAAAGAATAAAAGAAACACCGTGTCTGCTGAAGTTTGCCAGTATTTTTGATCTTTTTATCTGAATTTCTGATGTGATAATGAACAGGAGACATGGAGGCACACACTAGTTCTGTCATTTCAAAGCCTTGGAGTGGTTTATGGTCGCTTGAGCACTGCTCCTTTATATGTCTTTGGTTCAATTCCTAGAAAGGACTTCCAAACAGATAAAACTGTATATGAATATTTCTCTTTCATTTTTTGGACTCTGACAGTCAGTTCTCTTCTGAAGTATGCATTTATAGTACTCAGGGCTGATGATAATGGAGAGGGTAGTTGCCATCTTAAACTCTGAATTACCAATTTTTACAGAAATGCAACGCGAAACTTTGATTGTTTTAGTGGCTTCTTGCAGGTGGTACTTTTGCTCTATACTCATTATTGTGCAGGCGTGCTAAAGTGGGTCTGCTTCCAGATGATCCAAGTGCCAACGAGGTTGTCCATCATGAAGCCAGAAGCCCTCTGAGGAGTAAGGCTGAATCCAGGGCCCAACAGGCAATTGAAAAACACAAAAGTAGTCACTATCTAATGCTCTTGTCAGCCCTCTTTGGTGCTTGTATGATAATTGGGGATGCTGTGCTCACTCCATCCATTTCTGGTTCGGCATACTTGTTCAAAATTTGATTATTTTTCTTGTTGATAATTATATTAAGATATCATTTATTTCTTCCCTATTTTTTGCTGATGTAAATTCTGTTGGTGCCTCTTATCAGTATTATCAGCCTCATCAGGACTTCAACGATCATTATCAGAAATTACATGTATGAGAAAGCTATAACATCGAATATACAAGACACTAACTGCTTTTTTCTACTTCTTGCCATAGCATAACAACGTTTCTATTAATATGAGTTCAATATTCATTTGTATCTTCTGGTCTCCAGATTCCTCTTTGGAAAAGAGACAACACTCCATAACAGATACTTTAGATAAATGTAAGATTCCTAAAATGAGAGTGGATTCCTTTTCTCTGGACATTATGCATGTTTTAACTTATTCTAATATTCTTTTACAAGCCCACTTAAATTGGAACTAATAATCTCATATATGTGATGTAAGGGGTAAATGTAATACTACAGTTGATGGATTCTAGATATTTGGAGGCTTTTCGTTTTTTTTTTTTTTGGTATGGAGAGTTGAGATTGTAAATAGGAGACTGCAGTTCTTTTGATAATGGATTCTATCCGTAAATAAGAATTTTTCAATTCATGATATTAGATTTTGTGTGGTTTCTACATAACATTGGCTTTTCTTCTGACCAGATGTAGCAGTTCCATTTGCGTGTGCTGTTTTGGTGTGCCTTTTCCTGCTGCAACGCTATGGGACTGGTAAAATTGGGTCTCTGTTTGCCCCAATTGTTACTATATGGCTGTTATTTATTGCTGGAGTGGGTATATACAACATATGCCATTTGGACCCAAATATTCTCAGTGCAATCTCCCCATCATATATGTTCAAATTTGTGAAGACTATTAACAAAAGGAGTTGGAGGTCGCTAGGTAGCATTCTTCTTTGTGTTGCAGGTAAATTACCATGGACTAAAGTTGTTCTTGCATGCCATATTCACTATCTTGACATAATCTTCGTTGTTTATATTTTTGAAATATACTTTTCCCCACAGGATCAGAGGCAATTTTTGCCGATCTTGGTCATTTTTCTAAGAAATCACTCCAGGTAGCCATACCTTCCATTGTAGTCATACAAACGCTTATTCTATATAATTAGATTAAAAACCCTATTATGGTTTCATTGCTGCAGATAACATTTACCTGCTTGGTTTATCCCCTTCTAGCCGTTTGCTATGCAGGCCAAGCCGCATATATCTCGAAGAACATTTCTGGTTCTAACAATTTCAACCATCTTAGCGATTCAGTTCCTAGTAAGTTATTTAACTGATTTTACTTTGTTTTAGTGCCTGGTCTTCCAGGGACTTTGAATTCTGATTCTGACATGTGAAAGAATTGCAAACCTAGAACATCTTCGTCATGTCTTCATATTCCTGTCCCTGCTCGCTTCAGTTACTGGAAGCCAAGCAAATATAACAGCTAGTTTCTCCATCATAAAACAGTGCCTGGCACTTGGTTGTTTCCCTAGAGTTGAAGTTGTACATACATCAGATAATTGTCATGGGCAGGTTTATATTCCAGATGTCAACTGGTTATTGATGGTGCTGAGCCTTACTGCCACCATCGGTTTCCACGATATAGAAAGACTTGCAAGTGCCGCAGGTACTTTCATATATCCTATATTTTCCCTTGACAACATCGGAGATGTGCAGACAGGGTTTGAAATGTTTGAGAAAAAAATAACATTATATCATGTTTATATTCACATGTATCGGTTAAATCTGTTGCAGGTCTGGCAGTAGTTTCAGGAATGATGGTTACTACTTGTCTGATGTCTTGTGTTATTGCTTTGCAATGGGACAAGCCTTTGTATGTATCAGGATGTTTTCTATTGTTTTATGGGTGCATTGAGGCTGTGTATATGTCGGCGTGTTTCATGAATTTTCATAAAGGAGGTTGGTATTTACTAGTGGTTTCGGGGTTGACATTTGCAGTCATGTTCTCATGGCACTATGGAACTAAGAAGAAATATGAATTTGATTTGCAAAACAAGGTGACCACAGAATGGCTTACGGACTATAGCCCCGGGCTTGGAGTCTCTAGAGTTCCTGGAATCGGCTTAATATATAGTGATATAGTGTCGGGAATTCCAGCCTTCTTCTCTCACTTCATTACAAACCTTCCTGCATTTCATCAAGTGCTGATTTTTGTGTCTATCAAGCCCCTACCGGTGCCTTACGTGCCCCAGAGCCAGAGATATCTTGTAGGCAGGGTTGGTGCCAAGGACTTCCGAATCTACAGATGCATCGTAAGGCATGGATACTGTGATCATATCACGGACGCAAATGACTTTGAGGAACATATTATTAGCTCAATCGGGGAGTTCATTTCGTTAGAAGAAAATGATTCTGAGTCTTTGGTGTCCCCTGAAGGAAGAATGATTGTTTTCGGGAAGCCATCCCCCGAAGGAACTGCTTTGATTCCTCTAAATTGCAGTGACTCGATATCAAGGCCTGCAAACAAAGAAACTTGTATCAATCAAGCTAGCAATTCGACCGAGGGGGGTGCTGTTACCAGTAGAAAAAAGGTTCGGTTTATGTTACCGAGTGCTAGTCCTAAAATGCGGGAATCTGTATGGGAGGAGCTGCAAGAATTGATCAGTGCTAGGGAGAGTGGTGCTGCATATTTCTTAGGGCAGTCGCATTTAAAATTACGCGAAAGCTCAAATTTTGTGAAGAAATTATTGATCATGAGCTATGTTTTTCTTGATAAAAACTGCCGAGAGCCTCCTGTGGCACTCAACATTCCTCATGCAGCTCTAGTGGAGGTTGGTATGGTCTATACTATATAAAATCTTTTTATGCACAAGCATTGAAATTTTGTTTGTGCTGCAAAGTAAAATTACTACCATAAGAAAACCAAAGAAAATAGTGAATTTATTTGCTATATAATAATAGCCAAAGGTGCCGTAATTTTCACTTTAAGTTGTCGTTAAATTGATTTAGCAATAAAAATATCTTTATTCGCGATGATTTTCTTTGTCGCTAAAACGCCTGTTTTTAATGCATAACTTCTCTCTCCCGCTCTATATATAATTGAAACAATTAGTTTTTGGATACTTGCAACTTGCAATTGAGATATTTTTGACGTCATAAAAAAATTATTAATTTGATGACAATTAAAATTTGTCATTGTAATAATCGTTAATAGTTTTAAGGAAATTCTCAATGGTTTTTCCTGAAAAATGATTATTTTTGAATTCTAACAATTTTGAAAGAAAGAAAAATATTTTGAAATTTTTCGAAAGAAAAAAGGATCATTAAAAATATTTTGTTTCTAAGAGAAAGAATAAATAAATTTTCATAATGAAAAAGAAAATTAATCTATTTATCGGAATTGAATGATTTAGTATTGAGAGCTAAATTGGCTAATAGCACATGAGAGGAATCATTCAACGATCATGATGATTGATAATTCTGAGATTCGAACATTAATATTTTAAAATTTAAGTCATTGAGAGATTTTAAAGAGAAAAAGTATAGAGAGAAAATTTTAATGCTGCAATATCTAGAATACTCAAGAATTGGATTATTTATATAAGATAAGACTTATTAACTAGGTATATTCGAGTGAGAGTGGTTAATATGCTAAGGGTATGATCTGATAGTAATTTGACTATCTAAATTATATTAAGTGTGTTAGTACAGTTGATACAGCATGATATTGTCGGGCCGATCGGATTTGGTGACAGGTAACATGGTCGATGTGACGGTTCACACATATCTGATGGAACTTATCTTATGTGAACTTCTGCCTGAAATGAATTTTGGATCTCATGAAATTTGCAAAATTATATGTATTATCAATAATAATAATGATAATTGATGATAACCGAACTGTTTTATTTGGGCTTTCATAAGTTAAGAAATGCATTTGAACTTATGCCCGACCATTGAAGTCATTTAAGAATCATTCTATCCTACTTAATAAAAGTCATTACAAGTCTACAGATGTATTTTGTATTTCTGTGGATTGTGAGAGTTCTCCTTTGTAGAATATTCAGCAGGAGCTTTCCTTTTCAGGTGAATACAATTGTCAGACAATTATTATGTGGATAAATACTGTTTGCATACTGTTCTCAACTTAGCATATTGGGAACAATAACAAAAGCGTAGGAACAGTCTCATCAGATATCCAATTGTAAATTTGAACAACTTGAGGACTTTTTCCTGTCTTCTTTTTTTTTTTATGATAAGAGAGATAAATACAACGTAGCAGTCGCCATTGGTTCAGAGCTTTGTGAAGCAAAAAGCTGGAAAGCTTCTTAAATTGTTGGGTGCCATAAGTTGCAATGGTTTTGATTTGGCTTACTGTGTAAAAATACCTTTAATATTTACCAAATATAGTAATTTTACCTCTAATATTTAGTCACGTGTAATATTATTTTTAAAGTTATTAAAATAATACAATTTCATCCCTCAAATAATGTGATATCCAATGGTAAATTTGATCGTATTTTGTTAGTTTGTCATTTCGTTGCTCTTTAAAGTGCAATTGTTATGATAAAAAAAATACAATTTTAGTTGAAAATTTTTTGTTTAGATCCTAAGTTCTATGAACCAAACAAATAGTATGTTGCTTCGTATAAATGTTAACTATCATTCTATTCTTTTTTCAATTAATTTTATATAGATAGAAATATATTATTGACTTAATTCATGAAATTTGTCTAAACTGTTGGATCTAGGTAAAAAAAAAACTCATTTTTCTTTTAGTATTTCAATTGATGCAATGTTACTCTAAGCCACGTGTCTGTTTGTTCGATTATAATGTATCGAGAAATTGTTAAAAAAAAATTAAATAAAATTCTTCTAATTTTAAAATATTAAGGATATATTGTGGATTTACACATTTATATATATTTATTATTTTTGTTTTGTAAAAACTAAAAAGCAGATGATTTGATGTTTTTGTTTGATTATCGTGTGAATAATCAAATCAGTTAGGACTTAGCAGACATGGTTGTCTTAAATTTATATGAGCAAAATGTTGTTTTCTTTGCTTTAGTTTATCCATGTTTTAATATGTTCGGTCGCCAATTTATTCATTTGGTGTTTTTAAAAAATAATTATATTTATATACTTCATATGGTTGTTAGTCAATTAATGGTAATTTGTGGAGCGATGATTTTATTAAAATCACAATTATAAGTTGTCATTAAACTATTTTATATGAAATTCTGTCAACATTCTTCGAGTATGACTGATTAGCTTGGCCTAATTGTTGAGTAATTTAGACAGTCCATTGATTTTAATTTTTCCTATTTTAAGATATTATTTTTCTATTTTACTTTATTTCATTTTAAATATTTTTTTCAAAATTTGAGAAATATGTTTACATTTATATCCTATTTATTATAAATTTTATTAAATATTTTTTTATCACTATATACTTTTAATTAGAATTAAATAAAATTTTTCAAAATATAAAAGGGTATTTTTATCAATAACTATAATTTCATTTTTATGAAATAGAGGTATTTTAATCATTCCGTTAATTTTCGCAAAAAATAAAAAGTTATCTTTTAAAGTGATTTTTACTATCTTCAATTTATGATAACTACAATTTTAGACAATTATACGTTTTATTTCTATATAATTTTTTTTATGTACGTCTAACTAGACTTAATAAGTAACTCATTTAAATTTATTAGTTATTTTCCACTAAAATGTAGTCATGCTATAACACTAATTTTTTTCGCAATCAATTGGTACATCTAAAGATCATTGGATATAATATAAAATCTCAATTCAGCATTTTTTTTATAATTACTGGTATTATTCAGTTCGAGTTGAGTCAACTCATTATGTGTGAGTAAAATTCTTCAATTTCAACATTAGTTTAAAAATTTATGCAATATATAAGATTCGAACTTAAATCTTTGTTTAAAGAAAAAAGTATCGAATTTTTTAAATCAACCAATATTGATATAGATTTAATGGTTTTTGAACATGTATTATTTGATATTTAGATATACGAGATGCACTCATATATATATATATATATATATATATATATATAATACAAAGAAATTGATTCAAAAATTTTAGTATGCGCATCGTGGCAGGTCTGAGTACTGAATTAACGCTCGATTAAATTTATTTTTAATTAAATAAATAAATAAACAGTGAAAATAGTACAAAAACAGTAAGGAATTTGGAATTATGTAAATGGAGAAAAAGTAGGAGAATGAGGAAGAGGACAGAGATAGCATATAGAGAGAAAAATGTACAACAAAAGCTCCTTGAAATGTAACTTTCATTAGTTGTAAAAAGACACAAAGACATGAACCCGTAAAAGCAAAAACAATCACTGAATTTTTGACTGACTGATTGATTATTATTATTATTATTATTATTATAATATACCATTTTTATAGCTGCATGCATTTGTCAATCAAACCTACAGTACTATAAATCCTTCTCTTTCTCTTACATATATATACATTAGCAGATTTGGTTAAAAATAGAATTATGAAACTTTATATTTTAGGGTTTCTTTTCTTGTACTCTGAACATGGAGGAAAGTAAGAAGCTGAAACAAGAAGAAGAAGAAGAACAAGGACAAGAACAAGAACAAGAAGAAGATGAAGCTCTTAAGAAGAGAATCTCAAATCATCCTCTCTATGGCCTTTTGCTTCAGACTCACATGGATTGTTTGAAGGTTTTTCTTTTGATCTTTTTTCCTCTTCTTGTTATCAAGATCATATTTTGATGATAATTTCGTAGGTATTTACCATCTTTTTTTTCTCAAAAGAAAAAAAAAAGTCTCAACTTTAATTATTGAATTTTAGGAATCAAAGGACATTAAAAAAGAAAATAATTTATTTTGATGGTTTAATAATGCATGTATTTATGAATATTCAGATTGGTAACATCGGTGAAGATGGCCAAAGCCACAGCATTATGCAGAAGCTACCCACTAAAATTGGCAGCTCAAGCTCACTAAGCCAGCCAGAATTAGATCATTTCATGGTAACCCTAAATCTCTCTTTCTCTACATATATCATATCAGAAATTCTTTAATTATCTTAAACTAATAATATTTTCATAAACAAAACTGATAATAGAATGCAGCATATGAATTATTAATTTTTTTTATTTTTTTCATTAATTTTTTTCTTACAAATATTAATGGATTAATTTAGAAAAGAGTGTTGTTGTATCAAAAGAAAAAAAAATAAAAAAGTGTGAATTTCAACTTTGAGCTTGTTTCTATATGCATGGATTTTCTAGAAATACCTTGATGTTAGTGATATTCTTATAACTTCAGTTATATTTATTTCTTTTTTTTTTAAACCCAAAATAGAGAAGAAAAATCTTATTAAAAAAGGAAAAAAGAGAGACAACGATAGTTTGGTCAAACATAAATTTAAACATGGTATATACTGCTGTCTCGGATTATAATGGATCGATTTATAAATAAATTAGGTTGAATATTGTTAAATAAATCATAAACGAATAGATCAAAATTTATTATTTTCTTATTTTTAGAAAAAAAATTCATTAGAGACAAAAAATTATTATAATATAAATAAATTATAAACAAATTGAATCATATAACGGATTAAATTGAGTTGGATTAATAAATTAGGTTGAACATTATTAAATATATCATAAATAAGTTAAATCGTAAATCAAGATTTATAATCTTTTCATCCTTAAAAAAAACTTATTTCATTAATAATAAATAAATATATATGTATAATTTATAAAATAATTATTTTTGTATTCATATTATATATAAAAAAATTATAAAATTATATAAGATTAAATTGAGTCCATACCAAATTCTAAGTAATGGCAAATGATATGACCAATTGCTGTAAAAAGATCTGTATAGGACGATAGCAATATTTTTGTTGAAAATGACAGGACATAGATATACATATAGTTATCCATTAATTTTAGCAAAAAGAAAAAGGAAGTATTCATAATATTTTATATTTATTTGTGAAGAGATGAATTGAATTAAATATTAAATTAATGGGCAGGAAGCATACTGCTTAGCATTAAGCAAGTTAAAAGAAGCAATTAAGGAACCTCATCAAGAAACAGTATCATTCATCAACAGCATGCATTTACAGCTTAGAGAGCTCACCCCATCTTTTCCCCAAATCTCTCATCCTTCTTCAGGTGATTATTAATTATTATAAGATTTTTCATAATATTTACATGTCAATATAAAATATAAAATATAAAATACTAATTAACTGCTGCAATTTGAACTTTTTGTTCAGAAGAAAGCGAGGACTGATGAGCCATGGGATGGTGCCATGCATGTTGAAATTGGCTTCTCATTACCGCTAATTAATTGTATTTTGAGGGGTTAATTAATGTAACAATTAGATATTATTGGTCATTATAAATTCAATTATGATGCCATGTGGTGAATTTTTTTTTATTTATTTTGGTACACTAGAAATTTTTTTTTAATAATATATAAAAAAATTTTATAAATGTTATCTCTGTTTTTTTTATCTGTCACTTTTATTATTTTTATAAAAATTAAAAAATATTAATTAGATCTAAATTTATTATTAAATTTTGTAATTTTAATTAAATTATCAAATTTAATTAATTTTAAATAAATTAACTTTTATTAAAAAAATTATATTATATTAAAAATTTTAAAATAATATATAAATAAAATTAAAATTTTACTTAAAAGAGTCGCACATAAATGAACGGGGTAATTGAAAGGTCATAATAGGGGTAAAATGGTCTTATATCCATCTTAGATGTTACTCTCTCCGTTCTTTTTATCAGTCATTTTTGTTGTTTTCACTAGAATTAAGAAATAATAAATAAACTTAAATTTAATATTAAAATACGTGATTAAAATTAAATTATTAAATCTGATTGATTTTAATTTTATTGAAAAAGAAAAATAAATTAAAAAAATAAATTAAATTATATTGAAAGTTTAAAAGTGACATATAAATAGAATTTAAATTCTACTAAAAAATAACAGATAAAAAAGAACGGAATGAGTATTTAAAAAAATAATACCCAATGAGATTCTAACTAAGAATACTACCATGTTAAATTAGTATTTGAAAAAATAATATCCAATGAGATTCGGGACATTTATTTTAATAATGTGTTTTTAATAATTATTTACAAAAATGGGGTGTGTCAGAAAGTATTTACGAAATTGGAATATTTTCTGAAACCGCTGTACTGTGTAACGATTTCAGACGTAGAACCCACACTCAGAGTCTGAAAATTTCTTCTGAAACTGCTTCAAAGTACAGCGGTTTCAGACAATTATTATTATAATAATAATAATTTTTAATATAATTAAAATTATTTTTTAATAAAATAAAATTTAATAATTTAATTTTAATTATATAATTTAATAATAAATTTAATTTAATTGATGCAACTTTTTGGCCTATCGAAGACCATGACTTCATGGATTCAGCTGGATATCATTAATTTGAAAATTTCTTAGCTATATCAAATACATAATTAATAAAAACTAATGACAAACCTGAATATAAGTAAATTATTACTTTATAATTATGCAAGTGGTTTCATAAGGGTTCTATGTACAAACTTCTTTTTTGGGTTATCTTAGTTTTCTTATTTTGCTGATTGACAGTGATGACTACCGAAGACCATGACTTAATGGAGAGAATGTGACATTAATAGGTATCTTTGCGTGGAATATTGAACTGAAGACTGCTTCCTATACTTTGGAGTCAACTAAGTCTTTTTGAGCTTTTTTTTCTTCTCTCACTACTACTCCCCAGTTTGTATTATATCAAGTATCAGCACATGCATTGGAGCATTATACACGGATTCATATATACTTCAAACTAATGATAAACGTGAATATAAGAAAATCAATATTTACTTTGTAATTATGCAAGTGATTTTCGTGTAATTGTTTTTATAAGGGTCCTACTAGGTATATACTTTTGAGCTTATAACTTAAACCAGAAGTGACATGAAAATTTTGTTTAAATTAAGCTGCAGCTAAATAATCCAAAAGCAACATCAAAACATTCGCAGTGCATAGCTAAATAATCCAGTTGTAGCATTTCAAGGTTTTAATTTCTTTATAGTTTCCCAATTTTGATTCAAAGAAAATTGAAATGACTCAAAAAATTTCTGGATTAAACTGGATCTGAATCCAAAATTCAAAAAATTCGTCTGAAAATACTAAAACCCTACCCAATCAATCAATCATTTTTGACAATAGCCAAAAAGTTGCATCAATTAAATTAAATTTATTATTAAATTATATAATTAAAATTAAATTATTAAATTTTATTTTATTAAAAAATAATTTAAATTATATTAAAAATTATTATTATTATTATTATTATTATTATTATTATTATTATTATTATTATTATTATTATTATTATTATTATTATTATTATTATTATTATTATTGTCTAGAACCCTTATGAAACCACTTGCATAATTATAAAGTAATAATTTACTTATATTCAGGTTTGTCGTTAGTTTTTATTAATTATGTATTTGATATAGCTAAGAAATTTTCAAATTAAAGATATCCAGCTGAATCCATGAAGTCATGGTCTTCGATAGGCCAAAAAGTTGCATCAATTAAATTAAATTTATTATTAAATTATATAATTAAAATTAAATTATTAAATTTTATTTTATTAAAAAATAATTTTAATTATATTAAAAATTATTATTATTATTATTATAATTGTCTGAAATCGTTGTACAGTACGGTGGTTTCAGAAAGAATTTTCAGACTCTGAGTATGGATCCCACGTCTGAAACCACTACACAGTACAGCGGTTTCAGAAAACATTCCAATTCCGTAAATACTTTTTGACACACCCCATTTTTATAAATAATTATTAAAAACACGTTATTAAAATAAATGTCCCATGAGATTCTAACTAAGAATACTACCATGTTAAATTAGTGTCTTTTTAGAAAAAAAAAAAAAGTAATATTTGACGAGTTATCGATTCCTTACTTTGATAGCTCGGTTACCAAGAGAAAACATGCTAATAATTGCTTACAAACTTTAATCATCTTATAGGATTTCGATTGTATCCCAAACTTTTAAGTACGAGTTTTAACTTTGTAATAATTCGAACTGAATAGTTAATTTTAAATATTATTATTGCAATTGTGTAAAGAGAACATTTGATGCGAGTTCTATTCCCTTTTTGTCCTATTCTGAAAGTTTTATTTGTTTCATTTTCGTAATTAAAAAAAATTAATTATTATTATAATTTATTATACATTTTATTAAATATTTAGCCTCACCATTAGCCACCACTCTCAAGAACCCAACTTTGTTTCTGAAACGCTGAGTCCTTAAAGAAACAGGACGAGCCCTGAAAGCAGCAAACTCACCGGCTGAGTTGCTGCTGCCTTTGATCTGGGTAAAGCCCAGCGAAGCCATATGATATGGGTTAAGGATCAAAAGGTGTCTGAAATTAGTGCCTTAGTTTCTGAAATTAGAAGAGCTATAATCAGAGTAAGGAACACGGGTTAGGTAGCTTGGCTTGACCTGGACTGGATTACAACACTAAATTGCTAGCACCACCGGCAACTAATTCTACTTGCGATTTTATTTAATGCTTATTATTTTTAAATTAATTGCTTTTTTAATAAACAAAAATAAAAATATTCGTCTTTTTCCTCTCTGCTGCAAGTTAAGCCAAGCAATTAAGAGAAAGGGAAAGTGCGTAATTTTTACAAGGCTAATTAAGATATATAAAATCAAATCACTGAAGCGATTGATCCAAAGCGATTTCAGATTCCTCC
This sequence comes from Excoecaria agallocha, assembly GCA_037975025.1. NCBI lineage: Eukaryota > Viridiplantae > Streptophyta > Magnoliopsida > Malpighiales > Euphorbiaceae > Excoecaria > Excoecaria agallocha. Next base: position 290,054 of record CM075818.1, on the reverse strand, counting down.
CATCCCGTAATTCCATCCGTATCAATGTTAAGAGGTAGATTTGCCAATTGATCTGACCATTGCTGAGATTGTTGGTAATTTTCTTCCAACCTCGCGTCCTTGTTGGTGATTTTGCAGATGACCTGGTCAGCATTTGTCCCAGTTGAGTATTCATGCATTATCCATCTCCCATTACCGGCAGCCGTAAAGCTGAGATGTTCAGGAACTTCGAACCTCAGCATTCTGTTGAACCCAACAGCCCTATCTTGAGCGTCTTTAATTTCGTAAGTATGTTGGATATTCCACTTGCCACTACCAGCCGTCCTTTTATTCCTATTGCCACTGTTGGTTTTCTTCAGCTTCACAAACACATAATAGTCTTTTTTGTAACGTTGGTCGAAAATCCTCCAGGGCTCTAAATCTCCGTAGATATCACAGTCTGTTATTATTTCATAATTATCAAGAGCTCCACCACTCACCATCAATGGTAGAAAATACTGAATTACCTGTAGATCTGTAGGAGCGAAGACATAACCAGGAGGTACCCTCGCCATTTCTTCTTCTTCTTCTTCTTCTTCTTTTTCAGGATCGAAAGCGGCTGCGTTCCTCTCATTCCATTTCTTCTTTGCGGAGGCCTTTATTTATGCTACGCTAGAATCCTAGTAGAATTAGGACAAAATCGACTTTAGGACAGGACGAGACGAAGAGCAGCAAAAAATACTAATGATGAGATAGTTTATTTGATGACAACCGAGATATTATTAATTTAATCCGACCAGTTCTACTTTGTTTCCATGCCAATCTAAAAGACCGAATGATGCCAATGGATTTCGGGTTATTTGATGAAACAGACCATTTTCCTCTTCTTCTTCGTCCCCTCCCTCTATCTCGTGCCCCTCAGCTCATCTCTGCGAAACCGATCGTTCTTACAATCTCTCTCTCGTGCCCTAGGCTCTCTCTGACCTCAAATCATCTCCGCGAAACCGATCGTTCTCACTGTTCTCTCCTTCTCTCGCTCTCGTGCCCTAGGATCTCTCTTCCCCCAGCTGCCGATTTGATCAGAGATGCCTTCTTGAATGATCGAGTGGAGCTTCGGGTTCAGGTTATCCATTCTTAGCCTTGTTTTTTTCTGCTTTAAATATCAAATTTCGGCCAAGTTTTTCCTCTTCTGAAATGGGTTTTGGCTCTGTACTTGCCATTCACATGTATATTGAAGCCTTAACGTGCTATTATTTTATTCTAATTGCATGGTTATTGTAAAGTAAATAGCAAAATTGGATCATTGCTAAAAGCATGGCAGTACTGCTTGTTGCTCGTTGAATGCTGCTGCATCCATAGGCAGGGGATTTCCTTTTAGATATTTGATTTGATGATTTCCTGTTACACCCTGTCAAAATTACCCTGTAGGTATTAATTATTGAACTTGTTAACTCTTATATTTCAATAGTTTGGATGATTCAACTTATTGAATGAAAGCCAGGAACATTATGGAATTTCTTCCATGCGTTAAATTTTTATAGATTTTAATGTCAGAATTTTCCTTTTCATTTTATCTCATCTCTTCCTTGCTTCACTTTCCTTTGCCACTCTCATTCTGGAAATATCACTTCTAGAAGGATGGGTATTTGCATCCAGTTCGTGAATTTCACCAGTTTTTTCCTTCCCATTTAATTCAATAGTCTTTTTTAGCAAATCATATTCCATGAAATGTTTTAGTAGATTAAAATTTCCAAGCTATGCCCTAAAATTTTATTGCTGCTTCAAAGAATTTTCAAAGATATATGGATAGAGTAGCTCCAATTCATTAAATGATCATAGTAGTGGTTAAACCTGCCATCCATTTATGGATGTATATTTGGAGTAGAGCAATAACTGACACGAGATCCAGTTTAGAAGTTGAAAAAATTATTTTCTTCTAGATGAAAATTTTGACCTGCATTCTGACTTCTGCATTTCTTAACAAGGCTTGACTTTAACCATTTCTTAACAATCTTGAATTGATGATCCTTTGATTTATACAATTTTTTTCCATTCACTGAAGCTATAAATTGCTCTGTATTCACTAACACTTTTGATGGTAAAAAATGCGGGCAGACTTGTATTGCTCTAGTGCCCACAAATAAATGCTGTACAACTTCTTTAATTTGAAAAGGATGGCTGCAATGGGATTTATCATACAGATTGAAGAATTCCATCTTTGTTCTTTTTATAAATTGTTATCTGAAGTTTGAAAAATGAAACTTATTTTATTACGGATTTATCACGGATAAAAGTAACCTAACCTCATCAATGGAGGTTGATGTTATGGTTTTTATGTTATACTTTCAAATGGAATCAATTTTTCTAACTCATTTTGTCTGACAAATTTTCAAATTTGTGTGCACTTTAAATTCGAGAGTGATCATGCATATTGGAGGTTTATTTTGCTATTTGAGGTAAGTCTAATGCTGATTTAGCTACATTTTGGTCAATGCTATTTTTGTTTGCCTCGAAATTTGGCATTTCACATCTCGAACATTCTTGAAATAGGGCTTGATCGGAATCTAGATGTATTAGCACTTGTTAGCATTTTTGTGCTAAATATATTCCATCATATTTTGTAATTCATTAAGTAAATATCTATTATTTTTTCATTGTTTTTTTTTTGACATTTGATTGATAATATTATATTTCAATATAATGCTTGATTGTAGATAAATTTTAGTATTTATTAGTTTTAAATTTAGTGTATAAAATTTTAAATTTAGTATAATTTATAATTTAATATAATTATTATTTTATTTTACAAGTTAGATTTTGAAAAAAAAAACTGATGAATACAATAGTAAATTTATTTCAAATCGTTTTAAACCATTTAAAATCACTTCAAACTGTTATAAATTACAATAAAAAATTGTTCCAAACCATTTCAAACTGTTTATTTTTTTATACATTAGTTTGAATTAGGTTTAATTTATTTTTGATCCAACCTAACCCATGAACAGCTGTTGTTGGCGGCGTGTATAAGTGTGTCCATCAAATATCCAAAGTACATTTCACTTAATTTTGGACTGCAGTCTTAATTTTATTTTAATGTAATTGTACAAAGTTTTATCAGACATTTTATTACAAAAGAAACATAAATGTTTCTATGATCTTCAAGTTAAATAAAAATAAAACAGACACTATTGACAGGAGGTTAGAAATATCCAACTTATTTTGATCCCTGAAGAGAGAAATGCTGCTTTCTGCAGTTTGGCCATTTAGTTGGAAACCATACTCTCTGTCTCCTTCACAAAACCATCTCCTGTCCAGTCTTTATCAGACTGCAATCCTTTCTTCACAGCTTTCCTCTGTCGAATTGCTTCTTGTTGCCGTCTTACCAAGTCCATGTGAGTCGTAAAATACTCGAGAGAGGACCTGATAAACGAATAGAACGTAACAAATTTCAGATAATAATGGATTAGCAATTTTCTGACTTAATCTCTCCAAATCAAAATGCATACCCTCTAAAGTTTTCAATAGATGAGAAGTTGTGCATTTTCATAAAATCTTTCAGCTCTTCGCAGAGTTTCTTCACGAGGCCATATCCGTGCATCATAATGCCAGTGCAGACCTGCAGTTAAAAATTAAACAACTTTAATGCTTAGATACAACAAGCAGATATGTTAAGAGATTTTATTTTCAGTGAGAAATTCCTTCAGAAGAAAAAGCATCTTGTGAAAGTAAAGTATGCTCATGGAAGTTTATTAAATTTAGAACTTGGAAGAAATTGATTCTTTTTATACTTTAAAGATAGCGAAGAACAAGGACCAGTCTGAACACTGCAGTCTTAGGTTCTTGGTTCGGGGAGATCCAATGACGCATCGCCTCAAGTTGAGGCTTGAAAGCTCATTAGGTCTGCCTGGAATGAAGAACTAAGCAAAAGCCAACAAAATTAAGGCTTTACAGTGCCCAAGCGGACATCATAAGGTGTCCACAAGCCCGCACTCACAACTAGCAACCTTTTCCAACAATAATTTTCATGATATCATAGGGAGCTGCTAGAACTAACCATCAGTCAACATGCAGCATATCAAATAACATAATTATTCAGATACATATGACACACAAATATCATGAAAAATATATTGAGTATAACATGAATTTGGAGTTCACAATCGGCATGCAATAATTTTATGAATTTCCTTCCACGTAAATCTTTTATACCCTTTGGTCTGAGTTTGAGTTATCATTTGCCATGACAAAACAAAATAGCAAAAAGCATTATCAATGCCTACCTGAACTGTATTTGCTCCAAGAAGAATAAACTCTGCAGCATCACCACCTGTTTCAACACCTCCAATACCAGAGAGTGAGTATGCCTCGTCATTAAATTCTGATTTCATCATTTTGGCAATATTCATAACCTTCGCGAGTGCAATAGGATGCACCGCTTTAGAAGAATAACCCCCAGGTGTTGAGTATCTGAGAATAAAATTAAAATTTAATAAATTTTATGAGAGAATAATTAATAAATAAATCAGAATTGTTATTGCCTTTAAAGTTTCTAACCCCTCAACACAAGGCTCCGGCCGCAAGGTCTTCAGATTTATTCCCATTACACTCATTATCGTGTTAATGGCAGATACCCCCTCACATCCTGATCTTAATGCCACTCTTGCTGGCTACACAATAAATAAAAATTGAATCACCTAAGTGTAAACATAGTAGTACTGCATGTGTTGAGCATATCATAATATGCACCAAAAGAAATTGCAGAACAGAACAGATAAGAAAAATAAGAACTGACCTGTGTTATGTCAGTTATGTTTGGGGTCATCTTTGCCCAGACTGGTACGGTAGCTTTAGCATTGACCCAACTGCAAACCTCTTCCAGAAGTTGACAATCTTGGCCAACTGCAGCCCCCATTTTACGCTCCGGCATACCATGTGGACATGAGAAATTGACTTCAATGGCATCCTAGGAAAGAGTTTCACAAATTTCAGCAACAAAATCATCTAGTTTAAAAGATGCCGGCGCATATAATTCAGGTGAGAAGAATAACTCACAATTCCAGTTTCCTCCACTTTCTCAATAAGTTCTTCCCAAGCAGCTTTGTTGTATTCTTCCATGATAGAAGCAATGAGAATCCTATCAGGATATTCTTCTTTTAATTGCTTGAATTCTTTCAACATTGTTTCAAGAGGCCTATCACTTATGAGTTCTATATTCTCCCACCCAATTATCTGCCCCTTGGCTGAGCCATTTACACCAGCTCGTAGCCGAGAATATCTAGGCGTAACATTTACGACTTTATCTGCTTCTAATGAAACCTGACAAATTGAGACCAAAGGCCAGCAAAGATGATATTACAAAGAATACATTCTTCCAATAAATAAGCTAACAAAACAACAGACTTATTCACCCCAATCACATACAGAGCATAAGGCAGTAAATTTTCCTAAAAATACAGACAGTGGCAAATACATCTAATCATAGAAGATCAAACTTTGACATAATTGAAGACCAAATCTCAACACTGAATATAAAAACTTGTTAAATTATCCCTCAAATCATATACAGAACATGAGGCAGTAAATTTTCTTAATTATATTATATAGATATTATCAAATTCATCTAATCATATAAGATCAAACTTTCATATTATTCAAAGACCAAATTTCAAAGAAAGCACGCGGCAGTGCATTTTCATAATGATATATACTGTAATAAAGCACATTAATAATAAAAGGACCAAACTTTGATATAATCTAAAACTGATAACATACAGTTTTTGCTATAACAGCACCCCATCCTTCATCAAATGCCCGCTTCATGACAGTATAGTTGGTGCCGGGTGGACCCGAGCCAATAACAAACGGGTTCGGTAAGGTCAACCCATTTACAGTGACACTCAAATCGGGCTCGCCTTTAGCCTCACCATTAGCCACCACTCTCAAGAACCCAACTTTGTTTCTGAAACGCTGAGCCCTTAAAGAAGCAGGACGAGTCCTGAAAGCAGCAAACTCACCGACTGAGTTGCTGCTGCCTTTGATCTGCGTAAAGCTCAGCGAAGCCATATGATATCAGTAATCAAAATCCAAATCTGGGTATTACAGAATATGATGAAAAGAGAGATGAGCGTGGAAGAAAATGGAATTTAATTGAATCTGAGTTGTAATATTCAGTATGGGATAAGACGAGAACGTGGATTCAGAGGAATCGATTGCGTCTTCTAGCATTTGGTTTGATTTGAATAGCTATAAAAAATAATTAATTACAAATAACTCCTAAACTTTCAAACCTCTTTAATTTCATTCCCAAATTAGAAAACAAATTAGAATTCGATCCCCAAACTTTATCTTAATTAGTACGATTCAATTTTCTATTACAAATAAAGCAAAAAAAAATATTTGATAAATATTATAGATGAATTAAATTTTAGTAATATCTGAATCAATAGCTAAAATTGTTTTGCATTACTAATTGAAATTCAATAGCTTCGCAATTTGTAAAATTTTATTACAAAAAATAATGTCATTTTTAAAATATTTGATTTTTTTGCTTTCAATTATTAATCGAACCAAATCAATAATTGAAGATTCATATATTATGCTTAACTAAAATTGAACATACTCACTCCTAATTTCTACGTAATACTCATATAATATTATGATATTTTCTAAAATACTATGTCAACTTGCAGACATTGTAAGATATCTTTGGCAAACTTGAAGATTGGAAAGTGAATGAATTTAGGTGTATAAATTTGTAATTAACCCTTTTAAAAGGGAGCACAATTGAAATTAAGGTGGGGAGATAGCCCTTGACACGAAAAAAGGCCACAGAGTGACGTGGATTAGATATTGTATTGAGCACGTCATCTGCTTGCTTACCTGTACGCAACACCTACTCATGGGCTTTGGTTCTCCTATGCCTTCACTTTCCCCGGCCCGCCAATGTCGGACTTGAACACATGTTGTTGGATCTAACCGAACCCGTTAGAAATGAGCTGGACTTCAAAATATTGTGTGTATGTATGTGTCAATTTTATTGTAATCCCCATTAAATGATGCAGTAATAAATTATTGAAATCTTTTATTATGGTTTGTGATAAATCACAAAATTTCGTATAGGAGGTGCCTCTACTTTGGACGAGGCAGGCTGGTAAAATGGAAGATCAGTCTCGATCGAATCCTGCAGATGAAAAACCTGCAATAATGCTTAGCCCAGTAGTCCCAGATTTTAGCACTTCGATGCTCAAATTAGTTATCAAAGTGAAGGAGAATAGATAAGTTAATTAAAAAAGAGAGAAAAAAAAGGAATGAAATGTCTTTCTAAGAGTGAAACCTGTTATTTATAGTCTAAAAGGGCCTGGAGCAGTGTGCACAATAGTGTCCCTACTTTGTGATAATCATGGTCTGTTTTTTTAGACAGCGGTGATTAGACAGTAGTGTATTCCAGACCTTGTCAGTAAGTCGTCTAATTCGATCGGGCAGCCTTGATTATAGAAATTTCTTTCTAACTGAGGGAGTTTCCGTTGGGCTCTCTTAGTGACATTGGGCCGTTAGCCTTTATTTTTCGAGTGTTATCACATGTACAATTTGATAGGAGATCGAAGCAACCGTTGTATAGTTAGATGGCCTGCGAGATTTGGTTACTGGCGATATTCATTTGTCCAGCTAATCGGGCCAATCAAGGTGGTCGCGGCTTCTACCAGGCCGTGTTGCCTTTTAGCATTCGTATGGTGCAAAACATGGCGGTTCAAATGTTGAGGAGACCTCTGTCTTGAGACGACAAGATTAATCAACTTAGTGGGGTTTTCTAAAAACACATATCGGAGTGATTCATCAGTTGGGCTGTAATTGTTTCACTTTGAGAGGCATTTTTAGAACATCAATCGAAATGGTTCGTCGATCGAAATAAAAGAAGCATTAGCCTTGGGATGAAATTAGTTTGCCTTGAGAGGCATTTTTAGAACGTCGATCAGGATGGTTTGTCGATCGAAATAAAAGAAGCATCAGCCTTAGGCTGGAATTATTTTGTCTTGAGAGGCATTTTTAAAACGTCGATCGGGATGATTCGTCAATCGAAATAAAAGAAACATTAGCCTTGGGCTGAAATTGTTTTGCCTTGAGAGGCATTTTTAGAACATCAATCGGCATGGTTCATCGATCGAAATAAAAAAAAACATCAGCCTTGGGCTAGAATTGTTTTGCCTTGAGAGGCATTTTTAGAATGTTGATCGGGATGATTCGTCGATCAGAATAAAAGAAACATCAATCTAAGGCTGAAATTATTTTGCCTTTAGAGACATTTTTAGAAAGTCGATTAGGATGGTTCGTCGATCGGAATAAAAGAAACATCAGCCTTGGGTTGGAATTATTTTGCAAAAATACTCTTGATGAAGTATAAATTTTATATTTTTGTTTTTTGACCTGTTTAAGGGGTTTCATTGCTTCTTCCGCTAGACATTTATGGATGATCCAATAACAAAAATTAATAACTTTAATACTCTCTTCATTTTTTTTATTCCCCAAAAAAAAAGGTCAATTGAGCTAATTCAAAAATCACCCATTAAATATGTGATCTATTTGGATCTTGCCATGATGTCCAATGGACCTCCTATAAAATACCCAATGGGTCTGGCTATTAGGCCAACCCAAAAATGACTTGTTTAGACCATCATTTTTTTATTGTAGTAATTTTAATATTACATTATATTGAGTGTTAATTTCATTAAAAAATGAGTCAAATGGGTTGATTTATATTTGCGTTTTATACAATCCAGCCGGGCTATCTAATGCATTTGCACCAACGATTTTTTAGTGCAATGTTTTTTTTTGTCATGTTATTGTATAAAAGTGTTAATTTCATTAAAAAAATTAAATAAATTGATCTACATCTGAGCTATATGCAATCCATCTGAGTCATCCGATCGATTTAGGCTATCTAATATATTTTGATCAATAGTTTTTATTACACTATTTTTTGTATCATATTATTGTATAAAAGTATTAATTTTATTAAAAAAATAGATTAAATAAGTTGATTTACATCTATACTACATGCAATATTGAAAAATTTATAATAATATTTTAGGAAGTTATATATCATAATATTTATAAATTACAAAAATATTAAAAAATTTAAGAGTAAAATTTAAAATATAATATATAAAATCGTAAATCTAAATTTTTAATTCGGTTAACCTAAATTTGATTTTTTTCAATTATTAAAAGGGAATCAAAATTAGGTGTATAAATTTGCAATTAACCCTTTTAAAAGGGAACATACTTGAAATTAAGGTGGGGAGATTGTGCTTGACACGAAAAATGGCAACAGAGTGACGTGGATTAGATATCGTATTAAGCCCGTTATCTGCTTACCTGTATACAACAACACCTACGCGTGGGCTTTGGTTGTCTTCACTTTCCCCGGCCCGCCAATGTCGGACTTGGACACATGTTGTTGGATCTAACCGACCCGTTAGAAATGAGCTGGACTTCAAAATATTCTGTGTGTGTCTATGTATGTGTCAATTTAATTGCAATCCCATTAAATGATGCAATAATAAATTATTGAAATCTTTTATTATGGTTTGGTTTAAAGATCTATCAAAGATGAAAGAGCGATTAATTTAAGATTTTTATTTCCTTGTTACATGTTATATAGGGTCATTTGAGTCCAATATGGTAACATATATCTGCTGTTTAAATAGATAGAAAATGATTAAATTTAAATATGCGCAATAATATAGGTTGATTTTCTCCAATTTTGTAATTTAAATGACAAAATTGCTCTTTTAAATAAAGTTAATGGAAAAATTGCTCTTTTAGTAATTCTAACATATAAAGTCGCGTGCCGCTTTTTAATTCACGTTTTTGGCAAATTTTAGGGATAAATTTGGACCTTTGACCATTAAATATTAAGACTTTATTTGGATGAGATTAATTACGGTGTACTATAGTATGACATGAGATGGTATGGTATTGTAACTATTGTTAATATGTTTAGGAAGATGGTATATGCTATAAAATGGTTTAATAAACTTTTGATACGAGTAAAGAATAAAAAAAATAATTTTAATAAAAGAGATATAAGATTAGGATTATATTATAATGTACAAAGGTTTATTAAAATTATACAAATGTAGTAAGGAAAAAAAATATAAAAAACAATGCAAAAGTACCAATCCAGTCTTTTTTTTAAGTCAATTCAGTCATTTAAAAGTTTAGAAAAACTAAAGTAACCTTTCAAAATAATCACTTGACTAATATCATACCATCTCTAACTATAATACAAACAAGAGACAAAAGTGTTTTAGCTAGCAAAACCGCACTAAACTCTAACATTTTTTTTTTATGCGAAATGCACGGGGTATCCTGGATGGGCTCCAACTATGGAAGGCACCTTTAAGCCCGTACCACACCCAGACTAATCCTCGTTCGCACCGTGTCGGCCCATTTTTTTTAAACTCTAACATTAATAACAAAAAACAAATCAGATTAAAGTGGATTAGATTAATAATTTGTCATAGGGGACCATCATAAATATGGGCAAACCTATGTGGTAAGTGATATTCACAGAAATATCTAAAGAAAAAGAGAGATTTTGGAAAGGAGAAAAGCTGGCTGATCGGATCAGGAAGCCTAGTGAGACCTGCAAGAAAGAAGATCGTTCGGTCGAACTGGAATAAACACTTCGATAGCTAAGTTAATGAAACTTTTAGAGAAATAAAATATACAGAAAGAAAATCTCAAACGCATTACCCATATTCTTCAGAATGAGACTATTTATAAGTGAGAATGATTGGTAGGTATTGTAGGTATTCGAGTACTTAGTTTAGTAGACTCGATGCTAGCAGTAGCTGAGAGGATAGGTAAAAGGAGTTTGTCAAAGACATAACCGAGCAAGTGGTGTTGCCAGTAATCTGATCAAATTGATATCTCCAGGTAAATTGATAAGTTGACTAATCGAGCTTTTGTCTTTTTTCAGGTCTTGGGTCTGAGTAATTGGATCAAAATAATGAGTATTATTAGTAAGACTGAGGAAATTGTCCTCCTTAATTTTTGTTCAAACACAAAATTACTTACATGCTTCATTTAATATTTAACCCCAAAAAATTTTTTTTTTTGAGAATTTGCTTCTCTTAATTTATTTTAAGGAAAATGCAATGAAATTTGCTCCCTTTAATGTCAATTTTCGGTTACGTCCCTAATCAAAATGGGTTGGATCCGGTATGAATTTAGAATGAAAAGATAAAGAGGTAAAAAAAATTATATGCCGAGGGTTTAAAAAAAATGGAGCAAAATTATACGGTTTTTTTGTTTAAAAAAAATCAAACTATATTTAAAAAAAAAGATTTTGAAAAAAAATTAAACTATTTTTAAATCATTTTTTTAAATTGACCCATTAAAATTTTTTAAATTGATCGTACTAAATAAAAAATAATATAATATTTTTTAATAAGGCACAGGACAATGAAATGTGAAGACGAGCATGTTCAATTTTTTCAGGATATTTTAGTGTGTAAATAATATAATATTTAAAAAATCAAATCGATATTTAGATTAATAAAAAAAATTAGATTTATGATTTTTATTTTTAAAAATTAATTTTTAAAAGTTAAAACCGAAGATTAACCATTACATATATATTTTATATATTATATTTTCAACTTTACTTTTAAATTTTTGAATATTTCTGTAATTTAAAAATATTATTATAATATATATTTTTAATAAATAAATATTGAAATTATTTTTTATTACTGTTATTTTTTCATTACATGTGCATAATTAATATTTTGTTTTTAATTTCATATTAAATATATTTAATTTTTATAATTAATTATAAAAAATTTAATTTTTATTTTTATTTGTTAATAGATATTATATTTAATTTTTATTTTTGTATATCTAAAATATTTTTAACCTTAAAAATAATATTATAAATTGTATAATTTATTAAATTTATATGTTAAAATTTCTTTAGTGGTTAACCAATAAATCGATCTGAAAAAATTGAGTAAAAACCAAAATCAATATAGCGGTTACCAAAATTAATGGACCGATTAATAAAATTATCAATAAACCGATTAACTGATCCATGCTCACTCCTACACACTATATAGTTCAATAATACTCAAAACAAATATTATATTTTCACACTCTTTAGTCGTTACCATTTTCCACTCTAAAAAGTTCTTATTTGACCGTCAAACAGCAGCTTGTTGGAATTTCTTATCGGATTTTGTCTATTTCAGAATGGTTCTGAAGTCAAGAAAAATCACTGCTCACATAAGTTTATTTCCTATAAAAAGGAATTATCAGTAATATATACAAATTTAATTCAAAAGCATGCCCATTTACATTTATATGATAAATCACAAAATTTCGTAGAGGGAGTGCCCCTACTTTAGACGAGATAGGTCGGTAAAATGAGAGATCAATCCTGATCGGATCCTACAGATGGGAGACCTGCAATGATGCTTAGCCTGACGGTCCCGGGCTTCAACGCTCTGACGCTCAAGTTAGGTATCAAAATAAAGGGAATAGATAGGCCAATCAAAAGAAAGAGAAAAGACTCAATGTTTTTCTAAGAGTGGAACCTGTTATTTATAGTCTGGGAGGGCCTGGAGTAGTGTGCATAATAGTGTTCCTATTTTCGTAGGCAGCGGCAATTGGATAGTGACTTGTTTCAGACCCTATCAGTAAGGCGTCTAATCTGATCGGACAGCCTCGATTATAGGAATTTTCTTCCTAACTGAGAGGGAGTTTTTGATGGGCTTTCCCTTGGGCCTTTCTAAGCAATTTTGGGCCTCTGGTCTTATTTTTTCAAGTGTTATCACATGTCCCCCTCCTGACGGCTTGATGTGAGATCGAAGCAGTAATTGTATGGCCAGCTTTTTCGCGCAACCGACACTGTTCTTTAGCGTTTAGATGCCGGGTGAGGCAATTAAGATGGCTCATTGATTTTGTGGGAAAACACGCTTCTTTTTTGGAATTGGCGAAACATCGACCTTGGGCTGGAATTGCTGAGCCTCGAGAGGCACTTTTAGAATATCGATCGGGATGATTTGTCGATCGAAATGAGAGAGTCATCAACCATTGGCTGGAATTATTTTGCCTTGAGAGGCGCTTTTAGAAAGTCAATCGGGATGGTCCGTCAATCGAAATGAGAGAGTCATCAGCCTTAGGCTGGAATTATTTTTCCTTGAGATGCGCTTTTAGAATGTCGATCGGGATGGTTCGTCGATCGAAATGAGAGAGTCATCAGCCTTTGGCTTGAATTATTTTTCCTTGAGAGGCGCTTTTAAAACGTCAATCGGGATGGTTCGTCGATTGAAATAAGAGAGTCATCAGCCTTTGGCTGGAATTAATTGCCTTGAGAGGCCCTTTTAGAATGACGATCGGGATGGTTCGTCGATAGGAATGAAAGAGTCATCGGCCTTGGGCTGAAATTATTTTGCCTTGAGAGGCATTTTTAGAACGTCAATTGGGATGGTTCGTCGATCGAAATGAGAGAGTCATCAGCCTTTGGCTGAAATTATTTTGCCTTGAGAGGGGCTTTTAGAACGTCGATCGGGATAGTTCGTCGATCGAAATGAGAGAGTCATTAGCCTTTGGTTTGAATTATTTTGCAAAAATATTCTTGACGAACTATAAATTTTGTATTTTTGTTTTTTGACCTGTTTAAGAGGTTTCATTGCTTTTTTCGCTAGCAACTCGTATGCCTTCCCTTTTCTCGGGCAATCTGATGACAAATGAATCAAGATCCCTAACTCTTTTTGGTTGTTCTCCTTGCATCTGCTGCAGATGCATATTTGTGGATATTAGCATTTTTAGAGGAAGGTTGAGTTGCCTGATAGGCTTGTTGCCCGTTCAGCTCTCCCTGGTTGGGGTCTATTCAATGTGCCTTTAGCGACCCTCCCTTTTGTCCTTTGCCTACACGCTCGACGGGTTTTGTACTTTTTGATCCGTCGGTTTTTCATGTTTGTTGTAAGTGCAAAACAATAATAATTCGAGGATTGAATGGGGTTACCTGACAAGATTATTGTTTCGTATTTGCGCATTTTTTTAGGCGTGCAAGCGTGTCAAATGGACTTTTGGCTATGTGTGCCAATCAATGTGCCAACTGACTCATTTTTGTTTTCTCTAAAGCACCTTTACGAGATCGATTAGTCGTCCAAACGTCATTTGTCAAACGTCGCTTCATCTCATTGAATTAATGGCAGACACTTTGTTTTTTGCATTTTGGCGGTTGGCTTTCTTTTTGGCGCTTCAGTTTTTGGTTGTTTATTAATGAAGTAAGAACACGTGATGTCTTCATTAATGCCCCGTAATCAAATTTGCACATAAAAGGGGTTTCCTTCTACTATCCCATGCTATCTTTTTTATTTACCTTTTTTTGTTTTTTTTTCCTTATGTCTAATGTGCCTTGGCTATTGGGTTTGAATATGAAGCCTCTGGACTTCCGACGTGCTATCTCCAGATTCACCATTTTAGGAAGATGAATAAAGAAAAGATCCCTTGTCTTGTCTGGATATGGCTTGTGTCCACGAGCCATACGGCTTGCTGCTACAACGACTCTCCTTTCCTGGCACAAGACTCTCGCCTGATCATAGTGGTGGATATGTATCCGTACTTTCCTCTCCATTTATCTTGGCGTCGCTTTGTTGTCAGCGAACTGCTGTAAGAGGTGGTCTCATTGCGGAGGCGGTGGTCAAGGTGGCGGCGATGCTCTTTTTCTCTTTTCTCCCTGTTGTCTTTTCTTTTTTTTTTCGTTTCTTGTAATTAGCCTTCTTATTTTTCTTCTCCTCCTTTTTATTCTTCCCTTTCTTTTCCTTTCTTTTATCTTTATTTTTTGTTTTGCGGGAGAGGAAGCAGGGAGTTCTAGCCATGCCTTTCCAGACAAGAAGAACGACAACCAATCAACAAGAATGATTTTTATGTAAATCGCAGGAAGAGCAATATCTATGTACTTTGTATTATTTGAATATAATTTTATTATCACATGCCTAATCTCTCTTTCTTTCTCTATTTTTTTTAAAAAGAGGAGTTATCGAAATTAAAGCGATAATTTATATTGAAATAACGATGATTGAGCAGCACTTAACTTTTTTTCGTAGGGCGTTGCATTGCTCCGAACGCTTTGCTCCTTTTTAACCGTACTCCGTAGTCTAGGTTCTGATTACGGCCGTGATCAGACTTCAGTCAGGAGGGTCTCCTGTTTTATCGCCCGACTAAGCATTTTGTTTGATGTCAATCTTCTTCCCTCCCCTTTTTTTGTTAGCACCTGGATTTCGATCCTGTTGCTAGCAAATCGGATTGGTGATTTATTTTGCGGTTTGACTAAGCCATTTTGGGGAAGTAAAAGAAGGTGGTATTTCAACTGTTCGAATTTTTTTATTCTCTTTTGCCCCATTCATATTTCTCTTTCTCTTTTTTTTTTCTCCTGCTTCTCTCTCTCTCTCCTGGTAGAGGGGGTGCCTCTACGCCTTTCAAATATGTTTCTTGAAATATGGTTCAAACTCCCTTGTGGGAAGGGAAATTTTTCTGTGGCAAATGTTTTTATTTCGGGTTAGCGTGATTCGTTTTACAAAACAAGCTGCTAATTGAAACAAAATGACGATTTCTCCGATCTTTACATGTTTTTTATCGATCTTTCGATTGCGATATTACATGCTTCATCGATCTTTCGATCAGGATATTATATGCTTCATTGATCTTTCGATCAGGATATTACATGCTTCATCGATCTTTTGATTGGGATATTACATGTTTCATCGATCTTTTGATCAGGTTATTTCATCGATCTTCCGATCTACTATATCCCTTTTGCCCTCTTTTCTTGGAAAGGAGACGTACTTTTAAAGCCTTCTTCACCTTAATCGTTTTTTTTGTACGATTTTGTTTGGGCTTTACTCTACCCTTTTGTGGGGTGCCTGGAGAAGAGGGGTTGATCCTTTGCATCTTTTTCTCCTTTCCCTGACTGCTCTCCTTCAGTTGTCTTCATCTACAGATGTCGATACTGCCTTTTCTTTGGGATCTCCCTTCTCCAATTCGACTTCCTATTCTCAATACTTTTTCGTACTGGATGGGCCTACAGAAGGAAGGGTGTCCCACCATAGTCTTTTGGTCCTAGTACTGGGCTCTACCTAATTCACTTGGAGATACAGAGGGGGGTCGACTGCTTTTTTCTTCCCAAAAATTTTTCCAGTATGTTGGTTCTGAGAGTCTCAAAAGCCCTTTGCGTATTGGACCGAATGAGGGATGTTTCGCCTCCTTTTAGTCCCAGTGCTTGGTTTTTCGCCTTCTTTTAGTCTTAGAGTTTCGTTCCTATTTAACCTAGTGTCGGCGCGCTCTGTGAGACCTCCACAGAGTCTGCGCGTCCTCTTCTTCTTCTCGACATCTTATACTTGCCACCTGGTGACTTCTCATGTAGTCTCAGGGACTTTCGTGAAGATCTTGTATCTTGCTCGCCACTTGACGACTTGTCATGTAGTCTCGAGGAATTTTATGAAAATCTTGTATCTCCATGACGCGATGGCGAGTTCGCATGCAATTCACGAGTTGCAGAACCTAGGCTTTTCTGCTCAGCCGTCATCTTTCAAAGAAAGCACCAAATGATAAATCATACAATTTCGTAGTGGGGGTGCCTCTACTTCAGATGAGGCAGGCCGGTGAAATGAGAGATCAGTCTCGATTGGATCCTGCATATGGGAGACCTGCAATGATGCTTAGCCCGATGGTCCCGGGCTTGAGCACTCTGACGCTCACGTTAGGTATCAGAATAAAGGGGATAAATAGGCCAATCAAAAGAGAGAGAAAATACTCAATGCTTTTTTAAGAGTGAAACTTGTTATTTATAGTCTGGGAGGACGTTAAGCAGTGTGCGTAAAAGTGTCCCTATTCTGTGATAAGCATGACCTATTTTCGTAGGTAGCGACGATTGGACAGTAGCGTGTTTCAGATCCTGTCAGTAAGGCATCTAATCCGATCGGATGGCCTCGATTATAGGAATTTTCTTCCTAGTTGAGGAAGTTTCTAATAGGCTTTTCCTTGGGCCTTTCTAAGCGATTTTGGGCCTTTGATCTTATTTTTCTAGGTGTTATCACATCTATATTAAGTTACTTAACGTGTGATTTTTTAACAAATATATATATATATAACCATGTCTAACCATAAATATATAAATGTATAAATATCCATGTACACTTTAAATCTGCATGTGCTTTACACCATGGTATTTCTTTTTTTAATTAATTATTTCAATCATTAGTTTATTAACCAAATTAGCCATCTCTTAGTTCAATATATCATTAATCATACAAAAGTTTCTATTTGGCATCTACTCAAAACCTTTCTTTCAAATTAGTCCATAAGATAAGATGTACTTCATATTTTCAATTATATGTTTTTAGGTTATTACTAGTTCTTTGGATAGTTCTGAAGATATTGTACAAAATTTATAAAAATTAGGGTGTTACACTAATAAATAAAATACATAAACTAAAATAATTTGAGGGGTAATCGTAGGTTTTGTCTATATTAAAAAATAATATCTACTTATAATGTCAAAGTAAGATAGTCAATAAATTATTTTTACTGATTTCAGATATATAAAATGTCATTCGTAAAATTAAAATGTCAAATACTTGCCGGATTTTAAAAGTATGGGCGGAGGCTAAATATCGGACAGCCAGCTCCATAATAATTAAGAAGACGAAACGAAGCAACCTAACAAGAAAGAAATTAGAAAAACTGAAAAAAAAAAGAACGAAAAATCATAATTTATTACTTTTCCACATAATAAATACAAAAGTTTTGTTTGTGAAGATGAATTGTATAGCAACGTGCATTTTCTATACATGTATAAATCGAAATATATTTAGTTTTCTATGACTACTATATATGAGGTTGCTTTCAATATATTTGGCGTCATCTATTACGAAATTATTTAACCTCACGTAGTATATTACGTTTTCCACACATATATTATTAATTTAACGGTATTATTTTATTATTATTATTATTATTATTATTTATTCATTACACGTGCATAATTAATATTTTATTCTTAATTTTATATTAAATATATTTAATTTTTATAATTAATTATAAAAATTTAATTTTTATTTGTTAATGGATATTATATTTATTTTTTATTTTTTTATTTCTAAAATATTTTTAACCATTTTTATGTAGCAATCACTTCAACACCCCCTTACAGAATTTAGAAAGTACAAGCGAGAGTTGATCAATGGAAAAAGATTGTTCCGAGTTTGACTAAAGAACCCAGAGAAAGGTGGTTGTAGAAAAACATCCAAAACTTCTCCACAACGGGGAAAAATCAGATCAAAAAATGACTCTTAAACTTATTATCTGCATTTGCAAAAACAAATTATAGGTAGGAAATAAAGAAAGCCGAAAAGGCAAACAAATTCGAAGCTGAAAGCTCAGGACGAATGAAAAGCTTATAAAAGATAGAGCCATTATTCAGAATCACGGCTAACACCACATCCCGATTGATGATATCCCAATTGAAGTCTTGAATCCCACTCATATGACTGATGAACATATTCACATCTCGATCGATGATATCTCAATAGAGACATTAAATCCCTATCACATGACTGATGAATATATTCACATCCTGATCAATGATATCCCGATCGACGTATTAAATCCCAGTCACATGACTGATGAACATATTTACCCGATCGATGATATTTCGATCGACATATTAAATCCTAGTCACATGACTGATGAATATATCCACATCCCGATTGGCACACTCCCAATTGATGAATCGCCTTTAATCACGATCATACCAACGAGAAAGGTGATAATTTAATTCATGATAATTCAAAATAGGCCCCATACTCCGATCGACATAGCACCAATCAAATTATTTAGAGGGGGATAAATAATAATGCTTAATATTATTCTTTAACAAAGCCTGGCCCAAAAGATATCCTTTAGGAAGCCCAGTCTTGCGCGAGGCCAAAAATATCTAAGATTTCTCACATAGGCAGTTAGGATACACGGACCAAGGCTGTCCGATCAGATAAGATGCGTCCCTACCACACGAAAACTATCTGACACACGCTTTCATCAAATCGTTACTTGTGAGCCATCAAATCACCGTCAGCCTGTGTTGACACCAGGATAAGCCTTATGTGCAGCCTTTTATGCACTCTATAAATATCAAGTTGGCCAAAAACTCTACACACTTCATACGTAACATTCTTTGCTTTCTAGCAATTTTATCCAGGTTCACTAATTTAACTATCGAAGTGCAAACATCTGATCTGATTGAGCTAACCTCTTTCTCACAGGTTCATAAACCATCAACTCGACCGGATGCTCTTCACCATATGCTCATTGCCAACCTCTCTCCCTTTAATAGTGAAAGCCAAGGTCTCTACGAAATTTTTGAACTTATTAATTATGAAATTTAGATAATTAATAAATTATTTTGCTAATTTTAAATCTGTAAAATATTATTTATAAAATTAAAACGTGTAACTAAAAAATTTTGAGGACCGCATGCCTAATTTTAAAAGTATGGGCGGAGGCTAAATAATAATTACGAAGATGAAACGAAGCAAGCTAACAAGAATGAAATTAGAAAAATTAAAAAGAAAAAATCATAATTTATTACTTTTCCACATAATAAATACAAAATTTTTGTCTGTGTAGATGAGCTGTACAGCAACGTGCAGCATGTTTCATTTTCTCTATATTTATAAATCGATATATATTTAGTTTTCTGACTATGAGGATGCTTCCAATATATTTGACGTCATCTATTATGAAATTATTAAACCTCACGTAATATATTACGTCATCTATTATGAAATTATTAAAACTCATGCAGTATATTACGTTTTCTTTTTTTTTTTGGTAAATTATGCAGTATATTAAAACTCATGAAATTATTAAAACTCATACAGTATATTACGTTTTCAATACGTAGTTCATCACAGCCGCCTTTGTCACTACTCTCTATTAATTATTAGCTTTAAATAATTATTTTTATTTTTTCAATTATTTTATTATCTTCTAATAATTTATTTTTTTCCTAATTTAACTGAAATTCTTCCTATGCTGAATCCCAACAGAGATTTCAATTTCCGTCACTGTAGAGTCAAAATTGACTCCATACATAAATTATGAAAAGGCAGAAAATTGTGGGAAAATAAGCAATTTTTTTTCCCTTGACTACCCTGTTGTTCTACATTGATTCCATTTTCTTTAGTTTAACTAGTTTTAAATTTCAAAGTCTCATATCAGCCGACTAATTTTTACCCCTTCCCTTTTTTTTTAATCTGTAACTTTTATTAAAATTAAAAAATAATAAATTAAATTAAATTTAACATTAAATTACGTAATTAAAACTAAATTATTAAATTTAATTGATTATAATTTTATTAAAAAAAATTAAAAAATCAAATTAAATTATATTAAAAATTTAAAAATAACAAATAAATATAATTTTACTTTTATTTAAAAGTGACAGATAAACGAGAATAAATAAAATATTGATTAATTAAAATTTATTTATTTATAAATTACTTTTAAATTCATTTTAATTAGTTCAATTTTAAATTAGATTTTGGATTCAAAATTCTTACAAATTTTATTTTAAATAATTCATTTTATTAGTAATTAGTTTCAGTTGGAGCTCAATTAAATAAAAGATGACAGATTAATTATATAAATAAAAAAAGTTAAATTTAAGAATTAAAAAATAAATATGGTACGCTACTTGATGAGCTAAAGTAGGTGTGCCGATTATATTTTTAATGGGGTATGCTAACATTTATGGCTAATCTTTATCTGACTGTGTACGTGGCTTGTCAATTGGCGGCCTGCTTAATAACATTACTCAATTATTTTTTTTATTAATCATTTTTATTATTTTTATTAAAATTAAAAAATAATAAATAAATTTAAATTTAATATTAAATTATATAATTAAAATTAAATTATTAAATTTGATTAATTATAATTTTATTAAAAAATAAATAAATTAAAAAAATAAATTAATTTATATTAAAAATTTAAAAATGACAGATAAATAAAATTTTAATTTTATTTAAAAATTACAAATAAAAAAATAAAAAAAAGTACATAATACAGTTAAATTATTATTTTGCAAATTGGCCACCTTCACCTACATTTATTGATGAATGATAAAGCCAATAGGATAATATAAAACTATGTCCGCTGTCCATGTCCTAATAAAATAATCCTCCATCACAATACCGGTTCTTTTAAGACAAAAATCTAGAATATGATAAGATTTAGCATTTTTTTTATTTATAAAAATACATCATTGATAATGTCAATTTTATAGATTATTTCATTTTTCTTTTACATTTTCACGAATTTTTATAGTCACAAGTACTAATTTTCATGAATCAATTTTTTTTAATGCTGTTATACTTGGTGTCTAGTTATTTTAAAATGAAATTTTTATTGAATATGAGTGTTAATTGAAGAAACATTATGGTTTTAGCTTTTCAGATAGTTTTTTGTTATACGCACCGTTTTACATATTTGTATTTATTAGCTTAAAGTTTTTAGTTAGTTAGTTAGTTAGTTTTCACGTGATTTGTTATACTCACGTGTTAGCTTTCTTCAGTCACTGTTTTGCATATAAATACTCTGTTTCCCTCTGTTCTAAGTAAGTTTAACAGAGTAAGAAGTGTGAAAGTTTTTCTTCACGATTTCTTTCTGTTTTGGTAGTAGCATTAGGGTTTGAACATGGTATCAGAGCGAGATAGTTCTTGGCTCTAAAGAAGTGATTAACTTCTTGATCTTGCATTGGGAGATTGGTGTAATCTCGCGTTGTGTGAATTTGTTTTTTTTTTTGCAAGATTATTTTCTTGATTTTAGATCTAAGATTTGAAGAATTCTTGAAATGGCGGTTACTGGAGATGATGAATCCATCGACACAAGAGAAGAAACACGAAGGTTTACAACACAGGCTCCGAGAACATATGTAGAAGATGATCCATTGCAGTTACATAGTTCAGATCATCCAGGAATGGTGTTAGTAACTAATCTCCTTAATGAAAGCAATTATATGAGTTGGAGTGTATCTGTAATGAATTCTCTAGAAGCCAAAGATAAGCTTGGATTTGTTGATGGATCAATCAAACAGCCGACTGGTAATGGCTCGGAGTATAAACGCTGGAGGAAGGTAGATTGCATGATCAAACAATGGATCTTGAATTCCATTAGTAAAGACATTGCAGAAACTTTTATTTACAGTCCAACCTCTAGAGTTCTATGGGATCTGTTGGAAGAAAGGTTTGGGGATTGTAATAATACGCCTCAGATATATCAGATCCAAAGAGAAATTACTTCACTTGAGCAAGGAAATAGTTCTGTGACAGTGTATTATAGCAAACTTCACAAATATTGGGATGAGATCTCTAGGTTACAGCCTATTCCAGTTTGTTCTTGTAACGGCTGTGATTGTGAGATAAATAAAAAGCTTGAGGATATAGATACCAGAAACAAGGTGGTTCAGTTCTTGATGGGACTAAATCAAAGCTTTGACAATATACGGAGTCAGATTTTAGCATCTGAGCCTCTGCCCAATGTTAACAAGGTGTATGCTATGGTTTTACGAATAGAGAGACAACGAGAGATTAACATGCTGCGAGATAATGTAGAAAGCAGTGCTATGCATGTTAAGAGCAGTGGTTCCGAAAGAAATATGGGAGGCAGAGGCAGTTACAAGAAAAAGGATGCCAAAAGAAAAAAAGACAAGTTTTGCGAGTTTTGTAGAGCAGAAGGACATGAAAAGGACAGTTGCTTCAAATTACATGGGTATCCAGAGTGGTACAAAGACTTGAAGCAAAAGAAAAATGCTGGAAAAGGAACGGGAAAGGACAAACAAGCATACATGGTGGAAACACCACTTGAATGTGATGGTGATCAATTGAAGAGTGGCACTATGCAGAATTTACAAGAGCTCATACAGCAAGAGATAGCTAGAGCTCTTAAAGGAAAACAGGAGGCGCAGATGATGGATACACGACGATCAGGTATGTCTCTAGAACAGGTCCCATCGACAAATATGAAGTATTGGATTGTTGATTCAGGAGCTTCCACTTATATTTGCTCAAATAGAACTCTATTTCTAAATCTAGAACCTGTAAAAAGATCCACAAAGGTTCATTTTCCAAATGGCATTGTTACACAAGTGAGATATAAAGGCACTGTTAAATTTTTTTCTCTAACCTTGCTAAACGTTCTTTATATCCCTACCTTTAAACATAACCTTCTTTCTGTCAACCAACTTTCTCTTACTTCCTCACTCTTATTTCGTTTTTATCCAAATTCTTGTTTGTTACAGGAATTGAAGAGTGATAAGCTTCTAGCCAAAGGCCACGTCATTGACAATCTTTATGTTTTAGATACCAACTCTTTCCTTCATGTTTCTTCTTGTAATCTCGATCAAACACTTTCTTTTCCTTCTTTTAAACCATGTAACAGTGTCTGTGATATAAATAATACTTCTGTGACTGTAAATAGTGGACAGATTTGGCACAAAAGGCTGGGTCATCCATCATCTACTGTAATGAAACATTTGTCAATGTTTAATGGCAACATAAAAGATTTTACCAAATCTGTAGATGTCTGTGAAATATGTCCAGTAGCAAAGCAAACGAGACTGCCATTTTCAAGCAGTTCTTCTCGAGCCCTTGCTAAATTTGACATTGTGCATGTAGATTTATGGGGACCCTATGCACATGCTTCAGTTTCTGGAGCCCGATATTTCCTTACCCTTGTTGATGATTATAGTAGATGTACTTGGACGTATTTGATGGCTCAAAAATCCCAGACATCATCGCTTTTGTTTTGTTTTCTTCAAATGGTGAAAAATCAGTTTGCAACTACTCTTAAAGTCCTACGTTCTGATAATGGAGGAGAGTTTATAGGACATAGTTGCCAACTGATGTTACAAGAAAATGGTATTCTTCATCAAAAATCTTGTCCATATACTCCACAGCAGAATGGAGTAGTTGAAAGAAAGCATCGCCATCTTATTCAAGTGGCAAGAGCCTTGCTTCATCAAGCATCTTTGCCAAAAGTTTTCTGGGGACATGCTGTTTTACATGCTACTACCTTGATTAATTTGTTACCTTCATCGGTTTTAGCTTGGAAGAGTCCTTATCAGATGTTGTTTGGAAAGGAGCCACCATATGCACATTTAAAGGTTTTTGGATGTCTTTGCTATTGTGCTAATACTAAACCCAGCAAGGACAAGTTTGATTCGAGGACTATAAAAGGTGTTTATCTTGGTGTATCTCCTGGACAGAAGGCCAGCAAAGTTTATGACTTACAGAATAAGTCTTGTTTTATTTCACGAGACTTGATTTTCTATGAAGAAGTTTTTCCTTTTAAGCAAACCTCTTCATGTACTTCACATTCACCACCACCATTAACTTCCATTGTCCCAGTTTATCTTGATGGTCCTTCCACTTCAGACACCTTTATACCTGATGATTCTGTTTTACATCAAGAGAGGTTTTTTGACGATGAATAAGAGCCTATTTCAGACTCTGTTTCTCCTAATGAAATTCCTAGTTTGGTTGCACCTAGGAGAAGTACACGATCATCTAAACCTCCAGCTTGGCTTTGTGATTTTCATACTAATTTTGTTCATGGTTGTTCTACGCCTGTTGCTGCCACAGTTTTAAAGCCTACTACATATACACCACCTACTTTCCCTTTCACTCAACCTCCTCATTTTTCATCTGCTTATAGGTGTTTTTTGACAAACTTGACCACACTTAAGGAACCCACTTCTTATACAGACGCCAAGGACAATCCACTTTGGCAGCAAGCTATGCAGGATGAGTTAGCAGCGTTAGAAAAGAACAATACGTGGGAACTTACTACTCTCCCACCAGGAAAAAGGGCCATTGGATCTAAATGGGTTTATAAACTCAAAACTAAACCTGATGGAACAGTTGACAGGTATAAAGCAAGGTTAGTGGCCAAAGGTTTCAATCAAATTGAGGGTCTTGATTTTACAGATAGTTTTTCTCCTGTTGCCAAGGTTGTAACTGTACGTGTTTTCTTTGCTTTAACTGCTGCTAAGGGTTGGGTTTTACACCAACTAGATATTAATAACGCCTTCTTGCATGGTTTTTTGGATGAAGAGGTATATATGCAACCTCCTGCTGGTTATTTCAAGGCTCAATCTTCTCAAGTTTGTCACTTGAAGAAGTCTCTTTATGGATTGAAACAGGCTTCACGTCAATTGAATGTTGAGCTTACCAGGCAGCTTTGTAACTATGGTTTTCAGCAGTCTTTTGCTGATTCTTGTTTGTTTGTTTACCAGCATGATGGTGTTTATCTCGCTGTCCTTATCTATGTGGACGATCTGTTGTTGACTGGTAATTGTTCTATAGAACTTCTGAAGGTTAAGCAGTTTTTAGATGCTGTCTTTACTATCAAAGATCTTGGTTTTGCCAAGTATTTTCTTGGGTTAGAAATTGCCCGTTCTGTGGACGGGTTATATGTTCATCAACGAAAATATGTGCTTGATTTGCTTCAGAAAGCAGGGTTATTAGGTGCCAAACCAGTTCTTACTCCTATTCAAAAAGGTGTTAAGCTAACTTCTACTCCTGCTTCTGGTAATCTTTTGGATGATGCACAGAAGTACCGTCGCTTGATAGGTCGTTTGTTATATTTGGGTTTCACCAGGCCAGACATTACTTTCGCTGTTCATCAACTCAGCCAATTTGTACATGCCCCTCGAACTCTTCACTGGGAATGTGCTCTTCATTTACTGAAATATTTGAAGAATGGCCCATCTTTAGGATTGTTTTTCCCTGCACATAATTCTCTTGTCTTGTCTGCTTACTGTGATGCAGATTGGGGGGCTTGTTCTGATACACGACGATCAGTTACTGGCTTTTGTGTTTTCCTTGGTTCTTCTCTGGTGTCTTGGAAGAGTAAAAAACAACCTACCATTTCTCGATCCTCTGCTGAAGCTGAGTACCGTAGCATGGCCATGACTGTTTGTGAACTTCAGTGGCTTAGTTACTTATTTTGTGATCTTGGTCTTTCTTTGTCCCTTCCGATTTCTTTGAAATGTGACAATAAAGCAGCTCTTCATATTGCTGCCAACCCAGTTTTTCATGAGCGCACTAAACACATTGACATTGATTGTCATGTAGTTCGTGAGCAACTCAAGTCGGGCTTCATCAACACCACTTATTTGGCTTCCTCTTTGCAGCTTGCTGATCTTTTCACAAAGGCGTTGAATGCTCCTCTTTTTCTCAAGCTCTGTCACAAGTTGGGATTGGTCAATCTTTTCCAATCTCCAACTTGAGGGGGGGCTGAAGAAACATTATGGTTTTAGCTTTTCAGATAGTTTTTTGTTATACGCACCGTTTTACATATTTGTATTTATTAGCTTAAAGTTTTTAGTTAGTTAGTTAGTTAGTTTTCACGTGATTTGTTATACTCACGTGTTAGCTTTCTTCAGTCACTGTTTTGCATATAAATACTCTGTTTCCCTCTGTTCTAAGTAAGTTTAACAGAGTAAGAAGTGTGAAAGTTTTTCTTCACGATTTCTTTCTGTTTTGGTAGTAGCATTAGGGTTTGAACATTAATTGTGATAATATTATTATGGGTGTTTTTTTATTTTACATTTTATTGATGAATTTATATATTATATTTACCTAAAATTTTCATATTTCAGTTTAATTTTCGTTCAAGTTCGTTCAGACTTTTAAGCTTTAATCCGTAAAAACTTTGGTTCAAACAATGGGAGATTATTTTTTATACTCTAAATGGTTTAAGTGTATGTGGGGATGGCAAAGGGTCGCAACGTATTGGATATTTTAGGGTATGCAATCCGCTTTGCCACATTTTATTAAGGGTACGAATATTTGTAAATAGGTTTGGTACAGATTTGAAAATTCAAAATAATTTCCATTGCAAATTTTGGTCAAATACAAACACAGTATCTTCATATATATTTAGGTAGTGTTTGTTAATCTGGAAAAATTCGGGATGAAAAAAAAATAAAATCATTCAAACTTTTCAGATATTTCCAAGCGTTTGTTAAAAAAAATAAATATAACAAATTTTTTTTCTTAATTACCTATATTTTGATAGTTCAAGATATACATATCTTGATATATGGTCAAAATATACATATCTTGATCTTTTAAGATAAAAAATAACTAAAAATTTGACGAAAAATTATTTTTAATTCATCCCAAAAAATTTAACAAACGATTGAAAAAATTTTTTCAGTTTTATCTTGACTATTCTATATCTTGATCTGAAAAATATTTCAATTTTATCTGAAAATTTTTTATTTTGATCAATTTAACAAATGCTAGCTTAGTGAATAATAGTTATCTATGTATTTCTATAGCTTATAAATTCATTTATTTGAAAAATAACTTAAAATTATAGATTTGGGTGAGAATTTAAACAATTGAAGAATTAAAAACTTGTAGTTGAAATTTATTGAATTTATATTATGTACTTAATTTTTATTCAGTTTGAAAGTTTTACTTTAATTTTATATAACATTTATGTATAATTTTTAATTAATAAATTTTTTGTATAGATTTTTCAGCTAGATATTGATTCAAAAATTTATTAAATTAAGATTTTATTTATTTATTTATCATTTGCAATTTTATTAATATAAATTCATACATTAGTCAAATATACAGATATGGATACCCTTAACTATTAATAAATAGATTTAAAATAGATAAGGATGCAATAAAATTAAATGGATTTAGTAATAGATTGATCAATTTTCGAGGATATTCGTTCTGCTGTCATTCTTATAGTTAAATGATTAGTTATATAAAATAAAAGACTTTAATAATAATAAATTCTTCAAAATAATACTCCAATTGTTTCAAATTATCTTCCATTAAAATTGTGTTACACAAACTAATAAATTTAATTAATAATCTAAAAGTTAGATAAATGTTTTTAATTAAAACGAAAATTATTTCCAGAAGGGGAGAGTAATGATCCCAATTATAGTTTCATAAAAAAAATCAAAATAATAATAAAAAAATCTCCACATGCATGTGGCTCATTTGTGTCGCTGCCTATACAGTTGGAGGACGTTGTCTTTATCTTTTTCATCTTAGCTGGATTCTCTTTCATTTGGATTTGGGGCTGTTCATCACTTTCTTTTCTTTTTCCCATTAAATTAAATATTACATGCTAAATAAAGAAAATTAAAAACATTTTATTAATTTTTTAAAAACTTAATTGAAAGAGACTGCCTACCTTACTTTCGATTTTGGTTTTGGATTATCCAACCTCTGATTAATCATTACAAAAGTTAGCATCTTATCTACTTAAATTAAATAATTATTCTACTTACAAATTAATAAATTATATTCAAAATTGTTATTAAATTAAAATGGTTAAGGTGTAAATCGGTCTCTAATATTTGACAAAAAAATAATATAGTTTTTAAAATTTTATTTGGTGCAATATTATCTTTAATGTTTCAAAATTGGGATAATTTGGCCCCCTGAAATGATGATTTGCGCTTAAAAATTTGACACGTATCATTTAAGGATTAAATTAATTTTTTTAGAGGTCAAATTGCTCCAATTTTTAAACTTCAAGGGTAACATTGTATCAAATAAAAATTTTAAAATCTATATTATCCTTTTTGCCAAATATTAGAAACCAAATTACACCTTTAGCTAATCAAAATAATACAACTTAATCTCATTATTGCCTCAAACTCAAAGAACTTTGTAAATAATTTTACTATATAAATTATTAACCTTTTTGTTAATTGTAAATAATAACAAAGCCTAACTAATAGCTCAGATGATTCGAACAGTTAGATTAGCTCGTCCGATTAGTTCGAAGTAAATCCATCCTTATGAGGTGTTCGATCACATCAAACAGTGTAGACTTATTAAATTCAACCGCAATCCGAAAAATCATGATATATGAGGAGAACATAAATTTTTTTCTTATCTTTTCTTCCATATTAGGAAGGGATATATTTATTATATTCATAGAAGGTAAGAATTGTTTTTTAAGGAGTACTATACCTCAAGTTTTTTAAACAAGTATAAACTTTAAAACTCATAAATGGAGGCAAGATGAGATATGAAAGTTATGTTTTTTCGGTTCACTCACCATCGTTAAAATTACTGATTTTATTATTAGAATTGCCCCAATTGAAAAATTTGAGCCAGTATTTTTGTATTTTTCAGGTGACTTATTCGTGACGAAAGACGTAATCTCTTTGCCCATTCATGAGTAAATAAGAGTATTAATTAATTAGCATTAGTTGATAGGTCTAAGTACTTGATTAACAATGTTAAATTTTTTTCTACTTGTAACAAAATGAATATTCAATTCTTGATTTCATCACTCTATGTTCTCTCTTTAATTGTTAAAATATAAACTTTGTCATAGTTAGATTTTAAATATTTTGCTATTTTTAAATTTAATGAAATTTCATTATTGTTAAAACAAAAAACGATTAATTTTAGAATAATTCATTTTGGGAGGAAAATTAAAAGCAAAGAAAACTCCAAAAATAGAAATAGGGAGGCTATTAATTAATCACATGCAATAAAGAAATAAAAAAATATATATATCCAAAAGTAAATAAAAAAGTAATATGGCCACCTCAAAATTTCCACTAATCCCCTCATTATAGCCAAGTTAAATGAATCTTCTCCTTCCATCTCGTGGGCCCCACTCTTCTATCCTTCCGCTCTCCTTCTTCCATATCCCACGTGCTTTCCTTTCGACTTATATAGACTCTTTCTCTTCCCTTTCTCTCGCTTCCAAGTACTCCCTTAGCTCTCTCTACCTCTCTCTCTCTCTCCGCCTCAACGCCCGACTCCTATGGCAGTTGTTCGTGACCGCCGACAGTTCAACCTCCGTCTCCCTCTCCCTCTCCCGGAGCCGTCGGAACGCCGCCCTCGCTTCCCTTTACCTCTCCCTCCTAACTCCACCATTACTTCTAATGAGATCTCATGCAACGATCTCGAAAGGCTTCAAGTTCTTGGTCATGGAAATGGCGGTACTGTCTATAAAGTCCGCCACAAGAAGACTTCTCAAATTTATGCTCTTAAAGTCGTTCACGCTGACACCGAAGACTCCGCTGTCCGCCGTCAAGTCTCCCGTGAAATCAAGATCCTCCGGCAAACGGACTCGCCGTACATCGTTCACTGCCATGGAACTTACGAGAAGCCGTCCGGTGATATAGCGATTTTGATGGAGTTTATGGATTTAGGAACTCTTGATACTCTTCTTAAAAGCCAAGGTACTTTTAGTGAAGGTAAGCTTGCTGAAGTAGCTCATCAGGTTCTTAATGGATTGAATTACTTGCATAGCCGGAAAATCATTCACCGAGATATTAAACCTTCGAATTTGTTGGTTAAAAATGGATTAGAAGTGAAAATTTCTGATTTCGGAGTTAGTAAAATCATGATCCGTACTTTAGATGCTTGTAATTCTTATGTTGGGACTTGTGCTTACATGAGTCCTGAGAGGTTTGATCCTGATACTTATGGCGGAAATTACGATGGTTATGCTGCTGATATTTGGAGCTTAGGCCTTACTTTAATGGAGCTTTACTTGGGTCATTTTCCGTTTCTTACACCCGGTCAGAGACCCGATTGGGCTACTTTGATGTGCGCTATTTGCTTTGGGGATCCGCCTACCTTGCCGGAAACTGCCTCCGATGAGTTCCGGAGCTTTGTGGATTGTTGCTTGCAGAAAGAGTCTGCTAAGAGGTGGACGGTGGCTCAGCTGTTGTCGCATCCTTTTGTATGTAAAGTTCCGGTGTCCGGCAAATGAAACCGGCTTGACCCGAATGCCCGATTAAGATATTTGGGACTTGATCCGAGTTTTCTGTAACTAACCCGGCCTGATTCGGATTCTTTCCCTTTCCTTCTCACCTTTTTGGGTTAAATTTTTTATTTTTCTCTCTTGTAAATTCTATTTAAGAAGCGAATCTTCTGATAAAAAAAGTGAATCGGATTTCCCTTCTATATTCATTAATTTTTCATTTTCATTATTTTATTTTTATTAATTATGCCTCAAAGACGAAATCTCTAATTTAACTTGAAATGGCGTGCAAAAATTAAATTCGAAATTTTCTACATTATCAATTATCTAATTTAACTTGAAATGTTGTGCAAAAATTAAATTTGAAATTGTCTACATTATCAATTTTAGTAGTTTGTTTTATTATTTTATTAATATTAATATGGATTAATATGAAATTTAATATTAGTTGGTTCAGCTGATTTGATACTTGTTTTTCTTATGTAAGGATTCAATCTTGAGTTTTATGAATTGTAAAAATTAATATTAAAAAAGTTTTACGTTAATAATAGATTAATTTTGTTCGAACTGAATAATAATAGTAATTATAAAAAAATAAATAAAAGGGATGGAATAATTGTTGGATTGGTTAAACGTACACGAACAAAATTACTACTTAATTTAAAATTATAAAAAAATAATATTATTTAATTTTTCATTTAATTGATTTTTAGATTCATTAGTATCAGAAGTAATATTCATTGGACATTATTTGCAAATTAAATGGTTGACAATAAAATTTGAATTTGCCGCCTCCAAAAAAAAAAAGTGGGCATGCGATTATATCATTTTCAATTATAAAATCGATAATTTTTCAATTTTGTTTTAATTGATTGTATGAATTTAAATAAATTAAAGATTGATTTTTTTTTTTTTTTATAGAGTTGGAGGACTTGATAATACGATAAAGTCTTTTTATTTGCTTTTTCTTTTTGTCTTTTGTAATGAAGCAACATAATATTTAAATACGCAATTTGCAGCTTGTGAAGTGGACACTAATTGTTTCTATTTCTTCAGCTACAAACTATTTTTCTTTTTTATCTTTCTTATAATTAAATAGTCCTTATCTTCCCACCTTCCTTGGACCACCCTAACTTCTCAAACCATAAATAAATATCCTATTTGTTTTAGTTTTAATCTATAGATTCCAAAATTTAATTGTTTCAAATATTACTTGATAACAAAATTAAATAAATCGAAGTCTATATTCTTGGTTTAGCTCAAACTAATTAGATAGACAAAAAAGAGTATATAATTATTCATTAATATAGATGTTATAAAACATTAAAGTTTATAGTAAATTATACTTATTAAATAGAGGGGTTAATTTCACTTATAGTCATTAAACTTATACCTAATAATTTAAAAGTAACTGAATTATTTTTTTATACAAAAATTATTTTGACCAATTTCTGGTGATGATCCTTGCTAGAGTGTTGATGTGGCATGGTATAACCAATCACATAATTTTACGCATTGTCCGTTTTAGAAGTATAATTTGTCATTTTCAATAAATTTAAGTGAAAATTTTTTATCTAATTTGAATATATATAAAAATTATGCATCTTAAATATTTAAGGATATATATATATATATATATATATATATATATATATATATATATATATATATATATATATATATATATATATATAAAATTTCTCGATATATTTCAAAGAAACTTTTTTAATAATAATGTGATTTAGAAAATTATTTGTGATTTTGGGATAAAATGAAAAATATTTGAACAATTGGTATGAATTGTTCATTTCCGCAATGAAAAATAACAGAAATGTAAGTGTAATAATCGAAGCGCAAACAAGGAGACAGAGCGAGTGTGGAGCCATCAAGTCTATTGCCGCAAGAATAATCTACAGAAGTGTTGATGTGGCATGCTATATGTGCACAAGTAAACTAACGTGGCATGTCAGGTATGCTAAAGTAACTGACATTAGGCGATGACGTGGCACGTTATGTGTGCACAAGTAGATTACGTGGCATACCACATCAACATTTCGGCGATAATTTTTGCTGAAAATCGGTTATTATGACTTTTAAGCAAAACAGTGCAAAGTTTAATAATAATTTCGTTACGAAAAATAATTTAGTTATTTTTAGACTATTAGATATAGGTTCAGTGATTATTGACGATATTAATCCAAATAAAGGTAGGTCTCCTTTACATTACTATCATGTTCTTCCAATCTCATTATTCTTTTCTCTATTGATTTTTCTATTCACAACATTTAATTTGATCATCGGAGTGTCCTCGAAATTTCATTGAATTTTGTCTGTTTTTATCGATATCATGTTTACATTAAAATTTCTCTGAACATGTTATAGCTATCCAATCATTTTTATTTTTGTTTTTATGCTTTCTTGGACTCTTGATACCTGTCAATTTCAGCATTTTTACAACATGCAACAATCTTTCATTTTTATCCATAATAGATTCATGGCGAACTTGCTTTCAGACTGAGTTTGAAGATGAATTGAGGTTAAAAATAGATTCAAACGTGGGCGGGTAAGGTATAAGGGATGAGGAAATTTTTAGAAATAGAGAGTAAAAAAGTAATGTAAAGAAATGTTGGAGGTAGCCATGGTTGATGGGCCTGATTATCACAGCGTGCGCTATTCGACCTCGCAGAAGCCGCAAAGCACTCACAAATAGTATTCAAAACAAGAGTTGGTCCATCATAACTTATTTAGTTCCCATGGTTGATGGGCTGAAAGACATCCCTACTAAGCACCAATATAATCTTCCTTATAATATTTTAATTAGCCATTTAATAATTTGAATTTGCGTAAAATAACTTTTTAATCTCTGATAAAGATTAGCTTTTTTTTTTGTTAATTACATCAAAATTAGACTTTCTTTTGGCTGTTTGGTTAGTGAGAAAATTTCAAAAGTTGAAAAGAAGAAGATGATGAGCTGAAGAGAAAGAAGAAGTGAAGTGGAAGAGGAAATGGAAGTTGAAGACTTTGAAGAAGATAAAATTAATAAGGCATCATGGAAACGATTTCTGAGTGTGTTCAGAAACGAGTCACTGAGTGGACTCGGACGAGATATTAGTCATTTTAGAAATTCAAATAATTTTGCTTCTGCTTCTCCTCGATTTATCATTCGTCCCGATAATTAGGGCTGTTCAAAATTGGCATAACCCAATCAACCCAACCAAATCAATCCATATAATTCACAATTTTTATAATTATAATGGGTTATTATAACCCATACAACCCATTTTAATATTTTATAAATATTTGTATGGGTTATGGGTTATTATATAACCCAATCAATTAACCCACGTTACACCCATAATCATTCTTCAAGTCTCTTCAAACGCTGTTGATGTTTCATGTTGTTCTTAATCGGGTCGGATCCGCTGACTGGCCTTCCGAAAAATCTAAGCCCATCAGGCATACTACTCTCTGCAATGACCATCTTCATTTAATCATCAAAGATTCCAGTGAGAAAGTTGTTGACTCGGCTAAGTTAGTCTGACCCGGCGATGTAATCCGACCCGACGGAGTCATTCACGAAATCGAGCGCCTACTTATCCCACAATCTATTCAAGAAGACTTTAATCGGAGAAGGAGTCTCAGATCTATCTCCGTCGTACTATCACAGGGTGCACCGGAGGTGGATCCTAGAACCCACCGGTTAAAGAAACCAGCAGCACCTGTTCCAGCCGGGGCACCACCGGTGTTACCCATTTATGACGCCATGACTCTGGGTCCCTCATTAGCTCCGGCACTGGCTCCAAGACCCGACGGGCCGCACCACCACTTTGACGGGGAGAGCCAAGTTAAGGACTTTATTCAAACACTGTTACATTACGGTGGTTATAACAAAATGGCTGAAATTTTAGTGAACTTAACTTCACTCGCCACTGAGATGGGGCGGCTGGTATCTGAAGGCTATATTTTGACGGTGTTGGAGCCCAACGATGAAGCCATGGCTAAGCTAACCACAGACCAGTTGAGCGAGCCTAGTGCCCCTGAGCAAATCATTTATTACCATATTATATCGGAGTATCAGACGGAGGAGAGCATGTACAATGCCGTTAGAAGATTTGGCAAAATTAAATACGACACTCTGCGATTGCTGCATAAGGTCGCCGTAGAGGAGGCTGACGGGTCAGTCAAATTCGAATCCAGTGATGGGTCTGCTTATTTGTTCGATCCGGATATATACACAGATGGGAGAATATCAGTGCAAGGAATTGACAGATATATACACAAAAAAATTGAAACTGAACTTAGAGAAAAAAAGTCTCAAACCCAAATTAGAGAACTTAGTTATGATTATGGAGAAATTGAATTATGCAGTAAAATATTGATTAAATTAAAATATCAAGTATCAAATTATGCATTAAGTATAATAGTAAAAAAAAAATACTTCGATTGAATATTTTCCTAACAAATTAACTCCTAAAAAAGAAATCGGACTAAATAGTGAGCATCGACTTAATGCGAAACCACAAGAGACATGAGGTCCATTTTTAAGTCTGCCTTTTCTTTACCCTTCTCGATCCGACCAGTGAACAAAAAATTATCTTTATTTTCTTACAATTTTTATTTACTTATAAATTTTATAAATTATAATCCTTTACTTTATATATTTCATTTGCGATAAATTCCATTATGTGAGCAAATTCGTATCTTAAATTAAAATCATCAGTGAAATTTGTTCCTAAAGCAATAAGCAAATAATCATGCTCCAAACCTAAACAATAATATATCGGAGATGAAAATATTATGATTATGAGCATAATGATACAAAACTTTTCAAAAAAAAAATTTAATTTTTAGATTTTTTTTGAAGTTGATTATTAATTAATTGACATTGCTACTCTTTTATTTAAAATAAAATTAATTCTTTATATTTAAAAATATATAAATATGAATAATTTATATGTTTATAATATAATATAAAAATATTAACATAACCCATATAACCCACATAAACCAACCAATCCAACACAAAAATTTTAATACATAACCCACCTGGTTTGGATTGAACCCAAACCACTTAACAATTTTGGTGGGTTGGAGAAAAAATCAATTGTAACCCACCCAACCCACATTTGAACACCCCTACCGATAATTGGTAACCTCTTTTTTCTTCTTTTATTGTTTTTCTTAATATAATTATTTTTAATTTTCTTTTGATTATTTAATTTCTATGAGCTTTTTCTTGCTGCCGTGAAGAAATAGTAGAGCTTTCCCTTATAACAATAATAAGGAAAAATCCATGCGTTTTTTCCTTTATTTTGACGATTTTATACATTAAATTTTTATATTTTTAAATTATATATTGAGTCCTTAGATATTTTGAAAAAAATAAATTAAATTTAAAATAGACGATATAAATGGCAATATAATATATGCATGGTTAAAAATATTTTAGCGAAATACTGCTATTTTTAATATCTGTTTGGACTTAATGTGATATAATAGATAAATTTGGGAACAAATTATATAGTTTGAAAAGTATACAAATTAATATATAAATACGTAAAAATTAAAAGATTCAATGTGTAGTTTTAAAAATATAAAAATTTAATATGTAAAAACGTTAAATTTCACTAGCTAAATTATGAGTTTTCTTAATAATAATAATAATAATAATGTTGTTCAACTTGAAACATGAATTGGGTTTTTTCAATTGAATTGGT
Organism: Excoecaria agallocha; assembly: GCA_037975025.1. Lineage (NCBI taxonomy): Eukaryota > Viridiplantae > Streptophyta > Magnoliopsida > Malpighiales > Euphorbiaceae > Excoecaria > Excoecaria agallocha. The sequence continues at coordinate 253,539 of CM075818.1, read as the reverse complement.
AGTCTGTCCGGTCCGGACCCGTTGTTAGTTTGGCGCCAAAGCCATTTATTATTATTTTTGCTTCTTCTTCTCCTTCTTCAATGGGGCGCGGAGGGAAAGTGGAAATTGATTAACGAATTGTGAAACAGGTGGTACTCAGTATGGACTCATTTCATTCTGATATGGGTAATTTACTCTTCCTTCTTCACGCCTTTAGAGTTTGGTTTCTTCAGAGGTTTACCAGAGAACCTTTTCTTGCTCGATGTTGCTGGTCAGATTGCTTTTTTCATCGACATCTTTGTTCGTTTCTTTGTTGCCTATCGCGATCTTCATTCTTATCGCTGGGTATTCAATCGCAATCTTATTGCCATCAGGTTCCTTCTCTTTCTCTAACTCTTCTTTTGATTTTTGTTTTTTGATCTTTCATTGGACTCTCTTTCTATTGGTTTTCACTTTTTAGGTATTTGAAATCTCGGGTTTTGGTTGATTTTTTGGGTTTATTCCATGGGATGCTATCTACAAGGTTAATATTCTGTTCCCTTTCTTTTTTGCTTATTTTTTAGCATTTTATTATATATGAAAAGCATTGTGAGTGGATTTGGTGGATTTGGATAGAAGACCCAATACAATATTTTGGGTTTATTTCACTTATGGTCACTGAAATTACGCCTAATAATCTAAAAGTAACTGAATTATTTTTTGTAATGAAATTGTTATTGAACTTTATACTATTTTGAGCAAAAGTAATTTTGACCGATTTTCGGCGAAAACCATCGTTGGAGTGCTGACATAGCATGCCACGTCATCAGCCGATATCAGCAAATTTTGACACGTGGCGTGCCACATCAGCAATTTTGACACGTGGCATGCCACATCAGTTTTTTGTGCACATGTAACATGTCACGTCAGCACTCCGGCAAGGGTCATCACCGAAAATCGGTCAAGATGACTTTTGCGTAAAATAGTGTAAAGTTTAATGATAATTTTGTTATAAAAAATAATTCAGTTACTTTTGGGTTATAACGTATAAGTTCATTGACCATGGGTGATATTGTACCCAATATTTTAATCTTGCTAAATTTTGAACTTCTGCAAAATTTGTTTTTCTTTTCCTTTTTAAATAGAACGGAATTTTACTGAAACGTATTTCATTGACTATCTGTCGGGTTCTCAATCCCGACTACTGATTAGATTATAATTGTTAGTAGATGTATAAATGTAGAACCCCATCGATGGTCATTACATGTCAATCTTATGGCTTTACATCATGGAATAACAAAATAAGTACATTGACATGAAATTGTTTCTGAAACAAGAAGCAGACAGGAAATGGGAATGAACGTAGCTTAAACTATCAAGGACAAGTAAAAATTCTTTTGAGGCCTTGTGTTCCACACGATCATGGTTAAAGAAATTTATTGTGCACTATTTTGATAGAAGAGCATCAAATGCCATCATTTTGTATGAGAGAAAGCATATTAATAAACATATGAAATGTTGCGGCTTAGCTTTTTCTTTCCCTTTTTATGAAGTTTTATGATAATTTCCAAATGACAAGTCCGAGGAATATTAATTTCAATTTTTGTTGTTGGCTCTTTAATCTATATAATGTGTAATCCAGCAAACTTTAGTTCTTATAAGCTATATTCTCCAAACAGGCTTGCGGGAGAAAAGAGGCAGCCAGGTACATGTTATGGATCAGGCTAAGTCGGGCGTGCAGAGTGACAGAGTTTTTCGAGAGGCTGGAGAAGGATATCAGGATCAATTACCTTTTTACGAGAATTGTGAAACTTCTTGTTGTTGAACTCTATTGCACACATACTGCTGCCTGTATATTTTACTATCTTGCTACTACTTTGCCTCCCTCCGAGGAAGGTTACACTTGGATAGGGAGTTTACAGATGGGTGACTATCAATATTCCCACTTCAGAGACATTGATCTTTGGAAACGATATATAACATCTCTTTATTTTGCCATTGTTACCATGGCAACTGTTGGTAAATTTCTTTTACACATTCAGTTTCATTTGTTTCTGACAAATAAACTCAAAGTGATTGGTCAAATAGTGATTTATTTCTTATGAATGCAGAACACTTCCATTTTCTTTTCTTGACTCTCTGTTTTATTAATTTCTTGTTAGAGACTATTCAACAGCATGGCATCATGAAGTTAATGTGGATATTATAAATATTTATTAATGATAAAGTCTTTGTCTTTGTCTTTGCTTTTTCATTTTGTCTTTTGTAATGAAGCAACATAATATTTAAATACACAATTTGCAGTTTGTGAAGTGGACACTAAGGGTCTGTTTACTTACAGAAAACTGCTCCAGTTTTTCAGAAAATTTTTCTACAGAAAACAGAAAATAGAGATCATGTTTATTTTCGTCAGTTTTCTAAAATAGAAAACAGAAAATAAATTTTCCAGTTTTTCAAAATAAAGAAGAAATTGAAAAACTAATAAAAGATATTTTTCAAATTTTCTAAATAATATTAATACACACACACATATATATATATATGTACATACACACACATATATATATGTACATACATACATATACATATACATGCATATGTAAATTTTTGTATGTGCATACATACATAAGCATATGCATATGCATGTGCATGTATATATATATGTAGTACATGCATACATATGGATATGTATATATATGTATATACATACATACACATACATATGCATATGTATATACATACATACATATGTATATGTATGTATATATATGTGCATATATACACATACATATGCATATACAAATATATATATATATATATACATATACATATAGATATGTATTTATGCATATACATATACATATACATATATATATACACACACATACATGTTCATATACATGTATCTGTATGTGCTTATATGTACATACATGCATGCATGTATGTATCTATATATATACATATATGTATAAATATGTATTTATGCATATACATATACATATACATATACATATATACATATGCACATATACACACATACATGTTCATATACATTATCTATATGTGCTTACATGTGCATACATACATATGTATATATATGTATGTACATACATATATATACATATGGATATGTGTATATATATATATATACACATACATGTATATATGTATGTATTCATAAATACATGTGTATGTATGTGCATATATTCACATACATATGCATATACATATACATATGTATGTATGCACACACACACACACACACACACACACACACACACACACACACATATATATATATATATATATATATATATATATATATATATATATATATATATATATATATATATATATATATATATATATATATATATATACACGTGTGTATACACACACAAATAAACGTTTCAGTTTTCCATTTGTTGATAAATAAACGCGTTTTCTAAATTTTCTACGGAAAATAAATACTCTAATTTTCTAAGAAAATAAAAAACAGAAAACAGAAAACTATTTTTTGTAAGTAAACGCACCCTAATTGTTTCTATTTCTTCAGCTACCAACTATTTTTCTTTTTTATCTTTCTTATAATTAAATACTCCTTATCTTCCCACCTTCCTTGGACCACCCTAACTTCTCAAACCACAAATAAATCTCCTATTTGTTTTAGTTTTAATCTATAGATTCCAAAATTTAATTGTTTCAAATATTACTTGATAACAAAATTAAATAAATTGAAGTCCATTGTCTTGGTTTAGCTCAAACTAATTAGATAGACAAAAAAGAGTGTATAATTATTCATTAATATAGATGTTATAAAACATTAAAGTTTATAGTAAATTATACTAATTAAATAGAGGGGGTTAATTTCACTTATAGTCATTAAACTTACACCTAACTAATGATTTAAAAGTAACTGAATTATTTTTTATGTAAAAATCATTTTGACCAATGCATATATTCACATACATATGCATATACATATACATATGTATGTATGCACACACACACACACACACACACACACACACATATATATATATACACACACACACACACACACACACACACACACATATATAAATATACGTACGTACGTATGTATGTATATACGCATACATATATATGTAATATCTGTATATATATATATATATATATACATATATATATATATATATATATATATATACACGTGTGTATACACACACAAATAAACGTTTCAGTTTTTCATTTGTTGATAAATAAACGCGTTTTCTAAATTTTCTACGAAAAATAAATACTCTAATTTTCTAAGAAAATAGAAAATAGAAAACTATTTTCTGTAAGTAAACGCACCCTAATTGTTTCTATTTCTTCAGCTACCAACTATTTTTCTTTTTTATCTTTCTTATAATTAAATACTCCTTATCTTCCCACCTTCCTTGGACCACCCTAACTTCTCAAACCACAAATAAATCTCCTATTTGTTTTAGTTTTAATCTATAGATTCCAAAATTTAATTGTTTCAAATATTACTTGATAACAAAATTAAATAAATTGAAGTCCATTGTCTTGGTTTAGCTCAAACTAATTAGATAGACAAAAAAGAGTATATAATTATTCATTAATATAGATGTTATAAAACATTAAAGTTTATAGTAAATTATACTAATTAAATAGAGGGGGTTAATTTCACTTATAGTCATTAAACTTACACCTAACTAATGATTTAAAAGTAACTGAATTATTTTTTATGTAAAAATCATTTTGACCAATTTTGAACTTTTGTCGGGTGATATTGACCCCAATATTTTAATCTTGCTAAATTTTGAACTTCTGCAAAATAAGTACATTGACATGAAATTGTTTCTGAAACAAGAAGCAGACAGGAAATGGGAATGAACGTAGCTTAAACTATCAAGGACAAGTAAAAATTCTTTTGAGGCCTTGTGTTCCACACGATCATGGTTAAAGAAATTTATTGTGCACTATTTTGATAGAAGAGCATCAAATGCCATCATTTTGTATGAGAGAAAGCATATTAATAAACATATGAAATGTTGCGGCTTAGCTTTTTCTTTCCCTTTTTATGAAGTTTTATGATAATTTCCAAATGACAAGTCCGAGGAATATTAATTTCAATTTTTGTTGTTGGCTCTTTAATCTATATAATGCGTAATCCAGCAAACCTTAGTTCTTATAAGCTATATTCTCCAAACAGGCTTGCGGGAGAAAAGAGGCAGCCAGGTACATGTTATGGATCAGGCTAAGTCGGGCGTGCAGAGTGACAGTTTTTCGAGAGGCTGGAGAAGGATATCAGGATCAATTACCTTTTTACGAGAATTGTGAAACTTCTTGTTGTTGAACTCTATTGCACACGTACTGCTGCCTGTATATTTTACTATCTTGCTACTACTTTGCCTCCCTCCGAGGAAGGTTACACTTCTTCATTATGTTTCTTCAAGTTCAAGAAAAGATGATTAATGTTCCTGTTGAACATGCAGAAGTTGTAGATAGAGGTAAATGATTTGATTGACTTCAGGGATTGTTAAGTAAACTAGTGCACTGAATTGCATCGGTTTCTTTGAAGAAATACATATTGAGAAGAAACACATATTGAATTAGGATTATAAAATATGTAAGATCATCTTGTGAAAGTTAATGGTCCAATTTTCGGTCTGCTGAGCTCCCTTGGTTTTCTAAGGCTTATAAAATGTATTGGTAAGGGATTATTTTTATGTGTGGTTTTTTGGCATAATTTCTGATCTATTTTCAATGTATTCTGCTTTTCGATATATAAGGTTTTGCAAAAAAAATTTTTCATTCTCATTATTGGTTGCTGTTAATGCAATTATACAGATGTTTCATTATGATATGAAGCTGTGCTGTTCTTGACATGGCTTGCTTGTACAAGAATGGATATTGTATGTAATTATTTTGTGCTTTCTTTTGCAGGTTATGGAGAAATACATGCAGTTAATATCAGGGAAATGATTTTCGTCATGATTTATGTTTCTTTTGACATGATTCTTGGTGCTTATCTGCTTAGTAACATGACTGCATTGATAGTAAAAGGATCAAAAACATAAAAGTTCAGGGACAAAATGACTGAGCTGATAAAATACATGAATAAGAACAATATTGGAAAAAGCATATGTAGTGACATAAAAGGTCATCTAAGATTGCAATATGATCGTAGCTACACTGAGGCTGCTGTTCTTCAGGATATTCCAGCTTCAATTCGTGCAAAGGTACAATAAATGCTAATGTGCCTCAGTTACATACTGCTAGAAGATTGCCAATTTAGAACTTGATACACACACACATATACATGCATGCTTCTATGGAAAAATTTACTTTTAAATATTTCAGAGGGAATGAAGGAAGATTAGAAAGCTTTTGGCTTCATGTGCTTTCTACAAAAACTGCATGTTGAATAAGCCATACGGTTAGAGGGAGACATATACATTTGGTCCTAGTTCTGTCTTGATGCTTCGTTTTATCTACTGGTGTGATGAGTGATCTTGACAATCTAAGAACAAGTTTGAGTTCTTAAGTCCTGATATGACATGATTATCTAGAAATTTTCTCATAAGACCTGACTTTTTGCTTTTGTTTAAAGGCAAGCATGCCAAGTGCATGCAGTCCCCTTTTTCTCCTTCTACTTGTGAATATAGTCTTCTTAATTCTTTGTTGTATTTCTATTTAAAATGCAACTTCCTCTCCTTTTTTTTCAAGCTTCAATTCACAAAAAGGAAAATATTGTTTCCTCGGTTTAGTTGTTGGGATGAGATCCAGGAATGATATATGCTACGGCTGGAAGAATGCTATAGCTGTTAAAAAGTGATTCAGACAGTGGCTTTCCAGATGGCCTGATTACTCTATACTATTTATAAGGCTTTAGGAATTTTTTTTCCTTCTCTTGAGTGGCTGCTTCATGTTCCATTTGCTTGATTAGTGGTTCAAATTTCCAACTTCATTTTTAGATTATATAGATCAATTACATGTCCATTTATTTAATTTTTATTTCCTCTTCTTTGCAGATCTCACAAAAGTTATATGAGCCATATATTAAAGAAGTTGCTCTTTTCAAGGGATGCTCTTCAGGATTCATTAAGCAGATTGTAAGTGATTTTACAAAATAAGAAAACTAGATTTTAATTTCAAAATTTTCAGCGCTGATCTTTTGCCATCTAGTCTGTACATTGATTTTGAAGAACGATGCTGTCTACCATTAATTATAAGTATTTATTTAAAGGTCTAAGACTCCCCATTCATAAGCATACTTCTTTGGGGCAAAGAATTCTGCTTTGACTTCTGATGTAGTCAGTCTTATATGAAGTTACCACTGTTAGCCATTGTCCATGATAATGACAATCATATACAAATTTCTTTCCTATAATGACTAGATGTTTATCTAGAATGATTTGACATTTTTTTTATTCCAACACTTATGTGAAAAAAGTAAAAAACGTCTACCTTTTGAAGGAAAATCAGGAGGTGTAAAGACAGAAAGTTCAATATTTCCTAAAACATTCTTGTCTTATTCCTGTAACACTTTTTCCTTTAGGGAAGCTTTGTGGGATTGACTTTCAATATATTTTTTTTCAATGCCAAACACTTAATACTTTGTAGGAATAAAAGGTAACTCCTTATTGAAGAATTAATCACTAGAAAGAAAAAGAAGATTAAGAGAGCTGAGGAGATGATAATCTCTCAAAGTTTGTGGTAAATAAGGAGGATGACAACAACAGGAGTAAAATATAGTCTCATGACAAATAGTAGGAATATGATACAAGGCACCTTAAGAGAATATCTTTTCATGGTAGGAACATGATAGAATTGAGCATTTCCTTCTGGTCATAGTGTTTGTAGGGTGGGGGGAAGAGAATCTGCTTTTGTTTAACTTGTAGAAAGATATCTTCAGCTTGTGCAATCATATCTTAGTGGAGCAATGTAATAATGTTTTAACTTAGATGATCATTGTTCAATTATAAGCTTATTATCACTCTTTTTAATGAGTTCAATCGGAGCAAGTAATGGTCATATACAAATTGATGTAGCATAGAGTATTATTTTATATTCTTGATGAAGTCCAGATTATGCAAATCTTTGAAGAATCTTATACATCATGTGCATTGTGCAGTCATCAATTAGTTCCTAGATTACTGCATTTCTTCTTCGACATTACCAAATAACTTTTACTTTGACCATATAAATTCTCAGAGCCTCTATCCATACATGCAATTGGTGTCACAGTACGTAAGGCCAGGCTTCATTGCGAGTCATGGGAACAATTCTTATTATTCTTTTGGTATTTCAGGCAATTAAGGTCCGCGAGGAATTTTTTCTCCCGGGGGAAGTGATTACAGAACAGGGTCATGTGGTGGATCAACTTTATGTTGTCTGTCATGGAGAACTGGTCATGGTAATTTTTCATTTCAATTTACATCTACTTAATTACTCATAGTGTAGCATTCGAGTGTTTTGCTTAATCCATCTAACATAAATTCTTATTATCTCATTTAAGTTTCCATGTTACCCAACTCATGAATCTGAATAAACAAAATTAGCAAGCTTCAAATATATGGTTGCATATCGGCATTCAATATGTTTGTTTATTTATGGTATTTCCATGTTATTTGTATTTTGGTTACAATAGATATTCCAGGCGTACTAGCAAATATGTGATAACAACTTCTATTAATTGTAGACTACCAGAAGTAATATTGTCAAACAAATTTTAATGATATACTTATAATGATAATGAAACTGTAACATATGATATATCTTTTACAGATATGTTTCCATCTTTGCTCATTTAGTAGACTTTCATAATTTTGACATTTGCATAGAATATTTGTATCTTTATTGGCTTTATATGCAATCTATCTATGTGTAGTCAGTTTTGTATTGGATTTTCTTAAACTTGATTCTTTGAGCATTAATTTATAGGAGGAACTGCGGGGAGAATATGATGAAACAGTGGAGTTTCCTTTGCATCTGCAAACCCATAGCTCATTTGGTGAAGTTTCTTTTCTTTGCAACTCACCTCAGCCTTATACAGTTCGAGCTCGTGAACTGTGCAGGCTTTTGCGACTTGACAAGCAATCCTTTACAGAGATACTTGAGATATACTTCTCTGATGGACGTATTATCTTGAATAACCTTCTTGAGGTGAACTTACCTCGCTAACATTTCTTGCATCTTCATGGCTCTTGTTGCCTAAACCATTGCATTGAAAATTAGTCATCATGCGTACACCTTATAATGTTATTAATGATGGCATCTTCTCCTTTTTCTTTAAGGTAGTTGAGGTTAAACAAGCCCTTGTTAAATTATGCTCTTTCTAACTACATTACAAAATATGTCTACTTCATTTTGCTAATTTTTTTTTTCTATTACAGGGAAAGGACTCCAATTTGAGGAAAGAATTGTTGGAGTCAGATGTAGGGATGATCGCGGGGCGGGGCGGGGGCGGGGAGTGCCTCCCCACCTACTGCCCCGTGCAAGGGCGGGGCGGGGGCGGGGCGGGGATCGAAAATATTTCGGGGAAAAAATTCCCCCCGTCCCCGTCCCCGCGGGGATCCCCATCCCCGCGGGGATCCCCGTCCCCGCATAAAAAATATTTTTATTTTTTAAAAAATTTTAATTATAATAAAAATATTATATTTAATAATTAATTATAATTGAAAATATAATATTTAATAATTAAAAATATAAATTCAATTACAAATCAAACTAATATAAATTTTAACAATTGATAAAATTAAAATTAAATATAATTTAAAATTAAATTATATAAATATAATTAAATTTAGTAATTAAATTTCGGGGGCGGGAAAATTTCGGGGCGGGGACCACAATCCCCGTCCCCGCCCCGAATTATAAGTCGGGGAATACTTTTCCCCCATCCCCGTCCCCACGGGGAAATTTTTCGGGGATTCCCCGCCCCATTCGGGGCGGGTCCCCACCGGGGACGGGGATTCCCCGCCCCGTGATCATCCCTAGTCAGATGTCACCCTTGTTAACAACATACCCGATGATCAAGCACATATCACAACAACTATTAGTTAGATAAATCTTCTATCTTCTGTTGTAACATATCTCCATTAAATCCTCATTATATCTCTTGTATTTTTAAATTTACTTATCCATTAAATCTCTTGTATTTAAAGACTACAGAATGAAAATAATAGCATCGAAGTCTTTGCTAAGTATTGCTACTTCTATATGGTATCAGAGCCTGACTTGTTTAAAAGTCTTCAAAGCAGATCCATGGCCTTCCCTGTCACTGAAAATCAAATCATTCCCTTTAATGCTCCTTCCTTCCTTCCTACTAAACTCACTCACAACAATTTTTCTGTCTGGCGCACACAACTTCACTCGGCCCTTATTGGATATAATCTCCTTGGTCATATTGACGGTAGCAGCTCACAACCTGCAGCAACAATGGCTGATCCTCGTGATGGTACACAAACCATCGTAAATCCAGAATCTATCATCTGGTACAGACAAGACCAACTTATTCTCAATGCAATACTAGGCAGCTGTGTGGCAGAAATTCAGGCCCATATCTCTGCAGTCTCTTCCTCCAGAGAAGCTTGGAACCGTCTTTCTACTCTGTTTGTCAACAAGTCGCGTTCTCGGATTATGTCTCTCAAAGAACGACTTCATGACAATTCCCGTGGAAATCGCTCCATCTCAGAATATATGCAAGACATTAGAACCATAGCTGATGCTCTTGCTATGGTTGACACTCCTATAGCTGAAGACGACTTGATCATGTATGTTCTCAAAGGAGTTGGAGAAGAATTTGATCAAGTTGCTGCTGCTGTTCGTGTTCGTGACACATCAATTTCTTTTGATGAACTGTTTGATAAGCTGGAAGACTTTGAACGTCACCTCAAAAGAGCATCAAACGCTGCTCCCTCCCTCACTATCGCAACAGCAAACCACACCACCAGACAGTCCCATAATTCAAGTCGTCCAAATCGCACCTGGAATAACAGGTCACAAAATACCTCAAACCGAAATACCTTTCACACTCAAAATCGATCCTATGGTTCCTTTTCTAAACCAAACAACAAACATGAGTCCTTCTGTAATTTCTGCGAAATACCTGGACATTCAACAAATGAGTGCAGAAAATTAACCAAATTTCTGCGAAACAATAATGTCCAGCTTCCAGTTTCTCAACCCACAGCCAACATAGCCTCTCTTCATAAACCCACCTCTCATCCTTGGTTGTTTGACACGGGTGCTTCCCACCATGTTACTGGTGACATCAACAACCTGCAACAATTTTCAGACTATGGTGGTCCAGATGAAATCAGTCTAGGTGATGGTACAGGTTTGCAAATAACTCATATTGGCAGCAGTAATCTTGTTCATAATAGAACCTCCTTTACCCTGGACAATATTCTTTGTGCACCTTCAATCAAGAACAACTTAATTTCTGTCTCCAAATTCTGTAAATCTAATAATGTCTCACTTGAATTTTTTCCTTTGTACTTTCATGTGAAGGATCTCAACACGGGGGCGCCAATGCTTCGAGGGGAGAACATCAATGATGTCTACTGCTTTCCCAGCTCACCACGTCCACAAGTCCACAATACTTCCACATCTCAACTCCATGAATGGCATCAACGTCTGGGTCACCCTTCCATTCCTGTCATTCGCTCTATTTTTAAGTCATGTTCTCTGTCATTCCCTTCTCAGTCAGTTTCTAAATTTCATTGTATCGCCTGTGATTCTAATAAAAGTCATAAACTACCATTTGCTGCAAATTCTTTGCACAGTTCTAAGCCACTTGAGTTAGTCTACTCTGATGTTTGGGGACCTGCTGAACTGTCCATTGATGGTTTCCGATATTACCTGATCTTTGTTGATCACTTTAGCAAGTATGTTTGGTTGTTTCCTATGAGAAAAAAATCTGATGTTGCATCTCTATTCTCTCAATTTAAACTACTGGTGGAAAAATTCTTTCAACATCCACTTCAAACCATATACACTGACAATGGAGGTGAATATATTGCCTTAACCTCTGTTTTTAACTCCCATGGCATATCACACTTTAAAACACCACCATACACACCTGAACACAATGGAACTTCTGAACGGAGACACAGACATATTATTGAAACTGGTTTATCTCTCCTTCATACTGCCTCTCTTCCATCATCGTACTGGTCCTTTGCATTTCAAACAGCAGTGTATCTTATCAATAGACTTCCGACTCCTGTTCTCCAATATCAGTCACCTTTTCAAAAGCTGTTTCAACGTTCACCAAATTATTCTCGTCTAAAAATCTTTGGTTGTCTTTGCTACCCATGGCTCCGTCCATACTCCACCTCTAAACTTCAATTACGTTCCTCCCCATGTGTGTTTCTTGGTTATGCAACCACCCAATCAGCTTATAAATGCTATGATCTTGTGTCCAAAAAGATGTATGTCTCTCGACATGTCAAATTTATTGAACATGTCTTTCCCATGCAAGCATCCATGCAAGCTTCACATAGACACATTGATTCCTCCTCGGCAGCAATGGACTCCACCCATGTGCAACCCACTGTAAGTCCACCTCACCTATCTCAATTCATGCATTTGTCCTCTTCTCCAACCCCACCGTGCATGCCTCAACCACCTTCCACGTCTCACACACCTGTCCTCACATCAGCTTCCCCATCTGCTGCTCCACTAATAAATGACAACCATGCTACTCAATCTTCCTCACCACGCTTTCTCCCCACTCACGAGTCCACCTCACCTCCACTACTCTCACCCCCTGACCCACCTATATCCTCACCACAAACCTCATCTAACACTTCAACCTCACATAATCTTAGACCTCCTCATACCCGAAGACCAAACACAAAATACTACAACTGCAAATTTATTAATAAAACTACTGCCCATCCGATGCCCATACCACTTGAACCTAGAAATTTTTCCACTGCACTGAAAGATGAAAAATGGAGAGCAGCAATGTCAGCTGAATTTGATGCCCTTATGCGTAATGGCACTTGGGACTTAGTTCTTTATACAAATCAAAATATTGTAGGCTGTCGATGGATCTATCGGATCAAGAGAAACGTAGATGGTTCAGTAGCCAAGTATAAAGCCCGCCTTGTTGCTAAGGGCTATCATCAACGCCCTAACTTAGACTACTCGGACACATTCAGTCCAGTTTGCAAACCAACAACTATTCGTCTCATCCTCAGCTTGTCTCTCCAGTTTGGCTGGAACCTTCGTCAACTGGATATCAATAATGCCTTCCTCCAAGGCACTCTCACTGAAGATGTTTACATGGCTCAACCGCCTGGGTATATTCACTCATCTCTTCCTCATCATGTCTGTAAGTTAAAGAAGGCAATTTATGGCTTGAAACAAGCCCCACGCGCATGGTACCAAGAACTTAAAAGCTATCTTCTCGACTCTGGTTTTATAAATTCCATTGCTGACTCCTCTTTATTCATCTACAAGAAGGATAGTATTTGTCTTTATTTCTTGGTCTACGTGGATGACATCATTCTTACAGGCAACAATGGCAGATTTCTAAATCTTTTTGTTCAGCAACTTGGTGGTCGGTTCTCCCTGAAAGACCTTGGTCAGCCTCATCAGTTCTTAGGAGTAGAAGTTATACACACTACCTCTGGCATGTTCCTGTCTCAACACCGACACATTGCTGATCTTCTTGATTCCTTCTCTATGACTGAAGCTAAGGAAGTTCCCACTCCAATGTGCACTTCAACTCCTCTACTTCTTAAAGATGGGTCTGCCTCTGTTGATCCTACTCCCTATCGCAAGCTGATTGGTGGGCTTCAATATCTCTCTCTCACACGTTCGGATGTGTCCTTTGCTGTTAATCGTCTCTCTCAGTTTATGCACTCACCAACTGAGGTACACTGGACAGCTCTGAAGCGTGTTCTCCGTTACCTAAAAGGCACTCTATTTCATGGTCTTTTCTTAAAGAAGCATACTTCCTTAACGTTGACTGCTTTTAGTGACTCAGATTGGGGTGGAAATTGTGATGATGGTAGGTCTACTTCTGCATATATTATCTACCTAGGATCTCACGTCATCTCTTGGAAATCAACTCGGCAAAAATCTGTCTCCAGATCATCTTCTGAAGCAGAGTACAAAGCCATTGCAAATGCTACTGCTGATCTCATGTGGATTCAAAATCTACTTCATGAGTTGGACATTAAATTATCAGCTCTTCCTAATGTGTTTTGTGACAATACAGGTGCCACCTATCTGTGTGCGAATCCAGTCTTTCACTCACGCATGAAACATATCTCTCTTGACTATCACTTTGTACGTGAACAAGTTGTCTCTGGTCAACTCAAAGTCAGTCACATCTCAACCAAAGATCAACTGGCCGATATTCTCACCAAGCCAGTCAGCCGTCTTCAATTTCGTTATCTTTGCTCCAAGATCGGAGTCTCCAATGGAGCCTCAATCTTGCGGGGGCGTGTTAACAACATACCCGATGATCAAGCACATATCACAACAACTATTAGTTAGATAAATCTTCTATCTTCTGTTGTAACATATCTCCATTAAATCCTCATTATATCTCTTGTATTTTTAAATTTACTTATCCATTAAATCTCTTGTATTTAAAGACTACAGAATGAAAATAATAGCATCGAAGTCTTTGCTAAGTATTGCTACTTCTATAACCCTCTACATTGAGAAGTCTGAATCGGTTCTAGCTACAAGGCTAAATTGTGCTACATTTGATGGAGATATTTATCGTTTGAAACGTTTGATTGGAGCAGGCGCAGATCCTAATAAGAGAGACTATGATGGAAGATAGCCTTTGGTATGCTATTTGAAAGTATGCTATAAAAAACAAGCAGCAAAGACCCCACAGTAAATCGTTGCATATATATATAAATATAAACCAAAAGAACTTATTGATTTTACTTTACAAAATATTATTGAAAAGATGGAACTTTCTGTTTATTCCAATGACTTGTTCTATATAATAATAATAGTTGTTAGAAAATAAGGAATACAGCTGTATACAGTTAGCTATTATAGTGTATAACAACTGTATAATAGGTGTAAACTTACCCTTTCTTACCTTTTCTCTTTGTATAAATAGGTAGTCTAACCTAAAATATAATTCAATTGAATATAGACAAATTCAATTCTCATTGTATTTTCTCACATGGTATCAGAGCTTTTGACTCTTTTTTGGGTCTTTTCTTGTTTGAGGGTTGAGTTTCTCTCATTTCTTATGGGTTTAATGGTTTTGGGATTTCAGGGTTTTAGCATTTTGGATTTCTGGGTTTCGGCGGTAGTGGGTGAATCTGCCCCACCTTGGGTTACCAAGTTTCGGTGACTGGTTTCACTCATCGTCGACTTCAGAAGGAGCGCTGATGGATTTCTGGCCTTCGCACAAAATCCAGTGACCAGAAGACCGGCGAGTGCACCTCACGCGCCACCACAAGGATCTGTTTCCGTCTTCACGCGCTGGCGCGTGGGAGTGCGTGCCTTGTCCTCCGGTCCTCCGATCTTATTTCCGGTGTCGATTTGTTGTTTCCAGCATGGATGTAGTGCCATTTTTGTCCCTTGCCTCTCTTCTAAAGGTCTCTCTCTCTCTCTCAAGTTGTTTCTTGCATCTGCTTCTTCTTAGGTGTGGTTGCTGGTTCTTGGCATTTCTGCTTCGTGGTTTCTGCTTTTGTTTTGGAAGACGTGTTGACTTATATTGCTGAGGGGGAGATTGTTGGCCGTAGTAGCAATCGTCCCACGATGGAGGCCCGATGAGTGATCAAATCCCAGTTAATTTGTGTTCACGTTGATGCCTTATTGATGCTTTTGTTATTTATGGATATTGGCGTTAAATTTGTTTTTTTTTTTTCATTTTATTTTGAAGCCTGGGTTTACATCATGGAATAAATTTGTAACAAGCTGAAGCATAATTTATACTTCAGCTTAAGGTGGAGTGTTAGAAAATAAGGAATACAGCTGTATAATAGGTGTAAACTTACCCTTTCTTACCTTTTCTCTTTGTATAAATAGGTAGTCTAACCTAAAATATAATTCAATTGAATATAGACGAATTCAATTCCCATTGTATTTTCTAACAATAGTATAAATCAAAAGATTTTGTTTTGGAAATTTTTTTGTCGGGAAAATGTTTTTAAAGAGAATAATTTATTTTTTGTTATATTGGTCACAACTAGAAAGTTAAAATTCTTGTTTATTATTCGGAGTACATAAAAGAAATATTAATAAGAAATATTAATTTTCTTGCATTAAGAAAAGGCTATTGATGCGTTTGCACTTACCGAAACTTTATATTTTTTTTTATTTATAATTGAACATATTTTAGAAGTACACCAGAAAAATTAATAATTTTTCAAGTGACAAGTAAGGTTATTCATATATGGTTGGAGGTCAATGTTGGTTGTCATGGTGATGCACAATTATATTTATGTATTTTTTTTTATGAGTTAAAAAATAATTCTTAACTATTTACTGTTAGTTTTGAATCAATGAAAAAGAAATGTCATTTTCTTAGAAAAATGGCTTAGATTTCCTTTTAACCTGGAAATTATATTTTTGTTCACTTCTTCTGTTGGTTAAATGTGGAAAAGTTTTTGGCTGTGATTACCTTTTAAATGATATTCTACTTCTCTATGTACTTGCTTTTGTAATTGCTTTCTTTAAAAAAAAACCTTCAATCTTTTTTTTTTTTTTAAACGCTATTTCTACTTCTTAGTTTATGGCTGCAAGAACAGAAACTAATTAGCCACCGATTCTTAAAAATGGTAGAAACTTTAAAATGACTAAAGCCACCAAACTGGTTCTTTTTCTTTTTTTCCGCAGTAGCGGAAATTATGATTCTACCTTTAAACATTAGTTTGCTCATAACTTGCTTAGAAGTGACTTATAGTTGATTGCACCCAAGTCATATCGACTGTATGCATAAGATTAAGGTGCCCTCACTTCAGTGGTTTCATTTGACGAAAGCCTCAGTCACTAAACCTGTAAAAGGGCATAGATTAGTATCTTTTTCTCGTGGTACCATTCAGCTTTCTGTTTCCATTTCGTTGAACTATCTAGTACAATAATCCATGCCTTGTACTTGTCATGACTATATCTATTATATTCCCTCCGTCCCATATAGATATGCATACTTTTTCTTTTGTTCCAAATTATAGCTCACTTTCTTTTTTTATACTATAATTAATTGCTCAATTCTGTAATTTACCCTTATTTGATATTCATTATTATCAACAAATATTAAATATTATTTCATACTTCTCAGACATGTATTTAATAAATATAGAGATAAACTAGTAAAAGTACAAATAAATTATATTATTTCAAGAACCATATTTTTTTTAATTCTTATGAAATAGAAAATGTGCCTATTTTTATTGGAGGGATGGAGTAATAATCAAAGGATGCTGGTTGGAAACTTTTCTTGAGAAGTATATGACCATATTAGAGCTCACTGACATAGCAAATTTAACCTTTCAAGTGTACCGAGAAGCATTGGGTAAGGTCTTTTGTGTTCAGATGAAGCTGAATGCTCTTATATCTTGTGTTGAACTAAGAGTTGATGTGTGGATAACTTGACATCTTTGGTTTCGAGTTAGAAGAACAGTGCGTAATTATTCTAAAAGCTCAATATTAATGTGGTTTCTTTGGATCATGGAGTTTGCAATTTTCCGTTATAAGATATACAATTGATTTTTGCAAGGCTGACCTAAAATTATTGTGCTTTCTGCAGCACATTGCTGCTTCTAAAGGATATCAAGACATTACTGTTTTTCTTATTGAACGAGGAGTGGAAGTCAACAATGCAGGTAGTCTTTTTGTACACGTTATTGCTGCTTACATTCTTATTGATTATGCTCATTCTTCAATACAATTTCACTTTTCATAAAGAAAGCTGGTAAGGCATTTTGTTTTTCTGTCTGTCAGATAAATTTGGAAATACTCCGTTGCTTGAAGCTGTCAAGAATGGGCATGATGAAGTAGCTTCTGCACTCGTTAGCGCAGGAGCAACACTGGTAATTGATGATGCTGGCGGTTTTTTCTGTATGGCGGTTGCAAGGAAGGATTTGGGTCTCTTGAAAAGAGCTTTGGTCAATGGAATCAATCCAAGCGCTAAAAATTTTGATTGCCGGACACCACTTCATTTAGCTGCCTCAGAGGGTTTGTACTCGTTCGCGAGTTTACTAGTAGAAGCAGGAGCCAGAGTCTTCTCAAGAGACAGGTACAAGTCTTTTCTCTCTTGAGCAAAATGTCTCTGTGATCGACATTTCTGTTTCACTTGAAGTGTTCGTACTATTTGATAGAAGGGCGGTATTGGTGTGTCTCTTTCCTTAAATTCAGCATAATCATTAATTGGTAGGTTCACATATTACTATCCTAATCTTTGAAGCAAATAAAAACAATTAAAATTCATTGAGTAAATACTCTCATCATCATCATTTAAGTTCTGAATTAGCCACTGCCATGAGAAAGACTTAGTTGTAGAGCTTAAAGACTTGGAGTGAGAAAAAAAAGGGTAGCAACTGGCGTCAGTCAACCATTTTCTGCATTGCTGCATAGGAGATAAGTTGTTGTCCTAATGTAAAATGACTTTCTCATATAAATCCAAGACAATATTGTTTCTTAGCTTAGAGCCAACCATATGGTGTTCTTATACTCAGTGATTGACAATTTATGTTGCTAGATGGGGAAATACTCCGCTTGATGAAGCCTGTGTGAGTGGGGATAAGAATTTGATTAAGTTGCTCGAGGTTGCAAGAACTTCCCAGATGTCTGAGTTCTCCGAACGTGCTCGACAAATAGAAGGTACTGCACTAATTTCAGTCATTAGCTTTTATTTGATTGCAATGGTTGTCAAAATATATGTTGTTCTTGCTCAAAATGTCTGTTTTGGCCTAATAAAATTGTTAGAGAATCTCGTTGAAAAGAATAATTCCAAGTATGTGGGAGGCAGTTTTCAAGAATAATTTGTCCACAGCAAGAAACTAGATCTTATGGCGTATCCCTAGAATTCAACAAATGATTCTGTAGTGTGTAGGAACAACAGAACAACCATCAATATATCCCAGCAGCTTTTGATTTTTAAAGGGTTTGAGAAACGCTAGCATCAGAAGAATTAGGAGAAGTAATGTTTTGCGGGAGTAAAATCAGGAGATGTTTCTTTTATTTGGTTCCTTCATAACTGAAAACTGAATCCGTGATCATCCCTTTAGTCACTCATTCTTCAATACAATATTTAGTTCAGCATTAGTCTCATAAATATAATGTTGAATTGTGCTAACATTGTTCATGTTGGCTTGTGTTTTGCAGCGTGTTCGACTGTTAATCCAACCTATTAGTGCTTTAGTTTCTGAAATTAGAAGAGCTATTAGTGCTTGTGTTTCATTCCATCCATGGGATCCGAAAGATAAGAGAAGATTTTTGTAGGTTCTTGAGACCTTGGAAGAGCTTTGTCAAGTCAGCAATGGAAGAATGCTCAAGCAATTGTATTTTATCTGAAGATGGAGGTCAAATACTTGAATTAATCTCTAATCCTCCCGTAATTTTGAGAGCTCAATATCCATCTTCTTTTTAATTTTGGGCATGTAATTTGTATGGAGAAATTGCTTCAGTAAGGTTTATTTTCGTAGCGAGGAAAAATGCATCATCGGGGTTTTAACTTGCCGATTTCAGTTCTTAAATTATTATTTTGTATCGAGTTTTTAAACATTTTTAGGACAAATTAGACTTAACAGAATAAATCTATATGAAAACGCACGTCCATTTAGAATCTGCAGTCCTCTGCTGCGAAATTGGCCTTAACTATTCTATTTTCATAAATTCTTTTTAAAACACACTAGTTTTATAAATAATATTTCAAAAGACATTATTGGTAAAAAAGCACTATTTTTATAAATAATATTTCAAAAGACATTACTGGTAAAAAAGCCCTAATATTTTTTGAGGCCTAAATGAAAATTAGCTTAAAGAAGCAAAGAACTATTGCTTATTTATTTATTTTGTCCTGAATTCCGATGTAAAACTCCTATTATTGTCATGCATTCTTATTTTACTTTTAACTTTCTTTTTTACCCTTATGTTAGCTTTAACCCTTTGTTGGTTTTTACGTGCTCACCTGTATACGTAGATATGTATGTAAATACTATAGTCTTAAGTGAAGAAAATGTTAGGTATCCATAGTTACTATTATTATATACAAGAATTAATATAGCATTATATACTTTATGTTTAAACATAATTGTATTCAATCTCATGCTTTCCATATGCCATACATGAATGAAGTAAAACAATATTTAAATCAAATCATGGTATATCATATCACTTTGTCAAATTGCTTTTCATATTACTTTGCTTGTTTTCTGTAATAAACCTACACCTTTTTTTGAGAATGTAGATATGGGCGATACTAGGGTACCCGAAGATACGAAAGGATACTTGAAAGTATCAAACTATAGACTAAAACGGGATCAAGTTTGTACTATAGACCGTTTAGATGGACCCGAATGGAGTCGGCAAGTGACCCAAACGGGATCAAAGCATAGGGATTCAAATGGGGTCGAACATGGGATAGTTGCAATATATCCTCATAAACATGTCTATCTATCCACAAGCTAGACGTATATGCAGGCACCTATAAATACTTTCCTTTACTTCATTTCACTTTTCTCTCTTATAAATAGGTATATTATTAACTCTACCACAAGTATATGTTTAAAAGCATAATGTTATGCATATATATATATATATATATATATATATATATATATATATATATATATATATATATATATATATATATATATATATATATATATATATATATATTCATGCATACACATTCATATTCATATTTGTTATAATCATATAGAAAATAATTAACATGCATTCATGTATGCATATCTGCATAATTTACTTTGTGCACATTCTATGCATGCTTATAGTTGAACACCTCACTACCTGTTCAAATGGATTAAAATATCAACCACTTTTAATTAGGATGATATAACCAATAACTACTCACATCTATATACACTCTCATTCTAACTTTAACATATATTATACATGTTTATATATGGTACTTATGCCCATATACCTTTATATTCTATATACTTTCATAATCTATTTGTGTCTTGTATATATTTTGTAAGGATTCACTCTGGCATTTCCTGTTTCCTATTATTTTGTATATTATCTTTCATACGAATAGTGTATATTACATCTCATTTGTGCACACAACATGTCATTCTAAATAACTTATGACCATATCATTTCATTTATTATACCAATTCATCACATTTCGTCACATTGCATAGTCATACATGTAAATGTTTATAATCAATTATAATAGTGTAACTTAACTATCATTGTATAACTACAATTATAATTGTATAACTATCATTTTATAACTATCATTGTATAACTTCACTAATATAAACATACATATACATTCTCTGCCATCTACCTCTTTTAATTTCATGTTTAATACGTTCTAATTAGGTTCAAGAAGATTTAGATGGGTTTTGATGGTGTTTCCAAGGCTTAAAACTCAATTAAATCCCATATGTATTTATGTCTTCTAGTATTAGTGTTCATTCTATAACTTTATTCTCATATGTCAATATGCTCTTCACATATTCAATGTCATAAATGACCCTTGTTTTTATATCTAGAATGCTCCAAAAATGTTTAGGGAGGTTTAGGTAAGCTTTGGTAATAATTTAGGGCCTAAAAATCAAGTATGGGAGGAAATAGGGGAGGGTCATGGTGGTTACTAGCTTGTGATGACCGTGAAATAGGTGTCAATTCGGTTCTGGAAGGGGGGTCACGGTGGTTACTCATTTGATAGTGACCGTGAGGTACATTCTGCCTTAAAAATCCTAAAGACAGATTCCTAGGTTCAACTTGTAGGCCATTTTAGACTTAGTAAACAACATTTTCAAGCAAAGTTGTCTTCTACAAATTTGTTCCTCTATATCTCTAGTTTCCAAAATATTAAAAATCACTCCATTTAAGCATGTAAATCTTTATATATTCATTAAAAAATACAAACTGCTCCCAATGTTAGGGCAGCAGACACAGTTAGAGTTCAAGCTTAATTTTCATCATCTTACAGGGGGATTTAGATTTCAACTTCTTCATATGAAATATATATGTATGAGTCTAGTTTTCAACCCAACTGGAATCATGTGATTTGATTCCCTATAACTCATTTTATAGTTAAAATAGTGTGACTAGGTCTAGTAAATCCTAGGACGAATTTTTCCTATTTTGAAGATAACTTTTCAATTTCGGTTCTCTTGTCCCTTAAGCATTAAATCCATATTTTTATCTTAACAATACCTCTAAAAACTATCTTAATATACTCTATAGAAGTAAACACACATATACAAGAGCTTAGAAGTTTCTATACCTTGTTTTGGCCAATTTCCTTTTCTTCCTTTCTACTACATTTTTCTTTCTCTTAATGGTATACAAATTCTTAACCCTATAAATCAAAGAATTAATGTTTTGAAAATTTGTGTAGAATCTCTTTTCAGAATTTTCCTAATTTTTCTCCTTTTTCGCCTATTTGGTGGAAAATTATTTTGGAGATTAAAAGAAAATTGAGAACTCTAAATTTTCAACAGAAAATACAAATCTTTTTTACTTTAAAGCCCAAACAATAGGAAAAATAGAAATTTTATTTCAATTCTTCCCTCCACCAAATTCTATATATATATAGTCGATTAGATTCGGAATCAAACTGAGCCAATTGAAAATTAAATTTTCATTATCTTAGAAATTGAATCAAACTTTTTTAAAAAGTAAACCAAATTTTTCGAATTATATCCGGTTCATTTCAATTGGTTTTTTGATTTATATAATGTTTATATATTAAAATATAAATATAAATATATGATATATAAGCTAATGGCACCGAAAAATGGTTCAATCAGTTTATTTCTATCGATTTTAAGTTTTTAAAAACCGATATGAATTATTATACTGAATTTTGTATTTAAAAACTAAATTGACTGGATTGAAATTGAGCAAACCAAATTGAATAGATAATTTTTTGACTGTTCAATTTGGTTTTTGATTGTGGTTGGACTTTGCGCATGCCTACTTAATGATATCTTTTGTATGTCAATTGGAATATTTTGATATATAGTTAGGTTAGTAAGTAAATATTATTTAAATTCGTAAAAAATAGAGTTTTATATTATTTGAAACTCTGTTATATTTATTTGGAGATAGTATTAAAAACATTTTGAAGGACACAACTTTCTTGATAAGATATTGGTTACACGGTAAATTTTGATTTAATTCATCAATTTCAATTTATTTATTCATTTTTATGTGATTCAAACATAATTAATTTGTTTATGACCCGTAAAGTAATATGACTTGTCATGTAATTCATATAGCTTGCTTGTAACATATTTATAACGGATTTATATTATTTGTAAATTTTCCATATATAATATGTTTGCAAAAAAAAAAATTTTAGGTTATATACGTATAACTTTTTTAAATAAAAAAAATAAAAAATTATTTTATAAAAATTAATTTTTTATAATTCAATTTGATCCAATTTATTTATAATTCATCTAGCAACAATCAATTGGGTTAAGATTTAATTCTATTCAATCTAATTTATTTACAACCCACAATATTCTGATCCATTTATAATTTAATTTTTTAATAACTCGGTCCACTCGATTTGCTACATTTGAATGATTAACACACGTAATTCTTTTTCTCATAAATTTTATTAAAAATAATAAATAAATTTTATAATTAATTTCATAAATAGCTTTTTTAAGAAAAACAGAAGCTTAGTCGGCAAGGAAAGAACCAGACGTAATCATTGAATTCTATGCACAACTTTTTCCAAAGAGATACTTTCTCTTTTTTTTTTTTTTATTCAATACTTTTAAATAAAATTTAAATTTTATTTATTTATTATATTTAAATTTTTAATATAATATAATTTATTTTTTTAATAAAATTAAAATCAATTAGATTTGATAATTTAATTTTAATCATATAATTTAATATTAAATTTAAATTTATTTATTATTTTTTAATTTTTATAAAAATAATAAAAATAATTAATAAAAAATAATGGAGTGAGTATTAGTTAGATGGTAAATTTTTATTTAATTCTGATTCAAACATAATTAATTTGTTTATGACCTGTCCAGCAATATGACTTTATGTAATTTATATAGCCCGCTTGTAAAATATTTATAATATTTGTAATTATATATATATATATATATATATATATATATATATATATAATATGTTTATAAAAATATTTTTTTTGGTTATATACATATAAACTTTTTTAAATAAAAAAGATAAAAAATAATTTTATAAAAATTAATTTTTTATCATTTAATCCGATCCAATTTATTTATAATTCATCAAATAATAACTAATTGAGTTAAGATTTAATTTTATCTGATCTAATTTATTTAAAATGTAAAATATTTTGATTAATTTATAATTCAATCCGTTAATAATTCGGTAGCAATCGAGGCCACTCATTTTTTACATTTGAATTATTAACAAACACATAATTCTGTTCGCCAATAATTCTTCTTTATTTGTTTTCATTCAGCACTAAAAAAATTAGAATCAAATTGCTTAAATTTTTTAATATACTTTTAAAAAAATTGTTATTTTTTAAATATATTCTTTATGAATATAACTTATAGAATAACACGTATGTACTACGTGCCGCGGCATTAGTTATTATAATTTTTATTAAAAATAATAAATAAATTTTATAAAAAAATAAAATAAAAAAATCAGAAGCTTAGCTGGCATGGAAAGAACCAGATTTTATCATAGAATTGTCCGCCAAGCCAGAATGAATTCCTTCGTACTAACTATTGAGCTTTCGGATTTCAACAAAAATGGCATTGCAATGGGTGATTCTCACTTACGTGGTGGCCCTGGAGGCGGCCATCGCGGGAGTCTTAACCCTACCCTCGCCGAAGCTGCTCAAATATCGATTGGTTTCACTCGTCTCTCTCATTCTTCAGCCTGCTCTCTTCGTCGTTCCTTTCGCCGGCTTCAATCTCCTTGGTTTTTCTCCTTTCTACTTCTTGATTTCGTTTTGTTTCCTTCTTTTTTTTTTTTTCAATTATTGAATGAATCTAAGAAATTTTAGTTGTTGATAGGCCCTTGTGAAATCTAATTTGGGATATTCTAATGATTTAGGGTTTCGGTTTTGGTATTATTTGCAGATATCTATTGGAAGAATGAGCATCGCCTCATGTGCGCCTCTGATGTCTGTACTCCTGCTGAGAGAGATCGCTATGAGAAATCGGTAAATGCTTGTCTCTTATTTCAATTTATAGATCATGCTTATGAGAAATTTTTAGGTTCAATTGTGCTTAGAGCTAGGCTCTGACTGTTTTTAAAGTGACTGATTGATTTGTCTTCAATCCCTTTTTTTTAATATTTAGTTCAATGTTAATTCATGTTACTGATTTTGATGGCATACTTAGGCATAACTAAACATAATTAAGCTTACTATCTCACCTATTCAAAGAGATGCTGATAGTATTGAAAAGGAGAAAAATGAACAGGAAATGGATAATAGCATGAGAGATATATGTTCCTTGAAATAATACGGGACTTAAGTATGCCTTAGAAAATTATTTAAATTTGTGTGCTCTGAAGTTTTACAAATTTTTGCCTATTTCTAATCTAGAGTTTGAGGATATGAATGGTGATTCCTCCCAGGGGTTTTTCCTTAACTTCTAGGAAGAACCTTGAGAACAATAGCAGGTAATAAGTGTATTCTGCATATGAAGTAGGACATGGAGGTAGTGTTTTCCTTCTCTGTGGCTCTGAGTATATTAGTGAAGTGCTGAAAGGGAACTTATGGATTTTGGGTGATCAGTGAACTGAAGGAAGAACCAGAGCTGCTGCTCGATTTGGTGGCTGTCTTGTTGGATAGCTCTGATTAATTCTTGATGAACTGAAGGAGGAATAATCAGAGAAGAGGTGCTCGATTTGACTGTTCGGTGTGGTTTTAAATGGTATGCGAAGGAGAAGAAGTGAATGGGAGATGGTAAAGGAAAGGAGAAAATAAAAAGAAAAGAAGTTCCAATTAAAGTAAATGATAAAGTTACACCTTGGAATTGAACACGAGACACCAAGAAGTTTCAATTAAAGTAAATGATAAAGTTACACCCTCGAATTGAACACGATACACCAAAATTAAAGGCAAATGTCCCGACCACTGGACTAAATCAGGTTATTGAAGTTTTCCAGCCGACCCTACCCAAAAATTCATATTAAGTCCCTTAAAAAGGGGACCCAACCCGACCTGAAACCCCGTTCCGGACTCAAATTTCAGGGTTGGGTTTTGCATACCCCTAGATGTGGTTGTATGTTGCTTCCCGTTGAAAGCCATTAATACACCTTATTCCTCATTACCAATAACTTAATGCAAGTCATTGAATCTGTCTTTCCCAAGATCTACC
Source organism: Excoecaria agallocha (assembly GCA_037975025.1). Taxonomy (NCBI): domain Eukaryota; kingdom Viridiplantae; phylum Streptophyta; class Magnoliopsida; order Malpighiales; family Euphorbiaceae; genus Excoecaria; species Excoecaria agallocha. The sequence continues at coordinate 227,092 of CM075818.1, read as the reverse complement.
TATTTTTCTGCCCCAACTATTTTGTTTCCATTCCTTTGATTTATTGCTCCCCCACTTTTACCTTTATTTAGCCTTATCTGAATAATTTCGCCTCAAGTTTGTGCTATTTTGCTTCTGTATATATTTACCAATTTTGGTGAACTTTAATATTAATCATACCCAATTTAGTGTAATTAATGAGCAATGGGAAGCTGGAATTTTTTTGCGTCATTGCTATTACTTTTAGTTTAAGGAGAAAAGTTTTTAATTCTTCGTTGACATTTATCTCTGGCTTTGTAATTCATGAAGTTGCTTTCAGACAATAGATACTCTTTCTCACAAAGGGCAGCTTCAAATCTCACACTAAGATTAAATCTGAATATGTTACACGAGTGTTAAGGTGAGAAGATTGAGAAAAGCACACACACACAGACAAAGGGTTGGGACAAGATGCAGAAACGGCCCTGCAGAGATGGTCACACAATGCTACAAATCCATTCAAACAAGTATAGGGCTGATATTGGAGAACCGAAGTGGTATGCCTTTGTATGATTTAAGTCTCTGAAATTGGAAATATCAGGCATTGGCTTCTACAATTGGATATAGGGGAAGACAAACGGTTTGGCTTCTAGTTTTAATCGCTTTTTCCCTTCATGTATATATGAACTATGTAGTGACAACTGTTCACTAGATAGCATTTTGGATTAAATTGGGTTTCCCAATTCTTCTCATGACACTTCATGATGTTGAAGGGTATATATTTGTGGGTGAGTACCTTTGGAGACTGAAGGTTTCTGCCTGTCAGCTGTCCCATGGGAACACGATAATGCAGAGTGTGAGTAAATAATTCATAGTTACAAATTCTCATTTATCATTTGGTCCATTTTGATGCTTTGCAGATCTATAAAGCTCAAAGGAATGTGATTTTATGTGCTTCAGCCTGCTTACTCTACTGGTAGGTGGCCACAAATTTAGTATGCATAACTTTGAAGTATGAACGTAATTGATCCGGATTCTCTGTAATGTGTTATTTTACTTGGCTACAGGTGTATCCATCGTATATGCAAATATAACAAGGAAGTACAAAGATTGGAGGAGGTCGAAAAGAGGTTCAAGGATCAGTAGTTCATTTCTGATTCTTCACCACCACAATATTAGTATGCAGGCAAGAAAATTACGCTTTACTTCAAAGTGGAAAAAAAAATGGGGAAATTGTATTAGAACCAGAGACTTTTGAGTTTCATGCTTTTGGCCGTGCATCCATTGTGCTTGCGGCATGATTTTCTCATATCGCGATTCTCCTGTTTATTTATGAAGTAGGGGATGGATTTAGCTGTTTAGAGACCCAGCCACTGCTTTTACAGTTGTGTGTCCTTTTTCGTTGATAACTTTCTGATGACTTGCATTAATACATATGTGATTTTTTGTTTCTTTTTTAGCTTGTGTTCCTATTAGGTATTTGCTATATTAAGCACTTGCCAATGGCAAATCTGTAATAAATGACTATGCTTTGGTTGCAAATAACTTGGTTTATGCAAAAGTAAGATAGCCTGATGACTATAACTGAGGTCGTATGGCTAGAATTTGGTTGAAGAACTTGATCGCTAAAATTTAGTCTAATGGCTAGTACTCGAAGAACTTAACCACTAGAATTTGGTTGAAGAACTTGATCACTAAAATTTGGTTAGATATTTAGTACTCGAAAGAATTTAACCACTAGGATTTAATACCTTGTTTCAATATTTGCAGTTTAACCATTAAATAAGTGGAAGAACTCAGGCAGCTTTTGGATTGAAATTTTACTTTTGCAGTGCAATAAGCTTTGAATAATAATAATAAGAAGAAGAAGAAGAAGAAGAAGTGGCAATCTAAAGTAAGACGTGGGAATCATCTTAAGAGTTTTGTCTATTTTTTCCAATTATGGATGTTACTACACTTGAGGAAAAAAAAAACTGAATTTTTTTTAAGCATTCATTCCCATAAAAATTATGCAACAATTTTTTTTTTCCCATTTTTTGAGATAATAATATGTTTTTTATTGGGGGAAAACGGAGTGGGAAGATCACTCACTATAGGTCCATTTGATTTAACGGTTTGTATTAGTTGATGACCGATATCAGTTATTGGTAGCTGATACCTAATGGCCAATAATTAATAGAGAAAATATTATAAGTATTTGTCAAAAATTAGTTCGCCGTTGGTGTTTATAGTATGTTAAATTATCATTAAGGAAATAGTTCATAGAGTTATAAAAAAATTAGTGATGTAAAAAATTGAAAAATTTATAATTGATAATAGGATATTGTAGTCTAAATAAAAAACAAAATGAATTAAGGCATCAACTCACCTAACAATGCTTTAAAATGGGACATTTGAAATAGCAGCTGATTGGGATAAAAATGAGCTACTGGCATTTGAAATAGCAGTTAACTAATGATAACTAGGCTCTCTCGAGTAGTCCGGTCATTGGTATATTTTGTTTGACACCTCCAATCCGAGCTCATATGTCGATACAATTGCCTTCAAAGTTTGTATTGGGGCAGAATCCTAAAAAAGGACTCTTATTCAGGAAATTAAGTTCACTCTCCTCTTTGTCAAAAAAAGTTTTCCCAAGTAGATTTTGTATTTGAAATAATAAACTACTCAACAAGAAAACCAAATCCTACGTAACATAAGAGTCGTACCTCTATAAATGAGAGCTATATTTCAGGTATTTCTCTCTTTAATACTTTTTTCAATAGTTTCCTAATTAAAAATATCATTCTAACTTGATCGTCGAAACTTTTTTTTGTCGAAAAATTTCGTCAGATTTCTTTATTTTTAGATACTTAAGTTGTTGAGCAAAAAGTCAAATTGAAGCTCAATCTAGAGAACAGTCCGATAATCGAACTGTTATCAACTATATGAAATTCAATTAGTTATCTCTAAAGGCTAAACTATACCCTGTCTACATTGAGATCGATTTTTCCCACGATGTTCCAATAAGACAAGGTAATAAAATGTTAGTTGACTGAATTTTTAGAATTTAAAATAAAATCTTTCAATTGAGAAATTTTAAAATAATAATTAATTTGCTTTGACAATAATTAGTAAAGCAAAAATAAGTATGAAAAGTGGCAGACAAAGCAGAGAATAAATAACAAAAGTGGGACATATTGTAGATATATGACGTGTTTGATGAGCAAAATGCCCATATAATGTTAATGGGAATGAGACGACGCCGTTTTTGAGGTTCACACCTTGAAAACGTGATATGCCACAAAATCCTCACAAGTTCATTGTGCCTAAATAATTCAATCTTTTTATTTATTTATTAACAAAGCAGAAAGTCCGGATTTCAATAGTACCACTGAATTAATACTAAATTTGACATGATTTTCAAAACCTTACCCAATAAAAATAAAGGCACATGATTTTCAAAACCTTACCCAATAAAAATAAAGGCATACACTATTTAAATATTTAATTGGAGTAATATTGGAATTAAATATTAATAAATTAAATTAATCAAAATATAATACCTGAACATACTTTACATAAAGTAGTGATTCAGTGCACACGTATTTGGTCTGTCGAATTGCGCACATCCATTTGATTGAACAATTCAAATGTGCGTATATTATATGTTCACGTATACATTGTATCTCATCCCCTTTTACATAACAACGTATAATAAAATTTTAAAAATATCGATATCCATAAATAATTTGATATCAATATATAGTAAATATGTTTTTAAAACCTTATAATTCAAATAACAAAGTATAAATTTCTATATATATAAACCTTCGAATCCTTCAAACCGGTCTTGGTTTGACCAGTTATCGATTGAACCGGACAGTTGATTGGTTTTATTATGGTTTTGAAGAAAATAGACTAGAGAGTTTTTTTTTTTAAATTTGCAGTACTGAATTAAACGGTTTGAGGTAATACCGGGTTGAACCGACCGGTTGAACCAATTTTAATAACCGCGAAATTGACGGCTAGAGTTCAAATAAAACAGTTTGAATTTTGAAGGGATCAAAGATCGAAGTCGGTCCATATTTAGATTTTTGTTGAATCAATAAGTTTGAATATCTCATTCTAGAGGTTAGCTTGAGACCGTTTCCTGATTCCCTACATCTGTGGATTGGAATCAGCAAAACCACAATTCAATTTTCCGTCATCAAATATTAACTTTATTTTTTTCTTTTATACAAATATTAGTTTGGACTAAATGTACAATTTTATATAAAAAGTACAATTTTACCTTTAATATTTCTGTTTCATCAAATTATTGATATATGATATTCGAATAAGTAGATATATTATTCGAACAAGTAGGTAAAAAGAATGAAATTCTCTTGATTTTAAAATATAAAAGTTAACATTTTAGCCATCGAAATATTGTTAAAAGTAAAATTATACTCTCTTCGTTTTTTTTATTAGTCATTTTTATTGTTTTTATTATGATTAAAAAATAATAAATAGATTTAAATTTAATATTAAATCACGTGATTAAAACTAAATTATCAAATTTAATTGGCTCTGACTTTATTAAAAAAGAAAAATAAATTTAAAAAGTAAATTAAATTATATTGAAAATCTAAAAATAACAGATAAATAGAATTTAAATTTTATTCAAAAGTGATAGATTGATAACAAAGTTAATTTAATTTGATATAAAACTTTATAATATTTAGAGTTTTAATGGTGTACAAATTTTTAACTGTATAAATAACTAAATCAGTTATTTATTCAGGTACGATTTTTACTTTTTTTACATAATTTTCTCTACTTTTCATGATTTTTTTATACGAAATAACTGATTTGACCATCGGAATAGTCGTAAATTTTCACAGATTATTTACTCTTTTTTTGCAGGTATTAAATTCGGATCAAAATTTTTTCGAGAATTTTACTAATACTTTTTTTTTTTATCAAATATGAAGATAAAATTTCACTTTAAACATGTTACTTTGATATTATAATGAGCTAAATAAACAAATTTGCTTTTACATTTGATAAGATATTACCGTCTTTTTGTTGGAAAATAGTTGACGTAATGGTAGCCTTTTCCCATTTTCAGATTTGGCATAGATAGCAACATGCCTGTGCTATAAAACGCCATTTTAAAGACTAACGGTCAAATAGGGTTTTTAATTTTTTTTTTTCTATTTGCACCATTTAAAATTAAAATTGCTCCAAATAGACCCTTAAAAATTATAAAACTTGTTGAGCTTAATAATTCTTGATTAAAATGAAATTATTCATAAATTGAACTGTCACATAAAATAAAATAAATTATGTAAATTTTTTATAATTTTTTTCTTTTTTGTATGTATCGGTTTGCAATTGACTTTATCGATAAACAATCTCATGAACCAAATCCGCACAAGAGAAAAAAAAAATAATTATACCCTATAATTAATAAAATTTCCATTATTTTCATTTAAGCTTTTATGGATGGGAGAGACCCAAAATTTTATTCCTAGGACTATATATGACACTTTTAATATTATTCCTGACATAAGGTGCATGAATATTAATTATTTTTTTTTATTTTTGTTAATTTTAGAAAAATTGGTAACCTTGTAAACATAAAATAGAAGACCAAATAATTATATATATATATATATATATATATATATATATATATATATATATATATATATATATATATATATATATATATATATATATATATTAATTGACTTGTTAAGTAGAACTTGATAATTTGAAATCTTCTAGATCAGAAGAAAATTAATTGATTCTAGAATAAAAAGTGTCCATGGAATGTTGTTAGAATATGCACAATTGACTATAAATAATAAATATACACAAGAAAAAAAAATCCCATGTAATATAAATTCATAATTTAATATGTCGGTATATACTAAAAATGATTTTTTTAGTACTCCCTCAGTTCTTTTTATGTATCACTTTTGAGCAGAATTTAAATTTTATTTATCTGTCATTTTTAAATTTATAATGTAATTTAATTTTTTTTTTCAAATTCAAATTTTTCCCAATAAAAGTTAATTTATTTAAATTCAATTAAATTTGATAATTTAGTCAAAATTATGCAATTTAATATTAAATTTATGACTAATTAATATTTTTTAATTATCGTGAAAACGACAAAAGTGATAGATAAAATATCCAAAAAGAGTATAAAAGAATGTGAAATTACTTATAAATTAAACTGATGACAAGCTGCCACATAAAATAAAATAAATTATGTAATGCATTTATTATTTTATTTATAATTTTTTATGTATCGGTTTGTAATTGACTTTATCTATAAATAATCGGGAAAAAAATAATTATATCCTATAATTAATAAATTTCCCATTACTTCCGTGTGAGCTTTTATGGATGGGGAAGACACAAAATTTTATTCCTAGGACTATATATCACACTTTGAATATTATTCCTGACATAAGATGCATGAATATTAATTATTTTTTTTATTTTTGTTAATTTTAGAAAAGTATGTAACCTTGTAAACATAAAATAGAAGACCAAATAATTAAAAAATTATATTAATTTATTTGACTTGTTAAGTAAAACTTGATAATTTGAACTCTTCTAGAACAGAAGAAAATTAATTGATTCTAGAATAAAAATTGTCCATGGAATGTTGTTAGAATATGCACAATTGATGAGTTAATTATGTGAGGTCATCAAAATTTGGAACTTATAATTAAATGATAATAATAAAATAACTTATAATACAAAAATTATTCAATTTCTATTTTATTTTAATTAAAGTGAATATGATCTGAAAATTAATTTTTTATGTCACCGGAATCGTAATTAGTTACTTGAATTTTTTTTTATCTTATGTACACGTCATTTTTTCATGTTTACATGATGATTTGATTTTTTTTTTTTATCTGGTGATCTAACTTATAAAGTTGATTAGTCCTAAAACAACATGTTAATCGTACGTGGTATGATTAACTATCATAAAAAATTGATTTTGAGATAATTTTTACTTGAATTGAAATAAAATAGAATTTTGATGATTTTTATGTTATAAATTATTTTATTGTGATCATTTGGTTATAAAACCAAAAATTCAATAACACAAACGATAATTAACCCCACAATTGACTATATGTAATAAATATAAACAAGAAAAAAAAATCCCATGTACTATAAATTCATAATTTAATCTGCCGGTAAATACTAAAAATGATTTTCTTTAGTATAACAAAATTTGGAGGACTATTTCACTGAGTTATAAAAATAGAGGGACTAAAGTGTTAATATTGCTAAATGTGAGGAGTAGTTTGCTCAACAAAGAATTAAAGATCATGAAACCTCAAGAACTACTCAAAAGGAACGTTTCAGATTCTTGAAGTCAACAGTTTCAATGCATTCAGCTCCATTTCTTCTGTAGGGATTCATCATCTTCAAAAGCTCTGTAGCTTTCTCCTTCGTATCATCACCACACCCGACTTGTAAAAGCAAAAGAAGTTTCTGAAAAGCACCAAATTCAAGCATTTTGTGTTCTTGATCTTCTCTTCCATGTCTGCTCAGCTTCCAAAGCGAAGAAACTGAATACTCAGTTGCTAATGGCGAAACTCTCAAGAGTTTCTTCACCAAAACTGGCCATGTTAATCCATTCCTATAAGCTTCTTCTCTTCCTTCTTCAATATCACAGACTTTATCAAGAACTCCTAATCCTCTCTCGCAAATGCCCCGATCCGAATCGACAATCATCTCTAACAGTAAATTTACCAAACCCATTTCAATGAATTCTGATTTGATCTTTTGGTTGCTTGACGATGAAATTAGATGGAGCATTACCGAGAGTGAAGCTTTGGTTATTGCAAGAGAAATCGGATCTTTAATTAGCTTGAAAAGAACTTTGTTTACTCCTTCAATTGCGGCTAGTGAATCTGCATGAACTTGATCATGAGCAAGAAGGCTTTTCAGAGCAAGAATGGCGTTGTGTTTCGACGGAAAATCTCTGGTTTTCAAGAACCAAACCATTGAATTTAAAGAATTTCTTGATCCTAAAAGGATTTGTGCTTCTAAATCCATCGATGGAACCATGTTCATGGAGTTCATCAAACTCAGAATTTCCTCAAGAACATCAGCATTTTCTTCGAAAGAATTGCTCGAGAACGAATCGAAAACCGAAGCTAAAACATTAGCTGAAGGATTAGAAAGAATGCACTTCCTATTCCGATCACTTTCTTGACTCCATTTCTTGACAGTGCGAAGAAGAGACAAGCACTCGGGCTTGTTCAAACACTTAGCAGAAGAATCAAGATCGAAGAGAAGATCCAAGACTTGAACGGAAGAGACAGGAACTCTCGGAGTCGGGATTCTTTCAACTCCATAGCTCTGATTCCGAACACACCATTCTTGAATCGATTTTCGAAGAGAATGGTTAGGGATCTGATCGAAGTTGAAAAGGATTTGATTGGTAAGAGGGCAAGTGAAGTTGCCATTTTCGAGCCAAGAATCGATGCTTTGACGATCATAAGTGATGCCAGAAGACAAAATGACAGGATCTTTCATGAGATCGAGAGAAATTGGGCAGAGAAATTCATCTGGAATGGTAAGCGCCTGAAGTTGTTGCTGGTTCTTGTTCTTGTTACCGCCATGTCTTTTTCTTATCCACCCGAAAACCATTTGGAAAATGAATCAAGAAAGAAAAGGAGGGACTCAATTGAAACAAACTTTTTTTTTTTTATCTTCAGTTTCTATGTAGAATTGTGAATGCGAATATATATAGAAAGAGAGAGAGAGGTTTAATTTCGAGACACGTTTTTGAATTAAAGAACGGTTCAAGTTGAACGGTTGGATGTGTGTGTGTAGAGTGGGGGCTTTGAATTTTGAACGTTGAATCTTTTTATTTTCTTTTTACCTTTTATAAATGAAGCATTTTGGCGCGTCAACGACATTCCTCTTTAATTGCCGCGTCAACCCTCATTGCTACTGTTTGCTAAGAAAGTTATTGTTCTTAAGTATTTTATTCTTATCGTTAAAGAATATAAATATATTCACTTTGACAATAAAATAATAATATTTTACTGAATATGTTTTTTTTAATTACTCTATTTTTTTATCTCTCACTTTTAAGTAAAATCTAAATTCTATTTATCTGTCACTTTTAAATTTTTAATATAATTTAATTTATTTTTTTAATTTATTTTTCTTTACCAATAAAGTCAGAACCAATAAAATTTAATAATTTAATCTTAATTACGTAATTTAATATTAAATTTAAATCTATTTATTATTTTTTAATTCTAGTAAAAATAATAAAAGTGACTAATAAAATAGAACGAAAGAACTATCTGTTATTTTTATTATTTTTAAAAAAAATTAAAAAGTATTAATAAAATTTAAATTTAATAATAAATTACATAATTTTAACTAAATTATAAAATTTAATTGATTATAAATAAATTAACCTTTATTAAAAAAATAAATTATATTAAAAATTTAAAAATTATAGATAAATAAAATTTAAATTATACTTAAAAATGACATAAAAAAGAATTAAACGAAAAGAATAATATTTAAATGTCATGTAATAGTTTGGTTTTGTAAGCATAAGGCATCATTATTCACATAATCAAGGGTGAGGGATGAATGCCATTTCCAGTAAAGCATGCCATCTCAATCCTCTAATATTATATTTCAATGCACAAGATTTTGCCTGTAACAGTAAATTTACAATTCTAAGCATGGATTAATATGAAATAAAATTTTCAAAATTAACAAACCTTACACAATAAATGATTACCAAAGGTAGTTCTTATTCTTTGGTGTACAGAGTAAGCTATACAGATGAATAATTTCCCATATCTCCCCCCACTCAAAGTAAAAAAAAACTCCCCAAAATTTCGATTCAGATTATTTATAAACCAATCCCTACACTCGCACAGCATCAAGCTCATGAATAACCACAAAATTCTGACAATTTCTCACCATCATGTTAGTACAAGCGATTCTGATTATTGAGCAAATTCCACCAATCTCCTAATTCAAAATGTTGAATTGCCCAAGCTGGAAAGGATTCTAGGTCACTCATTCGGCCCTTACATAAGGAGATGAGCTCAATTCTGTACTATAGAATGAATCATCACCATGGATTCCATAAATGTTATCATCCTTCTCTTCATCCCACTTGAGGACCTCCCTTACGTACTTGAATGCCTCGTCCACCGAAGTACGCTCCCGGGCTCTGCTTTGCCACACGAACAACTTTTGGCCACTGATTGAAGAGTACAGCTCCTTGAATTTAATTGCAATATAATAGTAAGCTCGGTGAGCCAGGGAGCGACTATTTTGGTGAGCCTTCAGTGGGCTAAAATCCTTGAACCATTCACAAGTGGATAGAGGAACCTGGTTAATCTTGTCTTCAAATGCATCGTATTTATTCAGCAAAAGCACAAAAGGAGTGTCCTTGAAACATGGGTGCCTCACTAAGCTCTCAAACATGTCTCTGCAAGCCAACATTTTATTACTACCGTAGGCCCATAACTGATCATAGTCGCTCAGCGCGACACAGAAGATTACTGCTCTCACATCTTCAAACATTTCCAACCATTTGCAACCATCATGCAATCCCTTGGAATTTATGCGAATAAGTTGGTATCTGCGACCATAAGAAATTCCGCAAGACAGAAAATAAATAAAAGCAGCACTTTTAAGTAGGAATTCACATGAAAAGATTTAATATCTTTACTTGGTCAAGGAAGGTGGACAATCGAAGTCTTCATTATATATTTCAGACATGGGGCTTCTGTCATCAAATGAGAATTCCATGAAGGCGAGGCCATTACTCTGGGTGACTCCTTCAGCATATAAAATGTCCTTGTCTGAAGGTTCATACTCGTTGCTTGATATTTCTATAGCCTGCATGAAAAGGAAACCAAAACCTGTCAACATAGGCGTTTTGAGTAGCGAATGAATACTTACTGCATTTGAACAATAGCAAAGGCAAAACGCCACTTCAACAATTTGTCTTCATCTACTTATAAGACGAAGAACATTTAAAGCAAATTTTTATAGTTAGAAGAAAGTTTAATAAACGCAGATAAACCAGAAATGTAAATTCACTCAGCATTTAAAGCAGATGGAGAAAAATACAAGCCAAAATGTAAGGTACTTGGCGGGGGGAAGTCAAAAACCAAACATGCCGGCATGTCTCCTTTGTTCAGTCATCCAAGTAGGCCTTTCACATTTTTCAACTCCCTCAATTTCCTTTCCCAAGTTATATTTAAGTTAATTAAAATAAGGGTGAATAACTATTTGGCCCCTAAGGCTTAGGCCCTTATTACTAGTACATTTTTTTACTTTCAGGAGCAAATTAGTTACTCCTAATTAACTAGTGCATTATTACATGCACCTAAGAGCTGGTATGTTTTTGGTGCTCTTCATATCTCATCAACTGACAAATTAGAACATTATGTAAACATCGTACATCAAGGTGGTCTATGTTGTCATCGCCTGGTGATCAACTAGCCCAAGATCCAAAGGCCAACTGGAAGTATTTTCAAGTGTAGAATAACATTTTGTATTGAGAACAAAGGAACAAAAAACCAAGGAAACATTATGCACTTTTGCCAATATGACCAGCACCAGTCTAATTTCATGCTTTCCATATTCCAAGCTCAATACAATCTAATGCACTATTAATTCCTAATTCTTTCTAAATGCCACCAAAGACAACAAATTCCAAGTTCTGGAGGACAATTCCAATAGTTCGCTGCCTTCTCCTGCTAAACATTGCAAGGCCCTGTCATTTGAAAACCTTTCACAAGACAATCTTGAAATGGCCGCATTAAACTTCTAAAACAATGCATATAACGCAGGTATGCAATGAACAAAATTCTAACATACAGGTCTCTAAGCCAACAGCGGATGGACCACAAACTGAACCAACTTCTGCACAAAGCATCTTTGAGTTTGTCCTATATTCCACAAGAAGAATTTAGAAAAAAAAAAAGAATGCTAAGTTTATTGCATACCTCTCATTTAACAATAAGGAATATCCTTTAAAAGAAATTTATTCCTTTTCTCTTTTCACTACAGTGTCCCTCCGTCAAATTTATCCTGTTGAAAAGGAAGTAGAAAACAAATGGAGAGAATGAATCTCCCTGCCATCATACCTCCTCGTTTTTATTACAAGGATTTCTATCCAGGAGGTTCAGAGTTTTAGGCAACTCATATAGAGGAAAGGAAAAATAGACATCATCTTACGAAGCAATGATTCAGAGTTTTAGGCGTTACACTCGACAGAAAATTTCCTAATACATGCATTATCAAAATTCCAAAATGACTGCAAAATCAAACTTTTATTTAAGCTAGGTAGCTAATTATTAAATAGAATGAAAAGAACCACATGAGAAGACAATAACTACTTTGTTATGAACAATGATAATGTACAGACACTTCAGACATACCTGATCTAGAAAATATTTGGCAACATCAGGAAGATGCAATTCCTCCCTTCTCTTGTAGGTCTCCTGAATAGCATCATCCTTCCAAACCTCATCAACAATAGGAGCGTACTCTCTTGTTGCAGCAGGAAAAAAGTTATCCAAGTCTCCAGAGGCCATGATATCCAGTAACCAGTCAGAAAAATGCTTGCACCTTTGGTTTATGGAGTAGATGCAGTGCTGATTTGCTTCGCCTCCTGTTTGCCCACAAATAATTCAGTTAAGACATTTCAAGGCCATTTTTTTTTTCTCTTTTGTTCAATAAAAGGCCAAAAAAAAAAAAGTACTGGCTTACTCTCCAATTTACACATACACATACAAATATATACTTTTGTAATAATTAAGGATAAGTGCCCTTTCCAAAGGGAAAAGCTCAGATGAGGAAAGTATATCTTACAACAAGACTAAGGAGCTAATTAGAGTATTCTTTCAATCGCTATTGTTGCAACTAATAGAATTATGAAGCGAACCTACTTAGCAACTTCAGCTTAACTGATTCATTCCAATCCCTGAGCAAACATTGATGTTATATCAGGTGATATATTTCATCCGAAATGTCCACAATTAGAATTTACCAGTGTGAAATGACAACATATACTCAGGAAGATAAGATGAAACCCAAACTGAAGGATGATATCGAGCAAGGGCATTCCCTAAAGATAATCTGCCAGTTTGCCCTTCCCTAGGATCTTGCCAAATCTAATATTGCAGTGAAAAAGGCACTTGTTTGAAGCCAACAGCTGGCATAATGAAATGAAGGAAAAAAAAAATGCTTTGGCAGCTTCTTTCACAAAACAAGTATTCCACAATGAATGGATTCTGTTTATGTTGCTCTTGTTCGATTTGTGTCTATGTAGAATAAAGGGAATGCAAGGAAGAATTTCACTTTAGAATTAGACATAGGAATATGGACTTCAATTCCAAAGGCTCATTTTTGGTTGGGTTAGAGTTATTGATTTTTGTCACTGGCATAGAACAATGATTCAACAATAACATGATCTTAATTCAATCTGAACTAAATATGGAATGAGTTTTATGTCTTAAATATGAATTTCATAGTTGTTTCAGTATCATCAACTTAATTTTTGGTACTTTAAACTTGTATTACTGAGAGGAAAATGACTTATATTCTTCACTCTACACTTCTCTTTCCTTTCACTATTCAGCATGTTCCATGAGAAAGGAAAAACAAAAAAAGAAGAAAATATAAAATGAACATAGAATTTTTCAAAACCTGTAACGGATTCTTCAGCATTCACAGCAGCATTTTCGTTTTCCATCAAAGCTTCTTCTTCAAACCTTTCTCTGCCTTCGAGTAATAAACTAAGATATTTGTACAAATTACTTTGAATCATCAGCTTCATGTTCTGCAACTCTTCTGGAGTGAATTTGTTCCCATACAAAAACTTTGCCTGTTAAATAGAATAACACATATCAGCATATGAGCATTGCCACGCTAAAAATTAATGATAGCAATGAACTGTTTTTCACTCAACAAAAAGAATCAAATTAAAAGTATCATTCTATACAGCTACCGCATAAAGTGATCAATTATTGATAAAGAAACAAACACTAAGAATAACTTTGCCTGTTAAATAGAAGAACACATATCAGCATATGAGCTTTGCCACGCTAAAAGGCATCATGAATAGGAGAATGTTTCTCAAATGGAAACTATAGGAAATGCGACATTGCAGACCACAAAAATAACTACAGAAAACAAAAATAAAAAATAATTAAAAAAAAAAAGAAGAATAAAAGCTATGATAACACCAACATTGCACATAATATTCAATGTTTACAAATAGCTCACCCATGCCAGTATCTTTTTTAACTTAATATATTACATTATACCTGGATCCAACTGAAGTCTCCAGCAAAGTAACAAACTATCAAAGCACAACAAGAAAAGTGCACACAGCATAACAATGACAGGCAAAGTTTCCATAAGTACTGATATTTCTGTGAAACAAAATCACTACAGAGACTATGGCATAGGACCCAACCTGCTTGAAGATGGTACTTGTTCCAGATCCTTCCAAACCCAATAACAGAAGTTTCTGGACCCTTCCCTCTTCTAAATATTTGGGAACTGACCGACCTGAAAAAGTAGTTGGATCGTCTTTTGGACCAAAAGGGTTACCAGATGGCACAGGCAGCGAAAATAATGAACACATGAAACGAGTAGATGCCTGCCTACCAAAATTCAAATGTGAACTGAATTCAGCTCAGAATCATAGGTAGCATATAAAATTTGGATTTAAAGAATAATAAAATATTATTCACAGATTACGAGAGAACCTTTCCCCATATGTTTCCTTTTATCTTATTCTGGCCTTCTTCCTCATAAGTGCCATCATCATACACCCAAAAATGTGTATCCCGTGGGCACTGTACCTTTGCCAACTGAAATGAATGCCAATGAGAACAAAATTAAGTTGCATGTGACAATGCCTGAGATGCAATCACCAATTAAATACAAATCTGTGATTCAAATGTTTATGCAAGCATGAGGAAATATATCAAATTTAAGGATTACATTATCAGTTTCAGAAGAGAGTTATATAGCCAAAACAATTGAAAACTAGAAAACAAATATCAGCCCACATTCAATGACATCATGCATTCATGTACACAAAAATAGAGTGAGAGTAAAGTGCCAAATTATGCCAGTAAAAAGCAAAAAGCAAACTTAAGAGACCTAAGCAAAAGTATACTGGCACTTCATTGGAATTTTTAGATGTTATGGCTTCTTGAATGCATCTTGCTTTCGACAATTCATACCATGCACTTCTTTTTCAGAAGGGAAAATTAAACTCAGTTCAACTAAACTACCCCTATTTTAAATCTACTTCACAATCAGCCATATGGATCCTAAAAGAGAAAACTACAAAATAATTAAAATTAGCAACCATAATGGAGCACCAAACAAATCTATAATGATGCCAGCAATAGTATATATAATGGTCCATAATTGCCAAAAGTTAAAGTGCGGGTATGCATTTTTTATTTATTAAATTAAAGCTCTTGCTTTTTCTGAGACTAACAACTCAAGTCATGTAGAGATAACACAAGAAGTTGAAAAACTACTCAAAAGATTGGGTAAAAGGAAAAAATATATAAGAAGGCCATCACTGAATGTTTTCCATCTAAGTGCCTACGTAACAGGGGTGATCTCAATTCTGCAATAGTTCAAAGCAGTTCAGTATTATAAATTACTATCACTAAACAATTAAGTTTTGTGCTCAGCATCCAATAGCTCATACTTTTCATGTCCTATAACAATAACAATAGATATCACAATATATTAATATATTAGTCATTTGGACCTGCAGTTGTAATACTTTCTTCAAATAAAAAGATTTTAGATTTATAGCCAAAAATTGCCGCCACTAACACACATTAACAAAAGAATTTGACAAAGTGGAATGTATAAGATACCTTCAACATTCTGTGCTCAATCTTGGTGATCTCACGGCCATTTATATAAACCTTAGTGTTTCCATTGCTAGCATCCGGCCTTAGCTTACCACCAATATTGAGTTTGGAACAAATTATCCTGTCAGGCTTCTCTCCCTCCTGAAATCCAAAACCAAATGTTAACAACTGAACAACAAATTCACTTCCAAATCAGTTCATTTATTATGTTCCTTTTTTCAATTATTATCATCATTATTATCTTTTCACCTTTCCCCATAGCCCTGAATCTTTATCATACCAATACTTTCCAGGCTTCAAGTTCTGAGGTGGGATAGGACACCCCAAAACCTCAGCCAATTCCTCCTGCCTGAGAGGCCTCCCATTCACAATTAACTGCTCAGGCCTCAATTGATTCGCAGCACACTCCTTCTCGGCCTTCATGATCTGCCTAACCTCTAATGGACTGCAGACGTTAGACAAAGTCCTTGAACATTTACCCAAACTTGACCTTTTTGACTCATCTATGGGATAACCTATGCAATTAACACACTTTCTTCCTTCAGGCATGGATCCCATTGCCTTGAGCAAGCAATTGCTACAATACCTAGCATCACAAACCAAACAAGCCTCTCTTTCTTTTAATCTGTTCTTATTCCCACATCGACTGCAAATCCTTCTCTTCCTAAATCCTCTTCGAGCCGTCGATGAAGATAAACCAACATCAGTAGGAACACTCGATTGTGTGGATGAATAACCATCATCCTCTGTTTCCGAATGCCCAGGCGTATTGAATTTCACTACATTTGCGCGCTTTCCTAACTCCGTTTCCTCCGATACACCGTTTTCTTCTCTTTCCTGAGTTTCCTCATCCTCATCTTCTCCATTAACTCCGATTTCAACTTGCGGCATTGAAGAACTCGTTGATTCCTTAACTACAACAGAAGGACCTCCGTTCCTAAAACGGCTGAATTTGGAAATCTTTGAAGCAGTGATCGGAGTAGCGACAGGGACAGAAAGGTCCTTCTCATCGGAAACTAAGGCTAGAGAAGAAGTCCGAATAGAGAGGGAATCGACGTGAATAGGATCGATTCGCGGAACATCGTAGGTAACAGGAGGACCTTCGTACTCGACGGCGATGGAGTAATCGAGGTGATCTTCATCTGGTAATGGTGCACCTGCAGGTAACATCTTTCTCAGTACTTCTTTCCATGCGTTATCCTCTTCTCCAGTATCCGCAGCTGCCATTTTCTGCGAAATGATTTTCTTATTTTTGTATGATTGGTTACTGAGAAAATGCAGCGCAGGAAAATGAGTAAATGGTAAGAAATAGTCAAGAGGGTGGGAGCTCTGCAAGAGTTGGCAGAAATTAGACGGAGTCTGAGTAACGGAAGACGCCAATGAGTGAGTTTGTTCCTTTGCTTATTATAGTACGGCACGAAAGATTTTATTTGATTCCGTTAAAAGAAACATTCCGTTAGATTTGACGTTCCTAGGAGTAAGCTCCTCAACTTTTCGCATGTGGATATGGTGTTCTAATTTACTTAGTTGAAATTTAGATATTTTAATTTCATGGATAATTCTTGACCATATTCTATGGAATTAACAGTGGTAATTATCATAATCTACATTTACGAATTAGGGATTCGACCGTGATGTTATTCAAATTGAATTAGTAAAAAAAAATTCATAATATAAATTTTAACAATATTTATATTTAAATTTTCAAGATATTAACTTCTATAAAAATATTTTGAATAAAATAAATTATAATGCAAATAATGGTAAAATTAATGGATTTTTGACAAATTTTTATCATATTTATTTTCTATAATCAATTGAACATTTAATATAAAAAAATGTGTTATATTAATAATAATAAGAAGAAGAATAAGAAAAATGAATAATAAAAAATAAAGTTCAAAAGATAGTCATATTTAAAATAAAAAAATTATTATTATTTTTTTAAAGTTGTGGGTATTAAAATAAATAAAAGTAAAAAACCTTATCATCTCTTTAATCTATAATCTGATTCGAATTCATAATTTTACTAGCAATATAAACGGTTTTTAATGTTCTTAAACAAAAGAGTTTTTCTCCATCTTGCATACTGAATTAGTATATGGTTCATGGTATTTCAGGTTTAACCCGTTAACACTTACCGATTTTAATAATTATGATAATTATATGTGAAAATGGATTAGGTCGTTTGGATCAGATCGTAATGGTTATATTTATAAACGAATTAGATTATAAATGTGCGATAGTGCAAATTGATCATAAACAGATCAAATTTTATAACATGAAATATTTTTATTTGGATGACTTTTCGTATTGATTATTTTTTTTATTATTTAATTTATTTTTTGGATTCATTTATTTGCTATATGAACCAAATTTTTGTGTTTATAAATATTCTCAGTGTTATTGTTTTAGACACATAATAATATAACAAAAAAATCATATTCCTCATTTTTTTTCTATATTTTGTTTTAATTTTACTTTTATTTATAACATATTATTAGCACCATAATCTCTATTGATTATTAGAAGTCGGTGGTTTACGACAATCAAGCTCGAAAGAATCAAGAATTATAATTTACAAGATTAAACAGTAAGTAGATTTAATTCGTAAATTTTGAATTATTTTAATTCTCATGAGTTAATGAGATTAATTAAGATTTGAATAATTGTATCCTACGATAAATTTTAAAAACTTCAATATACAAAATTATTAAAAAAAATGAGAATAGTATTTTCGATTGGACATTAACATAATTTTAATGATTTATTTTGCATGATTACAAATTGATTCTTGCTTAATTATATTTTAATCCTTACATTATATATATAATGAATATATTTTATGTAAAATCATATTTTGGTTTTCTATTTACTATATGTATATTTTTGTTATGTATAATATAATTATTTGAAGGCTCTTGAAAAGTTATAATACAATTACTCGGATACAATTTGTTATGAAATATATTATTTCTACAATATGTCCCACATAATTTTTTTTTTAAAAGATATTCGCTGAAGTAGATATCATTTTGAGACTAAGAGATAAATATTCAATATCTACTTTGTATAAAATAAGTAATATATTTTTTAAAGATAATTTGATTTTATTTTGATACAAATATTAGTAAACTCGAAATTTACTAATAGATACAAATATTTGTAACCTGAAGTTTACTAATTCTTGTACAAATATTAGTAACCTATTTTTTACCAATTATACAAATATCAGTAAACATGAAGTTTATTGATTAAGTAATACACAGTACGTATTAATAGGTATTCAAGGGAAAGTGTGTACTATAAATTCTATGATTATGAATGTTCATAACTCCTTAAAATTGATAGCAAGACTTATCAAATATAAAAGGCAAATAATTATTATTTATGCAGGACATTTTGTAATATTATTAATTAATGAATTTAAAGTTCGTCAGAAGCGTAACAATCTTTTAATGGAAAAAATATCAATTTTTGAAAGAAAATCTTGAAACGATTTTATTTGGATAAGTTTTATCCATTGAGCATTCCAATGGTTGTTTGCTTTCTTGATGTTAAGAAAGATACTTTTTGTCCACAACAAGATAATAGAGATATTCTTGGTCCTGAAGTACTATATCTTAGTGTAATGTGTGCACTTTTATATCTTGTAAATAACACTAGACCGGATATAGTTTTTACAGTTAATTTGCTAGCAAGATTTAGTTTTGCACCAATTCGAAGGCAATAGAATAGAGTAAAACATGTTTTATGTTATTTTTATGGCACTTTTGACATAGGTTTATTTTTTTTCCAAAATAAGTAAATTCAGAATTGGTAGGGTATGCTGATGCTTGATACCTATAAGATCCTTATAAATTTCAGTCACAAACAAGTTATGTCTTCACATATGGTGACACTGCTATTTCTTAGGGATTTATTAAGCAAACAGTTATTGCTACTTTCTCAAATCATTCAAAAATATTAGCCATCCATGAAACAAGCCGTGAATGTGTGTGGTTGAGAATCATGACTCAACATATTAAGGGAACAAGTGGGTTAGTGGTGGAAAAAAAGTCAACAAAATTGTATGAGGACAATGCAGCATATATTTCACAACTCAAATGTTGTTATATCAAAGGAGATAGAACTAAATATATCTCAACATAATTTTTTTTATACTTATGAACTTATGAAAGAAGGATATATCGATATTTACAAAGTTCGCTCAAGTGATAATCCAGTAGATTTGTTTACAAAGGTCCTATCGAGTTTAATTTTCAAGAAATATGTGCACAATATTGGAATGCGCCAATTAAACGATTTAGTATGATTCATTCTATTGTTGAGGGGAAGTACATATGAATATTGTATTTTTTTTTCTTTCGCCAAATTTTTATCCCACTAAATTTTTTTAGCAATGTTTTAATGAGACATGTTCATAATATATAGTAATTCAAGGAAAAGTGTTGTGAAATATTTCTATTTGAATGACTTTCCATATTAATTATTTTCTTTATTACTTGATTTATTTTCTAAATTCATTTATTTCCTATATGGATCAAGTTTTTGTGTTTATAAATACTATCAGTATTATTGTTTTAGATATATAATAATATAACATAGAAATTATACTTTTAATTATTCTCTATATTTTATTCTGATTTTACTTTTATTTATAATATAACATTTTTTTTTCTTTTAAAGAGTTTTTCATTAAAAATAAAAGCTTATGCAAGCATAACAAGTAGTAATTTGGTGTGTTGGTGCAGTGTGGCGTGCGCATGATCTCATCATTTGATCAAGATTTAATAATATTTTAATCTTATCTAACGGTTTAGAATCACGTACACCAAATACATTTGTGCAGCATATTGCAATCCATGTATAACAAATAATATAAGTGCACTATAAATAGTTTTGGATTAGGAAATTACTCGATATTTAAACAGTTGAAAATTTAGCTACTTTTTCATTTAATGTTCGAATTTGGCCTTCTTTCATCCCAAATACGTATTATAAAAAAAATAAAATTTTCAATTAATTACGATTTTTGATTTTCAGCCTCACCTCCAAAAATGTAATTATCAAAATAATGTTGTAAACTAATTAAAAAAAAGACAGATATAGTATAATAGAGAATTCTCTTATTAATTGTGTATACTGAATAACCACAATAGGGTATTTATAGGCACAAAATAGAAGATGTAGACTTCTACTAGAATAGGGAGAATGATGAATTTGATAGTCATCCAAATATCTCATAATTATCACAATACTTTTCCTTGGATGACTATGTACTATGAACATGCCTCGTTAAAACCTTGCTAAGAAAAATTCAGTGGGATAAAAAACTTAGCGAAGGAAAAAAAGTACAATATTCATATGTACTTCCCCTAACAAATGAATCAAATTAAATCT
Source organism: Excoecaria agallocha (assembly GCA_037975025.1). NCBI lineage: Eukaryota > Viridiplantae > Streptophyta > Magnoliopsida > Malpighiales > Euphorbiaceae > Excoecaria > Excoecaria agallocha. The sequence goes on along the minus strand of CM075818.1, from coordinate 205,820 downwards.
TTAATTGGCACATTCCAATATTGTGCACATGTTTCTTGAAAATTGAACTTGGTAGGGCCTTTGTGAATAAATCTGTTGGATTATCACTTGAGCGAATTTTGCAAACATCGATTTGTCCTTCTTTCATAAGTTCATGAGTATAAAAAAATTTTGGTGAGATATGTTTTGTTCTATCTCCTTTAATATAGCTACCTTTGAGTTGTGAAATACATGCTGCATTATCCTCATACAATTTTGTTTTGGCTTTTTCTCCACTACCAACCCACTTGTTCCCTTAATATGTTGAGTCATGGTTCTCAACCACACACATTTGCGACTTGCTTCATAGATGGCTAATATTTCTGAATGATTTGAGGAAGTGGCAGTGATTTTTTGCTTAACAAATCGCCAAGAAATAGCAGTGTCATCATATGTGAAGACATAACCTGTTTGTGATCGAGCTTTTATGAGGATCTGATAGATATCCAGCATCAGCATACCCTATCAATTTTGAATTTACTCCTTTTGGAAAAAATAAACCCATGTCAGAAGTGCCACGAAGATAACGTAGAACATGTTTTACACCATTTCAGTGCCTTCGAGTTGGTGCAGAACTAAATCTTGCTAGCAAATTAACTGAAAAAATTATATCTGGTCTAGTGCTATTTGCAATATATAAAAGTGCACTTATTGCACTATGATATGATACTTCAGGACCAAGAATCTCTTCATTATCTTCTTGTGGACGAAAAGGATCTTTCTTGACATCAAGAGAGCAAACAACCATTGGAATGCTCAATGGATAAGACTTATCCATATAAAATTGTTTCAAAATTTTCTCTGTATAAGATGATTGATGTACAAAAATTCCTTTTGGCAAATATTCAACTTGAATCCCAAGAAAAAATTTTGTTTTTCAAAGATCTTTCATTTCAAATTCATTTTTCAAATATTCTGCAGTAATAGAGATCTCTTCTGGAGTCTCCACTATGTTTAAGTCATCAACATAAACTGCAACTATAGCAAATTCTAAATTTATCTTCTTGATAAAAATGCATGGACAAATTGAATTATTCTTATGCCCATTTTTCACTAGGTAATCACTTAGACGGTTGTACCACATACGTCCGGATTGCTTTAATCCATACAAAGATCTTTGGAGTTTAATCGAGTACATTTGTCGAGATTTTGAATTATATGCTTCAGGCATCTTAAATCCTTCAGGAATTTTCATATATATGTCATTATCTAATGATCCATATAAATAAGCTGTCACCACATCCATTAGATGTATATCAAGCCCTTCAGAGGCAGTCAAACCAATCAAAAATCTAAACGTGATTACATCCATGACTGGAGAATACGTTTCTTCATAATCTATACCAGGTCTTTGTGAGAAACCTTATACAATAAGTCGTGCTTTGTATCTCATAATTTCATTTAACTCATTTCTTTTACAGACAAAAATCCATTTATATCCAACAGGTTTGACATCTTCTAATGTCTGGACTACTGGTCTAAATACTTTATGCTTAGCTAATAAATCTAGCTCAGCTTGAATTGCTTTTTTTCATTTGAGCCAATCACTTCGATGTTGACATTCTTCTACAGTTTGAGGCTCATGCTCACTATCATTAATTATTTCATAAGCAACTGCATATCCAAACATATTATCAATAACTATGTCTTCTCTATCTTACATATTTCCAACTTTTAATGAGATCTCATAATTTTTTGGTATAGGAACCACTTCTGGGGTTGCTTCTTTGGAAATATAAAGTTGTTGATATGTGTTATTTTTAACCCCTTCTTGAGCATTATTTTGAATATTCTTCAATTCTCTTTTCTTTCAAGGAACAATATTCTTTGCACCAATAGGTCTACCACGCTTCTGGCGTATGTTAGATTCATTGGCTACTGTACCTACCGAAAATTCTTTAGGGATAATCAATCTTGCAGGTACATTGGCAGCTGGAACATGGGATTTAGTGACCTTTTGGATGTCTGTAAAGATATTTGGTAATTGATTTGCATCATTTTGCAAATTTATTATTCTTTGAACTTCAAGTTCACATTGGTTTGTGCGTGTATTATAACTGGACAAGGTTGGAGTGTTCCAACTAATTTCTTGTGCTTTTGGCCCTTTACCTTTATCTTCCCCTAACTGAGGGAAAATTGATTCATCAAATTGACAATCTAAAAATCTTGCTCTAAAAAGGTCACCAGTTAAAGGTTCTAGATACCTAATGATAGAAGGAGAATCAAAACCAACATATATACCAAGACGTCGTTGGTGACCCATTTTAGTTCGTTGAGGAAGGGCAATAGGAATATAAATAGCACAATAAAAAATTCTAAGATGAGATATATTAGGTTGTTGATCAAAAACAAGTTGCAAAGGTTAAAATTTTTGATATATGGATGGTCTTATACGAACTAAAGATGCGGCATGAACAATTACATGTCCTTAAGCAGATGCAAAAAGTTGTGATTTCATAAGCATAGGTCTAGCAATAAATTGTAATCGCTTAATAAAATATTCAGCTAAACCATTTTGAGTATGAATATGTGCAACAGAATGCTCGACACTAATCCCAATTGACATGCAAAAGTTATAAAATGCTTTTGAAGAAAACTCACATGCATTATCTAAACGAACTATCTTGATAGGATGATCAGGAAAACTAGACCTTAACTTTATAATTTGAGTAAGAAGTTTAGCAAAAGCAATATTACGAGTAGAAAGTAAACATACATGTGACCATCGAGTTGAGGCATCAATCAAAACCATGAAATATCGAAATGGTCCACAAGATGGATGAATTGGGCCACAAATATCTCCATGTATCCTTTGAAGAAAAACATGAGACTCCAAATGCAATTTAGATGGTGAAGGTCTTACAATTAATTTACCTTGTGCACAAGAACTACAAAAAAATCATTAGATAAAAGAATTTTCTGATCCTTTAATCCATATTCATTTGTATTTTCGATAATACGTCGCATCATGGTTGAGCCTGGATGACCAAGACGATCATGCCAAAGTATAAAATTTTTAGGATTTGAACACTTTTGGTGCATATAATTAGATTCAATCATCTTTATTTTGGTAAAATATAATCCAGTTGCAGGACTTGAAAACTTCTCTAATATGAACTTCTGGTTCAATTTCATAGAAGTTATATATAAATATTCAACAGTTCCTTCATGTGTAGTTTCAATATGATAACCATTGTGAAGTATATATTTAAAACTTAGTAGATTTCTTCGGGATTTACTAGAATATAACGCATCATCAATGTATAATGGTATTCCATTTGGAAACATAAGATGGAATCTGCCAGAGCCTTCAACTATATTTGTTGAACTAGATATTGTATTAACATTAATTTCAGCTAATGTTAATTGTAAGAAATAATTTTTGTTACGAAGAATTATATGAGTTGTGCCACTGTCCACTAAATATATGTCGTCTTCCATAATATCAATTTTATATGATTATCTAGTAACAAAAAAAAATTTAATAACAAGAAAAAATGATAACAAATAAGAAATGCTTTAAGAATTACTTATTAAAATAGTAGACTTTTATTGAAATTGTAAAATCGCATAACAAGAATAAACTTATTTTAATAATTGATATTTCCATCGCCAATTAAATGATTAATTCTACAACTATCATCCTTAAAAAAATCAGAAACATCAAAATTAACATCTAAAGGAAATTTTTTATCATTAGCAGGATCAACAGGCTCGGAAAAATTCACTTCAGCATTTTTTCCTTTTCCTTTTAAAGATGCCTTGTAAAAATCAACTAGATATTTGGGAGTGCGACACATACGAAACCAATGACCTTTAGTTCCACATCTAAAGCAAACATTATCATTGTTTTGCATTTTCTTTTCAGTATTTTTCTTACTTTTGACTCATTTCTTGTTAATACGTTTGTTTTCAACATTTGAAGAAGAATTGGAACCATTTCTTCTTCCACGACCACGACCCCTTCTACCACGACCTTGTCCACGGCCTTGAGAAAATGCCACATTAACTTTAGGTAATGGGGATGAACTAGTTGGACGAGATTGGTGATTCTTCATTAAAAGCTCATTATTTTATTCAGGCACAAGTAAACAAGAGATTAATTCAGAATATTTTTTGAATCTACGCTCTCGATATTGCTGCTGCAGGAGCACATTTGAGGGATGAAAAGTTGAATATGTTTTTTCTAACATGTCCTCATCAGTAATATTCTCTCCACATAATTTTAATTGAAAGCTAATTTTAAATAAGGCTAAATTGTATTCACTTACAGTTTTATAATCTTGCAAACGTAAGAGTATCCATTCATATTGAGCTTTAGGAAGAATCGTTGTTCTTTGGTGTTCATATCTCTCCTTTAAATTATTCTAAAGGACTAATGAGTCTTTAAAAGTGAGATATTCAGTTTTCAATTTTTTGTGTAAATGGTATTGAAGGAAAATCATTGCCTTAGCGCGATCCTACAGGGATGCAGTATTTCTTTCTTTTATTGAATCTCCAAGATTCATAGCATTGGGGTGAATCTCAACATTAAGTATCCATGAAAGATTAATTTTTTTCAGAAATATGAAGGGCAATAAAATCAAATTTCGTAAGATTTGACATTGTAAATACACTACACTTAAAAAAAATTAAAATTAGATTATAAATAAATTATCAAAAATTAATAAATAAAATTAAATCATATAAAATTAATTTAAACGTATATGATTTTATGTAAATGTTATTAATTTGTTACGGGCATACTTATGACCAACCCTTTATAATATTTATTTTCAATTAAGGGCATCCAGCTTTGGTAATTAAAAGCACACGAAAAAAATAAAAACAAAAACAAACAAAACAAAAACGTGGAAAATGTAACATATAAAACAAAAAAAACTTAAACCAACTTTATATTTGTCAAGTAACTTTATGTAACGTGGGAAAATGTAACATATAAAACAAAAAAAAAACTTAAACCAACTTTATGTTTTTCTTAGGCGGAAAAAAAAAAAAGAATCTTATCGCACCAAAAAATTTTTTTCTTAATTTATGCACAAAAAAAAAAAAACTGAATTAAGGTAAATAATAAACTTTTAAATTATCTTTCAGCAATTTATCTTTTCAACACATGAAATAATTGAAGAACAGTTAAATTAATTTATTGGAATTTTAATTTTTAAGAATAGTTAAAATTATAATTTTATTTTCTGCGTTTCCAATTTTTACTGTTGTAACCAACAACAAAATTTAACACACTCTACTCTATAGATGTAATTTCATATTCATGCTAGCCAAAATAAAATATAAATAAAACAAACTTGTGTAAAAAGTAATGTAACAAATAATCCAATCTAATCATAAAAAAATTATTTTGAGATAATTTATCGCTAAATCTTGTAAATTAGAATTCTTGATTTCTTTGAGCCGAATTGTCGTAAATCACCAACTTTCAATAATCAATAGAGGCTATCGTGCTGATAACGTGTTGTAAGCTAATTAAAGAAAATACAGATATAGTAGAATAGAAAATTCTCTTATTAATTGTGTATAATGAATAACCACAATAGAGTATTTATAGGCACAAAATAAAAGAGGTAGACTTCTACTAGAATAGAAAGAATGATAAATTTGATAGTCATCCAAATATCTCATAATTATCACAACAAATAAATTATTTTATAAATTCTTGTGAAATAAAAGCTGCCTATCAATTTGGGATGGATATATTTAAACTTGTATTTATTTTTACTCAATAAAATGAATAATGTTAATTGAGTGTGGAATGTGTATGAACATTATAGGAAGAATTACAAAGGAGTGTGGTATTATTAGTTTAATATTAAACTAGTACAAAAGCGATTTTCTGATTCAGTTAATTCAGTTCCCTGTTATGCATGCTTATAATGGAGCAAAGCATAACGCTCTTCATCAAATATTTAAATATATGCATTAATTAGAACTTAAATATAGTGTCTCTTATTAAAAGAGAAGAGGATTTTATTTCTTCTAATAAATGTATAATGTTGTACAAAATTACATATAGTCGGTTCAGTTCAGAACCAATTGAATCAATAATTGAAATTTTGATATTGAAAAATTAAAAATCAACTAAGTTTAATATAAAACCGAATTGAACCGAATAACTATCTTTTAGTTTAGCCGGATTCAAACAGTTTTATAATTTTATACTTTACATTTTTGTAATATATATATTCACACTATATCTTAACTTCAAAACGGAGTTGTTTTAAAGAGTTTGGATGCTTCAATTCCTTCAATTTTTATCAGATAAAAACAGAATTTCATGCAGGAGATCCGAATAATTTGAGAACCAAATATATTGCTTTCAATTTGATTTTTGATATTGCACACTCCAAAGTAATTATATAAAAATTATTTAAATATATGCACTAATAATTTTAAATTAAATGAAGGATCAATTGTAATTCAAATAATTAAGATATGTAATTTTGCAATTTATTTTTGTAGTGTGCTCCTCCCTAAAAACTTTTTTTTTTCCCTGAAAATGGGATAATTTTTGTAAAATTTAGAAAAATGATGTTACAGTATAATTATTTAGAAAAATAGTGAATCAAAAATCGACAGTAGAATGGCTGGTTTCTAACTAAGTGGGACCAACTGGGGGCAAACTTTTTTGTACAGAAATTAGCAAGTCGATGGACCTTCTCAATTGGAAGGTCTCCGGTATGGATCATGCACATTCCGGTTGACCGAGTCTAATTCTAATTATTTTATTCCGGAGCAATGATATCCTAGGGGCGGAACATGTGGTGTCGGTTTTTGACTACTCTCTGACTAAACTCGGTATCATGTGTGCCGGTTTTTCCATAAAAAAATTTGCCGATTCTATTATCAATTTCTGATATACTATTTTTCTAAACAATTTTACTGTAGCATCACTTTTCTAAAATTTTTTAAAAATTATTCCATTTTCAAAAAATCCCCAAAGATGTATATTAAAAAAAAATAGTTTAAGATTAAATGAATATGGTAACAAATATAAAAAATTATAGAAGTATCTGTCGGGTAGCCACAATTACGTGCTGGATTTGTTTGTTTATATAAATATCAATATTTTTAGATGAATTAAGTTTTAATAATTGTTTTTTTTAAATTAATAATTTGAATATTAGTTAAATTTGCCAAATAGGGAAAACAATTGAGCTTACTAAATACTCTTGAATGCGACAAAGTAGCTTTATTTATGTCCTATCCCTTGAAAGAAATAGCGAAAATAGGTATAAAACTTGTTTTTATGCAAAATAAACTTTATGAAATATTTAATAAAAATTGCTCAACTAAAAATTTGTTGAATTAGACTTTTAACTCTAGATTTTATTTAACCATTATTATATTTAACTATATATAATTACTTTTTTTTTTGAAAAACTACAATTTTTTGAGATAATTATATCAATAGACTATTGGAATTTCTCATAGATAATTATCATACTAGACTACTAGTCCACAAACCTATTTAAATAAATAAGATGGCCCAATTAATATTTTTTTTTTCCAATTAAGGAGCTAATTAATTATGACAAAGTGGGGAGTTTGAAAGATCAAATTGAAAAGAATTTGTAATTAAGAAATTTAATTGTATACTTTTAGAAAGTTAACATGCTAAATGCTTTTATCAAATATTAACAAATCTATTCTTAATATCTTTTGTTTCTTTTTTTTTTTTGTCAAAAAAATCTACATTATGCCAAAATTATGATTTATATATGGAAAAAAAAAACTTGAAACTCTAGTTGTTTTATCCTAAAATGGAATAATACTATAAATGAAAAACAGCTAATTTCTGCAGCTTCCTTATTTGAGAAGCATATATAACTAGGGAATAATAAGTTACGCTAGGTGTACCATGTGCAGCTTGTTCAGATCGGTGAATAAAAAATATATATCTTTTTACTTTTTAAATATAACGACTTTACTCATAAATAGGAAAAATCGGTCTCTCAACTTATTGAAATAGAGCAATTTTGTACTAGAGTGAAAACTGGTTGAATTTCTCTTATCAGTTGAGTAAAAATATAACATTTTTTTTTCACCATTTCAGGCGTTTTAATGGCATAAATTAAATAAAAAAAAGTATATAAGTAAAATCTATCAATTTTGAAAAATTTAACGGAAACAAATGACTTTCTCCCTTAAAAAATTAATATGCAAATGTATGTTGCAAGATTATTTAGAAGCAAACTAAATTTTTTATAGGCCAAAAATGCAAATCATCCTCTAAAATTTGGCAAAAAGTGTAATTTAGACCCTAAAATTTTATTTGATATAATGCCATTTTTGAAGTTTGAAAAGCAAAGCAATTTGGTCCCCTAAAATGACACGTATCCAATGTTTGAGTGATATGTGTCAAATTTTGGAGCATCAGCCGTCATTTTACATGTCAAATTGCTTCAATTTTGAAATATTAGAGGTAATATTTTACCAAATGAAACTTTAGGATTTAATTATACTTTTTGTTAAATTTTAGAGACCGATGTGCACTTTTAGCCTTTTTTATAATACATTTTGAAGGGCAGGGAGAGTAAAATTTGACTTTCGATCAATTGGGGGAATGATAAGACTTTTAACTATTTAAAATGCATGATGATGATTTCCAAAAACAAACAAAATAGTTACATATATATTTTTGTTATAATTAAAATTAAATTTGGAAGGTAGGACTTCAATTCAAATGGAATTTCAACATCAAAAGAGAATATTCAAAAGGCAAGAGCGACAAAATGCAGGCTACTTCCACAATAAAACCTTACCCCTCTTCTTAGTATTCATAAATACAAAAGCATAGAGATAGAGAGAGAGAGAGAGAGAGATAATATCAAAGTATTATCAATCAAAATGGCCATGAATTCTCCAAGCGAAATCATCGATAAAGCTTCATCAAGTTATTCAAGGGGCAAAAATCTCTTCTGCCAAATCACATTTCTGTTTATATTGATATTAGGAATTGGAATTTCATGCCTTCTCTTCTTTCATTCAGCCTTTCCATTTTCTTCTTCTTTTATCATAAATGAATCCATCTATCAGGTCAGTTTATTATTATTTTTCTTTTGTTTATTTTTTTCTGTTTATTCATGTCTAAATGATATATATTCTGCTCAATCAAATCATTTTTACTTCAATTTTCTTATATTGTTTTTGCTTTAAATTATGAATTCTATAAGGTTAATTTGAGCCAACCACAAAAGCAAGTCTTCGTTATGGTCGTCATGGTCATCATCATTATTAGTAATAGTACTAACATTACTATATCGAGTGAAAAATTGTAGGCAGAAAGTAGGATTAGTTTGGAAAATATCCAAATAATTTTTTAAAAAATTTATTATTTAATATAAAGGAGATTATTGAGTGCGTTGACATGCTGTGAGTTACCGTCCGATTGGATAATCAATGCATATTGATTGTTTTGATCATTTAATCGGACTATGTGTTTGTAACTAAAGTGTTTGGGAATGAATTTTCTTTTTTCAGGGCCAATACGATATTGAATTGGAGAAAGTCCTAAAAACTGCATCAACGGAGGACAAAACAGTAATCTTAACAACTCTAAATGAGGCATGGGCAGAGGCAGAATCAATATTAGATGTGTTCTTGGAGAGCTTTAAAATAGGAAATGACACAAATAGGCTTCTAAATCATTTGGTAATAATTTCATTGGACGAAAAGGCCCATAATCGTTGCTTATCAATAAATCTTCATTGTTACTTTCTAAGAAGTGAAGGACTTAATTACTCAAGAGAGGCCTACTTCATGACTCCAATCTATTTGGACATGATGTGGAGAAGAATTCATCTTTTGTCCACTGTTCTTACGATGGGCTACAACTTTGTCTTTACGGTAAATCAATTTCACCCTCTTCTTTTATTTTATATATTAGGGTAAAAGAAAAAAAATGCAATTTAATCTCTAATTTCAATTCAATGGTGCATAGGGTAGGCTAAATGGAATTTTTCAAAAGTTGATTTGGTCCAAAATTAAACTTTTAAATGTCTAATTAGGCCTACTATTGAATTATTAACCTTGGAGAATCATAATTGAGTAGGCGGATAAAAAGAACAAAAGACTCGGGCTAGACTTTTCAATTGGACAACCGCTTCTCCGACTTTTCAATTCTATTTGCATCACCTTGGTGAAACAATTAGCACCTGAAACTGTTATTGTCAGTAACGATCTCAAACTGTGTAAACTGATAGTATTACATATTAATCCAAAATGTTTTGTGATTGAGCAGGATGCCGATGTGATGTGGCTTCGAGATCCATTTCCACACTTCTATGAAAAAGTGGATTTCCAAATAGCATGTGATCGGTATTTAGATGACCCTAAAAATAGAGCGAATGAACCAAATGGTGGATTTACTTATGTTAAATCTAATCATAGAAGCATTGAATTTTACAAATATTGGTATGCATCGAGATTAAGATTTCCAGGGAATCATGATCAAGATGTGCTAAATAAGATCAAATTTGAGCCATTTATAGACGAGATTGGACTTAAAATTAGGTTTCTTGATACAAGGTTTTTTGGTGGGTTTTGTGAACCCAGTAGAGATTTCAACTCTGTGTGCACAATGCATGCCAATTGTTGCTTTGGTTTGGAGAATAAAGTTCATGATTTAAAGATTATTCTACAAGATTGGAGAAGATTTATGTCGTCGCCACCAAATTTAAGACCATTTTCATCATTTTCTTGGAGAGCTCCAGATAAATGCAGGTAAATATTATTCTCTAATGTTTATATATTATTTTAACATAAATCATTTACTCATTTCCAATCCATTTTGGACACATTCCTTCGTTGTATTATATTAGTTTGTATAGCCTTAGCCTGTACTGTTTACCGTGTATTATTATATATATTGTTTGGTACAAAATTGTATTAATCTGTAATATTTAATATTGTATTTGGTGCATAATATGTACTGTATCATTTTTTAAAAAAATTGCAAAATATGCAAAATTAAATTATTTTTAATGTTACTAATTTAGACAAAAAAATTATAGAATACAATTTTTCTTACATTAATTTTGTTTTTTTTAAAGTGGACAAATTTCTTGAAATATAAATATATGTTAATAGATAAATTAACAATTAAGCAAATAACATAGGGTGCGTTTGGTAAAATTATAAGTTTTTAGCATTCAATAACATATATATATATATATATATCAATTACCACTATTGGATTGACAAGAGTCTAGTATCATTAGATGAAGATGGCAGCAGCGACAGTAATTGTGGCAGTAGAGTGGTGGTGGCAGTGGTGTGCCAATGATGGCAATGACGGCAGAGACCATGACTGGAATTGAAAGACAGATACCGATTTTGAGATGAAGGATTCAGCAGAGAGTTGACAATGGTAGGAATTAATGGAATACAATACCATGTTTACTATATTATATAGACACAAGAGTTTGTAGTGTATTATTATATCCAATATATTAGCGATAATGGGTCTCATCTTCTATGATATTATCTCTGTATTATTTTATAAAAAAAATTAACTAAACACCCTATTTATAATAGCCTATAATATCATACATAAAAAGGCTCAAATATATATATATATATATATATATATATATATATATATATATATATATATATATATATATATATATATATATATATATATATATATATATATATTTCCAATTAAGGGACTAATTAATTATGACAAAGTGGGGAGTTTGAAAGGTCAAATTGGAAAGAATTTGTAATTAAGAAATTTAATTGTATATTTTTATAATGTTGACATGCTAAATGCTTTTATCAAATCTTAACAAATCTAAGTCTTAATATCTTTTTTTTTTTTCTATTTTTGTTAAAAAAATCTATGGCAAATTTATGATTTATATATGGCAAAAAAAATACTTGAAAATCTAGTTGTTTTACCCTAAAATCCAATAAGACTATAAATGAAAAACAGCTCATTTCTGCAGCTTCCTTGCTTGAGAAGCATATACAATTAGGAAATAATAAGGTAAACTAGGTGTATCATATGCAGCTTGTTCAGATCGGTAAATAAAAAATATTAATCCTTATACTTTTTAAAATATAACGACTTTATCCATACACTTTTCAAAATAGGAAAAAATGACCTCTCAATTTATTGAAATAATGCAATTTTGTACTAAAGTGACACCTTGTTGAATTTCTCTTATTGGTTGAGTAAAAATATAGCATTTTTTCACCATTTCAGGTATTATCATGGCTTAAATTAAATAAAAACAACATATAAGTAAAATCTATCAATTTTGAAAAAAATTAAATGAAAAAATGACTTTCTCCCTTAAAAAATTAACATGCAAAGGTATATTGAATGATTATTTAGAAACAAACTAAATTTTTTTATAATACATTTTTGTGGGCGTGAGATAGTGAAATTCAAATATCGATCAATTGGGAGGATATATAGACTCTTAACTATATATATATATATATATATATATATATATATATATATATATATATATATATATATATATATATATATATATATATATATATATATATATATATATATATATATATTATAGTTATAATAATAATTATAATTATAATTAAATTTGGAAGGTAGGACTTTAAATGGAATTTTAACATCAAACGAGAATATTCAAAAGGCAAGAGTAACAAAATGCATGCTAGTTCCACAACAAAACCTTACCCTCTTATTAGTATTCATATAATACAAAACATAGAGAGAGAGAGAGAGAGATAATATCAATCAAAATGGCCATGAATTCTCTAAGAGAAATCATTGATACAGCTTCGACAAATTATTCAAGGGGCAAAAATCTCTTCTGCCAAATCACATTTCTGTTTATATTTCTATTAGGAATTGGAATTTCATGCCTTCTCTTCTTTCATTCAGGCTTTCCATTTCAATTCTTACCCTCCTCTTTTATCACAAATGAATCCATCTATCAGGTCAGTTTATTTATTTTCTTGTTTATTTTTTCCTTCTTATTCATGTCTAAATGATATATATTCTGCTCAATCAAATCATTTTTACTTCAATTTTCTTTAATTTTCAAATGTTGTTTTTGCTTTAAATTTTGAATTCTATAAGGTTAATTTGAGCCAACCACCAAAGCAAGTCTTCGCCATGGTCGTCGTGGTCATTATTATTATCACTGTTGTTATTATTAGTAGTAGTACTACTGTCATTACAATGTCAGGTGGCTGAAAAATTGTAGGCACAAGTTGGGATTAGTTTGGAAAATATCTGAATAATTTCTTTAAAAAATATTTACTATTTAATATAAAGGGACATTAATCAGCATATTGGCGTACCATGAGCTATCGTTCGATTGGATAATCAATGCATATTGATTGTTTCGATTATTTAATCGGATTATGTGTAGTGCATGATGCACATATACACTGCACACCGTATTAATATGCTAAGATAAAATCATTTTTCCCGAAGAATTTTTATTCGATTTCCTGTATTGAACATTGGGTGATAATCGAATGTAAAAGTGCTAACGATGCACATCATAATGCTTAAGGTATAGCAATAGTTGACCAGACATTTCAAGATAGAGCATTGTTCTGGTACAGTAGATATTGAAATAAATTTCATTTTCAACTGAAAAATAGCTCGTATTATTTGTAAGGGTTCATAAATGACCACTCTGGTAAACATGCACATAATATACGACTCAATTTCATTTATGGTTACTGGATTTAAGACTAATCGTCTAATCGTTCAAAAATATCTGATTTAGTTTTTATGACTTAAATGTCACTGAACTTATAATATTTTTACAAAAAAATCATCTTGATCGATTTTCAGCGATTACTCTTGCCAGAATACTGACATAACACCTCATGTCATATGCCTAGACACACCTGGCACGATACGTCAGTAGCCACGTCACCAAAGGAGGTCACGTGTATCCAGAAATATAACTTGACGTGCTGACGTGTCGTATGATATGGCCTCTTTCGGTGACGTGTTTGCTGATGTATTATGTCATGTGTGTTCAGACATATAACGTGACGTCCCACGTCAGCATTATGGCAATGATTATCGTTGAAAACTGGTTAAGATAAATTTTCTGCAAAAATATAATAAGTTCAGTTACATTTATGTTATCAAAAATAAATCAGTTACTTTTAGATAATTAGGTATAAGTTCAGTAAATATAAATGAAATTAATTCCATAATATACACGGTCCAATTAAAAATTGAAAGTATGACTTTTTTTATTCCACTATGCACCGTATGAATTAAAGTTTTTTTTTTTTTTTGAAAATATTGAAATTAAAGTGTTTGGGAATGATTTTTTCAGGGCCAATATGACATTGAATTGGATAAAGTCCTAAAAGGTGCATCAACGGAGGACAAAACAGTAATCTTAACAACTCTAAATGAGGCATGGGCAGAGGCAGATTCAATATTCGGTGTGTTCTTGGAGAGCTTTAAAACAGGAAATGACACAAATAGGCTTCTAAATCATTTGGTAATAATTTCATTGGACGAAAAGGCCCATAATCGTTGCTTATCAATAAATCTTCATTGTTACTTTCTAAGAAGTGAAGGGCTTAATTATTCAAGAGAGGCCTACTTCATGACTCCAATCTACTTGGACATGATGTGGAGAAGAATTCATCTTTTGTCCACTGTTCTTAAGATGGGCTACAACTTTGTCTTTACGGTAAATTAATTTCACCCTCTTCTTTTATTTTATATATTAGGGTAAAAAATTGCAATTTAATCTCTAATTTCAATTCAATGGTGCATAGGGTAGGCAAAATGGAATTTTTCAAAAGTTGATTTGGTCCAAAATTAAACTTTTAGGTGTCTAAAGTCTAATGAGGCCTACAAAATTAAACCTTGGAGAATCATAATTGAGTAGGCGGATAAAAAGAACAAAAAACTGGGGATAGACTTTTCAATTATATTGCATCACCTTGGTGATGAAACAATTAGCACCTGAAACTGTTATTGTCAGTAACTATCTCAAACTGTGTAAACTGATAGTATTACATATTAATCCAAAATGTTTTGTGATTGAGCAGGATGCCGATGTGATGTGGCTTCGAGATCCATTTCCACACTTCTATGAAGAAGTGGATTTTCAAATAGCATGTGATCGGTATTCAGGTGACCCTAAAAATAAAGCGAATGAACCAAATGGTGGATTTACTTATGTTAAATCTAATAATAGAAGCATTGAATTTTACAAATATTGGTATGCATCGAGATTAAGATTTCCAGGGAATCATGATCAAGATGTGCTAAATAAGATCAAATTTGAGCCATTTATAGACGAGATTGGACTGAAAATTAGGTTTCTTGATACAAAGTTCTTTGGTGGCTTTTGTGAACCCAGTAGAGATTTCAATTCAGTGTGCACAATGCATGCCAATTGTTGCTATGGTTTGGAGAATAAAGTTCATGATTTAAAGATTATTCTACAAGATTGGAGAAGATTTATGTTGTCGCCACCAAATTTAAGACCATTTTCATCATTTTCTTGGAGAGCTCCAGATAAATGCAGGTAAATATTATTCTCTAATGTTTATATATTATTTTAACATAAATCATTTACTCATTTCCAATCCATTTTGGGCATTTTCCGTTCGTTGAATTATATTAGCCCGTACTGTTTAACTTGTATTATTATTTGGATTGCCTCTAGGATCTCCAGACTGTTCGTGGAGACCTATTATCAATATTAAACTAGTACAAAAGTGATTTTCTAATTCAATTAATCCAGTTCGTGTTATGCTTGTTTATAATGGAGCAAAACACTCTACATCAAATATTTAAATATACGCATTCCTTAGAACTCAAATATATTGCTTTCAATTTGATTTTTGATATTGCACACTCCAAATTAATTATATAAATAATTATTTACATATATGCACTAATAGTTTAAAATTAAATGGGGTATTAACTGTAATTCAAACAATTGATATATCTAATTTTGCGATCTATTCTCATATTTATGCAATCATTGTTCTTTTATTTCAATCTTTCAACTTTGTTTTTACACTAATCTCTTAGGCGAATCGATATCAGATTTAATTTTACTTTTACATTATTCTTTATTATAATTTTTACTTTTATCATTACTTTCGTCTTATCTTTTAGCCACAGTAGTTTAATTATCATTTCATTTAGCAATGTGTATTGGTACTCGCGTCTTTAATAGCACCAAAATAAACTATTTTTAATTCTTGATTTACTGGTCAATTATTCAATCTGAATTCTAATTACACTTTTTGCTATTTATTCTTTTACTTTACTTTAACTTTTATCTAATAAATACATTACTATTTAAAGGCTTATATATAAGCTTTATTGCAAAGTAATACAGTTATTTTGGGACATTTTGTAGTCGAATTCTCTTTCCTTCTTTTCTAAATTTACTTAGGTTCGAATATTTGCTTTAAAACTTATGTCTTTTATTATTTTTTTCTTCATTGAACAATTATGTGCCTTTTTATCGTTTTACTTTTCATTTACTTTTCTTTCAGAAATACGTTACTTAAGCATTAAGTTTCACTTAATGTCATCACTATCACTTTTTAACATTAAACAGGAAATTAATATTATTTTCAAACTTGTCACTTTTCCCACTAGCAATTGGTGTAGGAAATACTAATTAATTAAATTTATCTTTTTCATGTAAAACAAAATGCATTTTAAATCCTTTTTCATTATAAAAGCTTAACTTAATCTTTATTTTATATTTTATTCTTATAAAATCTCTCTTTTTCTTTTTCTTATTAATTACATATTTCGAAAACTTTTACAGATTTATTTTAACTTTGCATCTTCTTCCAAATGAATCGTTTTTCATTATAACTTTTATATTTATTTCATTTAAACAATACTGATTTATTCATTTCGATGCACCCCTAGTGCAATATAACAGGATTCTCAAAAAGGATACTCGAAACTGGACCCGAAGTTCCTACTGAACAAATAGAGAAATGATCTCGAAAGATCAAGTCTCACAGAATAGAAAAAAGATACACTTTCACTTTCACTGAAACTATAGAGATCAAAGATCCCACCCATAGCTAAGCAAGTCGCAATGACTTGTATTTCGGTATAGAAGTGTCCCTATAGCTAGCCAATTATATCGTAAATAAGAATAATATTACCAGCTTATCGCTAAGGGCAAAATAATCAGTTATATTAGCAATCATTTTTAAACATTTAAAAAAATCTTTAATTTCTTTATTTTATTTACTGATTCACTATATTCTGATCAAATGCACTCTTTTGTGCCTTTATATATTCAATAACTTTTTGTCCTTTTGTTCACTTTATCTTTTTCAGTCACTTTTGTGAATTATTCCTCGATAATTCACTCAGATAATTAGACTTTTCAGTCTTTTTATATAAATTATAAATTATGGCATTATAATTTACAATTCTCTTTTATTCTTTTTGTATAATTCTTTACGAATTATCTTCCAATACTTCTAGGCTTGACTTTTTACAATTTTCTTTTCTTTTTGTCCAAACTTTTTAATTATTTCGATAAGTCGAATTTTATTTCCTCAGCAAATTATTTTATAGTCATTCACTCTTTTAATACTTTTTATTGACTAATTTATTACGCCTTTATTTTACCACTTTTACGCAATTAGAAATTTTATTAATATAATTCATTATTTTATGCATCGAAAATGCATAATTTGACTTTTTCTATAGGATTATTTATTTCAAACACATAATTACAATTTTACCATTATAAACTCATTTTAGTTCTTTAAACTAATCAATTGGAACTTTTTATATTTCTATACACTTAAATTGTAATTTATGAGCAAAATTACATTTTTAGTCCTTATTGACAATAAAATTTATTTTTTCAACAATTTAGCTATTATCTGACTATTTTATATTTCCTTAAGAAATTTTCACTTGATTTACTTGCTTTTTACACTTTTAAAAAAAATTACTATTTTGCCTCTAAACTTTCTTTTCTTTCTTTTCATTGTCTTTAATTTATTTAACAATTTATTTACATCACTTTCACTCATTTTATGAATTATTTACCAATAATTCATTATTCTTATTATTTTCATGACTTAATATTAAATCCGAAAAATTCATCGGTTGACTTTTTTTTTACTTCTTTTCGTTGACGTTAATTTAATTTCATATTAATTCATTACTTTAGTCATTTTTATACAATTATGCATTAATATTTCAATTATTTTCCTTATACATATTCACATGAAAATTCCAATAAAATTTCAATAATTTTAATAAATTTCAATAAAATTTATTTATGCATTATTTATTGTTTAGCATCATTTTCCACTAAAATAATCATTTATTTCCCATTATTTCACAATTTTCATTATAAACATATTCAATACATAGGCTTTAAAATTTCGAAATAAATTCTAATAATTCACTAAAAATTCAAGGGTACCAATTATCATCTCTATATTCTATTTAAACTAATATATATTATTTTCATGCAAAATTTCACACTTTTCTCTTAGTGAACAATTCGGCCATCAATTAATTATAATCCTAAAAATTTTATTTCTTCATTCTAACCATTGACATAGCATCAAATAGGTTCCAATTTCATTTCTCCCAACTTAATTTCAATATTTAAGCAATTTAGCAATTTTTTTCTTAATTACATAAAGAAAATTAATTCAAATAAATAGGAAATACTTAGATTTATTAGTCACATGCCACAATCACTTGATCAAGGGTGCCTAGCCTTCCTTTTCTTTGCCTTTATCCCTTGAATTTCTTCCTTCACTATCCAAACCTAATACAACAGCCCATTAAACCTTAGTTTTCTTCATTCTATTGATCTCAAATGCCAAATCTAAGCTCAAAATCATAAACTACACCTCAAAATCTATTAGAAAACACCAAAGAAATAATTTAAATCCATGAATTTCTTAACTTCCAACTTACCCCAATTTCTTTAACCACTTAATTTCTAGTCTTTCCTTGCTCAAAGCACTTGATTGAGGTTACTAGAGTGAACTAGAGAGGTGAAACTTTAATTGTTATGTTGGGAATTATGAGTGATTTGAAGTGAGAGAAGAAGAAAATCAAAGAGAGAAGAAAGGGAGAGTGGTTTGGCCAACATAGGAGGAGGAGGAGATAGCCAGCAAAATCAGGAAATTTCTCCAGATTTTCTTTCCTTATATACCTCTCAAATGGGCCTAGTTATGGGCTTAATTAATGGGCTTAGCCCAAATATAAATTTAAGCTCATTTTAGGCCCAAATCAAAATCTCTATCTTTCTCACTTCAAATTACTTCAAAAATTATTCCATTAATTTTATCACATCAAAAATAGCTAGTACGCAAATTTTTGGTTCAATGGGAGTCCGTTATCGGTCTGATTCAAACTTATTAGTCTGATTCGACAACTACCGGTGTCACCGAAAAATTTCATTCTCATCACCAAAATATTCTATACAAAAAATCATGTAGGCATGCAAAATCTGACAATTTTCGGAATTTATTTACTATTTTTAATTATTTACGCAAAATCAAGTTACCTTTTTTTACCGGAGAAATTGACTCGCTACCTTTTTTGTATTTTTGACTTTTGGAGGTCCATTTGACCTCAAATTTATTTCAAATTTCAACCCTGAACTCATTATGACTATTACTTTCCAATGGTTCAATAAAATATTTTTGACTTTTGGGTATTCTTTCGAACCCGAAAAATACTATTCACTGCTGGAAAATACTATTCACGGCTGACCCGGTGTTGAGGCCATTACACAGCTTAACTAAGCTCACATATTATATTTTCAATCTCTCTTAGATGTTTTCACATTGTATGATCAAACTTTTTTGATAAGTATCAAATTTGATCACTAATGATAGAAACTTCTTATAGACATGTCTCTGAATTTTTCCTGCAAAGCGATCCATAGATCTATTGCATTTTGATACTTGCGGAATTACTTAGTGATGTTATCATCCATTTGCACTTAGCAATATGGTGCTAGCAGTGGAATATACCTTTTTTCATGTCGCATAGGTATCTCGGTCCCATCTATTTTAGGCCATGGTGCCATTCTTAAGTTCAATCATAATCGAACTTAAGCTATCTATTAGGCCCAAATTCGAAAATGTTACTTATAGTGTCTAATTACCATCTAAGTCCTAATGTTTAACCTTATAGGTTAAAATTTCATGTATAGTAAATCTTAATTGTTAGATATTAAGTTTTTAAACTTAATTAAAGGATATTATACAATAGATAATTTAAGTTTTAACTCAATTACTATGCAATTATTTTACTCATAAAATATTGCAAATCAATTAGCAAATAACAATTAAACAAACAAGTTTATAATAAATATAAAATGCCAATATAATATCCAAAAATAAATAAACACATTTATTTAATCAATCATAAGCATCCAACAATCTCAAAAGCAAACAAATTAAGATAAGATACACTTGTCTTAAAATAATAATAATAGAAAACATATATCATATCTCAAAAGTCCGCTAGCTAATAATAAATATGACACTCATGCCAACTACTCAGGAAGACTAATACGTCTTAGAACCAGCCTCGTCATGAAAAATGAATCTTTGACTATACCATATAATTGATAAGGAATGCCATAAACTCGATCATGTACCTATGGATGATACACAATACGTTCACTCCTAAGCAGCATCTCAGATTTAGTGTTATTTCTCAACACACCTCTTTTGGTTGCCTTAAACAGAAAATGAATGATTGACTTAATTTCTATAATTTTCATTTTCTATAGTCCCGGCTTCAATCATCAAGTTCCTCAAATCTAAATGGTGACCAAAAGAGTTGGTCATCGCCTCATATAAGGTCTTGTCATCATGTCCTCTATCTAGGTGACCAGTCCAAATGCACTCTTATATTTATTCATGCATGTATATAATGTGATGTACTATTACATCTATTTCATCAACTTGGGCCTTCTTGTCCATCCTTATTTTGTGAACCTTTCACACTTTTATATTGGCTTCTGCAATGCCCTAATTAAGGAGTCCATGGATAACCGGGAGTCCTTATCATCACCATTTTTATTACGTATAATAGAAAATAAACTGTAAGTACACTCATTTACAAATATATATGATTAAAACTCATTTCAATAAAAAATAAGAATATATCCACATAATGTAATTTTCAAACAAATTTAAAAAGAGAGAATAAAAGAATTTCATCAATTTTTATAATAATTTTAATTGAAAAAATCCAAAAAATATTTTTTGGTTCTTAAAAAATTTCAAAAAATGACAAAAAAAATAGAAAATTGAGAAAATTATATTAAAAAATTGAGCTGATTTGGTGGTTGGAGGAGGACTCATGCGCCCTGACGCACCAACAAGGGTGGGCCTCATATGCCTCACGGGCGACAAACAAACCATGCACCAACTAAGGCACATTGCCACCTGGTATGATCCCAGTGGGTCACGTGTCGCCATGTTAGACCCTATCTGACACATGGCAACCACACATTGGTCCACGTGGATGCCAGATGGTTCCAAAAGCAAACTAGATAGCTACATATATTTTTTGTTATAGTTATAATTATAATTATAATTAAATTTGGAAGGTATGACTTTAAATGGAATTTCAACATCAAAAGAGAATATTCAAAAGGCAAGAGTGACAAAATGCATGCTAGTTCCACAATAAAACCTTACCCTCTTATTAGTATTCATATAATACAAAAGCATAGAGAGAGAGAGATAATATCAATCAAAATGGCCATGAATTCTCCAAGAGAAATCATCGATAAAGCTTCAACAAATCATTCAAGGGGCAAAAATCTATTCTGCCAAATCACATTTCTGTTTATATTTTTATTAGGAATTGGAATTTCATGCATTCTCTTCTTTCATTCAGCCTTTCCATTTCAATTCTTACCCCCCTCTTTTATCAAAAATGAATCCATCTATCAGGTCAGTTTATTTATTTTTTTGTTTATTTTTTCCGTGTTATCCATGGCTAATGGAAATATATTCAAATATTGTTTTTGCTTCAAATTTTGAATTCTATAAGGTTAATTTGAGCAAACTACCAAAGCAAGTCTTCGCCATGGTCGTCGTGGTCATTATTATTGTAACTGTTATTATTATTATTAGTAGTACTACTGTCATTACAATGTCGGGTGGCTGAAAAATTGTAGGCATAAGGTGGGATTAGTTTGGAAAATATCTAAATAATTTCTTTAAAAAATATTTACTATTTAATATAAAGGGATATTATTCAGTGCATTGACGTACCGTGGGCTATCGTCCGATTGAATAATCAATGCATATTGATTGTTTTGATCATTTAATCGGACTATGTGTAGCACATGATGCACATATACACTGCACACCATATTAACATGCTAAGATAAAATCATTTTTCCAAAAGAATTTTCATAAGATTTCCTGTATTGAAAATTGGGTGATAATCGAAAGTATAAGTGCTAACGATACACATCATAATGCTTAAGATATAGACATTTCAAGATAAAGCATTGTTTTGGTACAGTAGATATTGAAATTAAAATGAGTCAAGATCGAGACGATGGAAATAAATTTCATTTTCAAGTGAAAAATAGTTCGAATTATTAGTAAGGGTTCATAAATGATCACTAAGGTAAACCATGCACATAATATACACTGTCCAAATAAAAATTGAAAGTATTATTTTTTTTATTCCACGATGCATATTAGTTAATATAGCTAGCACCATGCACCGTATGAATTAAAGTGTTAGGGAATAATGAGTTTTTATTTTTTTGATTTTTGAAAATGATTTTTTCAGGGCCAATATGATATTGAATTGGATAAAGTCCTAAAAGGTGCATCAACGGAGGACAAAACAGTAATCTTAACAACTCTAAACGAGGCATGGGCAGAGACAGACTCAATATTAGATGTGTTCTTGGAGAGCTTTAAAATAGGAAATGACACAAATTGGCTTCTAAATCAGTTGGTAATAATTTCATTGGACGAAAAGGCCCATAATCGTTGCTTATCAATAAATCTTCATTGTTACTTTCTAAGAAGTGAAGGACTTAATTATTCAAGAGAGGCCTACTTCATGACTCCAATCTATTTGGACATGATGTGGAGAAGAATTCGTCTTTTGTCTACTGTTCTTACCATGGGCTACAACTTTGTCGTTACGGTAAATCAATTTCACCCTCTTCTTTTATTTTATATATTAGGGTAAAAGAAAAAAAAATGCAATTTAATCTCTAATTTCAATTCAATGGTGCATAGGGTAGGCAAAATGGAATTTTTCAAAAGTTGATTTGGTCCAAAATTAAACTTTTAGTTGTCTAAAGTCTAATGAAGCCTACAAAATTAAACCTTGGAGAATCATAATTGAGTAGGCGGATAAAAAGAACAAAAAACTGGGGATAGACTTTTCAATTGGACAGGCGCTTCTCCGACTTTTCAATTATATTGCATCACCTTGGTGATGAAACAATTAGCACCTGAAAATGTTATTGTCAGTAACTATCTCAAACTGTGTAAACTGATAGTATTACATATTAATCCAAAATGTTTTGTGATTGAGCAGGATGCCGATGTGATGTGGCTTCGAGATCCATTTCCACACTTCTATGAAGAAGTGGATTTTCAAATAGCATGTGATCGGTATTTAGATGACCCAAAAAATAGAACGAATGAACCGAATGGTGGATTTACTTATGTTAAATCTAATAATAGAAGCATTGAATTTTACAAATATTGGTATGCATCGAGATTAAGATTTCCAGGGAATCATGATCAAGATGTGCTAAATAAGATCAAATTTGAGCCATTTATAGACGAGATTGGACTTAAAATTAGGTTTCTTGATACAAAGTTCTTTGGTGGATTTTGTGAACCCAGTAGAGATTTCAATTCAGTGTGCACAATGCATGCTAATTGTTGCTATGGTTTGGAGAATAAAGTTCATGATTTAAAGATTATTCTACAAGATTGGAGAAGATTTATGTTGTCGCCACCAAATTTAAGACCATTTTCTTGGAGAGCTCCAGATAAATGCAGGTAAATATTATTCTCTAATGTTTATATATTATTTTAACATAAATCATTTACTCATTTCCAATCCATTTTGGGCATTTTCCGTTCGTTGAATTATATTAGTTTATATAGTTATTAGCCCGTACTGTTTAACTTGTATTATTATTTGGATTGCCTCTAGGATCTCCAGACTGTTCGTGGAGACCTATTATCATATTAAACTAGTACAAAAGTGATTTTCTAATTCAATTAATCCAGTTCGTGTTATGCTTGTTTATAATGGAGCAAAACACTCTACATCAAATATTTAAATATATGCATTACTTAGAACTCAAATATAGTGTCTTTTGTTAAAAGAGAGGAGGACTTATGCCACCACATCTCACTCCTTAAATGTACTTTCATGCCCACTGAATTTCTTGTAATATATATATATATAATATTATGCAAAATTGAAAAAAGTCGATTCAGTTTCAGAACCAATTAAATCAATAATTGAAGTTTTGATATTGAAAAAAGAGAAATCAATTGAAGTTGGATATAAAACCGAATTGAATTGAATAAAAATCTTTTAGTTTAGTCTGATTCAAACGGTTTTATAATTTTATACTATACTTTTTTATAATATATATATATATATATATATATATATATATATATATATATATATATATATAGAACACGATTGTTCTAAGAATTTGGCTGTTTCAATTCCTTCAATTTTTATCACCTAATTAGAACCAAATGAAGTTGATAAAACCAAACTTTCATGCAAGAAATCGAACTGAATATATTGCTTTCAATTTGATTTTTGATATTGCACACTCCAAATTAATTATATAAATAATTATTTACATATATGCACTAATAGTTTAAAATTAAATGGTGTATTAACTGTAATTCAAACAATTGATATATGTAATTTTGCGATCTATTTTTATAGAGTGCTCGCCCCTAAAGTTGTATTATAAAAAAAAAAAAGTTCAAAATTAAATGAATATGGTAACAAATATAAGAAATTTTAGAGGTAACTTTCGGATAGCCACAGTTACGCGCTGGATTTGTTTGTTTTTATAAATAACAATATTTTTCCATGAATTGAATTTTAATAATTTGTTTTTAAAAAAAATAATAATTTAAATATTAGTTAAATGTGCCAAATAAGAAAAACAATTGACCCAAGTAAATACTCCTGAATGCGACAAAGTAGCTTTATTTATGTCCTACCCCTTGAAGGAAATAGCGAAAATTGTGATTAATATCGTCTATGATCACTGAACTTACACCTGATAGTGTTTTATAACTAAATAATTGTTTGTATAGAAATTATCACTGAATTTTAAAATATTTTATGCAAAAGTCATGATTACCAGTTTTCTGTAAAAACCATCAACGGAATGTTGATGTGGCATGCTGCATCATCAGCTGATATCAGCTATTTGTGCACATGTGAATGCCACATTAGTTTACTTGTGCACACGTGACATATCACGTCAGCACTCCGGTGTCGGTCTTCATCGGAAACCGGTTATGATGACTTTTGTACAAAATAATATTAAGTTCAATGATAATTTAAACACGAAAAATTATTTAATTATTTTTATATTATTAGAGGTAAGTTCAGTGACTATAAATAAAATTAACTCCAAAAATTGATAATGAACTTGTTTTATGCACAATAAACTTTATAAAATATGTAATAAAAAATTGCTCAAAATTAATCCACGTATTGCAAAATGATTGCATAAAGATGACGAGTCAACCACATCAAGCGTTTGCATTTCATGCACTACCCAGAAATGCAAGAAGCATTTATTTGCTTAATAATAGAAAACTATAAGTGTTAAAATGGTAGAAACATAACTTTAAGGGGCAACTCGACAATTGTGTGTAAGTTCAAGTGGCTAATTATATATTGAGCCTTTTTATAAATATGAAAACTTTTACATGAATTGAATTTTAATAATTTGTTTTTTAAAAAAATTAATAATTTGAATATTAGTTAAATTTGCCAAATAAGAGAAACAATTGAGCCGAGTAAATACCGTTGAATGCGACAAAGTAGCTTTATTTATTTACTATCCCTTGAAGGAAATAGCAAAAATTGATAATAAACTTGTTTTTATGCAAAATAAACTTTATGAAATATGTAATAAAAAATTGCTCAATTAAAAATTTGTTGAATTAGACTTTTAACATTAGATTTTATTTAATTATTATTACGTTTAACTTTTTTTTTTTTTTTTGATAAGCTGCTGATATTATTTAAGCAACTGGGAGCTAGAAGCAAGCTAACCCAGCAACAGTCACAGGAAAAAGATCAAAAACAAAGCAAGAGCAGGCCCTGAAGGAAGCACCAGGCACAAACAAACCACACAGACTACAGCTAACAAAGCAAAAAAACCCAAGAGAAAGTCCCTGCCAAAGGTAGCAGCAAGCACGAAAAACAATTATAGAAAAGAAGCAGCGGAAGACCAGAAAACCCTACTGCAGCAATTACGAAACCAGCCACACTTAGAGCGGCTCAACCCCCCGACACAGCAGCAAAAGAACAGAGACAGCAAAGCGAAACCAGCCACACTTTGATCCCCAGGCTGAATAAACTTCCAAACTTCCAAACACAAAACACTAAACCAGCAGCAGCAAAATAAGAAGACATATACAATTACTTTTTTTTTTTTACAAACTACAATTTTTAAGAGAATTATATCAATAGGCTGTAGGAAATTTTCATACTATAGACTACTAATCCATGATCCTATTTAAATAAATAATAATTATCATATAATCTCCTACATAAAAAGGCTCGAGTAAATATTTTTTTTAATTAAGGAGCTAATTAATTATGACAAAGTGGGGAGTTCGAAAGATCAAATTGAAAAGAATTTGTAATTAAGAAATTTAATTGTATATTATTATAAAGTTCACATGCTAAATGCTTTTATCAAATCTTAAAAAAACCAAATCTTAATTTCTTTTGTTTCTTTTTATGTCAAAAAAATCTAAATTTTGCCAAAACTATGATTTATATATGGCAAAAAAAACTTGAAACTCTAGTTGTTTTTAGGGGTCAATTTCATTTATGGTCACTGGATTTACGCCTAATTACCTAAAAATAACTAACTTATTTTTCATGACTTAAATGTCACTGAATTTATCACCTCTTTGCAGAAAAGTAATCTTGATCAATTTTCAGATATTACTCTTGCCAGAATGTTGACGTGGCACATCACGTCATATGCCTGAACACACTTGGCACAACACGTCAGCAGCCACATCATCAGAAGAGGCCATATGTGTCCAGAAATATAACGTTGTGTGCTAACGTGTTGTGTGATATGGCCTCTTTTGAGGGTTAATTTTATCTATGGTCACTCATGTATGACAATTATAACGTCATGGTCAATATACTATAATTTATAATAAAAAAATAACTCAACTTTTATTTTGTAACAAAAAAATCACAATAGCCGAAAACTTAAGAATTTGATCACTATAATCATTAACGACAGCAAGATTTTTTAACAGTAATAAAAAATATACTATCTTATAATCTTAAAATCATTGTCAGTATCAAAATTTGTTAGATATCTGACAAGTAAAATATACATTTATCTTCAGATTTTTAATTTTTCAGTGGTCAGATTCTTGATTTTTCGGTCATTGTGATTTTTTTGTTACAAAATAAAAGTTGAGTGATTTTTTGTTACAAATCGTAGTATAGTGATCATAACGATACAATCACCAAACATGAATGACCACGGATGAAATTAACCCCCTCTTTTGGTGACGTAGCTGTTGGTGTGTCATATCACGTGTGTTCAGGCATATGATATGACGTATCACGTCAGCATTCGGGCAAAAATTATCATTAAAAATCGGTTAAAATGACTTTTCTGCAAAAATATGATAAGTTCAGTGACATTTAGTTCAGAATTTTCTGTCCCTTATGATCGTCTTGATCGTGGTTGTGACAAGGCTTCTCAATCCATGACCTCCAATTCACAAAAATAATAGCAAAAGATTATAATAAAAGGAAATATAAGTTTTAACGCCAAGAGTGGGTCACATGTTGAGTAAGGCACAACCCAGAACCCAGAATTGGCCAATCCATTGATTCTTTCACCTTAATAAAAACAAAGAAAATGAATTTTACTGAGATAAGAGATGACACTTTGATTAATTTCTTTTAATGGATCGGGATTAAAATTCTGAACTAAAATTATTCTAATTGTAGTCTAAATCTGGATTTTTCTTTTAAAAAGAAAAAAGAAAAACAAAATCGATTTAGTATTTCTTTTTATTTTATTTTTCTTCAAATTGAAAAAGCTAAAATGGCCAGTAAGCCAAAACTCGAAATTCTGGTTTTAGGATCTATTAATTCCAACAAATATTAAAGTTGATGTCTCAGTAAAAGCATAGTTACAGGAAAAAAAATGAAGTAAAAGTACAAATATTAACGAAAATCATTCAAGGGAGAGATATGCTCTGCTAAAAAATTAAAGATAATCAAGTCCTTCAATCAAATTCAAATCAAGCTAATCGCCAATGTATTATATAGAAAGAGACAGCAAAAAAGAGTAGGTTTCAGCATCAAAAACTAGCAGACAGAGAATGAAATGGCAAGAAGTGTAATTACTTCAAAATTAATCCGTAATTACATAAAATTTGTAAAGGGAATAAAAAATAAAAAACTCACTTTTGCAGGGCGATTAATTGAGGAACAGAAGAAGAAAAGTTGTATAGCTATAGATAGTAACATAGGAAAGCTCAAGTGGCCATAACAAGAAAAAACTCTATATTTCCTTTATTCAATAGAAAAGCCCCACAAATGAAATAAATACCTTGCCGCCCAAAAACCGTATGTGTGCAACTCGCTGAAGATCGATCGTTGGTCGGCGAACTGTTGCTCTAACGATTGGAGGGAGGGGGCGAGGCTCAAGTGGCGATATGGCAGGCAGTGGAGAGAAAAGAGGGTTACTTGGTTAGGGCAAAAATGAAAGGTTTGCCTGAACTGAAGAGCGAAGAGGGATACACATACATAGACTTTAAGACTAAACATAAAATGAAGTAGTTTAAGCAGAAATGCGATCGGTTCGATTTTTCAGCGGTTTTCTTTTTTAAAAATCAAACCAAACTAAAATAACCAAATATTTTTAAAATTTCAAACCGAAACCAAACTGAAATACCCAATTAGATTAAAAAAATTGATTAGTTTGGTTCGGTTTTAATCAAAG
Organism: Excoecaria agallocha; assembly: GCA_037975025.1. Taxonomy (NCBI): domain Eukaryota; kingdom Viridiplantae; phylum Streptophyta; class Magnoliopsida; order Malpighiales; family Euphorbiaceae; genus Excoecaria; species Excoecaria agallocha. The sequence goes on along the minus strand of CM075818.1, from coordinate 176,541 downwards.
TTTGCTCACCTCTAGTTGTTTTACCCTAAAATGGAATAAGACTATAAATGAAAAATAGCTCATTCCTGCAACTTCCTTATTTGAGAAGCATATATAATTGTAAATATTTTTAAATTGTAATTTTAATAAAGAAACATATATAATAAGGGAATAATAAGGTACGCTATGTGTATCATATGCAACTTGTATAGCAACTTGTACAGATCGGTGAATAAAAAAAATATATCGTTTTATTTTTTTAAAAAATAACGACTTTGTCCATACACTTGTCAAAATAGGAAAATTTGACCTCTCAATTAATTGAAATAGAGAAATTTTATACTAAAGTGATAACTAGTTGAATTTCTCTTATTAGTTGAGTAAAAACATAGCATTATTTTCACCATTTCAGGTATTTTAATAGCATAAATTAAATAAATAAAAAGTATATAAGTAAAATCTATCAATTGTGAAAAATTTAAAGCAAAAAATGACTTTATCCCTTTTAAAATTAATATACAAAGGTAATGATAATACTCTGAAAAATTAAAATCATAAGCCCCATCATCAAGAGGCCCATAATCAAAGGCCAATCACTAAAAAGCTCGTAAAAACTTAAACAGCAGATCAAGAACACAGAAAACAAGGCCGTCCAATCGGACGTGACCTCTCCCTGATACGATAAGGCTGTATAACACATGCCACTATCAAATCGCCATTATCTATACAATAGGCCATACCTGTGTTAGACTAGGCCAACTATTCAAGAGCACTTTTCAAGCTTCCTCGAGTTCTATAAATAGCAAGTTTATTCTGTAAAACACACACTCCATCTCTCTAAGTTATATATATTCTCTCTCTAAGAGCTTCCTCCCTATTGCTAACTTAAGTATCGGAGTGCTAACATTCGGACAACCGTGCAAGCACATTTTGTAGGGCTTATCTTCTTCAGTCCAATCAAAATTGGCTCTCCTGACCATTGAACCTCTCCTTCTTTCCTACACAGAAACTTCTCCCTTCTTTATGAAAATTTGTGATTTATTATTTAGAGCTTTCATTGAGAGTTAATGGCTAAACAAAAGCATCCAACTCCTACACCTATGGAGGAGTACGGATTTACAACTGCGGAGAGAATGCACCATGAAAGTCTCTAAGAATATATGGAAGATAGCGTACGGTAAAAGCAAAATCCAAGACTGAAAGAAAGAAAAATATCATATGCCAGGTCTAAAATGAAGCAAAACATCTTCCTTTTGAGATGTTGCGCAATAGTTACAGGAGACTCCCAAAAGTAGTCTACTGAAAAAATACTGGGAGGGATGAAATAATAGTCCCTTCTCTTGTCTCCAAATAAGCCAAAGGGAAGAGCAAGAAATACAAAAAAGCAAGATCAAAAATGGGCATCTTGCTACGTGGAAAGGGAAAAGCATAAAGCAACACACTCTTCCATCTATTTCAAGGAAAGCAGCACATAGAGGGAAAAATCATTAACAAGCTGCTAGCTCAAATTTTCCCTGCTAGTTCCCACCTTTCAATAAAACAGAACAGGGAAAGGAAGCCAGAGACTTAACCCTATTGGAATTAAAGAAAGAGAAAAATTCACACAAATATGCGCTCTCTCATAAGACCCATGACTGATCAAAGCAGAGGCTTAAAAGCAGGAAATCGAATTGGAAAAGAAAACGCCAAGTCTGAACAAGAACAAAATGATACGATCCAAGTCCAAAGAAAAATGAAACGTCTTTTTTTTGAGACATTACACGGGTGCTTCCATGATGAGGGCTAAAAGACATTGCAAGATAACACTTTTCCCCATCAGGAGAGAGAGGAAGCATCAGATAGGAAAGGAAAAAAAAAGATGTTAAGACCCTCATCGAGAAGAGGAAAATCCATCAAGAAGAAGATAGTAAACCAGCACCTACTGATTGATGTGTTCCCTATCAAAAGATTCAATCCCAATTAAAGTGATTGATGAATCCCATAAAAAGCCATCTTATGGATGAAGACAATTAGAGTATAATTTACCATCTTCAGAAAACTTAAGGGCGAAGAAGGCCCTAAAAAAAGGGATGGATATCGTTCTAATTTTAGCAAAGTAGAGATTATCAAATAGATTGTTGTAATTATCCTGATCGAAGAAAATTTGTAATTATTCCAATCGAAAGATTGACTAAATCTATAATTATCTCAGTTGAAAGATCGATATAGTTCACGATTGATGTAATTCCCGATGGAAAGATTGATGTAATTTTTTATCAAAAGATCAAGAAAAATTCATCTACCCTAGTTAGCAAAAAGACAAAATTCCTTATTGATCGATGTTCTCCCGATCAAACTTTCAATCTATACATATTGTGACTATTGAAACAACAAGAAAATTTGAAAGAAAAATTTCATTAAAACCATAAATATTTCATCCAAAGTTTACAAAAGAGGAAAATGCAATCCTATCAAATGTTGTCAGATTTCCTCGTCAGTCAAGGCGATGCAACCACCTCCTACCTAAAGCACATCGGAGCCTAGCAAATGAAAGAAGTTCAGCCATAGCATGAGAAGATGAGAATGAGGAACGCAGAGAAAAGCAGAGTATATCACTACAAGAAAATTCTGAAATAGCAACGAAAATTGTTGATGCTAATGGAAAAATTGGTTGCAAATTTCATAGTTGCTATTTTTAGCAACGGAATTTGAATTCCATTGCTAATTCCAACCAATGTAAGATTCGGTGAATTGTTCAAAATAGCAACGGAAATTAATTTCCGTTGCTATTTTTGGCAATGGAAAATAATTTTCGTTACTATTATCAGCAATGGAAATCACAATTTCATTGCTATTTTTAGCCAGTATTATAAAAAAATACGACAAAATTTTTGTCGCTCTTCCGTCACTAAAATATTGTTGATTATTTACAAAATTACTTTCAGTTTTTCTATTTATGGCCCATAACATCTCAAGAAGTTTTGAACTTGGATTGTGATGGAAGATTACGAACTAAATCAAATATTTGTGGTAATCACATATAATACAAATGGAATTAATTTTCACTCTATTTTTAGAAATTGTAACTATAAAAAAATAAAATAAATATGGCCCATAAGATCTCAAGCAGCAGAAAATTAACTAAATTTGCAGAGCCAAAGCAGCAGCCCCATTTCCTTTTTTCAACTACGACAGGACTCCTCTCAATTCATCAAAATTAATTCAAAAGCAAAAATCATACAAAGATTCAAAATCAATTCAAAACTTGCATCCAAAGATCCAAAATTAAATCAACCAAAATCAAAACCAAGAAGAAAAAGAGATATGAGTTAGAACGTACCTTTGAAATTTAGATTCTTTAGATCTACAGAAGAAGAGAAATAGAAAACAGACAAGCCTAAAACTCCATTGGAGATAAATCCACTTTTACCCTTTACGGTGAGTCAAGGGAGTCTTAGATTGGGAGATCTAACCCCAAATAAACAAAAAATAAACAAAAATAAAAATTAAAGACAAACAAGATTATCGAATCAAAGGAAATCAAGAAAAAGAAAATAACAGAAAATGAAAAAATTAGGAGAAAAATAAGTACCTTTAGATGAGATTGAAAGAGTAGAAAGAGTAGATCAACGATTTACAGTAGCCTTGATGGAGAGAGAGAGAGAGGCTTGAGGCACAAAAATGCAAAATTGAAAGAAAATCACAACTTTTATACCTAGGGCTAAGTAAAATTAGCAACGAAAACAAATTCCATTGCTATTTTCTCCAATTAGCAACGGAATAAGATTTTCGTTGTTAAAATAGCAACAAAAAAATGAATTATGTTGCTATTTTTTAAGACAATTTTTTTCTTGCATGATCTTAATTTAGCAACGAAAGAGTAATCCCGTTGCTATTTTCTTAAATTAGCAATGAAAAAAAAATTCCGTTGCTATTTTTTGAGACAAAATTTTTTTCTCGAATGATCTTAATTTAGCAACGGAAGAGTAATTCCATTGCTATTTTCTCAAATTAGCAACAAAATAAGATTTTTGTTGCTGAAATAGAAATGAAAAATGAATTTTGTTGCTATTTTTTGAGACAATTTTTTTCCTGAAGGATCTTAATTTAGCAACGGAAGAATAATTCCGTTGCTATTTTCTCAAATTAGCAACCAAAAATAAAATAGCTACGGAAAATGAATTTTGTTGTTATTTTTTGAGACAAAATTTTTTTCTTGAATGATCTTAATTTAGCAACGGAAGAGTAATTCATTGCTATTTTCTCAAATTAGCAACGAAATAAGATTTTCGTTGCTAAAATAGCAATGAAAAATGAATTTCGTTGCTATTTTTTGAGACAAAATTTTTCTCTCGAAGGATCTTAATTTAGCAACGAAAGAGTAATTTTGTTGCTATTTTCTCAAATTAGCAACGAAATTCAATTTCCGTTGCTATTTTTTGAGACAATTTTTTTTCTCAAATGATCTTAATTTAGCAACGAAAGAGTAATTTCGTTGCTATTTTCTCAAATTAGAAACGGAATAAGATTTCTATTGCTAAAATAGCAATGGAAAATGAATTCCATTACTATCTTTTGAGACAAAATTTTTTTCTCAAATGATCTTAACTTAGCAAAAGAAGCATAATTCCGTTGCTATTTTCACAAATTAGCAACGGAAAATAAATTCCGTTGCTATTTTAGCAACTAAAATAAAATTTTGTTGCTAAATTTTGCCCCAAGTTTTTAGCGCTACCTCCTGACACTTAATTTAGCAACGAAAATTGAATTTCATTGTTAAATTTTTCCCCCAAAATACTGCCACCATCTTTTGCCGCCCTTTTTAGCAACGGTATATAATTTCTTTGCAAAATTCCGTTACTAATTTTTAGCGCCATTAGTTCCCACCTTTTTTAGCAATGGAAGACAACCATTTTTAACTTCGTTGCTAAAACCTTACACTTCAACCAAAAGTGGCAACGGAATTTTTTTTTCCATTGCTATTTTTCTTTTGCTATTTTGACATTTTCTTATAGTGTATATCACTAGTTGTGGCTGGTAACACCATGATGGAGAGCCATCTGAAAATTCATTGGTCTTCCTAAAATGGCTGGAATAAAGGATGAAATAGAAGTTATCAGGAGGCTCCACTGAGAGAAATCAAGAAGCACATAAATAAAAGAAGAAAATTGATAAATGGGGACAAAGAACCGACTCTATTTATAAGAGTCTATAAGCACACATGGCAATTCCAATAAATGATTGGTCCAAGTGGTAAGCGGCTTGGTTCCGCTTAAGCAAGGTCTCGGGTTCGAGGCCTTGCGTACGCAGAAAATTCCCGTTGAGAGACTCACCCACCACAAGCCAGGTGCGGACCCGGGTCGAATCCGGATGTAGTCGGGGCGAAGCTTCGGTGAACCGGGTGGGCCACCCAAAAAAAAAAGAAAATAAATAGCCAAAATAAAAGCTCAAAAATCTAAGAAGCCATAAAGGGCATTTAATTAGCATCATTTTCTAAAAGATGTGATCAAAAGATATTTCTAAGAGATGAGATCAAAAAAACATCTGGAAGACGAAAATCGAACATTAAAGTAGACACAGGAAGTCATCAGTAGAAATGCCAAACTTTGATTGACCAATCAAAATAAAGCCATCTCTAAACCCATTAACAACAGAGGATCAAACGATGGCCATGGGTTTAGAAAAACTAAACCGATCAGAACAAGCTTACAAAGCAGCACCCTCATGAGATAAGTTAAAACGCCACTCAATTTTATTATTTCTTTTCAAATATTTCAGTTTTTAGCAATATGTCATAGAACAGATAAAAAAGTGAGAAAAAGAAGAGTAAGGCAAGAAATTTATAAAACAAAAATGAAGTTCATTAAACTTTTATAGAATACAAAATACATTAATAAAGAAATAAAATGGGGGGATAAAGTGAGGAGAACAGAGAGGGAGACGGGGGACAGAAGGCAAGCACCAATCAGCGGCCATGCTGGCCACCCCCATCAGCGGCAGCTCGCTCACGCCACCATTCTTCCCCTATCGCTGGATTCCAATCTCGCAGTGTTGTGTTGCCTCGCTTCCTTCCTTGTGATGGTGACTGCTCCTCCTCCTACTGGCAACCCACGACGGCAATTGAGGAGATGCACCGCGCTGATGGATCCCCAAGAGTCAGGCGGTCATGCTGGCATCCCCTGTTCCTTTTCTTCCGCCGACAAGGGGTAGATCGAAGAGAAGGATAGCGGGTGGGTCTCAAGCAGATCCTGACCAAATGACAGAGAGCAAGAGCACGTGACCACCGCTGGGGGATTCCTCTCAATGCCAGCTACCCTCAGGTGTGTTCACCTTCATGCCGATGAGGCTCCAGCGAAACTCCGATGAGCTTAGTGACGAGAAAAAAAGTGAGGAAAAATGCAAGAAATCATTCTTAAATGATATGTAACTACCAAATTTACATGTAAGGAATTTATTTAAATTAATCTTAATTTTTGTTTAGTTAAGAATTATTTCATTTTTTTTTCCTACAAGTTAATGGTCTGTTATCTTATTGTGTGTATTATTCAGTGGATTTCCTTGTTGGTTGAGCCTATAATCTTGTGAAGAGAAGTTTAATTGTATGTAATTAATTTTGGGTAGTGTTATAATTAGTTAAAAACTTGTACTGTTAACTTGATTTTGAATTATAATCCAAATATAAAATTACTATTCTATTTTTGTTATCTTTTAGTAATTTAGAAAGATAGGCTAATTGGCAAACAATTAAATTGATTATTCGTTTCTTTCATGATTCAGTCTATTTTCATTAAGTTTCACTATTTTGTAATGGGGTCATTGGACTAGTGGGTTAACTTACAATTTAGTTTTGTAAATTGTAATAAGGTCTAGTAGATTGGGGAACAGACATGAAGATAAAAATGGTAGATGGAACTAAAACTCAAGGCAACTGAGATTATAACTCGATTAAGTAGTAATTGCATTGAAGTTTTGATTATGTTCTTGATATATAAGTAATTTGATAAAAATAATTAGCAATAAATTGTAACAAGTTGAACATTCTTAAATTACATTGGAATTATCGTAAAATGGTTGCCTACATTTATTATGTTTAATGCTAAAAGGTATGCTTGGGCATATATATATACATATGTCCAATAGTTCTGTATGTAATCTTTTTCAAATATGGTATGAGGTGTATTATGCTGTTAGGGTACATGATTATTTACGTTGTCTAATAGTAGATACTGTGAATATAATATGTAAATTGGAATTAGCTGGAAGTTACATGGTTTAAGGAATTCAATGATGCCAACACGTATGAGATTAATTAAATAGACAAAATTATTTATATATTATATGTGAATGAATGTAAGTTACTATAGTAATGGTTGATCAATAAATGTATATAGGAAATTGATTGTATGCGTTCGTCAATTAGTTAAGCATATAATTAAAATGTAAAGAAACCTATTAGTTTAATTTTGGGTAAATCATCAGCCTGCGAGATTCATTTAGTTAAATTTTATTCAGTAATCTAATTTATATTATTTACAGAAATTAACTGTAAAGTTTAGCAAGCTTGAATTGTTTCCTCTTTGGTTTATTAGTTTATCATTTCGTAAGTGTCAATATAATAAGATAGTGTTGCTGGACAATTTCTATAGAAATAATTATTTGTAATTTGAGCTAAATGATTTCTTATTGAAGACTGCGTGAATTAGATTAATCTGTGTAAGTAATTAAGATGGTCGATAACCATATATAATTATGCATAATTTACCTTTATTGCTATGATACAAATAATGCAACGTATATTGGATATGGCTAAATTGGTAATGCCATGCTTTATGATGATAAAACAATAGATATGGAGAATAAGTACTGCTAACACACACATATATATATATATATATATATATATATATATATATATATATATATATATATATATATATATATATATATATATATATATATATATATATATATATATTTTATATTTGCCCCTAGTAAAACTAGACAGGAATTAGAGTCATGGGATAAGGTTGACATGCCAATTAGGAAAGTTTAACAGTACTGCATCGTAAATGCGATTACCGGATTAAATGACTCTGAGAGCTCTTTGGATAAAGGTAATTAAATTAAGTCGTGGACTGAATGGCTCCGAGAGCTCAATCCACAGGTGTATATAAGGGTATATGTATTAAATGGTGGGCTGTATGGTTCCGAGAACTCAGTATAGATGTGTATGTACGTATAAATAAATATACATATAGTTAGTGATAAAGTTATAAATGTCAAAACAAGAAAATAACGTTGAATAGACCGTATGATTCCGAGAACTCGGTCCTTTATTTAAATCTCGTTTATCCAGCTCGATGCAATTTCACTGGATATACTAAGGGCAAATGTCAGAATTAAAAAAGAAAATAAAAGTTGATGCAAGTATTTTAACAAATATTAGTAGATGGTTTAAAGAATTTGTACTGTGATTAATTGTGTGTCACACAATCTGGAATAATTTGGTGTAATTAAGGATGTGTGTGTGTGTGTGTGTATTTATTTATTTATTTATGTGAGTGTTCGAGATGTTGTATTCATGCCCAACCCGGATTACTTATTTAAACTACTATGTTAAACTTCGAAAATGAAGAATTACGTGATTCTAATTCACTAAACAAGATACGTAGAAAGCTTGAGAATTGATATTTCAAATCTGAACCAAATTGTATTTATATGATTATGCATATTTTGATATGTACACTGAATCCTAGTGACACCAATCTTATATATATATATACCTAGTGACACCAATCTTATATATATATATATATATATATATATATATAAAACTGTGTATATGAGTAAACTTTTATGACTATAGTGAATTAGGTTTTTATTTTGACGGTGATTATGTAAATTGTGATTGATTACTTGAGATTGTAGAAGTGGTTATATGATTTTTTTTGAAGTGTTTTGATAAAATTTTTTCACAACAGATTATCAATAATTAGGGGAGATTCAGCCAAAATTTTTTGAAAATAAATAATAACTATTAAAACAACTAACTCTTAAGTAGTAAATTTATGATTGGCCCTTAAAAGAAGCTAAGCCGCCTATGACATCTAGTGTCCGGGTCTTATAACTAACCGGATATAGGGTGTTACAAAAAACATTAAGGTTCATAAACTAGATATTGGGTTAGAAATGAAAAATAACAGATTAGATCATGCCAGCATCCCCTGTTCCTTTTCTTCCGCCGACAAGAGGTAGATCGAAGAGAAGGATAGCGGGTGGGTCTCAAGCAGATCCTGACCAAATGACAGAGAGCAAGAGCACGTGACCACCGCTGGGGGATTCCTCTCAATGCCAGCTACCCTCAGGTGTGTTCACCTTCATGCCGATGAGGCTCCAGCGAAACTCCGATGAGCTTAGTGACGAGAAAAAAAGTGAGGAAAAATGCAAGAAATCATTCTTAAATGATATGTAACTACCAAATTTACATGTAAGGAATTTATTTAAATTAATCTTAATTTTTGTTTAGTTAAGAATTATTTCATTTTTTTTTCCTACAAGTTAATGGTCTGTTATCTTATTGTGTGTATTATTCAGTGGATTTCCTTGTTGGTTGAGCCTATAATCTTGTGAAGAGAAGTTTAATTGTATGTAATTAATTTTGGGTAGTGTTATAATTAGTTAAAAACGTGTACTGTTAACTTGATTTTGAATTATAATCCAAATATAAAATTACTATTCTATTTTTGTTATCTTTTAGTAATTTAGAAAGATAGGCTAATTGGCAAACAATTAAATTGATTATTCGTTTCTTTCTTGATTCAGTCTATTTTCATTAAGTTTCATTATTTTGTAATGGGTTCATTGGACTAGTAGGTTAACTTACAATTTAGTTTTGTAATAAGGTCTAGTAGATTGGGGAATAGACATGAAGATAAAAATGGTAGATGGAACTAAAACTCAAGGCAACTGAGATTATAACTCGATTAAGTAGTAATTGCATTGAAGTTTTGATTATGTTCTTGATATATAAGTAATTTGATAAAAATAATTAGCAATAAATTGTAACAAGTTGAACATTCTTAAATTAGATTGGAAATATCGTAAAATGGTTGCCTACATTTATTATGTTTGGTGCTAAAAGGTATGCTTGGGCATAAATATATACATATGTCCAATATTTCTGTATGTAATCTTTTTCAAATATGGTATGAGGTGTATTATGCTGTTAGGGTACATGATTATTTATGTTGTCTAATAGTAGATACTGTGAATATAATATGTAAATTGGAATTAGCTGGAAGTTACATGGTTTAAGGAATTCAATGATGCCGACACGTATGAGATTAATTAAATAGACAAAATTATTTATATATTATATGTGAATGAATGTAAGTTACTATAGTAATGGTTGATCAATAAATGTATATAGGAAATTGATTGTATGCGTTCGTCAACTAGTTAAGCATATAATTAAAATGTAAAGAAACCTATTAGTTTAATTTTGGGTAAATCATCAGCCTGCAAGATTCATTTAGTTAAATTTTATTCAGTAATCTAATTTATATTATTTACAGAAATTAACTGTAAAGTTTAGCAAGCTTGAATTGTTTTCTCTTTGGTTTATTAGTTTATCATTTCGTAAGTGTCAATATAATAAGATAGTGTTGCTGGACAATTTCTATAGAAATAATTATTTGTAATTTGAGCTAAATGATTTCTTATTGATGACTGCGTGAATTAGATCAATCTGTGTAAGTAATTAAGATGGTCGATAACCATATATAATTATGCATAATTTACCTTTATTGCTATGATACAAATAATGCAAATGATAAAACAATAGATATGGAGAATAAGTACTGCTGACACACACACACACACACACACATATATATATATATATATATATATATATATATATACTATCTATTTAATTTAATGATTTTATATGTGCCTCTAGTAAAATTAGACAGGAATTGGAGTCATGGGATAAGGTTGACATGCCAATTAGGGAAGTTTAACAGTACTGCGTTGTAAATGCGATTACCGAATTAAATGGCTTCAAGAGCTCTTTCGGTAAAGGTAATTAAATTGAGTCGTGGACTGAATGGCTCCGAGAGCTCGATCTACAGGTGTATATAAGGGTATATGTATTAAATGGTGGGCTGTATGGTTCCGAGAACTTAGTCAAGATGTGTATGTACGTATAAATAAATATACATATAGTTAGTGATAAAGTTATAAATGTCAAAACAAGAAAATAACGTTGAATGGACCGTATGATTCTGAGAACTCGGTCCTTTATTTAAATCCCGTTTATCCAGCTCGATGCAATTTCACTGAATATACTAGGGGCAAATGTCAAAATTAAATAAGAAAATAAAAGTTGATGCAAGTATTGTAACAAATATCAGTAGATGGTTTAAAGAATTTGTACTGTGATTAATTGTGTGCCACACAATCTGCAATAATCTGGTGTAATTCAGGATGTGTATATATATATATATCTGTGTGTGTGTGTGTGTGTGTGTGTTCGAGATGTTGTATTCATGCCCAATCTGGATTACTTATTTAAACTACTATGTTAAACTTCGAAAATGAAGAACTACGTGGTTTTGATTTGCTAAATGGAATACGTAGAAAGCTTGAGAATTGATATCTCAAGTCCGAACCAAATTGTATTCATATGATTATGCATATTTTGATATGTACACTGAATCCTAGTGACATCAATCTTATATATATATATAATTGTATATATGAGTAAACTTTTATGACTATAGTGAATTAGGTTTTTATTTTGAGGCTGATTATGTAAATTGTGATTGATTACTTGAGATTATGGAAGTAGTTATATGATTTTTTTTTGAAGTGTTTTGATAAAATTTTTCCACGGCAGATTATCAATAATTAGGGGAGATTCAGCCAAAATTTTTAGAAAATAAATAATAACTATTAAAACAACTAACTCTTAAGTAGGAAATTTATGATTGGCCCTTAAAAGAAGCTAAGCCACCTATGAAATCTAGTATCCGGGTCTTATAACTGACCGGATATAAGATGTTACAAAAAGCATTAAGGTTTAGAAACTAGATATTGGGATAGAAATGAAAAATATATGTAGTTTTAAAAGTATAAAAATTTAATATATAATTTTAAAAATATAAAAATTTAATACGTAAAAACGTTAAAGTTAAAGGATCTAATTTGCCTTTTGAAAAAGGTATTCATCTTATCCTTTCTTGTAATGCAGTTAAAATTTCAATCTATTTAACTAGATACTGGGTCAGAAATGAAAAATATGAGTAGCTGATGGGTCCACCCAATTCAATTGGCTTGTATTTATTAAATTTAAACAGAAAAATTACATGCATGGAAAGTCTAATTTAAATAAATAAAGCAGAAGTTTGAAAATTCATGGGACCAATCTAATTCTTAATATATTTAACTAGATATTGGGGTAGAAATGAAAAATATGAGTGATTGCTCAGTCCACCCAATTTAATTGGCTCGTATTATAAAATTTAAAGAGAAAAATTACATGCATCAAAAGTCTAATTTAACTAAATAAAGTAGAAGTTTGATAATTCATGGGACCAATCTAATTCTTAATAAATTTAACTAGATATTACGTTAGAAATGAAAAATATGAGTAGCTGCTCAATCCATCCAATTCAATTGGCTCTTATTTATTAAATTTTTCTTGACTTAGAGAACAATAATTGAGTGGGTGGATAAAAAGAAAAATAACTGGGGCTACACTTTTCAATTGGACGGCGCTAGCCAGGCCGCTTCTCAGATTTTTCAATTCTACCGCATCACCTAGGTGATGAAACAATTGACACGTGAAGCCGCTATTCTCGGCAACGATTTCAAATTGCCTATCACAACGCTTATCCGTTCCAAGTATTGCCTATTAGAATGCATGTCTGTAAGAGTGTACACAGATCTAAATTTTTCTGTATTGGATCGAAATACCGAAAAAATATTCAGAATTTAATTATACCGTTAACTTTTTGATTAAAACCAAATCGAACTGTACCGTTAACTTTATTTGGAATTGATTTTGATATTTTATCTAAAACCGGACCGAGAATCGTATTGAACTGTATCGAACTGTTCTGAAATCGAATTGTAGCGAAAGAACCGATATTTATTAATTATTATATATGATACTGATAATTTTATACAAATATTATTTATAATTTCTATTTTATTTGTATTTTATAAATTTAACTTCATAATTATTTGCATTATATATTTTAATGCACAAAATTAAAATAATAAATAGTTAATAAATTAAACTAAATATTTTAATTATTAATAAGATAAATTTAATTATTATAATAATTATTGTATCTATATGTTTTTAATTTAATTGACTTTTAATTTTACTCAACTACTACTTAATTTTTCTTTTTGTACAAATATTTATATAAATATGTAAATTAAGCAATTTATCACATAAGTATTTTATAAATTAATTTCATTTATTTTTAATGTCACTCAATTAGTAGTTATCTATTTTTTGTACAATAATTATATGAGTATGTAAATTAAAAATATAATTATATACAGTTATTATTTATAATAAAATATTACCAATTAATGTAAATATATAAGTATAGTTATCTTTTCAATAATTTCATTTACTTTTAGCATCACTCAACTATTACTTATCTATTTTTTGCATAATAGTTATACGAGTAATTGAGTATGTAAATTAATAACATAATTATATACAGTTATTATATATAATGAAATTTATCAATTCATATAGTTATATAAATATATAATAATTATACTAATTAATTTAATTTATTTTTAGTATCAATCAACTAATATTTATATATTTTTGCACGATATCTATATGAGTATGCGAATTAATAATGTAATCATATATAGTTATTATATATATCAAAATTTTAACCAATTGATGTAATTATAGGAGTATATAAATATTTTACCAATTAATTTCATGTACTTTTTGAACCACTCAACTAATATCTATCTATTTTTTCACAATACCTATATGAGTAATTGTGTGTATAAATTAATAATATAATTATGTACAATTATTATATATAATGAAATTTACCAACTCAATAAAATATTCACATAATATGTATATAAATACATAAATTAATAATATAATTATATATAGTTATCATACATAATGAAATTTTAGTTGTATATTTAAAAACAAATATAGTTGAAATTTGATAAATATTAGGATTTGATAACAAGATGAATGCCATTCTTTTTATAGTTGTGGTTTTGGATCTTGAATTCAAAATGAAATTTCTAATTTCAAAATACAAAACTTTTTATGGTGAACTTGAATTGAAAAATTTAATTTTTAAAGTGACAGCTATTTTGAATGGATTAATAGAAGAGCATAAAAAAATAGAAGAAATTAATACTGATAAAATTGTAAACTTACCAGTAAATTCTAATAAAATTGATGATGATGTTAATGCATGTTTTTTGAAAAATGAGGATAAGAGTCAAGTTGTGTCTCAAGGAAATTTGGATACTTATTTGACTGATATATTTGTAAAAATTCTCCTGATTTTGATATTTTAAGTTGGTAAAAAATAAATGAGCCAAATTATTCAATTTTGGCTAAGGTTATTAGAGATGTCTTGACTATTCAGTGTTCGACCGTAGCTTTTGAATCAGCTTTTAGCACTGAAAGAATGACTTTAGATAAATTTATAAGTCCTTTAACCCGGATTATAGCCGAGTTTCTTATTTGTTTTCAAAACTGGTTAAAATCACCACAAGAAAAATTCTTATTTCCGACGGAAAATTACCGACGGAAATAATTGTTCCGTAGGGAAAATTGAGGACAAAATTCTTATTCCCGACGGAATAAATAATCCGTCGTAAATAAGGGAGGGAAATTATCCCGCCAAAATATACCGACGGAATTTAGCGACGGATATAAAATTTCCGTCGTTAAATTGGCGCCAATTTTCGCGCCTGAAATAGACCACGAAATTTACCGACGGAATATTATTTCCGTCGGTAAATTACCGACGGATATGATATTCCGTAGGTAATATTCCGTCGGTAATTTTCATAAAAGTCAATTATTGTTATAAATTATAATTGTTATATTTTTTTATTTTCTTTTAACAATTTTATTTTTTTAAAAAAATAATATATAAATTTTGATTATTTCATAGTATGATTAAGTTAATAATGATTTATAAATAGTACTATGTGTAAATTTGATTATTTCATTAATTACATGTAATTTAGTTTATTTTAGAAGATATCTTTTTATATCTGCATTTTATTTATTCGTGATTAGACCTATACAATGGAACAACATTGAACCCAAAGATATTTAATGCTTTCGTAACATTTGTACAAAAAATGTATTTATTTATGGCTTTCATCAATTTATTAATACAAATGAAAATTACTAAACTAACTAAATTTGAGGTTTAAAAAAAATAGATTTCTCCATCGTAAAGTTTCAAGAAGTGAAGATTTTTCTCATTATTATCATTTTAAGCTCTTGAGGTATGTCAATACATGATTTTAGGTCGAAGACATTAGAGGTTATATCT
Source organism: Excoecaria agallocha (assembly GCA_037975025.1). Classification (NCBI taxonomy): domain Eukaryota; kingdom Viridiplantae; phylum Streptophyta; class Magnoliopsida; order Malpighiales; family Euphorbiaceae; genus Excoecaria; species Excoecaria agallocha. The sequence goes on along the minus strand of CM075818.1, from coordinate 161,002 downwards.
TATCCTCAGGAAAATCTAATTTGTACTTAATTATCTTCAACTTGCCAGGATACAGGACTATATTATAATTTATTTTTTGTCGTATAAAGAAAATAAAGTATGTAATTAGTTTATGTTGATTCTTTAGGGCCTTTTTTGACATTAGAGGTTGTGTTGCTTATTCTAAATTATATCCCTCGAGCCACTGTCAATGTATTTGCAGCTTATTTTCAAAATTCAATGAAAATTTTCAAAATCAAAATTGATTGTATTTATGTCAAACACGTAAGGTATACCCTTGTAAGGAAACAAAAAAACAAGTGCAAAATCCAAACCTTTAATTATATTAAAAAATCAAGTGAATAACTACTGTAAAAAGCCAACATTTTGAGTTGGCAAATATAAACCCTTTATATATTTCACCATTTAAAATGTCTATATCTGTTCTTGTATCGGTAAATTTTTACATTTTTCAATATATTAGAATATTTAGAAAAATAAAATTCAGTGATAAATTTGTACCAATAGAAATATTTTGAAGAGAAATTTTGTACTTATTTCAATTTTTTTATGTGAATAAAGTTTTACAAATTATTATAATTTTAACTTTATTGAATCAAATTTCTCAATTTCTGAATATTTCACCGTTGGATCGAGCTGAAATTTTAACCATAGCTTTGTAACATCTTGATCTACATTTTCAACGGTGGAGATTGGATTCTGATTTCTGCAGGTCATTCCAAAAAATAAAATGATGCGGACTGGGGATTTTTCAATGGGCACAGCTGGGGATTTTTATCAAAATAACTAAAAATACACATATAAAAATCATTTTAACACTAAAATTTAGATATTGTTAAATTGGTGACCTAAGGTAGCTTGCACAGAGAGAAAAAAGAGTGAGTTTTGATGCTTCCAAGATGTGCTCTTTCTTCTTCCCTAGACTCAGAATCAGAATTTTCTCTCTATCCCTCTCAAAGAGAAGCAGTAATATTACTTCTTGCAATTCGACCTGTCAATTGAGTCTTGAGTAAATTACCTACGAAAAATTTTTTTGTAGGTAAATTATCCACTGAATTGAAATTCCGTAGGCAAACCTTTCCTATATAAAAAAAATTGCTAGCTCCACTTCTCTTTTTTTTTCTAAATTAAAAATTTAAATAGACATAAATAATTAAGAATACTTAAAATTATTATTTTCCATTCCAATTTGAAGAACATTAAAAAAATAAAAAGGTACAGATATTTTCTCAGATTAATTGAATCGAAAGAAATTAAAATAATTCATAATTTATGGCATAAAATAAAGTTATAGCTTATACCACGTCGTTTTGATTATTTGCTTAATATATAAGGAAGTGTTTCAACCAGCAGAGACAAGCCTTTCATTTTATTTTTGCCCTAATCCATCATCTTCTCTCCACTCTCCAGTCCACATCACCGCCGCTGCCTCAAAAATCCACCCTCCGATCGTCGGCACTCGGCCCTGCCTGGTAAGTTTCTTCTTTCTCTCCTTCTTCGTTGCACTTGCAATAGCAATCTACATATCTAGCTCTTGAATTTTTGGATGGAAGGTGAAGTGTTTTAAGAAACCCCTAAATCTCTGTCAGTTTTTCTCAAGGATCTGTTGTTTTGTCTCGCAATCCAGCGCTGTTTGCAAACATTTATTGCACACAAGAAGTTTATCTCGAGAAGGGCTGCTGCAATTTCAGTCCAAACATATTGCAGAGGTTTATTTCTTATTGCTTGCTCTGACGTAATCATCTGAATTCTCAACATTAAAATCATGTGAGTTTCAATTTTGATTTTACAATAAGTTTTTATTTACTGTCAATAAGGTTCTTATTGCAGACGTTTTTCACTTTTAGAATTTTATTTGTTTTGTTTCTTTAGTTATTTAACTGCAATAAGGTTCTTGGGGACTCGTGCTCTGCAAATAAGGTTCCTATATTTTCATGTATTGGTATGTGATGTTTGAGTTGTTGGCAAGATTCTAGTAGAATCCGATTAGAAATTTCTTTCTTAGATTGTCGGTAGATCAAATTATAGGTCCACAGCTCTCAGAAGAGTTTACACATGGCTGTTGGATGTGATGGGAGACCTTCCAGTTGCACTGTCGTTTTCAGGTACTGTCAATTGGCCACAGCAAGTATGATTATATGAAATTTGATTGGTGAGATGACTAGTTCTCAACTACATGTCATTCATTGAGCAAGATTTATTATCTTTTATGACAAGCTTTAGATTAACGTGCAGCAGAATTGGGTAGATGTACATAACCATTCCCAATAGGATTAGCCGGAGTGAAAATAGTTGTGCTGGATTAGTGCCATTCATGGGCCTAGCCTTGAAGTTAATGCGAGTCCATAAACCCTTCAATGTGGTCCCATCATCCATAAAGACAGAATGCAATTCAGCTGATAGTTCCAACGGCTCCGCAAGCTCAAAATTAACATTCTAAACCAATAAACATCAAAGTTGAAAAAATATTAATAACAAGAGTCGAAAGAACAGAAAACAAAAAATCAAATGTTGAATTAAAAGTGTACTTTTTCTTTGTTGTAATGTGCTAAAGCTCTTTTAGAAAGTTTAGTTTGTGTAATCTAACATAGATGGGTAATGCAGTTCATCATCTGAAGTAGAGTGAAGAATTCAATTAGATGAATGATTTATCTGAATTGTTAGGATTGATTTCTTTGTTATTTGGAAATTGTTTATGTAGTTGGTTTTCCCACTTGATGTTGTGGCATCGAAATTTCAGATCTCCATTCATAACTGCTTTATTCATTGCACATACAGCAATCAAGCACATCGTATTTACTCTCTCGTAATCTAATACAGCAAATAACTCTACTTTATACTCTTCTATCAAACTGTAGCTGATAATACGTAAAGACAAAAAAATTTCCAAACCGGTTGAGAAACAGACCGGTTGAGAAGGGCATTGAAGCAGTTTTAGTTGCTGGTAATGACAAAAAAAAACTTGAGGGATGCAACAAAATATGTGGTATGACACATGTCAATGACTTATGGCTATAATACTCAAAATGTCAGAAAATGTTGGCTGCTACGTGTCAAATAATTAGTGGTAGTTACCTTTTCAACCTGCAGGTCGTATTCTTCTGTGTGCAAACATAGAGTAATTGCAGCTGAAGTACCATGGTTTTCTTCGTTATGTTATTAGGTATGGCCCGGAGAAAGAAACAGGTCCCACAAGGAATTTATAATTTTCTGGAACGAGCATGGTTGACGCCTCCACCTTACAAGCTGCTGCCCATGCAGCTTCCAATGCCTGTGATGCATTATAACAAACAACATGTCACTAGGTAAAAGTTTACAACGAAGTTACAGTTCGTGGTTGTGTTTGCCTAACTGTATACGATTATTGTTGGGACCATCTGATCAAACTGCTGCTTTTAGAATATACATACACACACACACACACACACACACACACATATATATATATATATAATGGGTGGACCCCCTCCATGCGTTATTAGTTTTGTACAAATGTTGTCTTTTTGTTTGTATTTTTTTATTTGTTAGGTTTCTGTTGTTGTTTTCATGTGTAAATTTTCTAATCATAAGGCAAAATCAAATTGGATTAGAATAATAATGTGGTTTTCTTCCAAGCTCACGAGATCTAAATTTAGTGGTATTTTTGGCCTTATTGATCTTTGCGTGGTGTGACTCTTAAGCATATTCGAATTTATGTGAAATGCAGCAGCTACAGCTTATATGGATTAGAATGCACCCGGATTGCATGAACTTTAAGTAAAACCAATTTCAAGAATATAAAGATATGTTCTGTTTACATGAGAAGTGAAGACATGACATAGAAATTGTCTTTGGTGCAGTTATTGTGTATGAGTAATGAAATCAATGCAGCTTTTAAAGCTAGAAATATCAAAGAATTGAGATCAATTCAAATTTTCTGCATCAAGAACTTGCTCATGTATGCTTAAACAAGATGATTGAAACTGTTTCATGCATATGCATACATGCTTGAAAGCATTAAATTATAAGAATAGAATTTGAATTTTAACCTTTGTATCATCCATTATGGTGGTGGTTGCCCCCTCCATGGTTTTTGGCTTTCTTCTTATACAAAGCAGCTCTGGTTTGCCTCCAATGCCTGCCTCTTCTAGCAATGCAAGTATCAAAACTCGAAGACCAAACCAGTAAGACAATGAAGAACATGAATGTGAAGTTCTTGAAATTGAAACCACTCATTTTTAATGTATATGCGTGGCTGTGTAGAGGGAAATAGAGAGAGAGAGTGTGTGTGTTTTTTGTTGTGTATGAGACGATGAGAAGCAAGAGAGCTTCTTGAGACTGTCAAAAAAGAAAGAGTGAAGCTTGTGTTTATATAGGGAGAGAAATGCAAAGGCTGTATAAGATTTGTTGCAAATATATAAATAAAAAAGATTAATTTTGATAATGCAAGGTATTAATTAATGTTCATTCTCCCTTCTTTTTTAAGGTCTTTAATTAATTAGCCTCCTTTAGTCTCTGTGAATTTTGGTTGGGACTAATTTAGTTTCAACTACAACTATTTTCTGCTTTTCTCAATTATTTATTGACTTCCATCATCTAATCTTCGTAACTACACCAGTTGTACACTTATAAGCTTAATAAGCTCAGTACTATTTTCTGACTGTTACATTTTCACTTGCAATTATGTCCTTGTTAAATTTGCAGAGATTGTCATATTTGTTGCAAGTATACTTATTGGCCAATATGCACCTAAGAGATACAATATGCTACTTTTTTTCAGGTCTAGATCTGAAATTTCTTTACTAATCATGAGAGAGCTGGTTCCGCATTATCTTCAAGATATTGGCAAGGTGCGTCTAAACAGTAAATTCTCGGAACATATTATCTATATTGATTGTTTCCAGTTTCATTGTCTTATTTTATTCTTCTTCTTTTTCTTTTTTCTTTTTTTTTTTGAACCATGTTTACCATCTTGATTATTTGTTTATTTATTGGTGTTGTTTTATAGTGATGGATGATCAATTTCATGTTCTATGATGACAACTGTCCCTGCATAATTGACAATTTGTGGAACACTTTTTGGGCTACATAGTTTGTAAGTACATAGATAATACTGAGGCATTAATTTTGAGATGGAAGAATATCTTTTTCTGATTCTTAGATATCTTTAATTAGTAAAGGGTATAGCGCAGTACTTTGCATTTGCAATTGAACTATCTATGCTGTTATTTTTTTATCATTTTATATTTTTTCTTGGCCTTCCCAATAGCTATGCAACAAATAGGTCAAAACTGATGATTGTAAAACATTCCCCCCTCCCCCCTCTAATTATTAAATAGTTGCAAAAATATATAATATTTTTAGTGACGGAATAGTGATGGATAATTCCGTCGCATATTTTTTAGTAGAATGCAAATTTACCGACCGAAATATAATACCGTCAGCAAAATTGCCTACGGAATTTATCATTCCGTCGGTAAAATTGCCGACGGAAAATAGAATTCCGTCGGTAAATTTAGCAAATGACGACAGTTTTTGGTCTTCATCTCACAACGGAATTAGCGACGGTCAATAATTTCCGTCGGTAATTTTACCGACGGAAATTATTCCGTCGGGAAAAGCGCCTACAACCGGATCCCCTTCGCCTTTTTCCGTCGGTAATTTGGTTTCCCTACGGAAATTCACTCAATTCCGTCGGGAATTTCCATCGGCTACACTTTTGGCTTTAAAGATATCAATTGAAGAATTCGAAAAGTTTGAATCAAGAAATTATTAGATTTGAGTAAATTTTTTATTTAATATTTATATTTTTTTGTTATCTAATTATTTAAAATTTGTGTTTTTTTTAAATATTGTTCAAGATTTTAAAATCAATATCAACATTTTTTTTAGAAGAAAACTATTGAATGTTGGTTTTTAATTATGTACTTTGACTTAATTATACTTGCTGAGAAATTTTAATTGTATTTGTATTTATTATTTTACAAATTTATTTTGCAAAATTTTAAAAATATCGAATTATCCGAAATACTGAATTTTATTGTACTGTATTGCTTTATACAGAAAAATTGTACCGAACTGTACTTAATTTTTATAGAACTGTACCAAATTTTCAAGACAGTTACAACACTTAATTTTTAAAATATCCGAAATTTCAAGATAACAAGATTTATAAATCTCCAAATTATACCGTACCGTGTATACCCCTACATGTCCATACCACATATTGAAATCATAACTCACATTAATGGTTTCTTTTTATAAAAATTGAATTATGATCAATTGAAAAACTGTTACTATATGTATAATATTATTATTGAAAATTTAAGGCTAATTGTGCCATGCATAACTAGTTATTTTTGTCATTTAACCTCTTGCATTTTTCTTTTGTAAATTGCCCATAATACTTGCATTTACTTTTCACAAACTCCTACAAAATACAAATTCAAAATTGAATTATAACAGGCAATTGGATTAAAAATCAACTATTAGTTAGTTATGTATAGACCTGGCAAAATTGACCCAAACTCATGGATCGATCCAAATTTATCCAAAAAAATTGACTCAAACCCAACCCAATCCAATCCAATCCACATAAATATTCATTGGATCAATCCAAAATTGATCCATTTTATTTTTCAACCCAACCCAACCCAATATCCAATGGATCAACCCAAAAATACCCCATTTCACTTTCCAACCCAATAGGTGTTTTCAAGATTCAAAGATCTTGATCCATTAGGTATTAACCCAGTATGGGTATCCTAGTAATTGACATGGTCGTTGTTCAGCTTGTTTCCAAATTATGTTATTTTGCATGGTTATTGTTGGGCTAAGCTGATGTGTTTGCACAAATCTATCGGTGAGTGCTGACATGTACAAGAGTTAGTTGATGTGAAATTCTTTTCTTTTTCTTTTTTTCTTTTTATATGAAATATGTATAAAGAAAGAAAAGGGCAATTTTCGTATTTTTGTTCTCTTAATTATTCCTGTAAATCATCCATTTTATATAATGATGAAAAAAGAAAATAGTTAAAGAATCTCAACTAAGTAACATTAATTCAAAAATGAAAATGAAATATATAAATATAAATATAAATACAAATATATAAAAAAATTCGCAATCATATTCATCGATTTGTGCATTAATTATGAGTACTTCGAAAAAAACAAAAACAAGTACTTTCTTTTGAAGATAACTAAAAAGAACTAAATAAAGAAGAACAATTCAACAAGAAACAAAGCATGATCTAACACAGGCTAATAGGCATACTTCATATAGCCAAACTAGAATCATTTGTCACCAAAAGGAAAAGAAATATAAGCATCAAACAAAAAGAAGTTGAGCGGATGGATCTTGGGATTTCTCGCTGGAGCAGCTGCCGAAAGTATATCTGAGTTTGTTTTCTCGGTGCTGTTCAAGATAGCATTGGCAGCGATAAAAGGCGGAGGAAAAGATTCAGGGCTTATAATCTTTAGTCCGCATGTGATAAAGAAGGCTGAGTATTTGTCTTTCTTGGAGAAAGAAGATGGACTTGCTAATTTAGAGCTCATTTGAAGAATCCATAATCCATGGGTCGATTCAAATAAATCCAACCCATTAATAATCCAACCCATTAATTATCCATTTTGACCCATCAATAATCGAATCCATTAATAAGACATCCATTAATGACCCAACCCAAATCCGTCCAACCCGTCCATTTGCCACCTCTAGTTATGTAAATACATATTAATCCAAAATGTTTTGTGATTGAGCAGAATGCAGATGTGATATGGCTTCAAGATCCATTTCCACACTTCAATGAAGAAGTGGATTTCCAAATAGCATGTGATCAATATTTAGGTGACCCTAAAGATAGAGCAAATCAACCAAATGGTGGATTTGATTATGTTAAATCTAATGATAGAACCATTAAATTTTACAATTATTGGTATGCATCAAGATTAAGATTTCTAGGGAATCATGATCAAATGTGCTAAATAAGATCAAATTGGAGCCATTTATAGACAAGATTAGATGAAAATTAGGTTTCTTGATACAAGGTTCTTTGGGATCTTCAATGATTCCTCTCTTGATCTTCAATGTTTTACAAAGAGTAATTGGGCTAGTTGTTCCGATGATAGGTGTTCTACTTTTACATCTGTCATTTATTTTAGTAAACATATTATCTCTTGGTCTTCAAAGAAACAGACGATAGTTGTCTGTTCTTCAACCTAAAATGAGTATCATTCTATTGCCAATGCCTGTGCTGAACTGATATGGCTCAAATCTCTATTTGTGGAACTTGGTATCTCTACTTCTCAATCAGTTACACTTTGGTGTGACAATATTGGTGCAATATATTTAAGTGCAAACCCGATTTTCCATGCTCGAACTAAGCATATTAAGCTGGATTGTCATTTTGTTCGTGGGTAGGTTCAAAATAAATCCATTCATGTCCAGTTTATTTCCAGCGCTAATCAAATTGCGGACATCCTCACTGAACCTTTAGGACATCGACTATTCACCTTTCATAGAGACAAGCTTCGACTTTGTTCACACTTGCCTTTAACTTGACCGAAGGTGTTAAGATAGATATATTACTATGTATTCAAATTGTTGTATCTATTTTGTATTCCTTATTATTAGCTTATTTAGTTACAAAGTCTTGTAAACAGAGTCCAGTTCTAAAACAGAGTCTTGTAATCCTTCGCCGTATAAACACAATAGGTGTTGTAATTCTTATGTTGAGAAAATATAAATTACTCTTCTCAATTTCAATAGTGGTTTATTATTATATCCAATATATTAGAAATAATAGGTCTCGTCTTATATTTTATTATCTCTGTATTATTTTATAAAAGAAATTAACTAAACACCGTATTCGTATTAGCTTGTAATCTCATACACAAAAAGGCACAATTATATATTTTTTCCAATTAAGGAGCTAATTAATTATGACAAAGTTGGGAGTTTGAAAGATCAAATTGAAAAGAATATATTTGCTACTAAGAAATTTAATTGTATATTTTTATAAAGTTAACATGCTAAATGCTTTTATCAAATCTTAACAAATCTAAATCTTAATATGAACAAATCCAGAAAGTAAATAGAAAAACCAGCTAGAGCAACACTTCAAAGAAGAATGAAGAACATAGCTTCTTATTACTCTGTTACTTGTTAATCACGTAAAAAAACAAACAACTAACTCTATTTATACAAAAAGAAACACTAACTAACCATGGTTAATAACCTAGAGTTAATTAACTTAACAATAACTACTATTTAACCTAACAATAAGAAAACGACACAGTATTACTAACTAAAGAAACAACAAGCTATTATAACAGAAACAGCAAGCTAAATTACACTAAAACAGCAAGTTATTTTAGTGTAGAAACAACAAGCTAAAATTACACTAAAACAGCAAGTTGTTTTAGTGTATGTAGAAAATCGAAGCTACACACACTAAAACAGCAAGCTGTTTTAGTGTATGTAAAAAACCGAAACTACACACACTAAAACAGCAAGTTGTTTTAGTGTATGTAGTAAAACAACAAACCACTTGAATATTTCTACACTCCCCCCTCAAGATGGAGCTTGGTGAAAATCCACTAAGCCTAACTTGAACTTGAGCTTGTTGAACAAAGGACCATTCAATGCTTTTGTGAATAAATCTGCCACTTGCAAAGAAGAAGATAGATGCGTAGCATCAATGAAACTAGCCTTCAACTGATTCTTCATAATGTGACAATCAATATCTATATGCTGCATACGCTCATGAAAAATAGGGTTAGCTGTAATATGCAAAGCAGCTTGGTTATCACACTTCAAAGAAATAGGAAGCTACAAAGGAATTCCCAGATCATGAAGAACATAAGAGATTCATTGAAGTTCACACACTACAACAGCCATACTCCTATATTCAGCTTCTGCAGATGACCTGAAAACTATTACTTATTTTTTTGACTTCCAAGAAACCAAAGAACCACCCAAGTAAACACAAAAAATAGTAACTAATTTTTTGCTATCAACACAGGCAGCCTAATCAGCATCTATATAAGCCTATATTATGAAGTCATTTCCTGCAGGGAAGAAAATACCTAAAGAAGGACAGCTCTTCAAATATCTGAGAATATGCATAACACAATTCCAATGAACATCTGTAGGCTGATTTACAAACTGACTCAAAAGATGAGTAGCAAAAGTAAGATCAGGCCTAGTAAATCCCAAATAGAGCAATTGACCAATTATCCTCCGATATTGCTGTTGTTTCTCCTCTAACAATGCAGTTCCACTAGAACAAGAAAGCTTCAACCCCTTAGGAAGAGGAGTAGCAACAGGTTTACAACCTAACAAACCGACTGAGATAAGCAAATCAAGAGCATACTTTCTTTGGTTCACATAAATTCCAACAGCAGATCTTGCTAGTTCCAAACCAAGAAAATACTTAGCATGGCCAATGTTCTTGATAGTAAACTTATCATCAAGAAACTGTTTAACCGCAGCAAGGATCTCCTCTGAATCTCCAATTAACAACATATCATCGACATAAACCAAAATAGTCATGAACACATAATTCTTGCAATACACAAACAAACAATGATCATGAGCAAACTGTTGAAAACCAAACTTTTGCAACTGAGATGTCAACTCCAAATTCCACTAGCAAGAAGCTTGTTTTAACCTATACAACGACCTTTTTAGCTTACAAACCTCTTCAACCTTAGCTTTCATATAACCGCTAGGGCATAGCATGTAGACTTCTTCATTAATAAAACCATGCAAGAAAGCATTGTTTATATCAAGCTGATAAAGACTCCAATTACGCGCTACTGCCAGGTCGATGAATATTCTCACTGTGACTACCTTCGCTACTGGTGAGAAACTATCTGTAAAATCCACCCCTAGTACTTGGTTATAACCCTTAACAACTAGCCTAGCCTTCTACTTATCCACCGAACCATCAGCCTTTAACTTTGTCTTATAGACCCATTTCGAACCAATGGATTTTTTATTAGGTGGAAGAGACGTCAATTCCCAAGTCCCGTTCCTCTCCAAGGCATTTAACTCTTCTTGCATTGCATGCTCCCACTCACGAACCCCTTTCGCTTCATAATAATACTTTGGATCTTGACATCTATTTACCTTTGTTAAGAAACAAAGATAATCTTCAGAAAACATAGGTGATGAGTAAAAAGGAAATGTCTGTGGAGTATACTGCTTGTCATCAACCCGCAAACACTGTAGTACACCTAAAGAATGACACACGTTGTTAGCAATAAAATCAGCCATCTAAGCTGGAGCATGTATGTTTCTGTTACTTCTTCTCAATTGAATACCAGCTTGAACATTATCTTCTCCATATGTACCAACTACATCATGCTCAGGAGTTGCCTGCGAATCAACTAAAGGAACTGAAACTACTGTGTCACAAGTAGAATAAAAAGAAGGTCCTTCATGAGCTAATACTAAATGTACATCCAGAAAGACTGAAGGAACTGAAATTACTGTTAGATCATGACAAGAAGTATCAGTTGAAACAGAAACAAATGGTAATGAACCTGTTGTTTTAACTTCTGCTTTGTTTGACAACCGATAAGGAAAGATTTCTTCTTTAAACACCACATCTCTAGAGACGATATAGCAATTTTCTTCAACATTATACAATTTATACCCCTTTTGTCCTGGTGAAAACCCCAAGAACACACGCTTATTAGCTCTTGGCAAAAATTTATCCTTGTGTGGTTGTACAACAGTTGAGAGGCATAGAAACCCAAAAACTTTCAAAGCATCATAAGAAGGTATTTTACCAAACAACAGTTCATATGGAGTCTTCCATGATAAACCAACAGTAGGCCACCTATTTATTAAGTAAGTGGCATGTAAAACACAATCTCCCTAAAAACGTTTAGGCAAATAAGCTTGAATGGGCAAAGATCGAGCAACTTGCAGTAAATGTCTATGTTTCCTTTCCACAATGCCATTTTGTTATGGTGTATAGACACAACTTTTTTTGATGTATAATGCCATTCTCCTTCAATAATTCTTGAAAACTGAAACTAACAAATTCAGTTCCGTTGTCTAACCGAACTATTTTAATATTGGCAGCAAATTGGATTTTAACCAGGGTAGCAAAAGACTGAAATATCTTATACATTTGAGTTTTATATTTCATCAAATAGGTCCATGTGCACTTACTGAATTCATCCACAATAGTCAAGAAATACTGAGCTCCCGAGATAGAAGGTTGCTTGTATGGACCCCAAATATCAACATGCACAAGTTCAAACATGGATTTAACAACAGTTTGACTAACTAAAAAAGATGATCGTGTTTGTTTAGCTAATGGACAAACTTCACAACAGTTTTCTTCAAATCCACCTCTATAACAATTCATATATTTCATTATAGTTAAAGAGGGATGTCCTAGCCTTTTATGCCATACAAGTGAGGAAATCTCCCCATTATTTTTATTACAATTCTCATCTATGCTACATTATTTAGAAAAATAGTCTCAGCATTAAACTACTGACACTTCCTTGGAAAGCATCTTCATCTAAATAATACAAGTTGCTCACAACCTTTCCAACTGCTACCACTCTTTTAGTCTTCAAATCCTGTAAGACACAATGCTCTGGATAAAAACCGAACATTATTGAAGCAGGCTTTAAGAGTTTATTCACTGACAGTAAATTGTGAGTGAAAGCAGGAATATACAAGACATTTCTCAGCACTAATGCAGAGCCAAATTGGACACTTCCTTTAAACTTTACTTTCGTAATTTCACCATTTGGTAGATGAACCAATGTAGGCTTAGCAACCTCAACCTTGTCAAGAAAAACTTTCTTTTTACTGCATATATGAGTGGAAGCTCCAGTATCCACAATCCATTTCCCAAACATATCATTATCATCAATCATAAGGTTCTTTCTCATGTGAAAAGAATATAGAATAGAATTACCTGCATATTCTGCCTTTGTAAAGTTCATCAACTCTGCATCTACCAACTGTTTTCCTTTCAGTAACTTCGCTAGCTCCTGCTGGATTATAGCAGTCAATTTTGAACTGCTATCCTTACGGTTCTGTGGTTCTTTTACATCATCAAAAGGAAACTCTACATGTTGATCTGTTTATTCTTGTAGCCTCCTTTTGTATTTCCTTTTTTTTTGTTTTAACTCCTTCCACCAGTCAGGATAACCGTAAAGCTTGAAATAAGTGTCCTTGTCATGACCTTCAACCTTGCAATGCTCACAATATTTATCTTCTTTTTTCTTTCCATCCTTTTTCTTTCAGTTATTCTTCGCTCCAGTTTGACTTCGTATCATCATCGCAGAGGCATCTAATACTTCAGAATGTTGCGTTTGAATTTGTCTTTGCCTCTCAACCCTAGAGATCATGGAATAAACCTTGTCTACACTAGGTAACAGTTTGGAGGCTAAAATCTGACTACAAATATTATCGTAGGAATGATTTAATCCCTTTAAAAATTGCAAAACCTTATGCTTCATATCAATACATTCTAGTTTCTTGCTCATCTCACATTTACATCCATTACAGGAATAGACAAGCAGAGGCTCAAGCCGATTCATCTCATCCCAACATTTAGCAAGTTTACTGTAATAAACCGCTAATGAATTATTGCCTTGCCCTGTAAAACTCAGTTCACGTCTAATCTAATATAACTGAGGACTATTATTCTTATCTCCAAATCTCTCCTCTAATCTATCCCAAAGGACTTTAGAGTTAAGACTATAAATGAAGAAATTAGCTAACTCCTTGGTCATAGAGTTCAAAATCCATTGCTTAATCATGCAATCTACCTTCCTCCATCTTTTGTATTCATTACTGTTTTCTGGAACGATAATCGAACCATCAATGAACCCTAGCTTATCTTTAGCTTCCAAGGAATTCATCACTGACATACTCCAACTCATGAAATTGTTACCAGTTAGCAGATTTGCTACAAGATTCATACCAGGATGATCTGAACTATGCAATCTCAAAGGATCTTCATCACATTTTGAAAAATAACCTCTCGATCGATTACTTTCAGTATTTTCACCATTCGAAGTAAAATCTACCGCTGCTGGTTCATTAAGATTAGCCATGTTGCCTACACCTCAGATCTGAATCTTTAGGCTCTGATACCATGAACAAATCCAGAAAGTAAATAGAAAAACCAGCTAGAGCAACACTTCAAAGAAGAATGAAGAACAGAGCTTCTTATTACTCTATTACTTGTTAATCACATAAAAAAAACAAACAGCTAACTCTATTTATACAAGAAGAAACACTAACTAACCATGGTTAATAACCTATAGTTAATTAACTTAACAATAACCCCTATTTAACCTGACTATAAGAAAACGACACAATATTACTAACTAAAGAAATAACAAGTTGTTATAACAGAAACAGCAAGCTAAATTACACTAAAACAACAAGTTGTTTTAGTGTAGAAACAACAAATTAAAATTACACTAAGCTGTTTTAGTGTCTGTAGAAAACTGAAGCTACACACACTAAAACAGCTTAGTGTATGTAGTAAAACAACAAACCACTTGAATATTTCTACATAATATCTTTTTTGTTTCTATTTTTGTCAAAAAAAAAATCTGCTTTATGCCAAAATTATGATTTATATAAATGGCAAAAAAATACTTGAAACTCTAGTTGTTTTACCCTAAAATGGAACAAGACTATAAATGAAAAACAGCTCATTTCTGCAGCTTCCTTACTTGAGAAGCATATATAATTATAAATATTTTTCAATTGTAATTGTAATAAAGAAGCATATATAATTAGGGAATAATAAGGTACGCTTTGTGTATTGTATGCAGCCTTCGGTGAATACAAAATATATATCTCTTTACATTTTAAAATATAACGACTTTATCCATACAATTTTCAAAATAGAAAAAATCGATCTCTCAACTTATTGAAATAGAGCAATTTTGTACTAAAGTGACAAGTATTTGAATTTCTCTTATTGGTAGAGTAAAAATATAGCATTTCTTCATCATTTCAGGCGTTTTAATGGCATAAATTAAATAAATAAATAAATAAATATATATATATATATATATATATATATATATATATATATATATATATATATATATATATATATATATATATATAAGTAAAATCTATCAATTTTGAAAAAATTAAAGGAAAAAAAATGACTTTCTCCCTTAAAAAATTAATATGCAAAGGTATGTTGAATGATTATTTAGAAGCAAACTAATTTTTTTAGAATACATCTTTGAGGGCGGGGGAGAGTGAAATTCGAATTTCGATCAATTGGGGGAATGATAAGACTTTTAACTATTTAAAATGCATGCTGATGATAGTTATGTATATATTTTTGTTATAATTATAATTAAATTTGGAAGGTACGACTTTAAATGGAATTTCAACATGAAAAGAGAATATTCGAAAGGCAAGAGTGAGAAAATGGATAAAACCTTACCCTTTTATAAGTATTCATATAATATGAAAGCATAGAGATAGATAGAGAGACAGAGAGAGAAATATCAAAGTATTATCAATCAAAATGGACATGAATTCTCTAAGAGAAATCATCGATAAAGCTTCAACAAATTATTTAAGGGGCAAAAATCTCTTCTGCAAAATCACATTTCTCTTTATATTTATATTAGGAATTGGAATTTCATGCCTTCTCTTCTTTGATTTAGCCTTTCCATTTCAATTCTTACCCTCTTCTTCTGCTTCTTCTTCTTCTTCTATCAAAAATCAATCCATCCATCAGGTCAGTTTATTTATTTTTTTCCTTATTATTCATGTCTAAATAATATATATTCTGCTCAATTAAATCATTTTTACTTCAATTTTCTTATTCAGATCAGTTTATTTAGGATTTTCCTTACTGCAAAAAAAAAAAAAAAAAAACAGCCATCTTGGAAATTAATGCATAGAAGAAAAATAATAATGAAAATTTAGGAATTAAAAAAGAAAATTAGGTTAATTTACTGACGCCATGAGGATATAATTTATACCTAATTATGGTAATTTTTCAACAAGAAATGTCGTTTTCCAATTTAAAATTATAAAACAAGTTAGCATGAAAAAATGCCTAATTTTCAATATTGAAAATTGAATAATAATTGAATGTGTCGGTACTAACTATGCGCATTATTGCTTGAAGTCGACCGAATACTACATATTGAAATTAAAATGAATCAAAAATCGGTTGGTGGAATTTTTTTTTTCTTTTTTCAGGGCCAATATGATATTGAATTGGATAAAGTCCTAAAAGGTGCATCAACGGAGGACAAAACAGTAATCTTAACAACTCTAAACGAGGCATGGGCAGAGACAGATTCAATATTAGATGTGTTCTTGTAGAGCTTTAAAATAGGAAATGACACAAATAGGCTTCTAAATCATTTGGTAATAATTTCATTGGACGAAAAGGCCCATAATCGTTGCTTATCAATAAATCTTCATTGTTACTTTCTAAGAAGTGAAGGACTTAATTATTCAAGAGAGGCCTACTTCATGACTCCAATCTATTTGGACATGATGTGGAGAAGAATTCGTCTTTTGTCTACTGTTCTTACCATGGGCTACAACTTTGTCTTCACGGTAAATTAATTTCACCCTCTTCTTTTATTTTATATATTAGGGTAAAAGAAAAAAAATGCAATTTAATCTCTAATGTAAATTCAATGGTGCACAGGGTAGGCAAAATGGATTTTTCAAAAGTTGATTTGGTCCAAAATTAAACTTTTAAGTGTCTAATTAGGCCTACTATTGAACATAAGGTGTAATTCAATTAAAAAAAAAAAAGCAAGTTAATGATTCATATGACCTTACTATATGCTTTTTAAAATAATGTGAAAATAAATAAAAAAAATTTGAAATTTGGGATTGAGCAAAAAAAATTCGGAAAACGGTATTTATTTGTACTCAAAATTTTATCCGCTCTAAAAGTATTTTCATATGAAAAATGATCAAAATATTTTAAAAAGGAAAAACCCATATTTTTTATTTCTGTACTTTAACGATTTTATACATTTAATCCGTATATTTTCAAAACCATACATTAAGTCCTCGAACTTTTCAAAAAAATACATTAAATTCAAAATAAACAGCACAAACGACGGTATAATATAAACGCACGTATTTTAATAGAAAGCTATTATTTTTTATGTTCGTTTGAATTAAATATATTCTAATGGTTAAATTCAAGGATTCAATTTATAGTTTTGAAAATATAGAGATTCAATGTATAAACACGTAAAAGTTATAGAATTCAATGTATAGTTTTAAAAGTATAAGAATTCAATGTATAAAAACGTTAAGGTTCAAGAACTAGATATTGGGATAGAAATGAAAAATATATGTAGTTTTAAAAGTATAATGATTCAATGTATAATTTTAAAAGTATAAGAATTTAATGTGTAAAAACATTAAAGTTAAAAAATCCAATTTGCCTTTTAAAAATGGTATTCATCTTATCCTATCTTGTAATGCGGTTAAAATTTCAATCTATTTAACTAGATATTGGGTCAAAAATGAAAAATATGAGTAGCTGCTCGGTCCACCCAATTCAATTGGCTTGTATTTATTAAATAAATAAAGCAGAAGTTTGATAATTCATGGGACCAATCTAATTCTTAATATATTTAACTAGATATTAGGGTAGAAATGAAAAATATGAATAGCTACTCGGTCCACCAATTCATTTGACTCTTTATTAAATTTTAACCGAAAAATTAGGTGCATGAAAAGTCTAATTTATTAATTAAATATATCATTATTAAGAATTAGATTGATCCCATCCCATGAATTATCAAGCTTCTTGCATTATTTGTTTATTTTCCTTGGAAGCTTCCCCTTCACTTGGAGAACCATAATTGGGTAGGTGGATAAAAAGAACCATAATTAGCCCCTTCTCAGACTTTCCAATTAAACAATTGGCACCTGAAGCCGCTATTGTCAGTAACGATTTCGAATTGTCTAAATTGATAGTATGGATTTTAGTACTGTGTGTCAGAATGCATATCGATTCCATATATTGAAATTGTAACTCACATTAATGGTTTCAATACAAAATTTCAAATGCTGATAGAAATTGCTTAATAATAAAACCGTTAATCATATAATTCTAGTTTTTAAAATTTCTTTTTATATATAGTTACATTTTTAGGAGATAAGATTGAAACCGAATTCTGAACAATTGAAAAATTGTTACTATGTGTATATTATTATTATTAAAAATTAAAGGCTAATTGTGCCATATGTAGCTGCCTATTTTTGTCATTTTAGCCTCTTGCATATTTTTTTTTTTTAAGTTGACTATGACATTTACATTTTCTTGTCAAAGACTCACACAGCATACTAATTCAAAATTGAATTACAACAGCTAATTGAATCAAAAATCAAGTATTAGTTATGTAAATACATATTAATCCAAAATGTTTTGTGATTGAGCAGGATGCCGATGTGATGTGGCTTCAAGATCCATTTCCACACTTCTATGAAGAAGTCGATTTTCAAATAGCATGTGATCGGTATTCAGGTGACCCTAAAAATAGAGCGAATGAACCAAATGGTGGATTTACTTATGTCAAATCTAATAATAGAAGCATTGAATTTTACAATTATTGGTATGCATCGAGATTAAGATTTCCAGGGAATCATGATCAAGATGTGCTAAATAAGATCAAATTTGAGCCATTTATAGACGAGATTGGACTGAAAATTAGGTTTCTTGATACAAGGTTTTTTGGTGGGTTTTGTGAACCCAGTAGAGATTTCAACTCTGTGTGCACAATGCATGCTAATTGTTGCTTTGGTTTGGGGAATAAAGTTCATGATTTAAAGATTATTCTACAAGATTGGAGAAGATTTATGTCGTCGCCACCAAATTTAAGACCATTTTCATCATTTTCTTGGAGAGCTCCTGATAAATGCAGGTAAATATTACTCTCTAATGTTTATATATTATTTTAACATAAATCACTTAAACATTTCCAATCCATTTTCTGAATTATTTTGGGGATAAACAGAGTTTTTTTTATGGGATTTTCATAGTATTTAAAATATAGCTTTTTTATTTTTATAATTCTTTTCTTTATCAATTTTTACCCTTAAATTATTTGAAATTAATATATTTTGTAGATATATTTTTCAAAAAAATTAATTTTTGTTATGCAATTGATTGCTGTATGAGATTAAGGCAACATCTTCATATTTTAAATAGTTTAGAAATAAAAGTTAATAAAAAATTTAGGGAAAATAATTTAAGAATAAAAATCACTTTTTTTTTATCAATCTTCACGCTTTAACTTTTTGAAATTGAAAAATTTTATTTTATACTTTTCAAATAGATAATGTCACGTCCATTTTTAGGATCATTTTATCAATATAATTTTATACTCAAAAATTAATTATAAACACCTAAATTATTTGAAGCATCATATATATATATTGCTCTTGGCTATTGAGTGGCAGTCCAGTATGTTCATATGTGGTGTGTGTATATTTGCACCGTCCAATAGAATGTGCATGCATTACATGCAACCCATACATCATATTTATAACCCCTAAATATTACGTAAAAATTATAAATTTTTTGCTTGTAAAATTACTGCATATATGATTGCTAACATTGTGTTTTCATATGTATTGACAACAGTGTTGCATCCTTCAATCCTCCGCCATAATACAACGAACAAAGGGAGTAATTTCTTTGCCATATGTCCATATTTATTAATTGTTTGGTTCACCTCTATGATGGTAAGAAATTAACTCTTCCCCAATCTTTATTCCTAAAAAGAAGAATAATACAAAAAACGATTCTTTATTTCTTTTTATTCCATTTATAGAAAGATATTTAATGGTCAATATGGATTTGCAATTTAAGAGTAGGAATGATAATAAGGCAAAAAATCCTCAAAAATTTTCTCTGTGGAGGCGGGAATGGAGAAAATATTTTTCGATTTAAAATTCGGGCTAGGGATGGAGATTGTGGTCCCCGTCCCGAAATTTAGTAATTAAATTTAATTATATTTATATAATTGAGTTTTAAATTATATTTAATTTTAACTGTATCAATTATTAAAATTTATATTAATTTGATTTGTAATTGAATTTATATTTTTTAATTATTAAATGTTATATTTCAATTACAATTAATTATTAAATAATATATTTTAGTTATAATTGGATTTTTTTTAAAAAAATTATTTTTTCTGCAAGGACGGGGATGAAGAAAATTTTTCCTCCAAAATACTACCTGGGATAAAGACAGGGAATCCCTGTCCTTAGGCGGGGTAGTAGATTGGGAGCCATTTCCTGCCTCTATCCTGTCTCGTAATCATCCCTATTTAAAAGTAAATTTTAATTTTAATTTTAATTTATTTGAGCCGTTAAATTCAACGAATACGATTTTTAATACAATGAGTCTCGCCCGAATCCATTCAATTACAAGTAAAACAATTATCGGTGGTCATAAGAATATTTAAAATTATTTTTGTTATATATTATATGCCTTTTCCTTATAAAAGAAAAAGAAAAATATTTTACAATATTTGACGATGTCGAAATCTAATATAGTTATCCCAATTGCCGAGTTATTATTAAATATTTGCAATTAATCAGAGTTAATTACATCCGTGATCATCGAATTTTGTGATTTATAACCAAATGGTCATAATAAAATAATTTGTAACAAAAAAATTATCAAAATTTTATTTTGTTTCGATTAAAGTAAAAATAATCTGAAAATTTATTTTTTATATTACCAAAATGACAATTAAATATACCATATATGATTGTTATGTTACTTTAATACCAATTAACTCTATAAATAGATTATAATTAGTTACTTAAATTTTTTTTATTTTTTTATACATCATTTTTTCGTATTTACATGATGATATGAAACTTTTTTTCATCTGATGGTTCAATTTATAAAGATTATTAGTCCTAAAATAATATGGTAATCATTCGTTACATGCTTAACTGTCACTCTAATGATATAAAAAATTAATTTTTAGATTATTTTTACTTCAATTAAAACAAAATAGAATTTTGATGATTTTTATGTTACAAATTATTTTATTATAATTATTTGATTATAAGCCCAAAAATTCAATGACTACAGACGTAATTAATCCCAATTAATCATCACTACTAATTAGCAATCAAGGATTGTTTTAGTTTCGTTACAAATTGATTACTTATTATTGAAAAGATTGAAAGTTATAGAGAAATTAATGGGCTGGACTGTTAACTGGGCCGATTTAAGGATAAAGAATAAGGTCAAAGATAACATTGAGAAATACAGAAAGAGTTAAAGCTTTAAATTCTAATTAAATAAAAAATAGATAAATTTTTAGTAATTTTCGATATTATCAATTATTAGTTAAATTCTAATTAAATAAAAAATAGATAAATTTTTAGTAATCTTCGACATTATCAATTATTAGTAGTAAGTTAAAAATTTCGAATTAAAATTTTATGAATAATAAAAATTAATATTAAAAGAAACTATTTTTACAGTGGATCAATCAGAATCGAAATAAAAAAATCGATAAATTTTAAACTATTTAAATTTTAGTAATTTTCAATATTATCAATTATTAGTAGTAAGTTTTGAGTTTAAAATTTTTGAATTAAAATTATTTGTATTACCCTTATAATGGATCAATCCGATTCAAACGGAATTCGAACATGATTGTAATAATTGTGGGTAGAATATGCTGAGGAATAAGAATTTAAGATTCAATGACGGCAGAAAAAACCGAATATCCTCAGGAATATCAGACGGACATAAGCGATCCCATTAGCATATTCGCATATCCCATGTTCTGCCTTCTGCTCCCTGCCCACAAATTTGAAATTTGTCTCCGTTTAATTCCTTTACGTAATATTTTTTTTTTAATTCTCAGATGCTACTAATAATAGAATATTTATATCATGATTTTTTTATTTTTTAATTATTAAATTAGTCAAAAATTAAAAAAATGCAAGCCAAACTCCAATTATGAATATATTTCCAAAAACAATTTCAATTTTGAGAATTATTTATTATAATTCAGACGATTAAAAGTCAAGAATATTCCAAACCCATGAATCTATATAAAGACTTGACATCAACACTAGTAAAGGGTAGCCATTTTGTTTTTCTTTTTCTCTCATTGGCTAATTTCTTATAAAAATGAGAAATTTAATAATTATTTGGACACTTAGTATTGGGTTGTGTTTGGTTAGTACAAATGGAGAACTGGAAAGATTTAAAGAAGCAGCAAAGATTGATGGGTCTCTTAGCTTTCTGGTGATTGGAGATTGGGGAAGAAGAGGGGCTTTTAACCAATCTCAAGTGGCTCTTCAGGTACTTTCTTTCTTTCTTTTTTTCTTGAATTAAAAACACAAATTTTTATGATATTTTTAATTATGAAATTATTGGGGTTTTGTTTGAATAGATGGGAAGAATTGGGGCAAAAATGAAAATAGATTTTGTAGTATCAACAGGAGATAATTTCTATGATAATGGATTGAAAGATGAAGATGATCCAGCTTTTCAGGATTCTTTTACTGATATTTACACTTCAGTCAGTCTTCAGAAGCAATGGTACAGTGGTAAGTTTTTTCACTTAATTTGCATAATTAAGGTATTTAATTTAGATGTTAGTTAAGGTAAAAAGAAATTAATTATCTTTTTTTTTTTTTTAGTTTTGGGTAATCATGATTATAGAGGCAATACAGAAGCACAACTCAGCTCACACCTAAGGAATATTGATAGCAGATGGCTTTGTTTAAGGTCTTTTATTGTTGATGCTGGTTAGTACCTTCTTTTTTATCTATATTTCCGAGATTGATATTCGACTCTTGTGGATGCCGAAAATCAATTTTAAAAGACGGTAGATCGAATCAACTCGAACTAAATAATACCAATAATTATATAAAATTAGGGTAATTATTGACTTTCATAAGTGTGAACATGGTTACTTCAAGGTAATATGAAGTAATAGACGAAGGATAACTCGGGGTTTTTTTTAGATATTGCTTCCTCCGTCACACTTTAGAAGATAATTTTTTAATTTTTATAAAAATTAAAGAAATTATTAAAATATTTCAATTTTATAAAAAAAATTATAGTTATCGACAAAAAAACTCTTTTATATTTTCAAAAATTTTCTTTAAGTTTAGTTAAAAGTAAAAAGTGATAAAAAAATATTTAATAAAGTGCATAATAAATAGGAATATATATATAAATATATTTTTCAAATTTCGAAAATGATATTTAAAGTGTGATATAGTAAAATAGGAAAAATATTCTTTTAAATTGAGACGGAAGGGATAAGTTGGAATTCTAGATATAAGCCGTTTAATACGAATTCGGATTAATTTGGCCAATAAATTTTAATATATAATTTTTTTTATGGTTAAAAAGAATTGGCAGAGATTTTCTTCGTGGACACAACTCCATTTGTTGATGAGTACTTCACAAATGCAGAAGGTCACAGTTATGACTGGCGGGCCTTTCCTTCTCGCAGCTATTACATTGAAAACCTTATGAAGGTTATTTAAATATACAAATTTTTTTTTTAATTTTTTGTTTATTTAAAATAAATATATAATTTTTGAGATAATTTATAAAATACTGGAACAGGACATTGAAATGGAATTGAAGAAATCAAATGCCAGGTGGAAAATTGTGGTTGGTCATCATGCAATCCGAAGCATTGGGCATCATGGTGACACTCAAGAACTTGTAAAAAAGCTTCTTCCAGTCCTCCAGGTAAATATAAATACCATTTCTAGATATTAAAATTAAGGAAACTTTTCAGTTTCACCCTCATTTGTACGCTCTGATTTTAATCGAAAATCGAACTAATTTGTTTAGTAAAATATATGAATTTTAAATTTTTTTTATCAAATAAAATTTTTAAATGGTTAATCAAATTTCAGTTATATTTGATTCAGTTTTAATTTATACATTTTGGTTCTATTTTGTTACAAATGAAAACCAAACCCTACTTGGTTCTTTGTTATCTGTATCTAAATCTTTTTTATTATTTATCTTTCTCTGTTTTAAATTTTAAATTAATAAAAGGATTATTTGTTTAATAATTAGTGTTTCTACTTTGTAGATAATTAAGATCATATGGTTATTTTGTTAATAATTATAAGAATTATCTTGTATATTTCAGGCCAACAATGTTGATTTTTACATGAATGGGCATGATCATTGCCTTGAACAAATAAGTGACACAAAGAGGTAAAAACAATTAAGCATTATTTTAACAAGGCTAAAAGTACAAATCGGTTTCTAAAATTTGACAAAAAATGTAATTTAAACTCTAAATTTCCATTTGATACAATATCACCCCTAATGTTTCATAATTAGGACAATTTATCCTCTGAAATGATAGCTGGCGCTCAAAAATTTAATACGTATCACTTAAATATTTAACCAATTTTTTTAGGGGTCAAATTGCTCCAATTTTCAAATTTAAGGGATGATATTGCACCAAATGAAACTTTATGCACTATATTGCCCTTTTTATCAAACATTAGGGACCAAATTACCCCTTCAGCCTTTTAACAAATATTTTGTTAGCTAAAATTAATTAATTTGTGGTGTGGGCAGCCCTATGCAATTCCTAACCAGTGGAGCAGGATCTAAAGCATGGAGAGGAGACCTTAAAGAACTGAACAAGAAAGGACTCAAATTCTTCTATGATGGGCAAGGTTTCATGTCTGTCCACTTGACTCCTGCCCAATCACAGATTGCTTTCTATGATGTTTTTGGCAATGTTTTGCATACATGGACATCAACTAAGCTCCTTTATCAGACTAATTAATCAATTGCCACCCAAAGAGATCAATGATTCTTCACTCATTTCTTTCCAAGTCTGATATTACCAGAAAGAAAATTTTGTTTTCCATGCAAATATTTTGCAAGGAGATGTATCTTTTTTGTAATAATTTTTTGTAAGTTGCTGTAATTGTTCTGATATAGAAAATTAAATGCTTGATAACTAGGTTAGCGCAGTTGAATTAATTTGTTAATTCTAATTCACTTCTTTAGTTAATTGATATGATTACTAAAATATATAAATTTTGATTTACCAATTCAGTTAAAAACTGCCAAAATTCAAAATGACTGCATTAAAACAAAAAATTAAACCTTGGAGAATCATAATTGAGTAGGCGGATAAAAAGAACAAAAAACTGGGGATAGACTTTTCAATTGGACAGCCGCTTCTCCGACTTTTCAATTATATTGCATCACCTTGGTGATGAAACAATTAGCACCTGAAACTGTTATTGTCAGTAACTATCTCAAACTGTGTAAACTGATAGTATTACATATTAATCCAAAATGTTTTGTGATTGAGCAGGATGCCGATGTGATGTGGCTTCGAGATCCATTTCCACACTTCTATGAAGAAGTGGATTTTCAAATAGCATGTGATCGGTATTCAGGTGACCCTAAAAATAAAGCAAATGAACCAAATGGTGGATTTAATTATGTTAAATCTAATCATAGAAGTATTAGATTTTACAATCATTGGTATGCATCAAGATTAAGATTTCCAGGGAAATATGATCAAGATGTGTTGAATAAGATCAAATTTGAGCCATTTATAGACGAGATTGGACTGAAAATTAGGTTTCTTGATACAAGGTTTTTTGGTGGGTTTTGTGAACCCAGTAGAGATTTCAACTCTGTGTGCACAATGCATGCTAATTGTTGCTTTGGTTTGGAGAATAAAGTTCATGATTTAAAGATTATTCTACAAGATTGGAGAATATATATGTCGTCGCCACCAAATTTAAGACCATTTTCATCATTTTCTTGGAGAGCTCCAGATAAATGCAGGTAAATATTATTCTCTAATGTTTATATATTATTTTAACATAAATCATTTACTCATTTCCAATCCATTTTGGGCATTTTTCGTTCATTGCATTATATTAGTTTATATAGTTATTAGCCCGTACTGTTTAACTTGTATTATTATTTGGATTGCCTCTAGGATCTCCAGACTGTTCGTGGAGACCTATTGTAATGCCCCGCAATACACCCTAGTAGAATTATCACTAATTAATTATTAGTGTTTATGCTTAATTAAGTATAAATGTTAATTGAAGGGTGTAATTGAAAAGTTAAAGTGTAAGTTTTGGGGTAGATTTTGAATTAAGGGAAGTTGGGGGACCAATTGGTAAATGTTGCTTTAAAGTGACATTTGGACCAATTGGATTTAAGGGAGAGGTAGATATTTTGGAGAGGATTTGGCCGGCCACTTATGGTCTTCAATCTCCATTTTCATCTTCCTAATCTCCTAAACCCTAACTCTCTCTCTCTCTCATCTTTTCTCTCTCTCTAGATTTCTTTGAATTAGAGAGGTTTGCTCAAGTTTGTGGTAAGATCACTTGTTCTCCTTGGTTATGTAATTCTTGATTTAGCTTACTAGGTTTTCATATAAGTGTTTTTATGACTTGTTAGAAGGAGAACCAAGCAAGAGGAAAGGAAAGGAAACTCTTCAAGGGTGAAGAGCTAGGAGGAGATCAAGTAAGGTATGGGAATTTAGTGTTTCATGTATGTGTGTATATTGATTTGTCATGAGAGATAAAGCTTGTGTGCCTCTCTCATGTATTTTATGGATGATTTATAGCTTAGAAGGGTTTAGAGTTGTTTTTATACAAAGCTTGTTTAAAGAACATGAAAATCTGTTTAAGGGTTATTGGACCAGTCTGTACATTTTTACTCATATCTTGAGCTATGGTAACTCAAAAATGGAAATTCAAGTTGATTCAGAAACTAGACTTGCATGTCTTGATTTTGTTTGAAGGAACCGAAATCTGATTTTCACTGCGTGATAGTGAAAATCGGTATTGAAATCTGATTGTGGTTGTGAGTTTTGCTCTTATGAACAGTCTGTGGTTTTTCTTGCATAACTGGAGTTTTACAGGTCCTATTGATATGATTTTTTATGTTTTGAAAACTAGACACTTAGGCCTACAACTTTGTTGAAGGCCATTTTGCCTGAAAATGTTGTTTTACAGGTCAAAAATAGCTTTGAACTCGAGACTGTTAATCAGTCTCGAGTCGGTTTAGGATCACGGTTACCATGACTTTCATAGTAACCGTGAGGTTCCTAAAAACGACAGCTTAAGACCAAAGGAAACGCAATGGATCACGGTTACTAAGGATTTCATAGTAACCGTGACCCATTCTCGTAACACCTCACGGTTACTACCCTAGGCTTGGTAACCGTGAGGCAGTTAGCTTTTGGTCCAGTAGCGAAAACGAAGCTATCTCACGGTTACTAAGGATTTCTTAGTAACCGTGACCCATGTTTTTCACCCTACTTCACGGTTACTATGAAATGGTTGGTAACTGTGAGGTAGTTCGTATGAGGTCCAGAATTGAAAGGCTTTTTGGCTCACGGTTACTAGGAAATGTGTAGTAACCGTGACCCTTATAAAAATGTTAGGCTCACGGTTACCATGAAATTCATAGTAACCGTGACCATCCCCTGTTTTTCAAAAATGCATCTTCTTTAATTTCTTTTATGGTACAGACTTGTTTAAGCCTTCCTAAGTTTATAAATCATCCTAAATGATAGTCATGTAGCAAAGGAAATATCCATGAATGCAAAGCTTGCTTGTTATTTGAAAGGTGAGTTTCTATTACTCATAATAGAAACATACATGAATTATTTCATGGAATTACAGTATATGAATCTTAAGTATGCTATATATATATATGAGAATGTCTAATATTGTACTGTTTAGCATTTGTTAATGCTAAATTGAATTATGATGATGATATTTCATGAGAAATGAAATATAATATGTTATGCCTGCACTTAGAGTCTTGGTTGTGGATAGATAGGCATGCCTATAGGGTACCATCGCAGCTGCTTCTGTTTGACTCTTATGAGTCTTCTGTAAGTCTCTACATGGGACTTGTCTCTACGTGAGACTTCTGTTAGATACCTACGGGTATCCTTCTGTTAGATACCTACGGGTATCCTTCTGTTAGATACCTACGGGTATCCTTCTGTTTTGATACCATTGGGTATCCATTGAACCCGTTATCCACTCCCACATGAATTTAAGCAGGCAAATTGATAAGATAAATTATACATTAAATGTTATGCAATGATATGCATATATAGTCTGATATCTGTTACTGTATATTGTTAAAGATACTGTTATATTGTGTTTTATTATTGAGGAATGCTTGATGATAGTTACTGTGAGTAGTTATCAACATGTTTTTAGTTGTTCCCCACTAAGCTTTATAGCTTAGCACGGGTGTTAATCCGTATAGGTTTGAAGGGTAGACCGTGTGTTCAGGGACAAAGTCAACAGTCTCCCAAGCCAATTTCAGAATAGAACTTGCATCTTAATGTATATAATTAAGTTTGCATCTCTTTTGATTATCAGTAATGTATTTGTAAATATATATAAGGCATGTAATTATAAGTTCTGTAAGAATGATCAAGAATATGTAATAGTGGGCCCTCCATATGAAAAGTATGTATGATGTGTATGTTATTATGCATGCATAATTAACTGATAAGTCACCTGATGAGTAGGTTAATGAATGTAATTAGTAACAGTAACCTGGGTTAGCTAGTATAGGCGTTACATTTTTGGTATCAGAGCAAAGGGGACGGCGATACGTAACGCCCGATCCTTGGGAACCCTCGCATGTGAACAGTGGCGAAGCGTGACTCTCCGCCCAAGGGCTTACGGGGATGGTGATATGTTCCGCCCGTGAGTGCTCTGATAGGTGCCTTGTGTAGCCACACTGGGGATGTAACCCAGACAGTTACATTTTTGGTATCAGAGCGCCTTGGTTTAGGCGGTTCTGGCCGATAGGCATTTTATGAGTTATAGATATAGAATTCTGGTTGTTGTTGGCTGATTGTGGCTGTCCCTGTGTTTCTTTGTTATAGATAAGATGGAAGGATATCGTGACGTAGTTGATGAGTCGGCTGAGAGTAATTTACCGGGCCGATCGAATCCTTCTCAGCCTGAATCTTCTGCATCCACTAGAGGTGGTGCAGCTGCTGCTGAGGCTGGGGAAGCCTTGTTGAAAATTTCCCATGATATGGCTCAGATTCTACAAAGGATGACTTCACCAAAGGCTCCGATTTCGGAGATCAGAAAGCATGGTGCAGAAGAGTTTTTAGGCTCTTCTTGGGATGAATCTGAGAAAGCCGAGTTGTGGCTTGAGCGATTGGAGCGGGTTTTTGCTGAGGTTCAATGCCCCGCCAATCAGAAGGTGACTTGTGCTGTATCCTTACTTCAGGGAGCGGCCTATGATTGGTGGAAACTAGTTCAGACACAACCTCAGCTACTTGATTCCCTCTCTTGGGAATTCTTTGTAGCAGAATTTAAAAGGAGGTATGTGACTGAAGCTTATAAAGATGAAAGACTGAAGCAGTTTCTGAACCTCAAACAGAGAAGTATGTCAGTGGCTGAATATGAAGCAGAATTCAGTCGCTTGAGCAAGTATGTACCAAGAGCAATGCTGACTGGGACTTTCAAGTGTCGCCAGTTTGAAGATGGATTAAATGATCATCTTCGGGATCATTTGATAGGTCCTATTTCTTTGCACCCGGTGGATTATCACCAGCTGGTTCAAGCAGCTATCCGGGTGGAAAAAGAAGAGAATGTGAAAAGAGAAAGAGAACAAAGAAGAAGAAGTTTTTCTCGGGGTGGTTCTTCATCCGGGAAAAGATCGAGGTTGACTCAAGGAGATCAACCAGTGTCATCTGGAAATCGCCCTGCATCTAGAGGTAGACAGCAAGGGGCTTTTTCCTCAGCTGGTTCTGGTAGAGGTACTGCATCAGGACAAGGCAGAGGCCAAGCTCCAGAATGTACCTATTGTTTTAGGCGACACTGGGGCACTTGTAGAATGCTCACAGGTGGTTGTTTTAGATGTGGCAGCACGGAGCATTTTATAGCCAATTGTCCTATGCCACTGGATCAAATCTCGAGTCCACAAAGTAACCGAGGAGCTTCTAATGCACCCTCTTTTGGTAGAGGCAGAGGTGGATCGGGCCAGTTTAGAGCCCAGTCCAGGAATGTCTCTGAGACTGTGGATCGACCTTATGCTCCGACGTCTCCTGTTCGAGCTTATGCTATGAAAGGTCGAGTTGATGCTGATGCTCCTGAGGTCATAGCTGGTACATTTTCTCTCTTTGATTCTGAGGTGTATGTGCTTATAGACCCAGGGTCTACACATTCCTATATTTGTAATGGGGAACTGGGTAGAAATGTATCTATTGTTGATCATATGAATTATGATATATGTGTAATTAGCCCTTTGGGCCACAGTATGCATGTAAATAAAGTTTATAGGAATTGCCCTATTAGAATTCAAGAGAGAGAGTTCCCAGCTGACCTGATTGTTTTACCTTTCCATGAATTTGATGTAATCCTGGGTATGGATTGGTTGTCTAGATATCATGCCATAGTGGATTGTAAAGCTAAAACAGTATTAGTTAAGAATGATGGGGAAGTAGAGATATTGATTCAGGGTATTAAGTTAAAACCCTTAACCAATGTTATCTCTGCTATGAAAGCGAAAAGATTCCTTAGAAAAGGATGTGAAGCATTTTTGGCTTTAGTCCTTGATTCTAAGAGGGAGACAGTCAATCTTCAAGATGTTCCTGTGATTAATGAGTTTCCTGATGTTTTTCCTGAGGAACTTCCGGGTTTGCCACCCGAAAGAGAAGTTGAGTTATCTATCGAGTTGTTGCCTGGAACTGCTCCTATCTCTAGAGCACCTTACAGAATGGCACCAACGGAACTGAAAGAGTTAAAGATGCAGTTACAAGAGTTGGTAGATAAAGGCTTCATTAAGCCTAGTGTGTCACCTTGGGGTGCACCAGTGTTATTTGTTAAGAAGAAGGATGGTTCGTTGAGAATGTGCATCGATTATAGACAGCTTAACAAAGTGACAGTGAAGAACAAGTATCCTTTACCTCGTATTGAAGATCTCTTTGATCAGTTACGGGGTGCAGGAGTGTTTTCAAAGATTGACCTGAGGTCGGGATACTATCAACTTCGGGTCAATGATATGGATGTGCAGAAGACTGCCTTTAGAACTCGATATGGTCATTACGAATTCTTAGTAATGCCTTTCGGGTTGACTAATGCACCTGCAGCCTTCATGGATTTGATGAATAGGGTGTTTAGACCCTATTTGGATCAGTTTGTGGTGGTGTTTATCGATGACATTCTGGTCTATTCTCGTAATGAATCAGACCATGCAGAACATTTGAGATTGGTGTTGCAGATTTTGAGAGATCAGCAACTTTTTGCTAAGTTAAGTAAATGTGAGTTCTGGCTTAAAGAAGTTTCTTTCCTTGGGCACGTGGTGTCTTCAGAAGGCATCAGGGTGGACCCTAAAAAGATTGAGGCTATTGTTAATTGGAGACCGCCTAGGAATGTGCCAGAAATCAGAAGTTTCTTGGGTTTAGCCGGCTATTATAGGCGGTTTGTGAAAGGATTTTCAGTTATTGCCTCTCCACTCACTAAATTACTTCGGAAGGAAGTTAGATTTGAGTGGACAGTTCGATGTCAAGCCAGTTTTGATCAGTTAAAGAAGATGTTAACTGAAACTCCAGTTCTTACCCAACCACTTGCGGGTAAAGATTATGCTATGTATAGTGATGCCTCGAAGATTGGATTGGGTTGTGTGTTGATGCAAGAGGGTAAAGTAGTGGCTTATGCATCAAGGCAGTTAAAGCCTCATGAACAGAATTATCCGACGCATGATTTGGAATTAGCCGCAGTTGTATTTGCTTTAAAGATTTGGCGGCATTACCTTTATGGTGAGAAGTGCAGAATCTATACGGATCACAAGAGTCTTAAATACTTGCTTACTCAGTGAGATCTCAATTTAAGACAGCGCAGATGGCTAGAATTGTTCAAAGATTATGATTGCATAATCGATTACCACCCAGGAAAGGCTAACGTGGTAGCTGATGCTTTGAGCCGGAAGATGATGGCAACCTTGTTGTTACAAGGTTATAGATGGAAATTTGCATCTGATGGGGCTTTGTTAGCTCAATTGAGAGCTCGCCCTAATCTCAGGCAGACAGTTCTTGATGCACAGTCAAATGATGTAAAGTTACAACAGTTGGCTCAATCAGTTCATGCAGGAGGTCCGATAGAATATTCTATTGGGATTGATGGTGGTCTTTACTATCGGAATCGATTATGTGTGCCAGATGTTTATGAGTTAAAGAAAGCATTATTGCAAGAAGCTCATAGTACTGTATTCACCATGCATCCTGGTAGCAACAAAATGTACAGAGATTTGAAACAGTTTTATTGGTGGCCAGGAATGAAGAAGGATGTATCTGAGTATGTTTCTAAGTGCCTGACATGTCAGCAAGTTAAAGCAGAACATCAACTTCCTTCAGGATTGTTGAATCCTCTTCCCATTCCTCAGTGGAAGTGGGATAATGTCACTATGGATTTTGTTACAGGTTTACCCACTACTCAAAAGAAACATGATGCAGTGTGGGTTATTGTGGACAGATTGACAAAAGTGGCTCATTTTATCCCCGTTCGGACCAATTATTCAATGGATAAATTGGCTGAATTGTATTTAGACCAGATTGTTAGACTGCATGGGGTACCAATCTCAATTGTTTCAGATCGGGATCCGAGATTCACTTCCAGATTTTGGAAAAGTCTACAACAAGCCTTAGGCACAAAGCTTCTTCTGAGTACTGCCTTTCATCCTCAAACTGATGGGCAATCAGAAAGAATCATTCAGGTATTAGAAGATATGCTAAGAGGTTGTGTTTTAGATTTTCCTGGAAGTTGGGATAAATATGTGACTTTGATGGAGTTTGCATACAACAATGGCTATCAAACTAGCATTGGTATGCCACCATATGAAGCTCTCTATGGTCGAAAATGTAGAACTCCTTCTTGTTGGATGGAGTTAACTGAAAGTAAGTTGACAGGTCCTGATATTGTTAAAGATACTGAAGAAAAGATTCAACTTGTTAAGCAAAGATTGAAAGAAGCCAGGGATAGACAGAAATCTTATGCAGATTTGAAAAGAAAAGACATTGAGTATCAAGTTGGTGATGCAGTGTTCTTAAAAGTATCCCCTTGGAGGAAAGTATTGCGGTTTGGAAAGAAAGGAAAGCTCAGTCTCCGGTTTATAGGTCCTTACAGAATTCTGGAAAGGATTGGACCTGTAGCATACCGGTTGGATCTTCCTATTGAGCTATCAAAGTTGCACAATGTTTTTCATGTTTCGATGCTCCGACGGTATAGATCTGATGAGTCACACATCATACCAATGCAAGATATCAGTGTCAGAACTGATTATTCGTATGATGAAGAACCTAAACAGATATTGGCTAGAGAAGTTAAGCAGTTAAGGAACAAAGAGATCCCCCTAGTCAAAGTATTATGGCAACACCATGGAGTTCAAGAAGCAACTTGGGAACCTGAAGCAGCTATGCGGGCTCAACACCCTCAGCTCTTCAGTACAGGTATGAATTTTGTGGTCGAAATTCTTTTAGGGGGAGAGAGTTGTAATGCCCCGCAATACACCCTAGTAGAATTATCACTAATTAATTATTAGTGTTTATGCTTAATTAAGTATAAATGTTAATTGAAGGGTGTAATTGAAAAGTTAAAGTGTAAGTTTTGGGGTAGATTTTGAATTAAGGGAAGTTGGGGGACCAATTGGTAAATGTTGCTTTAAAGTGACATTTGGACCAATTGGATTTAAGGGAGAGGTAGATATTTTGGAGAGGATTTGGCCGGCCACTTATGGTCTTCAATCTCCATTTTCATCTTCCTAATCTCCTAAACCCTAACTCTCTCTCTCTCTCATCTTTTCTCTCTCTCTAGATTTCTTTGAATTAGAGAGGTTTGCTCAAGTTTGTGGTAAGATCACTTGTTCTCCTTGGTTATGTAATTCTTGATTTAGCTTACTAGGTTTTCATATAAGTGTTTTTATGACTTGTTAGAAGGAGAACCAAGCAAGAGGAAAGGAAAGGAAACTCTTCAAGGGTGAAGAGCTAGGAGGAGATCAAGTAAGGTATGGGAATTTAGTGTTTCATGTATGTGTGTATATTGATTTGTCATGAGAGATAAAGCTTGTGTGCCTCTCTCATGTATTTTATGGATGATTTATAGCTTAGAAGGGTTTAGAGTTGTTTTTATACAAAGCTTGTTTAAAGAACATGAAAATCTGTTTAAGGGTTATTGGACCAGTCTGTACATTTTTACTCATATCTTGAGCTATGGTAACTCAAAAATGGAAATTCAAGTTGATTCAGAAACTAGACTTGCATGTCTTGATTTTGTTTGAAGGAACCGAAATCTGATTTTCACTGCGTGATAGTGAAAATCGGTATTGAAATCTGATTGTGGTTGTGAGTTTTGCTCTTATGAACAGTCTGTGGTTTTTCTTGCATAACTGGAGTTTTACAGGTCCTATTGATATGATTTTTTATGTTTTGAAAACTAGACACTTAGGCCTACAACTTTGTTGAAGGCCATTTTGCCTGAAAATGTTGTTTTACAGGTCAAAAATAGCTTTGAACTCGAGACTGTTAATCAGTCTCGAGTCGGTTTAGGATCACGGTTACCATGACTTTCATAGTAACCGTGAGGTTCCTAAAAACGACAGCTTAAGACCAAAGGAAACGCAATGGATCACGGTTACTAAGGATTTCATAGTAACCGTGACCCATTCTCGTAACACCTCACGGTTACTACCCTAGGCTTGGTAACCGTGAGGCAGTTAGCTTTTGGTCCAGTAGCGAAAACGAAGCTATCTCACGGTTACTAAGGATTTCTTAGTAACCGTGACCCATGTTTTTCACCCTACTTCACGGTTACTATGAAATGGTTGGTAACTGTGAGGTAGTTCGTATGAGGTCCAGAATTGAAAGGCTTTTTGGCTCACGGTTACTAGGAAATGTGTAGTAACCGTGACCCTTATAAAAATGTTAGGCTCACGGTTACCATGAAATTCATAGTAACCGTGACCATCCCCTGTTTTTCAAAAATGCATCTTCTTTGATTTCTTTTATGGTACAGACTTGTTTAAGCCTTCCTAAGTTTATAAATCATCCTAAATGATAGTCATGTAGCAAAGGAAATATCCATGAATGCAAAGCTTGCTTGTTATTTGAAAGGTGAGTTTCTATTACTCATAATAGAAACATACATGAATTATTTCATGGAATTATAGTATATGAATCTTAAGTATGCTATATATATATATGAGAATGTCTAATATTGTACTGTTTAGCATTTGTTAATGCTAAATTGAATTATGATGATGATATTTCATGAGAAATGAAATATAATATGTTATGCCTGCACTTAGAGTCTTGGTTGTGGATAGATAGGCATGCCTATAGGGTACCATCGCAGCTGCTTCTGTTTGACTCTTATGAGTCTTCTGTAAGTCTCTACATGGGACTTGTCTCTACGTGAGACTTCTGTTAGATACCTACGGGTATCCTTCTGTTAGATACCTACGGGTATCCTTCTGTTAGATACCTACGGGTATCCTTCTGTTTTGATACCATTGGGTATCCATTGAACCCGTTATCCACTCCCACATGAATTTAAGCAGGCAAATTGATAAGATAAATTATACATTAAATGTTATGCAATGATATGCATATATAGTCTGATATCTGTTACTGTATATTGTTAAAGATACTGTTATATTGTGTTTTATTATTGAGGAATGCTTGATGATAGTTACTGTGAGTAGTTATCAACATGTTTTTAGTTGTTCCCCACTAAGCTTTATAGCTTAGCACGGGTGTTAATCCGTGTAGGTTTGAAGGGTAGACCGTGTGTTCAGGGACAAAGCCAACAGTCTCCCAAGCCAATTTCAGAATAGAACTTGCATCTTAATGTATATAATTAAGTTTGCATCTCTTTTGATTATCAGTAATGTATTTGTAAATATATATAAGGCATGTAATTATAAGTTCTGTAAGAATGATCAAGAATATGTAATAGTGGGCCCTCCATATGAAAAGTATGTATGATGTGTATGTTATTATGCATGCATAATTAACTGATAAGTCACCTGATGAGTAGGTTAATGAATGTAATTAGTAACAGTAACCTGGGTTAGCTAGTATAGGCGTTACACCTATTATCAATATTAACAACCCATATGAAGTTGTTGAT
Organism: Excoecaria agallocha; assembly: GCA_037975025.1. NCBI lineage: Eukaryota > Viridiplantae > Streptophyta > Magnoliopsida > Malpighiales > Euphorbiaceae > Excoecaria > Excoecaria agallocha. The sequence goes on along the minus strand of CM075818.1, from coordinate 124,830 downwards.
ATGTGTTATTTTTAATCCCTTCTTGAGCATTATTTTGAATATTCTTCAATTCCCTTTTCTTTTGAGGAACAATATCCTTTGCACCAATAGGTCTACCACGCTTCTGGCGTATGTTAGATTCATTGGCTATTGTACCTACCGAAAATTCTTTAGGGATAATCAATCTTGCAAGTATATTGGCAGCTGGAACATGGGATTTAGTAACCTTTTGGATGTCTGTAAAGATATTTGGTAATTGATTTGCAGCATTTTGCAAATTTATTATTCTTTGAACTTCAAGTTCACATTGGTTTGTGTGTGTATCATAACTGGACAAGGTTGGAGTGTTCCAACTAATTTCTTGTGCTTTTGGCCCTTTACCTTTATCTTCCCCTAACTGAGGGAAAATTGATTCATCAAATTGACAATCTAAAAATTTTGCTCTAAAAATGTCACCAGTTAAAGGTTCTAGATACCTAATGATAGAAGGAGAATCAAAACCAACATATATACCAAGACGTCGTTGGGGACCTATTTTAGTTCATTGAGGAGGGGCAATAGGAACATAAATAGCACAACCAAAAATTCTAAGATGAGATATATTAGGTTGTTGATCAAAAACAAGTTGCAAAGGTTAAAATTTTTGATATATGGATGGTCTTATACGAACTAAAGATGCGACATGAACAATTACATGTCCTTAAGCAGATGCAAAAAGTAGTGATTTCATAAGCATAAGTTTAGCAATAAATTATAATCGCTTAATAAAATATTCAGCTAAACCATTTTGAGTATGAATATGTGTAACAGAATGCTCGACACTAATCCCAATTGACATGCAAAAGTCATAAAATGCTTTTGAAGAAAACTCACATGCATTATCTAAACGAACTATCTTGATAGGATGATCAGGAAAACTAGACCTTAACTTTATAATTTGAGCAAGAAGTTTAGCAAAAGCAATATTACAAGTAGAAAGTAAACATACATGTGACCATCGAGTTGAGGCATCAATCAAAACCATGAAATATCGAAATGGTCCACAAGAGGGATGAATTGGGCCACAAATATCTCCATGTATCCTTTGAAGAAAAACATGAGACTCCAAATGCAATTTAGATGGTGAAGGTCTTACAATCAATTTACCTTGTGCACAAGAACTACAAGAAAAATCATTAGATAAAAGAATTTTGCGATCCTTTAATCCATATTCATTTGTATTTTCGATAATACGTCGCATCATGGTTGAGTCTGGATGACCAAGATGATCATGCCAAAGTATAAAATTTTTAGGATTTGAGCACTTCCGGTGCATATAATTAAATTCAATCATCTTTATTTTGGTAAAATATAATCCAGTTGCAGAACTTGAAAACTTCTCTAATATGAACTTCTGGTTCAATTTCATAGAAATTATATATAAATATTCAACAGTTCCTTCATGTGTAGTTTCAATATAATAACCATTGTGAAGTATATATTTAAAACTTAGTAGATTTCTTCGGGATCTACTATAATATAACGCATCATCAATGTATTGGAAACATAAGATGGACTCTGCCAGAGCCTTCAACTACATTTGTTGAACTAGATATTGCATTAACATTAATTTCAGCTAATGTTAATTGTAAGAAATAATTTTTGTTATGAAGAATTGTATGAGTTGTGCCACTATCCACTAAATATATGTCGTCCTTCATAATATCAATTTTATATGATTATCTAGTAACAAAAAAAATTATTTAATAACAAGAAAAAAATGATAACAAATAAGAAATGCTTTAAGAATTACTTATTAAAATAGTAGACTTTTATTGAAATTGTAAAATCGCATAACAAGAATAAACTTATTTTAATAATTGATATTTCCATCGCCAATTAAATGATCAATTCTACCACTATCATCCTTAAAAAAATCAGAAACATCAAAATTAACATTTAAAGAATTAGCAGGATCAACAGGCTCGAAAAAATTCACTTCAGCATTTTTTCCTTTTCTTTTTAAAGATGCCTTGTAAAAATCAACTAGATATTTGGGAGTGCGACACATACGAGACCAATGACCTTTAGTTCGACATCTAAAACAAATATTGTCATTGTTTTGCATTTTCTTTTCAGTATTTTTCTTACTTTTGACTCATTTCTTGTTAATACCTTTGTTTTCAACATTTGAAGAAGAATTGGAACCATTTCTTCTTCCACGACCATGACCCCTTCTACCACAACCTTGTCCACGGCCTTGAGAAAATGCCACATTAACTTTAGGTAATGGGGATGAACTAGTTGGACGAGTAATTCAGAATATTTTTTGAATCTACGCTCTCGATATTGCTGTTGCAGGAGCACATTAGAGGTATGAAAAGTTGAATAAGTTTTTTCTAACATATCCTCTTCAGTAATATTCTCTCCACATAATTTTAATTGAGAGCTAATTTTAAATAAGGCTGAATTGTATTCACTTACAGTTTTATAATCTTGCAAACGTAAGTGTATCCATTCATATCGAGCTTTAGGAAGAATCGTTGTTCTTTGGTGTTCATATCTCTCCTTTAAATTATTCTAAAGGACTAATGAGTCTTTAAAAGTGAGACATTTAGTTTTCAATTTTTCATGTAAATGGTATCGAAGGAAAATCATTGCCTTAACGTGATCCTACAGGGATGCGGTATTTCCTTCTTTTATTGAATCTCCAAGATTCATAGCATTGAGGTGAATCTCAACATCAAGTATTCATGAAAGATAATTTTTTCTAGAAATATCAAGGGCAATAAAATTAAATTTCGTAAGATTTGATATTATAAATACACTACACTTAAAAAAAATTAAAATTAAGCTATAAATAAATTGATAAAAATTAATAAATAAAATTAAATCACATAAAATTAATTTAAACGTATATGATTTTATGTAAATGTTATTAATTTATTACGGGCATATTTATGATCAACCCTTTATAATATTTGTTTTCAATTAAGAGCATCCAGCTTTGGCAATTAAAAGCACAAGAAAAAAACAAAAACAAAAATGTTGGAAAATGTAACTTATAAAACAAAAAAAACTTAAACCAACTTTATATTTGTCAAGTAACTTTATGTAACGTGGGAAAATGTAACATATAAAACAAAAAAAAAAAAACTTAAACCAACTTTATGTTTGTCAAGTAACTTTATGTTTTTCTTAGATGGAAAAAAAAATGAATCTTATCGCACCAAAAAAAAAACTTTTCTTAATTTATGCACACGAAAAAAAATTAAATTAAGATAAATAATAAACTTTCAAATTATCTTTCAACAATCTATCTTTTCAATACATGAAATAATTGAAGAACAGTTAAATCAATTTATTAGAATTTTAATTTTCAAGGGTAGTTAAAATTACAATTTTATTTTTTGCGTTCTTAATTTTTAATGTTGTAACCAACAACAAAATTTAGCACACTCTACTCTATAGATGTAATTTCATATTCATGCTAGCCAAAATAAAATATAAATAAAACAAATTTATGCAAAAAGTAATGTAACAAATAATCCAATCTAATCATAAAAAAAAATTATTTTGAGATAATTTATCGCAAAATCTTATAAATTAGAATTTTTGATTTCTTTGAGCAGGGTTGTCGTAAATCACAAACTTTAAATAATCAATAGAAACTATCGTGCTGATAACGTATTGTAAGCTAATTAAAGAAAAGACAGATATAGTAGAATAGATAATTCTCTTATTAATTGTGTATAATGAATAACCACAATAGGGTATTTATAGGTACAAAATAGAAGAGATAGACTTCTACTAGAATAAGAAGAATGATGAATTTGATAGTCATCCAAATATCTCATAATTATCACAACAAATAAATTATTTTATAAATTCTTGTGAAATAAAAGCTGCCTATCAATTTGGGATGGATATATTTAAACTTGTATTTGTTTTTACTCAATAAAATGAATAATGTTAATTGAATGTGGAATGTGTATGAACATTATAGGAAGAATTACAAAGGAGTGTGGTATTATTAGTTTAATATTAAACTAGTACAAAAGCGATTTTCTGATTCAGTTAATTCAGTTCCCTGTTATGCATGCTTATAATGGAGCAAAGCATAACGCTCTTCATCAAATATTTAAATATATGCATTAATTAGAACTTAAATATAGTGTCTCTTATTAAAAGAGAAGAGGATTTTAGTTCTTCTAATATATATATAATGTTGTACAAAATTGTATATAGTCGGTTCAGTTCAGAACCAATTGAATCAATAATTGAAATTTTGATATTGAACAATTAAAAATCAACTAAGTTTAATATAAAACCGAATTGAACCGAATAACGATCTTTTAGTTTAGCTGGATTCAAACAGTTTTATAATTTTATACTTTACATTTTTGTAATATATATATTCACACTATATCTTAACATCAAAACGGAGTTGTTTTAAGAGTTTGAATGCTTCAATTCCTTCAATTTTTATCAGATAAAACCAGAATTTCTTGCAGGACAGCCGAATAATTTGAGAACCAAATATATTGCTTTCAATTTGATTTATGATATTGCACAGTCCAAAGTAATTATATAAAAATTATTTAAATATATGCACTAATAATTTAAAATTAAATGAAGGATCAATTGTAATTCAAATAATTAAGATATGTAATTTTGTGATTTATTTTTGTAGTGTGCTCCGCCCTAAAAATGTTTTTTTTTTTATTTATCCTGAAAATGGGATAATTTTTGTAAAATTTAGAAAAATGATGTTACAGTATAATTATTTAGAAAAATAGTGAATCAAAAACCGACAGCAGAATGGCTGGTTTCCAACTAAGTGGGACCAACTGGGGGCAAACTTTTTTGTACAGAAATTGGCAAGTCGATGGACCTTCTCAATTGGAAGGTCTCCGGTATGGATCATGCACATTTCAGTTGATCGAGTCTAATTCTAATTATTTTATTCCGGAGCAATGATATCCTAGGGGCGGAACACGTGGTGTCGGTTTTTGACTACTCTCTGACTAAACTCGGTATCATGTGTGCCGGTTTTTCCATAAAACAATTTGCCGATTCTATTATCAATTTCTGATATACTATTTTTCTAAACAATTTTACTGTAGCATCACTTTTCTAAAATTTTTTAAAAATTATTCCATTTTCAAAAAATCCCCAAAGATGTATATTAAAAAAAATAGTTTAAGATTAAATGAATATGGTAACAAATATAAAAAATTATAGAAGTATCTGTCGGGTAGCCACAATTACGTGCTGGATTTGTTTGTTTATATAAATATCAATATTTTTAGATGAATTAATTTTTAATAATTTTTTTTTAAATTAATAATTTGAATATTAGTTAAATTTGCCAAAACAATTGAGCTTACTAAATACTCTTGAATGCGACAAAGTAGCTTTATTTATGTCCTATCCCTTGAAAGAAATAGCGAAAATAGGTATAAAACTTGTTTTTATGCAAAATAAACTTTATGAAATATTTAATAAAAATTGCTCAACTAAAAATTTGATGAATTATGAAATATTATATCTTTTGTTTCTTTTTTTTTTTTTTGTAAAAAAATCTACATTATGCCAAAATTACGATTTATATATGGAAAAAAAAACTTGAAACTCTAGTTGTTTTATCCTAAAATGGAATAATACTATAAATGAAAAACAGCTAATTTCTGCAGCTTCCTTATTTGAGAAGCATATATAACTAGGGAATAATAAGTTACTTTAGGTGTATCATGTGCAGCTCATTTCACCATTTCAGGCGTTTTAATGGCATAAATTAAATAAAAAATGTATATAAGTAAAATCTATCAATTTTGAAAAATTTAAAGGAAACAAATGACTTTCTCCCTTAAAAAATTAATATGCAAAGGTATGTTGCAAGATTATTTAGAAGCAAACTAAATTTTTTATAGGCCAAAAATGCAAATCGTCTCCTAAAATTTGGCAAAAAGTGTAATTTAGACCCTAAAATTTTTTTTGATGCAATGTCACTTTTGAAGTTTGAAAACCAAAGCAATTTGGCCCCTTAAAATGCCACGCATCCAATGTTTGAGTGACACGTGTCAAATCTTGGAGCATCAGTCTTCATTTTATATGTCAAATTGCTCCAATTTTTAAATATTAAATATAATATTTCACCAAATAAAACTTTAGGGTTTAAATTATACTTTTTGTTAAATTTTAGAGACCGATGTGCACCTTTAATTAGCCTTTTTTATAATACATTTTGAAGGGCAGGGAGAGTAAAATTCGAATTTCGATCAATTGGGGGAATGATAAGACTTTTAACTATTTAAAATGCATGCTGATGATTTCCAAAAACAAACAAAATAGTTACATATATATTTTTGTTATAATTAAAATTAAATTTGGAAGGTAGGACTTCAATTCAAATGGAATTTCAACATCAAAAGAGAATATTCAAAAGGCAAGAGCGACAAAATGCAGGCTACTTCCACAATAAAACCTTACCCCTCTTCTTAGTATTCATAAATACAAAAGCATAGAGATAGATAGAGAGAGAGAGAGAGATAATATCAAAGTATTATCAATCAAAATGGCCATGAATTCTCCAAGCGAAATCATCGATAAAGCTTCATCAAGTTATTCAAGGGGCAAAAATCTCTTCTGCCAAATCACATTTCTGTTTATATTGATATTAGGAATTGGAATTTCATGCCTTCTCTTCTTTCATTCAGCCTTTCCATTTTCTTCTTCTTTTATCATAAATGAATCCATCTATCAGGTCAGTTTATTATTATTTTTCTTTTGTTTATTTTTTTCTGTTTATTCATGTCTAAATGATATATATTCTGCTCAATCAAATCATTTTTACTTCAATTTTCTTATATTGTTTTTGCTTTAAATTTTGAATTCTATAAGGTTAATTTGAGCCAACCACAAAAGCAAGTCTTCGTTATGGTCGTCATGGTCATCATCATCATCATCATCATCATTATTAGTAATAGTACTAACATTACTATATCGAGTGAAAAATTGTAGGCAGAAAGTAGGATTAGTTTGGAAAATATCCAAATAATTTTTAAAAAAATTTATTATTTAATATAAAGGAGATTATTGAGTGCGTTGACATGCTGTGAGTTACCGTCCGATTGGATAATCAATGCATATTGATTGTTTTGATCATTTAATCGGACTATGTGTTTGTAACTAAAGTGTTTGGGAATGAATTTTCTTTTTTCAGGGCCAATACGATATTGAATTGGAGAAAGTCCTAAAAACTGCATCAACGGAGGACAAAACAGTAATCTTAACAACTCTAAATGAGGCATGGGCAGAGGCAGATTCAATACTAGATGTGTTCTTAGAGAGCTTTAAAATAGGAAATGACACAAATAGGCTTCTAAATCATTTGGTAATAATTTCATTGGACGAAAAGGCCCATAATCGTTGCTTATCAATAAATCTTCATTGTTACTTTCTAAGAAGTGAAGGACTTAATTACTCAAGAGAGGCCTACTTCATGACTCCAATCTATTTGGACATGATGTGGAGAAGAATTCATCTTTTGTCCACTGTTCTTACGATGGGCTACAACTTTGTCTTCACGGTAAATTAATTTCACCCTCTTCTTTTATTTTATATATTAGGGTAAAAGAAAAAAATGCAATTTAATCTCTAATTTCAATTCAATGGTGCATAGGGTAGGCTAAATGGAATTTTTCAAAAGTTGATTTGGTCCAAAATTAAACTTTTAAATGTCTAATTAGGCCTACTATTGAATTATTAACCTTGGAGAATCATAATTGAGTAGGCGGATAAAAAGAACAAAAGACTCGGGGTAGACTTTTCAATTGGACAACCGCTTCTCCGACTTTTCAATTCTATTTGCATCACCTTGGTGAAACAATTAGCACCTGAAACTGTTATTGTCAGTAACGATCTCAAACTGTGTAAACTGATAGTATTACATATTAATCCAAAATGTTTTGTGATTGAGCAGGATGCCGATGTGATGTGGCTTCGAGATCCATTTCCACACTTCTATGAAGAAGTGGATTTCCAAATAGCATGTGATCGGTATTTAGATGACCCTAAAAATAGAGTGAATGAACCAAATGGTGGATTTACTTATGTTAAATCTAATCATAGAAGCATTGAATTTTACAAATATTGGTATGCATCGAGATTAAGATTTCCAGGGAATCATGATCAAGATGTGCTAAATAAGATCAAATTTGAGCCATTTATAGACGAGATTGGACTGAAAATTAGGTTTCTTGATACAAGGTTTTTTGGTGGGTTTTGTGAACCCAGTAGAGATTTCAACTCTGTGTGCACAATGCATGCCAATTGTTGCTTTGGTTTGGAGAATAAAGTTCATGATTTAAAGATTATTCTACAAGATTGGAGAAGATTTATGTCGTCGCCACCAAATTTAAGACCATTTTCATCATTTTCTTGGAGAGCTCCAGATAAATGCAGGTAAATATTATTCTCTAATGTTTATATATTATTTTAACATAAATCATTTACTCATTTCCAATCCATTTTGGACACATTCCTTCGTTGTATTATATTAGTTTGTATAGCCTTAGCCTGTACTGTTTACCGTGTATTATTATATATATTGTTTGGTACAAAATTGTATTAATCTGTAATATTTAATATTGTATTTGGTGCATAATATGTACTGTATCATTTTTTAAAAAAATTGCAAAATATGCAAAATTAAATTATTTTTAATGTTACTAATTTAGACAAAAATTATAGAATACAATTTTTCTTACATTAATTTTGTTTTTTTTAAAGTGGACAAATTTCTTGAAATATAAATATATGTTAATAGATAAATTAACAATTAAGCAAATAACATAGGGTGCGTTTGGTAAAATTATAAGTTTTTAGCATTCAATAACATATATATATATATATATATATCAATTACCACTATTGGATTGACAAGAGTCTAGTATCATTAGATGAAGATGGCAGCAGCGACAGTAATGGTGGCGGCAGAGTGGTGGTGGCAGTGGTGTGGCAATGATGGCAATGACGGCAGAGACCATGACTGGAATTGAAAGACAGATACCGATTTTGAGATGAAGGATTCAGCAGAGAGTTGACAATGGTAGGAATTAATGGAATACAATACCATGTTTACTATATTATATAGACACAAGAGTTTGTAGTGTATTATTATATCCAATATATTAGCGATAATGGGTCTCATCTTCTATGATATTATCTCTGTATTATTTTATAAAAAAAATTAACTAAACACCCTATTTATATTAGCCTATAATATCATACATAAAAAGGCTCAAATATATATATATATATATATATATATATATATATATATATATATATATATATATATATATATATATATATATATATATATATATATATATATTTCCAATTAAGGGACTAATTAATTATGACAAAGTGGGGAGTTTGAAAGGTCAAATTGGAAAGAATTTGTAATTAAGAAATTTAATTGTATATTTTTATAATGTTGACATGCTAAATGCTTTTATCAAATCTTAACAAATCTAAGTCTTAATATCTTTTTTTTTTCTATTTTTGTTAAAAAAAATCTATGGCAAATTTATGATTTATATATGGCAAAAAAAATACTTGAAAATCTAGTTGTTTTACCCTAAAATCCAATAAGACTATAAATGAAAAACAGCTCATTTCTGCAGCTTCCTTGCTTGAGAAGCATATACAATTAGGAAATAATAAGGTAAACTAGGTGTATCATATGCAGCTTGTTCAGATCGGTAAATAAAAAATATTAATCCTTATACTTTTTAAAATATAACGACTTTATCGATACACTTTTCAAAATAGGAAAAAATGACCTCTCAATTTATTGAAATAATGCAATTTTGTACTAAAGTGACACCTTGTTGAATTTCTCTTATTGGTTGAGTAAAAATATAGCATTTTTTCACCATTTCAGGTATTTTAATGGCATAAATTAAATAAAAATAATATATAAGTAAAATCTATCAATTTTGAAAAAAAATTAAATGAAAATATGACTTTCTCCCTTAAAAAATTAACATGCAAAGGTATATTGAATGATTATTTAGAAACAAACTAAATTTTTTATAATACATTTTTGTGGGCGTGAGATAGTGAAATTCAAATATCGATCAGAGGAGATCACGTGTATCCAGAAATATAACGTGGCGTGCTGACGTTTCGTATGATATGGCCTCTTTCAGTGACATGTTTGCTGGCATATCATGTCATGTGTGTTCAGACATATAACGTGACGTGCCACGTCAGCATTCTGGCAATGATTATCATCGAAAATCGATTAAGATAACTTTTCTGTAAAAATGTAATAAGTTCAGTGACATTTAAGTTACAAAAAATAAGTCAGCTACTTTTAGACGATTAGGTATAAGTTCAGTAAATATAGGTGAAATTGACTCCATAATATACAAGTCCAATTAAAAATTGAAAGTATTCTTTTTTTTATTCCACTATGCACCGTATGAATTAAAGTGTTAGGGAATAATGAATTTTTATTTTTTTATTTTTGAAAATATTGAAATTAAAGTGTTTGGGAATGATTTTTTCAGGGCCAATATGACATTGAATTGGATAAAGTCCTAAAAGGTGCATCAACGGAGGACAAAACAGTAATCTTAACAACTCTAAATGAGGCATGGGCAGAGGCAGATTCAATATTCGGCGTGTTCTTGGAGAGCTTTAAAACAGGAAATGACACAAATAGGCTTCTAAATCATTTGGTAATAATTTCATTGGACGAAAAGGCCCATAATCGTTGCTTATCAATAAATCTTCATTGTTACTTTCTAAGAAGTGAAGGGCTTAATTATTCAAGAGAGGCCTACTTCATGACTCCAATCTACTTGGACATGATGTGGAGAAGAATTCATCTTTTGTCCACTGTTCTTATGGTGGGCTACAACTTTGTCTTTACGGTAAATTAATTTCACCCTCTTCTTTTATTTTATATATTAGGGTAAAAGAAAAAAATGCAATTTAATCTCTAATTTCAATTCAATGGTGCATAGGGTAGGCAAAATGGAATTTTTCAAAAGTTGATTTGGTCCAAGATTAAACTTTTAGGTGTCTAAAGTCTAATGAGGCCTACAAAATTAAACCTTGGAGAATCATAATTGAGTAGGCGGATAAAAAGAACAAAAAACTGGGGATAGACTTTTCAATTAAACAATTAGCACCTGAAACTGTTATTGTCAGTAACGATCTCAAACTGTGTAAACTGATAGTATTACATATTAATTGATAGACTTTTCAATTAAACCAGAACACGATTATGCCACATATACTTCGGCATTGACCTTAATCGATGCCAGATAGTCCTCTTTAAGCTTCAAATGTCATGCGACCTCCTTAAATGTCTTTATATAGTCCTTATTAGTTGGTTACATATTCATATGCTCCTAACTCATGGGTAGGGAACAGATAACAACGTGGACCTGCTGCTCATTGATCAACTTATAACCAGCTTGTCACACCCTTCTCGTAACAGTCTTTTTCGATACGAAACTTAGCCGAAATCGGTACGTTTTTTTTCCACCGAATAATTTGAACACTTAAATACTTTTACATTAATTTTAGAATCATACGACAGTCTTGTAAACAATTAAAACAAATATAAAATAACTTCATACCAAAAACTTACATTAAATACTCATCCAAAAACAATCATAAATACAGTCAAACCACAATTCAGTCTTTTACTTTAGTTAACTAAGTATATACATACCAAAATATAACTTAGACTAATACAAAAATCTTCTCTTCCAATCTGGATCTATCGTGTACTGTGCTCTCGCAACACTTCAAAACCTGCATGCAGTAAACACTACGTATTGGGCACTAGATATGTCCAGTAGTGACTACTAATCCAAGAATTTCCCAAAATAAAGGATAATTTTGTAATTTATGCTACTAGTATTCTTATTTCATTTATCATTTTCTTTTTATTCAGCCAACACTAATTTTATTATTAACTCATATTTATGCAATCATTGTTCTTTTATTTCAATCTTTCAACTTTGTTTTTACACTAATCTCTTAGGCGAATCGATATCAGATTTAATTTTACTTTTACATTATTCTTTATTATAATTTTTACTTTTATCATTACTTTCGTCTTATCTTTTAGCCACAATAGTTTAATTATCATTTCATTTAGCAATGTGTATTGGTACTCGCGTCTTTAATAACACCAAAATAAACTATTTTTAATTCTTGATTTACTGGTCAATTATTCAATCTGAATTCTAATTACACTTTTTGCTATTTATTCTTTTACTTTACTTTAACTTTTATCTAATAAATACATTACTATTTAAAGGCTTATATATAAGCTTTATTGCAAAGTAATACAGCTATTTTGGGACACTTTGTAGTCGAATTCTCTTTCCTTCTTTTCTAAATTTACTTAGGTTCGAATATTTGCTTTAAAACTTATGTCTTTTATTATTTTTTTCTTCATTGAACAATTATGTGCCTTTTTATCGTTTTACTTTTCATTTACTTTTCTTTCAGAAATACGTTACTTAAGCATTAAGTTTCACTTAATGTCATCACTATCACTTTTTAACATTAAATAGGAAATTAATATTATTTTCAAACTTGTCACTTTTCCCACTAGCAATTGGTGTAGGAAATACTAATTAATTAAATTTATCTTTTTCATGTAAAACAAAATGCATTTTAAATCCTTTTTCATTATAAAAGCTTAACTTAATCTTTATTTTACATTTTATTCTTATAAAATCTCTCTTTTTCTTTTTCTTATTAATTACATATTTCGAAAACTTTTACAGATTTATTTTAACTTTGCATCTTCTTCCAAATGAATCGTTTTTCATTATAACTTTTATATTTAATTCATTTAAACAATACTGATTTATTCATTTCGATGCACCCCTAGTGCAATATAACAGGATTCTCAAAAAGGATACTCGAAACTGGACCCGAAGGTCCCACTGAACAAATAGAGAAATGATCTCGAAAGATCAAGTCTCACAGAATAGAAAAAAGATACACTTTCACTTTCACTGAAACTATAGAGATCAAAGATCCCACCCATAGCTAAGCAAGTCGCAATGACTTGTATTTCGGTATAGAAGTGTCCCTATAGCTAGCCAATTATATCGTAAATAAGAATAATATTACCAGCTTATCGCTAAGGGCAAAATAATCAGTTATATTAGCAATCATTTTTAAACATTTAAAAAAATCTTTAATTTCTTTATTTTATTTACTGATTCACTATATTCTGATCAAATGCACTCTTTTGTGCCTTTATATATTCAATAGCTTTTTGTCCTTTTGTTCACTTTATCTTTTTCAGTCACTTTTGTGAATTATTCCTCGATAATTCACTCAGATACTTAGACTTTTCAGTCTTTTTATATAAATTATAAATTATGGCATTATAATTTACATTTCTCTTTTATTCTTTTTGTATAATTCTTTACGAATTATCTTCCAATACTTCTAGGCTTGACTTTTTACAATTTTCTTTTCTTTTTGTCCAAACTTTTTAATTATTTCGATAAGTCGACTTTTATTTCGTCAGCAAATTATTTTATAGTCATTCACTCTTTTAATACTTTTTATTGACTAATTTATTACGCCTTTATTTTACCACTTTTACGCAATTAGAAATTTTATTAATATAATTCATTATTTTATGCATCGAAAATGCATAATTTGACTTTTTCTATAGGATTATTTATTGCAAACACATAATTACAATTTTGCCATTATAAACTCATTTTAGTTCTTTAAACTAATCAATTGGAACTTTTTATATTTCTATACACTTAAATTGTAATTTATGAGCAAAATTACATTTTTAGTCCTTATTGACAATAAAATTTATTTTCTCAACAATTTAGCTATTATCTGACTATTTTATATTTCCTTAAGAAATTTTCACTTGATTTACTTGCTTTTTACACTTTTAAAAAAAATTACTATTTTGCCTCTAAACTTTCTTTTCTTTCTTTTCATTGTCTTTAATTTATTTAACAATTTATTTACATCACTTTCACTCATTTTATGAATTATTTACCAATAATTCATTATTCTTATTATTTTCATGACTTAATATTAAATCCGAAAAATTCATCGGTTGACTTTTTTTTTACTTCTTTTCGTTGACGTTAATTTAATTTCATATTAATTCATTACTTTAGTCATTTTTATACAATTATGCATTAATATTTCAATTATTTTCCTTATACATATTCACATGAAAATTCCAATAAAATTTCAATAATTTTAATAAATTTCAATAAAATTTATTTATGCATTATTTATTGTTTAGCATCATTTTCCACTAAAATAATCATTTATTTCCCATTATTTCACAATTTTCATTATAAACATATTCAATACATAGGCTTTAAAATTTCGAAATAAATTCTAATAATTCACTAAAAATTCAAGGGTACCAATTATCATCTCTATATTCTATTTAAACTAATATATATTATTTTCATGCAAAATTTCACACTTTTCTCTTAGTGAACAATTCGGCCATCAATTAATTATAATCCTAAAAATTTTATTTCTTCATTCTAACCATTGACATAGCATCAAATAGGTTCCAATTTCATTTCTCCCAACTTAATTTCAATATTTAAGCAATTTAGCAATTTTTTTCTTAATTACATAAAGAAAATTAATTCAAATAAATAGGAAATACTTAGATTTATTAGTCACATGCCACAATCACTTGATCAAGGGTGCCTAGCCTTCCTTTTCTTTGCCTTTATCCCTTGAATTTCTTCCTTCACTATCCAAACCTAATACAACAGTCCATTAAACCTTAGTTTTCTTCATTCTATTGATCTCAAATGCCAAATCTAAGCTCAAAATCATAAACTACACCTCAAAATCTATTAGAAAACACCAAAGAAATAATTTAAATCCATGAATTTCTTAACTTCCAACTTACCCAAATTTCTTTAACCACTTGATTTCTAGTCTTTCCTTGCTCAAAGCACTTGATTGAGGTTACTAGAATGAACTAGAGAGGTGAAACTTTAATTGTTATGTTGGGAATTATGAGTGATTTGAAGTGAGAGAAGAAGAAAATCAAAGAGAGAAGAAAGGGAGAGTGGTTTGGCCAACTTAGGAGGAGGAGATGCAGCCAGAAAAATCAGGAAATTTCTTCAGATTTTCTTTCCTTATATACCTCTCAAATGGGCCTAGTTATGGGCTTAGCCAAAATATAAATTTAAGCTCATTTTAGGCCCAAATCAAAATCTCTATCTTTCTCACTTCAAATTACTTCAAAAATTATTTCATTAATTTTATCACATCAAAAATAGCTAGTACGCAAATTTTTGGTTCAATGGGAGTCCGTTATCGGTCCGATTCAAACTTATTAGTCTAATTCGACAACTACCGGTGTCACCGAAAAATTTCATTCTCATCACCAAAATATTCTATACAAAAAATCATGTAGGCATGCAAAATCTGGCAATTTTCGGAATTCGTTTACTATTTTTAATTATTTACGCAAAATCAAGTCACATTTTTTTACTGGAGAAATTGACTCGCTACCTTTTTCGTATTTTTGACTTTTGGAGGTCCATTTGACCTCAAATTCATTTCAAATTTCAACCCTGAATTCACTATGACTATTACTTTCCAATGGTCCAATAAAATATTTTTGACTTTCGTGTATTCTTTCGAACCCGAAAAATACTATTCACTGCTGGAAAATACTATTCACGGCTGACCCGGTGTTGAGGCCATTACACAGCTTAACTAAGCTCACATATTATATTTTCAATCTCTCTTAGATGTTTTCACATTGTATGATCAAAATTTTTTGATAAGTATCAAACTTGATCACTAATGATAGAAACTTCTTATAGACATGTCTCTGAATTTTTCCTGCAAAGCGATCCATAGATCTATTGCATTTTGATACTTGCGGAATTACTTAGTGATGTTATCATCCATTTGCACTTAGCAATATGGTGCTAGCAGTGAAATATACCTTTTTTCATGTCGCATAGGTATCTCGGTCCCATCTATTTTAGGCCATGGTGCCATTCTTAAGTTCAATCATAATCGAACTTAAGCTATCTATTAGGCCCAAATTCGAAAATGTTACTTATAGTGTCTAATTATCATCTAAGTCCTAATGTTTAACCTTATAGGTTAAAATTTCATGTATAGTAAATCTTAATTATTAGATATTAAGTTTTTAAACTTAATTAAAGGATATTATACACTAGATAATTTAAGTTTTAACTCAATTACTATGCAATTATTTTACTCATAAAATATTGCAAATCAATTAGCAAATAACAATTAAACAAACAAGTTTATAATAAATATAAAATGCCAATATAATATCCAAAAATAAATAAACACATTTATTTAATCAATCATAAGCATCCAACAATCTCAAAAGCAAACAAATTAAGATAAGATACACTTGTCTTAAAATAATAATAATAATAGAAAACATATATCATATCTCAAAAGTCCGCTAGCTAATAATAAATATGACACTCATGCCAACTACTCAGGAAGACTAATACGTCTTAGAACCAGCCTCGTCATGAAAAATGAATCTTTGACTATACCATATAATTGATAAGGAATGCCATAAACTCGATCATGTAGCTATGGATGATACACAATACGTTCACTCCTAAGCAGCATCTCAGATTTAGTGTTGTTTCTCAACACACCTCTTTTGGTTGCCTTAAACAGAAAATGAATGATTGACTTAATTTCTATAATTTTCATTTTCTATAGTCCCGGCTTCAACCATCAAGTTCCTCAAATCTAAATGGTGACCAAAAGAGTTGGTCATCACCTCATATAAGGTCTTGTCATCATGTCCTCTATCTAGGTGACCAGTCCAAATGCACTCTTATATTTATTCATGCATGTATATAATGTGATGTACTATTACATCTATTTCATCAACTTGGGCCTTCTTGTCCATCCTTATTTTGTGAACCTTTCACACTTTTATATTGGCTTCTGCAATGCCCTAATTAAGGAGTCCATGGATAACCGGGAGTCCTTATCATCACCATTTTTATTACGTATAATAGAAAATAAACTGTAAGTACACTCATTTACAAATATATATGATTAAAACTCATTTCAATAAAAAATAAGAATATATCCACATAATGTAATTTTCAAACAAATTTAAAAAGAGAGAATAAAAGAATTTCATCAATTTTTATAATAATTTTAATTGGAAAAATCCAAAAAATATTTTTTGGTTCTTAAAAAATTTCAAAAAATGACAAAAAAAATAGAAAATTGAGAAAATTATATTAAAAAATTGAGCTGATTTGGTGGTTGGAGGAGGACTCATGCGCCCTGACGCACCAACAAGGGTGGGCCTCATATGCCTCACGGGCGACAAACAAACCACGCACCAACTAAGGCACATTGCCACCTGGTATGATCCCAGTGGGTCACGTGTCGCCATGTTAGACCCTATCTGACACATGGCAACCACACATTGGTCCACGTGGATGCCAGATGGTTCCAAAAGCAAACTAGATAGCTACATATATTTTTTGTTATAGTTATAATTATAATTATAATTAAATTTGGAAGGTATGACTTTAAATGGAATTTCAACATCAAAAGAGAATATTCAAAAGGCAAGAGTGACAAAATGCATGCTAGTTCCACAATAAAACCTTACCCTCTTATTAGTATTCATATAATACAAAAGCATAGAGAGAGAGATAATATCAATCAAAATGGCCATGAATTCTCCAAGAGAAATCATCGATAAAGCTTCAACAAATCATTCAAGGGGCAAAAATCTATTCTGCCAAATCACATTTCTGTTTATATTTTTATTAGGAATTGGAATTTCATGCATTCTCTTCTTTCATTCAGCCTTTCCATTTCAATTCTTACCCTCCTCTTTTATCAAAAATGAATCCATCTATCAGGTCAGTTTATTTATTTTTTTGTTTATTTTTTCCGTGTTATCCATGGCTAATGGATATATATTCAAATATTGTTTTTGCTTCAAATTTTGAATTCTATAAGGTTAATTTGAGCAAACTACCAAAGCAAGTCTTCGCCATGGTCGTCGTGGTCATTATTATTGTAACTGTTATTATTATTATTAGTAGTACTACTGTCATTACAATGTCGGGTGGCTGAAAAATTGTAGGCATAAGGTGGGATTAGTTTGGAAAATATCTAAATAATTTCTTTAAAAAATATTTACTATTTAATATAAAGGGATATTATTCAGTGCATTGACGTACCGTGGGCTATCGTCCGATTGAATAATCAATGCATATTGATTGTTTTGATCATTTAATATATTAACATGCTAAGATAAAATCATTTTTCCAAAAGAATTTTCATAAGATTTCCTGTATTGAAAATTGGGTGATAATCGAAAGTATAAGTGCTAACGATACACATCATAATGCTTAAGATATAGACATTTCAAGATAAAGCATTGTTTTGGTACAGTAGATATTGAAATTAAAATGAGTCAAGATCGAGACGATGGAAATAAATTTCATTTTCAAGTGAAAAATAGTTCGAATTATTAGTAAGGGTTCATAAATGATCACTAAGGTAAACCATGCACATAATATACACTGTCCAAATAAAAATTGAAAGTATTATTTTTTTTATTCCACGATGCATATTAGTTAATATAGCTAGCACCATGCACCGTATGAATTAAAGTGTTAGGGAATAATGAGTTTTTATTTTTTTTTATTTTTGAAAATGATTTTTTCAGGGCCAATATGATATTGAATTGGATAAAGTCCTAAAAGGTGCATCAACGGAGGACAAAACAGTAATCTTAACAACTCTAAACGAGGCATGGGCAGAGACAGACTCAATATTAGATGTGTTCTTGGAGAGCTTTAAAATAGGAAATGACACAAATTGGCTTCTAAATCAGTTGGTAATAATTTCATTGGACGAAAAGGCCCATAATGGTTGCTTATCAATAAATCTTCATTGTTACTTTCTAAGAAGTGAAGGACTTAATTATTCAAGAGAGGCCTACTTCATGACTCCAATCTATTTGGACATGATGTGGAGAAGAATTCGTCTTTTGTCTACTGTTCTTACCATGGGCTACAACTTTGTCGTTACGGTAAATCAATTTCACCCTCTTCTTTTATTTTATATATTAGGGTAAAAGAAAAAAAAATGCAATTTAATCTCTAATGCCAATTCAATGGTGCATAGGGTAGGCTAAATGGAATTTTTCAAAAGTTGATTTGGTCCAAAATTAAACTTTTAAGTGTCTAGTTCGACCTGCTATTGAACTTATGGGTGTAATTCATCAAAAAAATAATGATAATAAGTTAATGGTTTTTTTTTTAAATAATGTAAAAATGAAAAAAAAATTGAGCAAAAAAATATTTGGAAAGGGTATTTATCTGTCCTTGAGTTTAGAATTTTATCTGCTTTAAAAGTTTTTTTTTTCAAAAATTGGATAAAATATTTTAAAAATAATATTCATCTATATATTTTTATAATACGGTTAAAATTTCAATTTATTTACCTAGATGTTGTGGTAGAAATGAAAGACATGAGTAGCCCTTGGGTCCACCCAATTCAATTGGCTCGTTCTTATTGAATTCAAACATAAAAATTACATGCATGAAAGGTTTAATTTATTAATTGAATAATGTGTATTTATTGAGAATTAGATTGATCCAATGAATTATTTATTTTCCTCGAACTGTCTAAACTATCTAAACGTAAAGTGTTGATGTTAGTACTGCTTGTTGATTTTAATCCAAAATGTTGCCATTGAGCAGGATGCAGATGTGATGTGGCTTCGAGATCCATTTCCACACTTCTATGAAAAAGTGGATTTCCAAATAGCATGTGATTGGTATAAAGATGGCCCTAAAAATAAAGGGAATCGACCAAATGGTGGATTTAATTATGTTAAATCTAATCATAGAAGCATTAAATTTTACAATTATTGGTACGAATCGAGATTAAGATTTCTAGGGAAACATGATCAAGATGTGCTGAATAAGATCAAATTTGAGCCATTTATAGACAAGATTGGACTGAAAATTAGGTTTCTTGATACTAGGTTCTTAATTTGTATAGCCTTAACCTGTACTAATTACCTGTACTGTTTACCCTATATTATTATATATATTATTTGGTACAAAATTATATTAATTTGTAATATTTAATATTGTATTTGGTACATAATGTGTATTGTATCATTTTTTTAATATTGTATTTGGTACATAATGTGTATTATATTAATTTGTATAGCCTTAACCTGTACTGTTTACCCTATATTATTATATATATTATTTGGTACAAAATTATATTAATTTGTAATATTTAATATTGTATTTGGTACATAATGTGTATTGTATCATTTTTTTAAAAAAAATGAAAAATATGCAAAATTAAATTATTTTTAATGTTACTAATTTAGACAAAAAAAATTATAGAATACAATTTTTCTTACATTAATTTTGTTTTTTTTTAAAAGTGGACAAATTTCTTGAAATATAAATATATGTTAATAGATAAATTAACAATTAAGCAAATAACTTAGGGTGCATTTGGTAAAATTATAAGTTTTTAGTGTTCAATATATATATATATATATATATATATATATATATATATATATATATATATATATATTTGGATTGACAAGAGTCTAGTATCATTAGATGAAGATGGCAGCAGCGACAGTAATGGTAGCGGCGGAGTGGTGGTGGCAACGGTGGAAACAGCAGTGGTGTGGCAACGACTGCAGAGACCACGACTGGAATTGAAAGACGGATACCGGTTTTGAGATGAAGGATTTGGCAGAGAGTTGACAATGGTAGGAATTAATGGAATACAATACCATGTTTACTATATTATACAGACACAAGAGTTTTTAATGTATTATTATATCCAATATATTAGGGATAATGGGTCTCATCTTATCTTATATTATCTCTGTATTATTTTATAAAAAAAATAAATAAACACCGTATTTGTATTAGCCTATAATATCATACATAAAAAGGCTCAATTTTATATATATATTTGCAATTAAGGGGCTAATTAATTATGACAAAGTGGGGAGTTCGAAAGATCAAATTGGAAAGGATTTGTAATTAAGAAATTTAATTGTATATTTTTATAATGTTGACATGCTAAATGCTTTTATCAAATCTTAACAAATCTAAGTCTTAATATCTTTTTTTTTTCTATTTTTGTTAAAAAAATCTATGGCAAATTTATGATTTATATATGGCAAAAAAAATACTTGAAAATCTAGTTGTTTTACCCTAAAATCCAATAAGACTATAAGGTAAACCAGGTGTATCATATGTAGTTTCCTTACTTGAGAAGCATATACAATTAGGAAATAATAAGTTAAACTAAGTGTATCATATGCAGCTTGTTCAGATCGGTAAATAAAAAATATTAATCCTTATACTTTTTAAAATATAACGACTTTATCCATACACTTTTCAAAATAGGAAAAAATGACCTCTCAATTTATTGAAATAATGCAATTTTGTACTAAAGTGACACCTTGTTGAATTTCTCTTATTGGTTGAGTAAAAATATAGCATTTTTTCACCATTTCAGGTATTTTAATGGCATAAATTAAATAAAAATAATATATAAGTAAAATCTATCAATTTTGAAAAAAAATTAAATGAAAAAATGACTTTCTCCCTTAAAAAATTAACATGCAAAGGTATATTGAATGATTATTTAGAAACAAACTAAATTTTTTATAATACATTTTTGTGGGCGTGAGATAGTGAAATTCAAATATCGATCAATTGGGAGGATATATAGACTCTTAACTATATATATATATATATATATATATATATATATATATATATATATATATATATATATATATATATATATATATATATATATATATATATATATATATATATATATATATATATATATATATATATATATATATATATATATATTTTATAGTTATAATAATAATTATAATTATAATTAAATTTGGAAGGTAGGACTTTAAATGGAATTTTAACATCAAACGAGAATATTCAAAAGGCAAGAGTAACAAAGTGCATGCTGACGTTTAATATAATACAAAACATAGAGAGAGAGAGAGAGAGAGAGAGATAATATCAATCAAAATGGCCATGAATTCTCTAAGAGAAATCATTGATATAGCTTCGACAAATTATTCAAGGGGCAAAAATCTCTTCTGCCAAATCACATTTCTGTTTATATTTCTATTAGGAATTGGAATTTCATGCCTTCTCTTCTTTCATTCAGGCTTTCCATTTCAATTCTTACCCTCCTCTTTTATCACAAATGAATCCATCTATCAGGTCAGTTTATTTATTTTCGTGTTTATTTTTTCCTTCTTATTCATGTCTAAATGATATATATTCCGCTCAATCAAATCATTTTTACTTCAATTTTCTTTAATTTTCAAATGTTGTTTTTGCTTTAAATTTTTAATTCTATAAGGTTAATTTGAGCCAACCACCAAAGCAAGTCTTCGCCATGGTCGTCGTGGTCATTATTATTATCACTGTTGTTATTATTATTAGTAGTACTACTGTCATTGCAATGTCGAGTGGCTGAAAAATTGTAGGCACAAGTTGGGATTAGTTTGGAAAATATCTGAATAATTTCTTTAAAAAATATTTACTATTTAATATAAAGGGACACTATTCAGTATATTGGCGTACCATGAGCTATCGTTCGATTAGATAATCAATGCATATTGATTATTTAATCGGATTATACACTGCACACCGTATTAATATGCTAAGATAAAATCATTTTTCCCAAAGAATTTTTATTCGATTTCCTGTATTGAACATTGGGTGATAATCGAATGTAAAAGTGCTAACGATGCACATCATAATGCTTAAGGTATAGCAATACTTGACCAGACATTTCAAAAAAAAAAAAAGCATTGTTCTGGTACAGTAGATATTGAAATAAATTTCATTTTCAACTGAAAAATAGCTCGTATTATTTGTAAGGGTTCATAAATGACCACTCTGGTAAACATGCACATAATATACGACTCAATTTCATCTATGATCACTGTACTTAAAATTAATCGTCCAAAAATATCTGATTTAGTTTTTATGACTTAAATATCATTAAACTTATTACATTTTTACTAAAAGAATCATCTTGACCGATTTTCGGCGATTACTCTTGCCAGAATACTGACGTAGCACCTCACGTTATATGTCTAGATACACGTGACACGATACGTCAGTAGCCACATCATCAGAGGAGATCACGTGTATCTAGAAATATAACGTGGCGTGCTGACGTTTCGTATGATATGGCCTCTTTCAGTGACGTGTTTGCTGGCATATCATGTCATGTGTGTTCAGACATATAACGTGACGTGTCACGTTAGCATTCTGGCAATGATTATCATCGAAAACCGATTAAGATAACTTTTCTGTAAAAATGTAATAAGTTCAGTGACATTTAAGTTACAAAAAATAAGTCAGCTACTTTTAGACGATTAGGTATAAGTTCAGTAAATATAGGTGAAATTGACTCTATAATATACACATCCAATTAAAAATTGAAAGTTTTTTTTTTTATTCCACTATGCACCGTATGAATTAAAGTGTTAGGGAATAATGAATTTTTATTTTTTTTTTTTTTGAAAATATTGAAATTAAAGTGTTTGGGAATGATTTTTCCAGGGCCAATATGACATTGAATTGGATAAAGTCCTAAAAGGTGCATCAACGGAGGACAAAACAGTAATCTTAACAACTCTAAATGAGGCATGGGCAGAGGCAGATTCAATATTCGGTGTGTTCTTGGAGTGCTTTAAAACAGGAAATGACACAAATAGGCTTCTAAATCATTTGGTAATAATTTATTGGACGAAAAGGCCCATAATCGTTGCTTATCAATAAATCTTCATTGTTACTTTCTAAGAAGTGAAGGGCTTAATTATTCAAGAGAGGCCTACTTCATGACTCCAATCTACTTGGACATGATGTGGAGAAGAATTCATCTTTTGTCCACTGTTCTTAAGATGGGCTACAACTTTGTCTTTACGGTAAATTAATTTCACCCTCTTCTTTTATTTTATATATTAGGGTAAAAAATTGCAATTTAATCTCTAATTTCAATTCAATGGTGCATAGGGTAGGCAAAATGGAATTTTTCAAAAGTTGATTTGGTCCAAAATTAAACTTTTAGGTGTCTAAAGTCTAATGAAGCCTACAAAATTAAACCTTGGAGAATCATAATTGAGTAGGCGGATAAAAAGAACAAAAAACTGGGGATAGACTTTTCAATTGGACAGGCGCTTCTCCGACTTTTCAATTATATTGCATCACCTTGGTGATGAAACAATTAGCACCTGAAAATGTTATTGTCAGTAACTATCTCAAACTGTGTAAACTGATAGTATTACATATTAATCCAAAATGTTTTGTGATTGAGCAGGATGCCGATGTGATGTGGCTTCGAGATCCATTTCCACACTTCTATGAAGAAGTGGATTTTCAAATAGCATGTGATCGGTATTCAGGTGACCCTAAAAATAGAGCGAATGAACCAAATGGTGGATTAATTATGTTAAATCTAATCATAGAAGTATTAGATTTTACAATCATTGGTATGCATCGAGATTAAGATTTCCAGGGAAACATGATCAAGATGTGTTGAATAAGATCAAATTTGAGCCATTTATAGACGAGATTGGACTGAAAATTAGGTTTCTTGATACAAAGTTCTTTGGTGGATTTTGTGAACCCAGTAGAGATTTCAATTCAGTGTGCACAATGCATGCTAATTGTTGCTATGGTTTGGAGAATAAAGTTCATGATTTAAAGATTATTCTACAAGATTGGAGAAGATTTCTGTCGTCGCCACCAAATTTAAGACCATTTTCATCATTTTCTTGGAGAGCTCCAGATAAATGCAGGTAAATATTATTCTCTAATGTTTATATATTATTTTAACATAAATCATTTACTCATTTCCAATCCATTTTGGGCATTTTCCGTTCGTTGAATTATATTAGCTTATACAATTATTAGCCCGTACTGTTTAACTTGTATTATTATTTGGATTGCCTCTAGGATCTCCAGACTGTTCGTGGAGACCTATTATCAATATTAAACTAGTACAAAAGTGATTTTCTAATTCAACTAATCCAGTTCGTGTTATGCTTGTTTATAATGGAGCAAAACACTCTACATCAAATATTTAAATATATATATATATATATATATATCTTAACACCAGAACACGGTTGTTCTAAGAATTTGGCTGTTTCAATTCCTTCAATTTTTATCACCTAATTAGAACCAAATCAAGTTGATAAAACCAAACTTTCATGCAAGAAATTGAACTGAATTAATTATATAAACCAAACTTCAATTTGATTTTTGATATTGCACACTCCAAATTAATTATATAAATAATTATTTACATATATGCACTAATAGTTTAAAATTAAATGGGGTATTAACTGTAATTCAAACAATTGATATATGTAATTTTGCGATCTATTTTTATAGAGTGCTCGCCCCTAAAGTTGTATTATTAAAAAAAAAAGTTTGAAATTAAATGAATATGGTAACAAATATAAGAAATTTTGGAGGTAACTTTCGGATAGCCACAGTTACGCGCTGGATTTGTTTGTTTTTATAAATATCAATTTTTTTCCATGAATTGAATTTTAATAATTTGTTTTTTTAAAAAATTAATAATTTGAATATTAGTTAAATTTGCCAAATAAGAAAAACAATTGACCCAAGTAAATACTCCTGAATGCGACGAAGTAGCTTTATTTATGTCCTACCCCTTGAAGGAAATAGCGAAAAATGTGATTAATGTCGCTCATTATCACTGAACTTACACCTGATAGTATAAAAATAACTAAATAATTTTTTGTATAGAAATTATCGCTGAATTTTACACTATTTTATGCAAAAGTCATGATTACCAGTTTCCAGTGAGAATCATCACTGAAATGTTGACGTGACACGCTACATCATCAGCTGATATTAGTTATTTGTGTACATGTGACGTGCCACGTTAGCTTACTTGTGTACGCATGACATATCACGTCAGCACTTTGGTGTCGGTCTTCACCGAAAACCTATTATGATGACTTTTGCACAAAATAGTATTAAATTCAGTAACAATTTAGATACGAAAAATTATTTAATTATTTTTATGCTATTAGAGATAAGTTCAGTAATTATAAATAAAATTAATTTCAAAAATTGATAACGAACTTGTTTTATGCAAAATAAACTTTATGAAATATGTAATAAAAAATTGCCCAAAATTAATCCACGAGTCACAAAATGATTGCATAAAGATGACGAGTCAACCACATCAAGCGTTTGCATTTCATGCACTACCCAGAAATGCAAGAAGCATTTATTTGCTTAATAATAGAAAACTAGAAGTGTTAAAATGGTAGAAACATAACTTTAAGGGGCAACTCGATAACAGTGTGTGAGTTCAAGTGGCTAATTATATATTGAGAATTTTTATAAATGTGAATACTTTTACATGAATTGAATTTTAATAATTCGTTTTTTTTAAATTAATAATTTGAATATTAGTTAAATTTGCCATATAAGAGAAACAATTGAGCCGAGTAAATACCGTTGAATGCGACAAAGTAGCTTTATTTATGTCCTATCCCTTGAAGGAAATAGCAAAAATTGATAATAAACTTGTTTTTATGCAAAATAAACTTTATGAAATATGTAATAAAAAATATCTCAATTAAAAATTTGTTGAATTAGACTTTTAACTTTAGATTTTATTTAATTATTAATATGTTTAACTATATACAATAATTTTTTTTACAAACTACACTTTTTTAAGAGAATTATATCAATAGGCTGTAGGAAATTTTCATACTATAGACTACTAATCCATAATCCTATTTAAATAAATAATAATTATCATATAATCTCCTACATAAAAAGGCTCAAGTAAACATTTTTTTTTTTCAATTAAGGAGCTAATTAATTATGACAAAGTGGGGAGTTCGAAAGATCAAATAGAAAATAATTTGTAATTAAGAAATTTAATTGTATATTATTATAAAGTTCACATGCTAAATGCTTTTATCAAATCTTAAAAATCCAAATCTTAATATCTTTTGTTTCTTTTTATGTCAAAAAAATATACATTTTGCCAAAACTATGATTTATATATGGCAAAAAAAAAAACTTGAAACTCTAGTTGTTTTTAGAGGTCAATTTCATTTATGATCACTGGATTTACGTCTAATTGTCCAAAAATAACTTACTTATTTTTCATGACTTAAATATCACTGAATTTATCACTTCTTTGCAGAAAAATTATCTTAATCGATTTTCGGCTATTACTCTTGTCAGAATGTTGACGTGGCACATCACGTCATATGTCCGGACACACTTGGCATGACATGTTAGTAGCCACGTCACCAGAAGAGATCATGTGTATATTGAAATATAACGTGGTGTGTTAACGTGTCGTGTGATATGGCCTCTTTCGATTATGTGACTGCTGGTGTGTCATATCACGTGTATTCAAGCATATAATGTGTAGTGCCAAGTCAGCATTCGGATAAGAATTATCGCTGAAAATCAGTTATAATGACTTTTCTGCAAAAATTGATAAATTCAGTGACATTTAAGTCACGAAAAATAAGTCGGTTACTTTTGGAAGATTAGACGTAAGTCCAATGACTATGGATAAAATTAACTCTGTTTTTAGAGTTGTGCAACAAGTCGGTTTAGTTCAATAATCAAACAAAATTGAAATAACCAAAAATTGAACTTTTAAGAATTTCACCAACTGAATCGAACCGAATTTATTGAATAATTAAATTTTAACCGAAGCAAAATTTTCGGTTAATTCAGTTTGATTAACCGAAAAACTGAAAATTAAAAACTATTTTTTTAAAAAATAAGAAAACTATGTCTAAAAATTATACAAAATTACATATCAAACAACATCCAAATTTTACAAAATACAAATACAAATTAAAGATACAATTCCAAAATACATAATAAATAATACAACTCAATTTCAATTTATACAATACAATAAAGTATTAATTCTCAATACTGAAAAGAGAAGAAGCAGAAGAAAACAGAGAAGAAACGGATGACATAGTTAGACCGCCATTTATTCTGTCCCTTGTGATCGTCTTGATCGTGGCCAATCCATGACCTCCAATTCACAAAAATAATAGCAAAATATTATAAGAAAAGGAAATATAGGTTTTAACGCCAAGAGTGGGTCACATGTTGAGTAAGGCACAACCCAGAACCCAGAATTGGCCAATCCATTGATTCTTTCACCTTAATAAAAACAAAGAAAATGAATTTTACTGAGATAAGAGATGACATTTTGATTTTCTTTCTTTTTTTCTTGAATTAAAAACACAAAATTTTATGATATTTTTAATTATGAAATTATTGGGGTTTTGTTTGAATAGATGGGAAGAATTGGAGCAAAAATGGAAATAGATGTTGTAGTATCAACAGGAGATAATTTCTATGATAATGAATTGAAAGATGAAGATGATCCAGCTTTTCAGGATTCTTTTACTGATATTTACACTTCAGTCAGTCTTCAGAAGCAATGGTACAGTGGTAAGTTTTTTCACTTAATTTTCACAATTAAGGTATTTAATTTAGATGTTAATTAAGGTAAAAAGAAATTAATTATCTTTTTTTTTTTTTTTCAGTTTTGGGTAATCATGATTATAGAAGCAATGCAGAAGCACAACTCAGCTCTCACCTAAGGAATATTGATAGCAGATGGCTTTGTTTAAGGTCTTTTATTGTTGATGCTCGTTAGTACCTTCGTTTTTATCTATATTTCCGAGATATTCGACTCGTGTGGATGCTGAAAATCAATTTTAAAAGCGGTAGATCTAATTTCTTAGTTTTAGTTTTAATTTTCTTTAGTTTTTCTACTTTTCTTAGTTTGCAATTATCTTTATTTTAATTGTTCTTTTATTTTCATCATATTTAGTAAGTAATTTTCTTCTCTTTTGCTAAGGAAAACTTGAACCCTCAGTCTTTTATTGTAATAACTTAATTGAGCTTTAATATAAACTCAAGTTGATTATTTCTCAGTTTTAAGCATATTCTTATCCTTAATCTTGTTTGGATTAATTGTTGGTTTATTGGTATAAATAACTAAAAGTTGATTTAAGTATCATTAAGGATTTGCATGTTCTTGGATTAATTCTTTAGTGTCAATGCATGACTTTTTTTTGGTTTTGAGGTAATTGTTTATCGGTACTAATGGTTAATACTAAGAGAGGAGGAATTGAGAATATACTGGAATTGGATTTTCTTGAAAAAGAGTTTGATAAAAGTATAGGAAGTAAAACCAGATTTTTATGCCGGATGTTAAATTGTTCTTAACAGAGAGTTTAATGTTCAAGAAAGATATTCTTGATTCAAGGTATCAGGCTTTATTCATCTAGTTTTTCTATAATTACTTGTGTTATTTTTGTTATTGAGTCATTGCAATAGAAGTTGAGATGGATAGTTCCTTTAGTAAGAGTATTTCAGTTATTATTTTGTATTTAATTCATGTTTGTCTGATTTTAGTTAATTATTTACTTACTTAGTTCTTAAATCGAAAACATTGGAAAATGATCTCAGATTTATTCAATTCATACATAGATATTATTCTTAGCAATCCATATTCCCTTGGGTACGATATTTGGGATTTTAATCTTTATTTCCATATATTACTAGCCGATCTAGTACACTTGCTAGACACCGGTCAATCTGCAATCATATCTAGTTAGGAAATGCATTTTAAGTTCACTTCTCCTCATGTAACAATATCTTTGGTGTATTGATACTTAATGTCGATACATCTATTAACAACTGACTATCACTGGTTCCTCTAAGACAGTTACTCTTAAATGGTTCACAAGCTATTTTAGCCAAACTACCTCTTATACTGTAGTAGAGGATGTGACAAATTCAGCTCTCATTATTGTTGAGGCTACACAGGTTTGTTTCTTGATATTCCATGAGATTGCACACTTGCCAAGCAAGAAAATAAATCCTGAAGTGGATTTTCTCTCATCCACATCTCCTCCCTAGTCAATATCTGTGTATCCTCTCAATCGCAAATCTTTGCCTTGATAGCAGAGATAATACTCTATGGTACTTTAGAGGTATGTAAGTATCATTTTTACTACTTTCCAATGTGCATCACCTAGGTTGGACTATAATATCTACTTACTATGTCCACTGTATAGCATATATCAAGTCTTATACACAATATTGTATATATTAGACTATCCACAGCGGTGGCATATGGAATGTTCCTCATGCGTTCCATTTCTTCTGGCATCTCTAGACATATACTTTTACTAAAAAATTGATTCCTGGCAATGGGGTTATCAATGGGTTTACAATTTTGCATATTGAATCATTTAAGGACTTTGTTGATATATCTCTCTTGTGAAAGAGACAACAACCTTCTCAAATAATCTCTTCAAATCTTAATTCCAAAAATGTAGTATGTTCGACCCATATCTTTCATTTTAAAGTTGGAGAATAACCAACCTTTGATTTCATTTACATACTCTTTGTCATTTTCTACTATTAGTATGCCGTCTACATATAAAGTCAAAATAACAAATTTGTCTTTTGAGCTTTTGCAATAAACATAACAGTCTTCATCAATCAAGTTGAATTCATTTGACATGGTTGTTTCATGAAATCTCAAATACCATTGTCTTAGAGACTTTTTTAAGGCTATAGATTGATCTTGTCTATTAGCAAACCTTATGTTCGCTATCTTTTTTAATGAAACCTATAGGCTATTCCATGTAGATTTCTTAATCTAATCCTCCATTAAGGAAAGCAATCTTTACATCTATTTAATGTAGCTCTAGGTCTAAACTAGCCACTAAGGCCAAAATTAACCTTATAGATGTAAATCTTACAACAGGTAAGAAAGTCTCCTCATAGTCAATCCCTTCTTATTGTGTAAACCCCGACCAGCCAAGCTTTGTATCTTTTGATGCTTCCTTCAGCTTTTCACTTTATCTTGAGAATCCACTTATTCCCAATTGCTTTGCATCCTTTTAGTAATCAACTAGTTCCAAAAATGGTTCAATCTCATAAATGCCATTTCTTCTTCCATTGCCTTAATCCATTTTTCTTTAGCTGGGTATGAAAGAGCTTCTTGTATATTTTTAGGCTCTTTTTTATCTTGTGGGGTAACTAAAAAGGCTTTGTTTGAGCCTTCGATCTCAAATCATCGATGTGGAACACTTTTCCTTTTAAATTTTTGAAAATTTGATTTTTGATAAACATATCTCATATATTCATCGTAGTTTGGAATGTTACCACTGGGATTCAGATCCATGCTCCTACTGGAGCCAGGAATACTCCCACTTAAGTAAGGGTCTTGAATTTTTATAAACCCACAGGAGTTGGGAATACTCCCACTGGAGTAAGGATCCCAGACATCTGGATCATCTCGAAAATGGTCTTAACCTTTTTTTACAAATTCCTTCCTATTCGGAGGGAGTGATCTTGATAGTTTTTCTTCTTGAGTTTCATAGGAAGTGAAGTCTTGACTCACTTCGCCCAACTTTAAAAATTCATTTTCTAAGAAAATGACGTCTCATGATTCAAATTTTGTCACTATGCCAATTTCTTGCTCACCTATGAATACATATCCTTTTGATACTTTAGAATATCTCAGAAAAATACTCTTTTTACCTCTTGATCTTAATTTACCAAATTTGCTTGAAGTATTATGGACATAAGTAGTACAGTCCCAAGGTCATAAATGGCTTAGGTCAAGTCGACTAACCAGTCTACAACTTATAAGGAGTGGATGTGATAGACTTAAAGGGCATTCGATTTAGAACATATGTGGCTATTAATAGAGCATCTTCCCAATAGGAGATTGACAAATTTGCCTCAGCCATCATAGATCTTACTATGTCTAGGGAGTCCTATTTCTTCTTTTCACAACATTATTTTGTTGTACAGTTCTAAGAATAGACAACTGATGTTCAATTCCTTTTTCATCACATAAAGCTTTAAATTCATCAGAATGATATTTTCGACCGCTGTTAGTTTTTAAAGCTTTGATCTTTCTATCTAATTGATTTTCAACTAAGTTTATATAACTTTTAAAGTAACTCAAAGCTTCTGATTTGAGATAAATCAAGTAGACGTGACCATATCTCATATAATTATCTATAAATATGATGAAATAGTAGTCCTTATGCCTTGCCCTCACATTTATTGGACCACAAATATCGGAATGGATTAATTGCAATGGAAATTCAACCCTAGTTCCTTTTCTGAACAGTTTCCTAACTAGTTTTCCTTTTAAGCAATGTTCACAAGTAGGTAAATGAATTTTATTAATGTTACCTAATAAACTTAATTACTTTGGCTAACCAACTCATTTAGTCTTGCCCCATGTGATTTAACCTAACATGCCACCATTTCACATTATTCTCATAACTATGTGAAGTAGAAAAAGATATTAAGGAAAAACTAGTTTTGTTTAAATAGTCAAGATCAAAATCCATAACAACAAAACTATTCGAAACAAAACCAAAACCATATCAAGCATCATCTAAACATAAGCATACGTTGTTATCCTTGAAATGTAAATGAAACCAAGCTTCATCAAAGAAAGAATATAAACTAACTAGACAAAAAGATCTTGATTCTTTGTCATGTGATCTGTTACTCCTGAATCCATCACCCACAAAGGATGAAATTCAATAAGAAAGACAGAACTAGATATACAAAATTTCACTCAATCTTCAGTCAAGATGATGTATATATTTGGACATATTGCAGTCTCTTGCATAGTGTCTCTTATGTTGGCAGTTGGAACATTTCACTCTTGAAATGTTTATTCTTTTCTTGCCTTTAGACCTTCTGTAATTTTGTTTTATCTTTTGCCTTTTAGGCTCTCGAGCCTTTTCTTTACCCTTCATATTGAAGCTTCTTTTCTTATTCTGGTTAGAACTCATTCTACCAGAACACGATTATGCCACATATACTTCGGCATTGACCTTAATCGATGCCAGATAGTCCTCTTTAAGCTTCAAATGTCATGCGACCTCCTTAAATGTCTTTATATAGTCCTTATTAGTTGGTTACATATTCATATGCTCCTAACTCATGGGTAGGGAACAGATAACAACGTGGACCTGCTGCTCATTGATCAACTTATAACCAGCTTGTCACACCCTTCTCGGAACAGTCTTTTTCGATACGAAACTTAGTCGAAATCAGTACGTTTTTTTTCCACCGAATAATTTGAACACTTAAATACTTTTACATTAATTTTAGAATCATACGACAGTCTTGTAAACAATTAAAACAAATATAAAATAACTTCATACCAAAAACTTACATTAAATACTCATCCAAAAACAATCATAAATACAGTCAAACCACAATTCAGTCTTTTACTTTAGTTAACTAAGTATATACATACCAAAATATAACTTAGACTAATACAAAAATCTTCTCTTCCAATCTGGATCTACCGTGTACTGTGCTCTCGTAACACTTCAAAACCTGCATGCAGTAAACACTACGTATTGGGCACTAGATATGTTCAGTAGTGACTACTAATCCAAGAATTTCCCAAAATAAAGGATAATTTTGTAATTTATGCTACTAGTATTCTTATTTCATTTATCATTTTCTTTTTATTCAGCCAACACTAATTTTATTATTAACTCATATTTATGCAATCATTGTTCTTTTATTTCAATCTTTCAACTTTGTTTTTACACTAATCTCTTAGGCGAATCGATATCAGATTTAATTTTACTTTTACATTATTCTTTATTATAATTTTTACTTTTATCGTTACTTTCGTCTTATCTTTTAGCCACAGTAGTTTAATTATCATTTCATTTAGCAATGTGTATTGGTACTCGCGTCTTTAATAGCACCAAAATAAACTATTTTTAATTCTTGATTTACTGGTCAATTATTCAATCTGAATTCTAATTACACTTTTTGCTATTTATTCTTTTACTTTACTTTAACTTTTATCTAATAAATACATTACTATTTAAAGGCTTATATATAAGCTTTATTGCAAAGTAATACAGCTATTTTGGGACACTTTGTAGTCGAATTCTCTTTCCTTCTTTTCTAAATTTACTTAGGTTCGAATATTTGCTTTAAAACTTATGTCTTTTATTATTTTTTTCTTCATTGAACAATTATGTGCCTTTTTATCGTTTTACTTTTCATTTACTTTTCTTTCAGAAATACGTTACTTAAGCATTAAGTTTCACTTAATGTCATCACTATCACTTTTTAACATTAAATAGGAAATTAATATTATTTTCAAACTTGTCACTTTTCCCACTAGCAATTGGTGTAGGAAATACTAATTAATTAAATTTATCTTTTTCATGTAAAACAAAATGCATTTTAAATCCTTTTTCATTATAAAAGCTTAACTTAATCTTTATTTTACATTTTATTCTTATAAAATCTCTCTTTTTCTTTTTCTTATTAATTACATATTTCGAAAACTTTTACAGATTTATTTTAACTTTGCATCTTCTTCCAAATGAATCGTTTTTCATTATAACTTTTATATTTAATTCATTTAAACAATACTGATTTATTCATTTCGATGCACCCATAGTGCAATATAACAGGATTCTCAAAAAGGATACTCGAAACTGGACCCGAAGGTCCCACTGAACAAATAGAGAAATGATCTCGAAAGATCAAGTCTCACAGAATAGAAAAAAGATACACTTTCACTTTCACTGAAACTATAGAGATCAAAGATCCCACCCATAGCTAAGCAAGTCGCAATGACTTGTATTTCGGTATAGAAGTGTCCCTATAGCTAGCCAATTATATCGTAAATAAGAATAATATTACCAGCTTATCGCTAAGGGCAAAATAATCAGTTATATTAGCAATCATTTTTAAATATTTAAAAAAATCTTTAATTTCTTTATTTTATTTACTGATTCACTATATTATGATCAAATGCACTCTTTTGTGCCTTTATATATTCAATAGCTTTTTGTCCTTTTGTTCACTTTATCTTTTTCAGTCACTTTTGTGAATTATTCCTCAATAATTCACTCAGATACTTAGACTTTTCAGTCTTTTTATATAAATTATAAATTATGACATTATAATTTACAATTTTCTTTTATTCTTTTTGTATAATTCTTTACGAATTATCTTCCAATACTTCTAGGCTTGACTTTTTACAATTTTCTTTTCTTTTTGTCCAAACTTTTTAATTATTTCGATAAGTCGACTTTTATTTCGTCAGCAAATTATTTTATAGTCATTCACTCTTTTAATACTTTTTATTGACTAATTTATTACGCCTTTATTTTACCACTTTTACGCAATTAGAAATTTTATTAATATAATTCATTATTTTATGCATCGAAAATGCATAATTTGACTTTTTCTATAGGATTATTTATTTCAAACACATAATTACAATTTTGCCATTATAAACTCATTTTAGTTCTTTAAACTAATCAATTGGAACTTTTTATATTTCTATACACTTAAATTGTAATTTATGAGCAAAATTACATTTTTAGTCCTTATTGACAATAAAATTTATTTTCTCAATAATTTAGCTATTATCTGACTATTTTATATTTCCTTAAGAAATTTTCACTTGATTTACTTGCTTTTTACACTTTTAAAAAAATTACTATTTTGCCTCTAAACTTTCTTTTCTTTCTTTTCATTGTCTTTAATTTATTTAACAATTTATTTACATCACTTTCACTCATTTTATGAATTATTTACCAATAATTCATTATTCTTATTATTTTCATGACTTAATATTAAATCCAAAAAATTCATCGGTTGACTTTTTTTTTACTTCTTTTCGTTGACGTTAATTTAATTTCATATTAATTCATTACTTTAGCCATTTTTATACAATTATGCATTAATATTTCAATTATTTTCCTTATACATATTCACATGAAAATTCCAATAAAATTTCAATAATTTTAATAAATTTCAATAAAATTTATTTATGCATTATTTATTGTTTAGCATCATTTTCCACTAAAATAATCATTTATTTCCCATTATTTCACAATTTTCATTATAAACATATTCAATACATAGGCTTTAAAATTTCGAAATAAATTCTAATAATTCATTAAAAATTCAAGGGTACCAATTATCATCTCTATATTCTTTTTAAACTAATATATATTATTTTCATGCAAAATTTCACACTTTTCTCTTAGTGAACAATTCGGCCATCAATTAATTATAATCCTAAAAATTTTATTTCTTCATTCTAACCATTGACATAGCATCAAATAGGTTCCAATTTCATTTCTCCCAACTTAATTTCAATATTTAAGCAATTTAGCAATTTTTTTCTTAATTACATAAAGAAAATTAATTCAAATAAATAGGAAATACTTAGATTTATTAGTCACATGCCACAATCACTTGATCAAGGGTGCCTAGCCTTCCTTTTCTTTGCCTTTATCCCTTGAATTTCTTCCTTCACTATCCAAACCTAATACAACAGCCCATTAAACCTTAGTTTTCTTCATTCTATTGATCTCAAATGCCAAATCTAAGCTCAAAATCATAAACTACACCTCAAAATCTATTAGAAAACACCAAAGAAATAATTTAAATCCATGAATTTCTTAACTTCCAACTTACCCCAATTTCTTTAACCACTTGATTTCTAGTCTTTCCTTGCTCAAAGCACTTGATTGAGGTTACTAGAGTGAACTAGAGAGGTGAAACTTTAATTGTTATGTTGGGAATTATGAGTGATTTGAAGTGAGAGAAGAAGAAAATCAAAGAGAGAAGAAAGGGAGAGTGGTTTGGCCAACTTAGGAGGAGGAGATGCAGCCAGCAAAATCAGGAAATTTCTCCAGATTTTCTTTCCTTATATACCTCTCAAATGGGCCTAGTTATGGGCTTAGCCAAAATATAAATTTAAGCTCATTTTAGGCCCAAATCAAAATCTCTATCTTTCTCACTTCAAATTACTTCAAAAATTATTTCATTAATTTTATCACATCAAAAATAGCTAGTACGCAAATTTTTGGTTCAATGGGAGTCCGTTATCGGTCCGATTCAAACTTATTAGTCTAATTCGACAACTACCGGTGTCACCGAAAAATTTCATTCTCATCACCAAAATATTCTATACAAAAAATCATGTAGGCATGCAAAATCTGGCAATTTTCGGAATTCGTTTACTATTTTTAATTATTTACGCAAAATCAAGTCACATTTTTTTACTGGAGAAATTGACTCGCTACCTTTTTCGTATTTTTGACTTTTGGAGGTCCATTTGACCTCAAATTCATTTCAAATTTCAACCCTGAATTCACTATGACTATTACTTTCCAATGGTCCAATAAAATATTTTTGACTTTCGTGTATTCTTTCGAACCCGAAAAATACTATTCACTGCTGGAAAATACTATTCACGGCTGACCCGGTGTTGAGGCCATTACACAGCTTAACTAAGCTCACATATTATATTTTCAATCTCTCTTAGATGTTTTCACATTGTATGATCAAAATTTTTTGATAAGTATCAAACTTGATCACTAATGATAGAAACTTCTTATAGACATGTCTCTGAATTTTTCCTGCAAAGCGATCCATAGATCTATTGCATTTTGATACTTGCGGAATTACTTAGTGATGTTATCATCCATTTGCACTTAGCAATATGGTGCTAGCAGTGAAATATACCTTTTTTCATGTCGCATAGGTATCTCGGTCCCATCTATTTTAGGCCATGGTGCCATTCTTAAGTTCAATCATAATCGAACTTAAGCTATCTATTAGGCCCAAATTCGAAAATGTTACTTATAGTGTCTAATTATCATCTAAGTCCTAATGTTTAACCTTATAGGTTAAAATTTCATGTATAGTAAATCTTAATTATTAGATATTAAGTTTTTAAACTTAATTAAAGGATATTATACACTAGATAATTTAAGTTTTAACTCAATTACTATGCAATTATTTTACTCATAAAATATTGCAAATCAATTAGCAAATAACAATTAAACAAACAAGTTTATAATAAATATAAAATGCCAATATAATATCCAAAAATAAATAAACACATTTATTTAATCAATCATAAGCATCCAACAATCTCAAAAGCAAACAAATTAAGATAAGATACACTTGTCTTAAAATAATAATAATAATAGAAAACATATATCATATCTCAAAAGTCCGCTAGCTAATAATAAATATGACACTCATGCCAACTACTCAGGAAGACTAATACGTCTTAGAACCAGCCTCGTCATGAAAAATGAATCTTTGACTATACCATATAATTGATAAGGAATGCCATAAACTCGATCATGTAGCTATGGATGATACACAATACGTTCACTCCTAAGCAGCATCTCAGATTTAGTGTTGTTTCTCAACACACCTCTTTTGGTTGCCTTAAACAGAAAATGAATGATTGACTTAATTTCTATAATTTTCATTTTCTATAGTCCCGGCTTCAACCATCAAGTTCCTCAAATCTAAATGGTGACCAAAAGAGTTGGTCATCACCTCATATAAGGTCTTGTCATCATGTCCTCTATCTAGGTGACCAGTCCAAATGCACTCTTATATTTATTCATGCATGTATATAATGTGATGTACTATTACATCTATTTCATCAACTTGGGCCTTCTTGTCCATCCTTATTTTGTGAACCTTTCACACTTTTATATTGGCTTCTGCAATGCCCTAATTAAGGAGTCCATGGATAACCGGGAGTCCTTATCATCACCATTTTTATTACGTATAATAGAAAATAAACTGTAAGTACACTCATTTACAAATATATATGATTAAAACTCATTTCAATAAAAAATAAGAATATATCCACATAATGTAATTTTCAAACAAATTTAAAAAGAGAGAATAAAAGAATTTCATCAATTTTTATAATAATTTTAATTGGAAAAATCCAAAAAATATTTTTTGGTTCTTAAAAAATTTCAAAAAATGACAAAAAAAATAGAAAATTGAGAAAATTATATTAAAAAATTGAGCTGATTTGGTGGTTGGAGGAGGACTCATGCGCCCTGACGCACCAACAAGGGTGGGCCTCATATGCCTCACGGGCGACAAACAAACCACGCACCAACTAAGGCACATTGCCACCTGGTATGATCCCAGTGGGTCACGTGTCGCCATGTTAGACCCTATCTGACACATGGCAACCACACATTGGTCCACGTGGATGCCAGATGGTTCCAAAAGCAAACTAGATAGCTACATATATTTTTTGTTATAGTTATAATTATAATTATAATTAAATTTGGAAGGTATGACTTTAAATGGAATTTCAACATCAAAAGAGAATATTCAAAAGGCAAGAGTGACAAAATGCATGCTAGTTCCACAATAAAACCTTACCCTCTTATTAGTATTCATATAATACAAAAGCATAGAGAGAGAGATAATATCAATCAAAATGGCCATGAATTCTCCAAGAGAAATCATCGATAAAGCTTCAACAAATCATTCAAGGGGCAAAAATCTATTCTGCCAAATCACATTTCTGTTTATATTTTTATTAGGAATTGGAATTTCATGCATTCTCTTCTTTCATTCAGCCTTTCCATTTCAATTCTTACCCTCCTCTTTTATCAAAAATGAATCCATCTATCAGGTCAGTTTATTTATTTTTTTGTTTATTTTTTCCGTGTTATCCATGGCTAATGGATATATATTCAAATATTGTTTTTGCTTCAAATTTTGAATTCTATAAGGTTAATTTGAGCAAACTACCAAAGCAAGTCTTCGCCATGGTCGTCGTGGTCATTATTATTGTAACTGTTATTATTATTATTAGTAGTACTACTGTCATTACAATGTCGGGTGGCTGAAAAATTGTAGGCATAAGGTGGGATTAGTTTGGAAAATATCTAAATAATTTCTTTAAAAAATATTTACTATTTAATATAAAGGGATATTATTCAGTGCATTGACGTACCGTGGGCTATCGTCCGATTGAATAATCAATGCATATTGATTGTTTTGATCATTTAATCGGACTGTGTGTAGCACATGATGCACATATACACTGCACACCATATTAACATGCTAAGATAAAATCATTTTTCCAAAAGAATTTTCATAAGATTTCCTGTATTGAAAATTGGGTGATAATCGAAAGTATAAGTGCTAACGATACACATCATAATGCTTAAGATATAGACATTTCAAGATAAAGCATTGTTTTGGTACAGTAGATATTGAAATTAAAATGAGTCAAGATCGAGACGATGGAAATAAATTTCATTTTCAAGTGAAAAATAGTTCGAATTATTAGTAAGGGTTCATAAATGATCACTAAGGTAAACCATGCACATAATATACACTGTCCAAATAAAAATTGAAAGTATTATTTTTTTTATTCCACGATGCATATTAGTTAATATAGCTAGCACCATGCACCGTATGAATTAAAGTGTTAGGGAATAATGAGTTTTTATTTTTTTTTATTTTTGAAAATGATTTTTTCAGGGCCAATATGATATTGAATTGGATAAAGTCCTAAAAGGTGCATCAACGGAGGACAAAACAGTAATCTTAACAACTCTAAACGAGGCATGGGCAGAGACAGACTCAATATTAGATGTGTTCTTGGAGAGCTTTAAAATAGGAAATGACACAAATTGGCTTCTAAATCAGTTGGTAATAATTTCATTGGACGAAAAGGCCCATAATGGTTGCTTATCAATAAATCTTCATTGTTACTTTCTAAGAAGTGAAGGACTTAATTATTCAAGAGAGGCCTACTTCATGACTCCAATCTATTTGGACATGATGTGGAGAAGAATTCGTCTTTTGTCTACTGTTCTTACCATGGGCTACAACTTTGTCGTTACGGTAAATCAATTTCACCCTCTTCTTTTATTTTATATATTAGGGTAAAAGAAAAAAAAATGCAATTTAATCTCTAATGCCAATTCAATGGTGCATAGGGTAGGCTAAATGGAATTTTTCAAAAGTTGATTTGGTCCAAAATTAAACTTTTAAGTGTCTAGTTCGACCTGCTATTGAACTTATGGGTGTAATTCATCAAAAAAATAATGATAATAAGTTAATGGTTTTTTTTTTTAAATAATGTAAAAATGAAAAAAAAATTGAGCAAAAAAATATTTGGAAAGGGTATTTATCTGTCCTTGAGTTTAGAATTTTATCTGCTTTAAAAGTTTTTTTTTTCAAAAATTGGATAAAATATTTTAAAAATAATATTCATCTATATATTTTTATAATACGGTTAAAATTTCAATTTATTTACCTAGATGTTGTGGTAGAAATGAAAGACATGAGTAGCCCTTGGGTCCACCCAATTCAATTGGTTCGTTCTTATTGAATTCAAACATAAAAATTACATGCATGAAAGGTTTAATTTATTAATTGAATAATGTGTACTTATTGAGAATTAGATTGATCCAATGAATTATTTATTTTCCTCGAACTGTCTAAACTATCTAAACGTAAAGTGTTGATGTTAGTACTGCTTGTTGATTTTAATCCAAAATGTTGCCATTGAGCAGGATGCAGATGTGATGTGGCTTCGAGATCCATTTCCACACTTCTATGAAAAAGTGGATTTCCAAATAGCATGTGATTGATATAAAGGTGGCCCTAAAAATAAAAGGAATCGACCAAATGGTGGATTTAATTATGTTAAATCTAATCATAGAAGCATTAAATTTTACAATTATTGGTACGAATCGAGATTAAGATTTCTAGGGAAACATGATCAAGATGTGCTGAATAAGATCAAATTTGAGCTATTTATAGACAAGATTGGACTGAAAATTAGGTTTCTTGATACTAGGTTCTTTGGTGGGTTTTGTGAACCCAGTAGAGATTTCAATTCAGTATGCACAATGCATGCTAATTGTTGCTATGGTTTGGAGAATAAAGTTCATGATTTAAAGATTATTCTACAAGATTGGAGAAGATTTATGTCGTCGCCCCCAAATTTAAGACCATTTTCTTGGAGAGTTCCAGATAAATGCAGGTAAATATTATTCACTATTTTTTTTATATTATTTTAACATAAATCATTTACTCATTTTCAATCCATTTTGGACACATTCCTTCGATATTATATTAGTTTGTATAGCCATAGCTTGTACTGTTTACCCTATATTATTATATATATTATTTGGTACAAAATTATATTAATCTGTAATATTTAATATTGTATTTGGTGCATAATGTGTACTG
The DNA here is from genome assembly GCA_037975025.1 of Excoecaria agallocha. Lineage (NCBI taxonomy): Eukaryota > Viridiplantae > Streptophyta > Magnoliopsida > Malpighiales > Euphorbiaceae > Excoecaria > Excoecaria agallocha. The sequence goes on along the minus strand of CM075818.1, from coordinate 82,570 downwards.
TATCATTTTTTATAAAAAATGAAAAATATGCAAAATTAAATTATTTTTAATGTTACTAATTTAGACAAAAAAAATTATAGAATACAATTTTTCTTAAATTAATTTTGCTTTTTTTAAAAGTGGACAAATTTCTTGAAATATAAATATATGTTAACAGATAAATTAACAATTAAGCAAATAACTTAGGATGCGTTTGGTAAAATTATAAGTTTTTAGTGTTCAATATATATATATATATATATATATATATATATATATATATATATATATATATATATATATATATATATATATATATATATATATATATATATATATATATATATATATATATATCAATTACCACTATTGGATTGACAAGAGTCTAGTATCATTAGATGAAGATGGCGGCAGCGACAGTAATGGTGGCGGCGGAGTGGTGGTGACAGCGGTGTGGTGGTGGCAGCGGTGTGGCAACGATTGCAAAGACCATGACTGGAATTGAAAGACAGATATCGGTTTTGAAATGAAGGATTCGGCAGAGAGTTGACAATGGTAGGAATTAATGGAATACAATACCATGTTTACTATATTATACAGACACAAGAGTTTGTAGTGTATTATTATATCCAATATATTAGGGATAATGGGTCTCATCTGTTGAAAAATAAACTTATTTTATGGAAATATTATGAGTGGGTGTGAGTTGTGGAATAATATGAGTAGATGTGAGTTGTGGAATAATATGAGTAGATGTGAGTTGTGGAATATTATGAGTAGGTATGAGTTGTTATTTATTTATTTAAGTGGTTTGGGATTAGTATAAATACCCCTCTTCCATTCATTGTAAGCATCAAGCATCAAGCAAGCAATTCAAAGAATAATAGCTTGAGTTGTAAGAGTTGTAGAAAAATTTCATTCTTCTCTTGAGTGTTTGAGTGAGTTGAATTAAAATCATTTGAGTGTTTTGTGTCTAACAAAGTGGTATCAGAGCCAAATATTAGCTTATAATATATCAAATCGAAGCTCTTGAAAAGACGAATCCAACGCCACCGGAATCACCCTGATCGGAGTCTGGACGCGCCGCCAATCTCCGCCGGAAGTTTGCTGCCATAAAACTGACCGAGTTCAGGTCCGAGGCAGACCGAGTTCTGGTCCGAGTCAAGCTGTTTGACCGAGCCACTGACTGAGCCGCCAAGCTGTTTGACCGAGCCACTGACTGAGCCGCCAAGCTGTTTGACTGAGCCATTGACTGAGCTGCCGATCTGTTGACCAAGCCGCTGAGCCATTTGACTGATCTGTTGACCGAGCCGTTGACCAGTTGACCTTAGTTGACTTTTTGACCAAAGTCCATCTTGAGGTTTTTTTTTTGGCGTTCTGAATCCATCCGTGAAGTCAGATTTTGCAAATTCTTTTTGGATTAAGTAATATGGCAAATAGTGTGGCATCTTTTCAAGTTCCAACACTCAACAACAACAATTACGACAATTGGAGTATCAAAATGAAGGCTCTCCTTGGTGCACATGATGTTTGGGATATTATAGAGAAAAGCTACAGTGAACCACAAAATGAGGCATCACTATCCCAGTCTGAAAAGGATAGCTTAAAAGATTCAAGAAAGAAGGACAAGAAGGCTATCTTTCTGATCTATCAAGCCCTAGATGATGACAGTTTTGAGAAAATTTCAGATGCAACCTATGCTAAACAAGCATGGGAGAAGCTGCAAACATCATATAAAGGAGAAGAAAAAGTGAAAAAAGTGCGACTTCAAACTTTAAGAGGAGAGTTTGAATTACTGCACATGAAAGGAGGTGAGACCGTTTCTGATTATTTTTCTAGAGTTTTGACTGTTTCTAATCAACTAAAAAGAAATGGTGAAAAGTTAGAAGATGTCAGAATAATGGAAAAGATACTCCGCTCATTAGACCCGAAGTTTGAGCATATTGTTGTAACTATAGAAGAGACTAAAGACCTGGAGGAAATGAGAATTGAGCAGCTTTTAGGCTCATTACAAGCCTACGAAGAAAAACATAAGAAGCAGCAAGGAATCACTGAGCAACTCCTCAAACTACAGCTCAAGGATATGCATGGAAGTCAAGGCAATGAAAGAAATCAACATGGCCGAGGCAGAGGCAGAGGAAGAAGTCACGGACGAAGTGGAAGCCGTGGTCGTGGACGAGGTTGGAGTTCTAACAATAGCAACTTCAACAACTATGAGAAAGGTGAAAGTTCTACTAGAAGTCATGGGAGAGACAGTCCAAACTCAAAGTACAATAAATCCCAAGTTCAATGTTATAATTGTCAGAAGTATGGGCATTATGCATCAGAATGCAGAGCTCCCAGCAACAAGGTTGAAGAAAAGACCAACTTTGTAGAAGCAAAGATCGAAGAAAAGACAGTACTACTATCCTGCAGAACTAATGTTGAAGATCAAGGAAGTACTTGGTACCTTGATACTGGTGCAAGCAACCATATGTGTGGAAAAGGAAATATGTTCGTAGATCTCAATGAAGCAGTGGCTGGCAATGTTTCCTTTGGTGATGATTCAGAAGTATCAGTAGCAGGAAAAGGTAACATCCTTATTCGTGCTAAGGATAATAGTCATCAATTAATTACTGATGTCTATCACGTACCTAATATGACATGCAACATTTTGAGTATGGGTCAACTTTTAGAAAAAGGCTATGATTTTTATACAAAAGATTATTGTCTTTTTATAAAAGATGGCGAAGGAGATTTAATAGCCAAAGTAAAAATGTCAAAAAATAGACTGTTTCCTTTGAACATTCAAAATGATGTTGCAAAGTGTTTGAAAGTTTGTTACAAAGATGCATCATGGTTATGGCATCTACGATTTGGGCACCTCAACTTTGGAAGCTTGGAACTGTTATCGAAGAAAAGAATGGTGAGAGGACTACCTGGCATCAATCATCCAAATCAATTTTGTGAAGGGTGTTTACTTGGAAAGCAATTCAGAAATAGTTTTCCCAAAGAATCATACTCAAGAGCCAAGAAGCCATTAGAGCTCATTCATACCGATGTGTGTGGGCCAATTTCTCCAAGCTCTCTCGGTAAAAATAACTATTTTCTTCTTTTCATTGATGATTTTTCAAGAAAAACTTGGGTATATTTCTTGAAGCAGAAATCAGAGGTCTTTGAAGCATTCAAGATATTTAAAGCTATTGTAGAGAATGAAAGTGGCCAGAAGATAAAAGCATTGAGATCAGATCGAGGAGGAGAATTCACTTCAAATGAATTTCAAAAGTTCTGTGCAACAAATGGAATTCGGCATTTTCTCACTGTTTCGAGATCCCCACAACAAAATGGTGTTGCAGAAAGAAAAAATAGAACCATTCTTGATATGGCACGAAGCATGCTCAAAAGCAAACATTTGCCGAAAGAATTTTGGGCTGAAGCAGTAGATACAACAGTCTACCTATCAAATCGATCTCCAACAAAAAGTGTTTGGGGAAAGACACCACAAGAAGCCTGGAGCGGAAGAAAGCCCGGAATTTCCCACCTCAGAGTATTTGGAAGTGTAGCCCATGTTCATGTACCAGATGAAAGAAGAACCAAGCTTGATGACAAGAGTGAAAGATACATCTTCATCGGCTATTCTACCCATTCAAAAGGGTACAAGCTGTACAATCCAAACAGCAAGAAGTTTGTGATCACCCGAGATGTGATGTTTAACGAAGAAGAAGAGTGGGAGTTCAACTCTTCTACAGATGAATTCAGTTTCTTTCCTCAGTTTGATGAAGCAGAGCAAATACCAATGGAGCAACCTCAGCAAGAGCATGCAACACCACCTACTTCACCAATACTAAGAGATTCACCACCGTCTTTCCTAGCTGAAAGAAATGAAGAACGTACAAGAAGTCTTGAAGATCTCTATGAGGTGACTGATCGACTTGAAAATCTCACTCTTTTTTGTCTTTTTGCTGATAGTGAACCGGTGAACTTTCAAGAAGCTGCACAAGATGAAAAATGGAGAAATGCAATGGATGATGAAATCAAAGCCATTGAAAAGAATGATACATGGGAAATCATTGATCTTCCAAAAGGACACAAGCCAATTGGAGTTAAATGGGTCTACAAAACAAAAAAGAATGCCAAAGGAGAAGTCGAAAAGTACAAAGCAAGGCTAGTTGCTAAAGGCTACAGTCAAAAAGTTGGAATCGACTATGATGAGGTATTTGCTCCTGTTGCACGCTTAGAGACTGTGAGACTGATTATTTCTTTAGCAGCTCAAAATAGGTGGAAGATTCATCAGATGGATGTAAAGTCTGCCTTTCTAAATGGAGTTCTTGAAGAAGAAGTCTACATTCAACAACCACTAGGCTATGAAGTCAAAGGAAAAGAATCCAAGGTTCTCAGATTAAAGAAAGCTCTTTACGGATTGAAGCAAGCTCCCAGAGCATGGAATAGCAGAATCGACAAGCATTTTCAGCATAGTGGCTTCATCAAATGTCCATATGAACATGCTCTCTATTTCAAAATCAAAGATAGAGATGTCTTGATCGTGTGCCTGTATGTGGATGATTTGATCTTCACCGGAAGCAACCCCAACATGTTCACAGATTTCAAAAAGGAAATGACAATGGAGTTCGAGATGACAGATATTGGACTCATGGCGTATTATCTTGGCATTGAAGTCAAACAAAAGGAAGATGGAATTTTTATCTCGCAAGAAAGCTACACAAAGGAAATTCTCAAGAAATTCAAGATGGATGATTGCAACCCAATAAACACACCGATGGAGTGCGGAATCAAGTTGCTCAAAGATGATGAAACAGAAAAGGTTGATCCAACACTTTTTAAGAGTCTAGTTGGATGTTTGCGATATCTAACTTGTACAAGGCCCGATATTCTCTACGCAACAGGATTGGTGAGTCGTTACATGGAGACTCCAACAACCACTCATTTCAAAACTGCAAAGAGAATTCTTCGCTACCTCAAAGGTACAATAGATTTTGGCCTATATTATTCAGTTTCTGATGACTATAAGCTCGTTGGATATAGTGATAGTGATTGGGCCGGAGATAGCGATGATCGAAAAAAGCACAACTGGCTTTGTGTTTTTTCTAGGAGACACCGCTTTCACTTGGATGTCAAAAAAGCAACCAATTGTTACTCTCTCAACATGTGAAGCTGAGTATGTTGCTGCTACAACGTGTGTTAGTCATGCAATTTGGCTCCGAAATTTGTTGAAGGAATTGAATATGTCACAAGTTGAACCAACGGAAATTCGTATTGACAACAAGTCAGCAATAGCTTTAGCCAAGAATCCAGTGTATCATGATCGGAGCAAACACATTGATACTCGATATCATTACATAAGAGAATGTGTTACGAAACAAGATGTAAAACTGGAATATGTGAAGTCTCAAGATCAAATTGCAGACATCTTTACCAAGCCATTGAAGAAGGAAGATTTTGTCAGATTAAGAAATACACTTGGCATTATAAAACAAGTTTAAGGGGGAGTGTTGAAAAATAAACTTATTTTATGGAAATATTATGAGTGGGTGTGAGTTGTGGAATAATATGAGTAGATGTGAGTTGTGGAATAATATGAGTAGATGTGAGTTGTGGAATATTATGAGTAGGTATGAGTTGTTATTTATTTATTTAAGTGGTTTGGGATTAGTATAAATACCCCTCTTCCATTCATTGTAAGCATCAAGCATCAAGCAAGCAATTCAAAGAATAATAGCTTGAGTTGTAAGAGTTGTAGAAAAATTTCATTCTTCTCTTGAGTGTTTGAGTGAGTTGAATTAAAATCATTTGAGTGTTTTGTGTCTAACATCATCTTATCTTATATTATCTCTGTATTATTTTATAAAAAAAATTAACTAAATACCGTATTTGTATTAGCCTATAATATCATACATAAAAGGCTCAATTATATATATATATTTGCAATTAAGGGGCTAATTAATTATGACAAAGTGGGGAGTTTGAAACATCAAATTGGAAAGAATTTGTAATTAAGAAATTTAATTGTATATTTTTATAATGTTGACATGCTAAATGCTTTTATCAAATCTAAGTCTTAATGTCTTTTTTTTTCTATTTTTGTTAAAAAAAATCTATGGCAAATTTATGATTTATATATGGCAAAAAAAATACTTGAAAATCTAGTTGTTTTACCCTAAAATCCAATAAGACTATAAATGAAAAACAGCTCATTTCTGCAGCTTCCTTACTTGAGAAGCATATACAATTAGGAAATAATAAGGTAAACTAGGTGTATCATATGCAGCTTGTTCAGATCGGTAAATAAAAAATATTAATCCTTATACTTTTTAAAATATAACGACTTTATCCATACACTTTTCAAAATAGGAAAAAATGACCTCTCAATTTATTGAAATAATGCAATTTTGTACTAAAGTGACACCTTGTTGAATTTCTCTTATTGGTTGAGTAAAAATATAGCATTTTTTCACCATTTCAGGTATTTTAATGGCATAAATTAAATAAAAATAATATATAAGTAAAATCTATCAATTTTGAAAAAAAATTAAATGAAAAAATGACTTTCTCCCTTAAAAAATTAACATGCAAAGGTATATTGAATGATTATTTAGAAACAAACTAAATTTTTTATAATACATTTTTGTGGGCGTGAGATAGTGAAATTCAAATATCGATCAATTGGGAGGATATATAGACTCTTAACTATATATATATATATATATATATATATATATATATATATATATATATATATATATATATATATATATATATATATATATATATATATATATATATATATATATATATATATTATAGTTATAATTATAATTATAATTATAATTAAATTTGGAAGGTAGGACTTTAAATGGAATTTTAACATCAAACGAGAATATTCAAAAGGCAAGAGTAACAAAGTGCATGCTAGTTCCACAATAAAACTTTACCCTCTTATTAGTATTCATATAATACAAAACATAGAGAGAGAGAGAGAGAGAGAGAGAGAGAGATAATATCAATCAAAATGGCCATGAATTCTCTAAGAGAAATCATTGATATAGCTTCGACAAATTATTCAAGGGGCAAAAATCTCTTCTGCCAAATCACATTTCTGTTTATATTTCTATTAGGAATTGGAATTTCATGCCTTCTCTTCTTTCATTCAGGCTTTCCATTTCAATTCTTACCCTCCTCTTTTATCACAAATGAATCCATCTATCAGGTCAGTTTATTTATTTTCGTGTTTATTTTTTCCTTCTTATTCATGTCTAAATGATATATATTCCGCTCAATCAAATCATTTTTACTTCAATTTTCTTTAATTTTCAAATGTTGTTTTTGCTTTAAATTTTTAATTCTATAAGGTTAATTTGAGCCAACCACCAAAGCAAGTCTTCGCCATGGTCGTCGTGGTCATTATTATTATCACTGTTGTTATTATTATTAGTAGTACTACTGTCATTACAATGTCGAGTGGCTGAAAAATTGTAGGCACAAGTTGGGATTAGTTTGGAAAATATCTGAATAATTTCTTTAAAAAATATTTACTATTTAATATAAAGGGACACTATTCAGTATATTGGCGTACCATGAGCTATCGTTCGATTAGATAATCAATGCATATTGATTGTTTTGATTATTTAATCGGATTATAAACTGCACACCGTATTAATATGCTAAGATAAAATCATTTTTCCCAAAGAATTTTTATTCGATTTCCTGTATTGAACATTGGGTGATAATCGAATGTAAAAGTGCTAACGATGCACATCATAATGCTTAAGGTATAGCAATACTTGACCGGACATTTCAAGATAGAGCATTGTTTTGGTACAGTAGATATTGAAATAAATTTCATTTTCAACTGAAAAATAGCTCGTATTATTTGTAAGGGTTCATAAATGACCACTCTGGTAAACATGCACATAATATACGACTCAATTTCATCTATGGTCACTGGACTTAAAATTAATCGTCTAAAAATATCTGATTTAATTTTTATAACTTAAATATCATTAAACTTATTACATTTTTACTAAAAAAATTATCTTGACCGATTTTCGGCGATTACTCTTGCCAGAATATTGACGTAGCACCTCACGTCATATGCCTAGACACACGTGGCACGATACGTCAGTAGCCACGTCATCAGAGGAGATCACGTGTATCCAGAAATATAACGTGGCGTGCTGACGTTTCGTATGATATGGTCTCTTTCAGTGACGTGTTTGCTGGCATATCATGTCATGTGTGTTCAGACATATAACGTGACGTGCCACGTCAGCATTCTGGCAATGATTATCATCGAAAACCGATTAAGATAACTTTTCTGCAAAAATGTAATAAGTTCAGTGACATTTAAGTTACAAAAAATAAGTCAGCTACTTTTAGACGATTAGGTATAAGTTCAGTAAATATAGGTGAAATTTGTTAGCTAGACACATTAACACGTGCTCTGATACCATGAAATGATTTTGATTGAGGATGGTTTTTCCCACTCAGAATTTGTTTTATTCTATCAATATATATACACGTAATTTGTTACAGGAAGATAGGTTGAGGATATAACAAATAAATAAAGATGAGCATCAATAACTAATAAACAGAGTAACAGCTGTAACAGAGTAACAGCTGTTCAAGATAAACAACAGCAGCTGTACATGATAAGAGCACGTGTTAATGTGTCTAGCTAACAAAATTGACTCCATAATATACAAGTCCAATTAAAAATTGAAAGTATTATTTTTTTTATTCCACTATGCACCGTATGAATTAAAGTGTTAGGGAATAATGAATTTTTATTTTTTTATTTTTGAAAATATTGAAATTAAAGTGTTTGGGAATGATTTTTTCAGGGCCAATATGACATTGAATTGGATAAAGTCCTAAAAGGTGCATCAACGGAGGACAAAACAGTAATCTTAACAACTCTAAATGAGGCATGGGCAGAGGCAGATTCAATATTCGGCGTGTTCTTGGAGAGCTTTAAAACAGGAAATGACACAAATAGGCTTCTAAATCATTTGGTAATAATTTCATTGGACGAAAAGGCCCATAATCGTTGCTTATCAATAAATCTTCATTGTTACTTTCTAAGAAGTGAAGGGCTTAATTATTCAAGAGAGGCCTACTTCATGACTCCAATCTACTTGGACATGATGTGGAGAAGAATTCATCTTTTGTCCACTGTTCTTATGATGGGCTACAACTTTGTCTTTACGGTAAATTAATTTCACCCTCTTCTTTTATTTTATATATTAGGGTAAAAGAAAAAAATGCAATTTAATCTCTAATTTCAATTCAATGGTGCATAGGGTAGGCAAAATGGAATTTTTCAAAAGTTGATTTGGTCCAAGATTAAACTTTTAGGTGTCTAAAGTCTAATGAGGCCTACAAAATTAAACCTTGGAGAATCATAATTGAGTAGGCGGATAAAAAGAACAAAAAACTGGGGATAGACTTTTCAATTAAACAATTAGCACCTGAAACTGTTATTGTCAGTAACGATCTCAAACTGTGTAAACTGATAGTATTACATATTAATTGATAGACTTTTCAATTAAACCAGAACACGATTAATTATGTTAAATCTAATCATAGAAGTATTAGATTTTACAATCATTGGTATGAATCGAGATTAAGATTTCCAGGGAAACATGATCAAGATGTGTTGAATAAGATCAAATTTGAACCATTTATAGACGAGATTGGACTTAAAATTAGGTTTCTTGATACAAAGTTCTTTGGTGGATTTTGTGAACCCAGTAGAGATTTCAATTCAGTGTGCACGATGCATGCCAATTGTTGCTATGGTTTGGAGAATAAAGTTCATGATTTAAAGATTATTCTACAAGATTGGAGAAGATTTATGTTGTTGCCACCAAATTTAAGACCATTTTCATCATTTTCTTGGAGAGCTCCAGATAAATGCAGGTAAATATTATTCTCCAATTTTTATATATTATTTTAACATAAATCATTTACTCATTTCCAATCCATTTTGGGCATTTTCCGTTCTTTGAATTATATTAGCTTATACAATTATTAGCCCGTACTGTTTAACTTGTATTATTATTTGGATTGCCTCTAGGATCTCCAGACTGTTCGTGGAGACCTATTATCAATATTAAACTAGTACAAAAGTGATTTTCTAATTCAATTAATCCAGTTCGTGTTATGCTTGTTTATAATGGAGCAAAACACTCTACATCAAATATTTAAATATATATATATATATATATATATATCTTAACACCAGAACACGGTTGTTCTAAGAATTTGGCTGTTTCAATTCCTTCAATTTTTATCACCTAATTAGAACCAAATCAAGTTGATAAAACCAAACTTTCATGCAAGAAATCGAACTGAATATATTGCTTTCAATTTGATTTTTGATATTGCACACTCCAAATTAATTATATAAATAATTATTTACATATATGCACTAATAGTTTAAAATTAAATGGGGTATTAACTGTAATTCAAACAATTGATATATGTAATTTTGCGATCTATTTTTATAGAGTGCTCGCCCCTAAAGTTGTATTATTAAAAAAAAAAGTTTAAAATTAAATGAATATGGTAACAAATATAAGAAATTTTAGAGGTAACTTTCGGATAGCCACAGTTACGCGCTGGATTTGTTTGTTTTTATAAATATCAATATTTTTCCATGAATTGAATTTTAATAATTTGTTTTTTGAAAAAATTAATAATTTGAATTTTAGTTAAATTTGCCAAATAAGAAAAATAATTGACCCAAGTAAATACTCCTGAATGCGATGAAGTAGCTTTATTTATGTCCTACCCCTTGAAGGAAATAGCGAAAAATGTGATTAATATTGCCCATTATCATTGAACTTACACCTGATAGTGTAAAAATAACTAAATAATTTTTTATATATAAATTATCGCTGAATTTTATACTATTTTACGCAAAAGTCATGATTACCAATTTTCAGTGAAAACCATCACCGGAATGTTGACGTGACACGTCATATCATCAGCTGATATCAACTATTTGCACACATGTAATATGCCATATCAGCTTATTTGTGCACACGTGACATATCACGTCAGCACTCCGGTGTCAGTTTTCATTGAAAACCGATTTTGATGACTCTTGCACAAAATAGTATTAAGTTCAGTAAAAATTTAGACACGAAAAATTATTTAATTACTTTTATGCTATTAGAGATAAGTTCAGTGACTATAAATAAAATTAATCCCAAAAATTGATAATGAACTTCTTTTATGCAAAATAAACTTTATGAAATATGTAATAAAAAATTGCTCAAAATTAATCCACATATCACAAAATGATTGCATAAAAATGACGAGTCAACTTTAATGGTAGAAACATAACTTCAAGGGTCAACTTGATAACAATGTGTAAGTTCAAGTGGCTAATTATATATTGAGTCTTTTTATAAATATGAATAATTTTACATGAATTGAATTTTAATAAATCGTTTTTTTAATTAATAATTTGAATATTAGTTAAATTTGCCAAATAAGAGAAACAATTGAGCCGAGTAAATACCGTTGAATGCGACAAAGTAGCTTTATTTATGTCCTATCCCTTGAAGGAAATAGAAAAAATTGATAATAAACTTGTTTTTATGCAAAATAAACTTTATGAAATATGTAATAAAAAATTGCTCAATTAAAAATTTGTTGAATTAGACTTTTAACTTTAGATTTTATTTAATTATTATTATGTTTAACTATATACAATTACTTTTTTTTTACAAACTACAATTTTTAAGAGAATTATATCAACAGGCTGTAGGAAATTTTCATACTATAGACTACTAATCCATAATCCTATTTAAATAAATAATAATTATCATATAATCTCCTACATAAAAAGGCTCAAGTAAATATTTTTTTTTCAATTAAGGAGCTAATTAATTATGACAAAGTGGGGAGTTCGAAAGATCAAATTGAAAAGAATTTGTAATTAAGAAATTTAATTGTATATTATTATAAAGTTCACATGCTAAATGCTTTTATCAAATCTTAAAAAATCCAAATCTTAATATCTTTTGTTTCTTTTTATGTCAAAAAAATCTACATTTTGCCAAAACTATGATTTATATATGGCAAAAAAAAACTTGAAACTCTAGTTGTTTTTAGGGGTCAATTTTATCTATAGTCATTGGATTTATGACTAATCGCCCAAAAATAATTGACTTATTTTTTATGACTTAAATATCACTGAATTTATCACTTCTTTGTAGAAAAGTTATTTTGGTCGATTTTTGGCTATTACTCTTGACGGAATGTTGACGTGGCACATCATGTCATATGCCTAGATACACTTGGCACGATATGTCAGCAGTCATGTCACCAGAAGAGGTCATATGTGTATTGAAATATAACGTTGTGTGCTAACGTGTCGTGTGATATTGCCTATTTTGGTGACGTGACTGCTGGTGTGTCATATCACGTGTGTTCAGGCATATAACATGACGTGTCACGTCAGCATTCGGACAAGAATTATCGCTGAAAATCGGTTAAAATGACTTTTCTGCAAAAATTGATAAGTTAAGTGACATTTAAGTCACGAAAAGTAAGTCGGTTACTTTTGAGGGATTAGACGTAAGTCCAGTAACTATGGATAAAATTAACTCTGTTTTTAGAGTTGTACAACGATCGGTTCAGTTCAATAATTAATCAAAACCGAAATAACCAAAAATTAAACTTTTAAGAATTTCACCAACTGAATTGAACCGAATTTATTGAATAACTTAACTTTAACCGATGCAAAATTTTCGGTTCGATTAACCGGAAAACTGAAAATTAAAAACTATTTTTTAAAAAAATAAAAAACTCTGTCTAAAAATTATACAAAATTACACATCATAATACTTAAATAAAAATATTCAAACAACATCCAAATTATACAAAAAACAAATCCAAATTAAAGATACAATCCCAAAATACATAATAAATAATACAACTCAATTTCAATTTATACAATACAATAAAGTATTAATTCTCAATACTGAAAAGAGAAGAAGCAGAAGAAAACAGAGAAGAAACGGATGACATAGTTAGACAGCCATTTATTCTGTCCCTTGTGATCGTCTTGATCGTGGTTGTGACAAGGCTTCTCAATCCATGACCTCCAATTCACAAAAATAATAGCAAAATATTATAATAAAAAGAAATATAGGTTTTAACGCCAATAAGCCCTGCTGCCCTGCTAGTTTGGCGACCTGCCTTGTCTCATTAATGACCTTCAGTTTTGGATCGACTATATTCATTGGGTAGCAGCAAGGCTCTGTTCTTCATCTGCTGATCTTGGTTGGCTTATCTTTTGGATATATGGCATCAAGAGTTTTTTCTCGTCTTCTTCCCTCTTCGTTCTCATTTTGAGGGTGGGATATTGTCTGGTTGCCTTAATATATTTTAGGGCTGCTTCTGGGTTTTGTTGGTTTGGTTCATGTTCTTTGACAGTGGTTGTTTTTGTACTATTTATCCCTGCTGTTTGCAATAAAAATTTACAGCTTATCAAAAAAAAAATATAGGTTTTAACGCCAAACCAGGAGATAATTCTATGATAATGGATTGAAAGATGAAGATGATCCAGCTTTTCAGGATTCTTTTACGGATATTTACACTTCAGTCAGTCTTCAGAAGTAATGGTACAGTGGTAAGTTTTTTCACTTAATTTTCATAATTAAGGTATTTAATTTAGATGTTAGTTAAGGTAAAATGAATTTAATTATCTTTTTTTTTTGCAGTTTTGGGTAATCATGATTATAGAGGCAATGCAGAAGCACAACTCAGCTCTCACCCAAGGAATATTGATAGCAGATGGCTTTGTTTAAGGTCTTTTATTGTTGATGCTGGTTAGTACCTTCTTTTTTATCTATATTTCCGAGATTGATATTCGACTCTTGGGGATGCTGAAAATCAATTTTAAAAGACGGTAGATCTAATTTCTTAGTTTTAGTTTTAATTTTCTTTAGTTTTTCTACTTTTCTTAGTTTGCAATTATCTTTATTTTAATTGTTCTTTTATTTTCATCATGTTTAGTAAGAAATGTTCTTCTCTTTTGCTAAGGGAAACTTGAACCCTTAGTCTTTTATTGTAATGACTTAATTGAGCTTTAATATAAACTCAAGTTGATTATTTCTCGATTTTAAGCATATTCTTATCCTTAATCTTGTTTGGATTAATTGTTGGTTTATTAGTATAAATAACTAAAAGTTGATTTAAGCATCATTAAGGATTTGCATGTTCGTGGATTAATTCTTTAGTGTCAATGAATGATTGTTTTCTAGTTTTAAGGTAATTGTTTATTGGTATTAATGGTTAATGTTACACCCTTAACAGAATAGTTCCTTTTCAACCCAAATAACCAATAAACGGTAAATTTTTTTTTTTACTTCAATCACTGTCACCAACTTTGATACAATTTAATATTACTATTCAATTCACAAAATTTCGATAGCACAACGGTTAGAACTTACTAGTCTCCTAAAAAAAATTCAAACAATCTACACAATCTCTCAGAAGCACAAAAAATCATATCAGACATCAATATATATTTTACACGGTCAATCACATATTAATGATAGTCATTTCATATCACTTACCGACATTTATCCATCGGCAGACATAATAATATTTATCATTTAACAAAAACTAACTTGAATACAGTTCAGTTCTTTATTTTCATTATCTAAGTATATATATGCCACAAATTCAAGCAATAAAATTACAATTTACTTTTTTTCATATTCGAATTCTGCTTTTCCGTGTACTGAGCTCCCACAACACTTCAATACCTGCATGTAGTAAACACTACGTGCTGAGTACTAGACATGCTCAGTAGTGACTACTAATCCGAGAATTTCCCAATTTAAAGCATAATTTCATAGATTATGCCATTAATTATTCTTATTTCATTTAACCTTTGCTTTTATCTCTGTTAACATTAATTTTATTATTTACCTCCATTTTGGTAAGTATTATGTGTTGATTTTCAATTGTTCAATTTTTGCTTTATGCTATTTTTTTATGTGAATCGATTTCAAATTAATTTTTACTTTTACGATTCTTCTTTACCTTAACTTTTACTTCTGCTTAATTTTGGCTTTATAATTTTAATTACATCGAATTCATTATCTTTTCATTTAACAATTTATAGTGGTACTCGCATCTTTAATAGTACCAAATCTTTTTACTATTTTATTTCTTGATTAATTTTTCAGTTATCTAACATGTGATATTATTACAATTTTTCGCTACTAATTCTTTATTTTACTTTAACTTTTTAACTAATTAACACATTAATAATTTTCAAGGCTTTTAAGCTTTAAATGCAGTGTAATACAATTATTTTGAAACACTTTGCATACAGATCTTTATTTTATTATTTTTACATTTAAACATTTTTTAAGTACTTATTTAGGACTTATTATCTCTTTTTTTTCCAAATTAAACAATTAGGTGTCTTTTTATCGTTTTACTTTTTATTTAACTTTTCTTTCAGAAATACAATACTTAACGTAAATTTTCACTTAAGGACAATGTTATTACTTTTTTGACTTTAAGTAGGAAATTAGTACTATTTATCTTGTTCATGTAAAAATATATTTTAAACCCCTTTTCGTTACAAAAGTATAATTTAATACTCATTTATCATTTTATCCTTATAAAATATTTCTTTTTCATTTTTTTATTTCTTAATCACAATTTTTGGAAAACATTACATTTTTATCCCAGCTTATTAATTTCTTTCAAACAAATTATTTTTCATTCAATTCAATTAAATCATACTGATTCATTCATTACGATACGCCCTCATTCATTACGATACGCCCTCACCTAAAGATCTAACTGAGAGAGAAATGATCCCCAAGTGACCATTTCTCGAAAAACATTTCACTTTCACTTAAAGCACTGAAACTATGGAGATCAAAGATCCTACCCTTAGTAAAGCAAGTCGCCATGACTTACATCGCGGTATAGGGTGTCTCTATGGCTAGCTAATTATATTCTAAACAAGAATATTGTTACCTGACTATTGCTAAGGGTAAAACAATCAATTATATTTGAAATAATTTTTAAACATTTAAAAATTTTTAGTTTCTTTCTTTTATTTCTTGATACAATACATTTTTGACAATCGTACTCTTTTTAATGCTTTTGACCATTCAGACGCTTTCTCTTTCTTTTACTTATTTTCTTTTTTTTTTTCACTTTATCTTTTTTTTTATTTACTTTTGTGAATTATTTTTCAATAATTCATTTGGACACTTAAAACTTTTCAGTCTTTTATATACTTTATGAATTATAGCATTATAATTAACAATTTCTTTTATTCTTTTTGTGTTGTCCTTTGTAAATTATCTTTTAACAATTCAATAATTAACTTTTTGACGATCTTTCTTTTTCTGTTCGAAATTTTAGTCATTCGGATATGCCAACTTTTACTCAATTGACGAATTATTTTATAATTATTCACTCTTTTAATACTTTTTATTGACTAATTTATTTTGATAAATTAGTCAAACATTTATTTTAAACTTTTTGAATGATTATGAATTGTATTAATATAATTCACTATTTTATTATTCGAAGATTCTGTTCGAAATTTTAGTCATTCGGATATGCCAACTTTTACTCAATTGACGAATTATTTTATAATTATTCACTCTTTTAATACTTTTTATTGACTAATTTATTTTGATAAATTAGTCAAACATTTATTTTAAACTTTTTGAATGATTATGAATTGTATTAATATAATTCACTATTTTATTATTCGAAGACTTATCTCATGATTGTTTTTCAATTAATTCAATTTATTTTCTTTTCTTTTACTTGCTAATTGAGTTATTTCCAATAAATCAATATCTTTAATTAAACATATTTCATATTAAAATTCCAAAATTCCTCTAATAATTCATATTAATTCTTTAGTTATTTTTATGCACATTATTTTTCAATTTTTCATCATTTTTGCTCATTTTATGAATTATTTCCCTGTAATTCATTATTCTTATTTCTTTTATAACTCAATAATTATTCCAAAAAATTCATCAGTTGACTTTTTATTCCTTTTTCATTGACTATAATTTAAATTCATATAAATTCACCTTTTCAACATTTTTGTGCAATTATTCATTAATAATTCAATTATTTTCAATACACATATTAACATTAAAATTTCAATAATATTCTAATAATTTCAATAAATTTTATTTATGCATTATTTATTATTTACTATCATTTTTCAGTAAAATAATCAATTGTATCACAACATTTCACAACTTTCACTATAAACCTATATGTTACATATGCTTTAAAATTTTAAAATAAATTCCATTAATTCAATAAAAGTTCATATAGACACTATACATTAATTCTATAATTAATTTAGGCTAATATATATTATTTTCAGGCAAAATTCTTTTATTTTTCTTTGGAGAGCAATTCGGCCACTTAAAGAAATCACTCCTAAAAATCTTTTTTCTTCCATTTAAGCTTTCATTTCATCTTCTTTAATGTCCAATTTCATTTACCCTAAACAAATTTCATCAATTAACAACTTAACAATTTTTGACCTAGTTACATAAATGGAATTAATTCACAATATAAGGAAAATCAAAGGATTTTGTAGTCACTTACATTTTTTCCTTATTCAAGGGTGCCTAAAATCTCTTTTTCTTTGCTTTTCCACTTGCAAACCTTCTTTTCTCTTCCTCACTATCCATGCCCAGCCAACAAAGCTTTCCAAACCTCAATTTTTGTCCTCATATGTAAAATTTAAGCTCATAATTATCTTCTACACCTCAAAAACTATGAGAAATCACTAAAAAACCAATTAAAATCAATTAATTTCTTAAATTCTATCTTATCCCTTTTTCATTCTTCACTTGATTAAGGCTACTAGGGTGACCTAGAGAGATAGAACTTCATCTTGTATGTTGGAATTCATGGGAGATTTGAAGTGGATTAAAGAGAAATCAAATGGAGAGAATGAAGATGGAGAGTTCGGCCATTTAAAGAACAAGAGAGGAGTTGGTGACCCTAAAAATCTCCATATTTTTAGCCCTTATATATCCTTTCAATGGGTCCAAATTTGGGCTAAACTAATGGGTTTAGCCCAATTTAAAATTAAAGCCCATTTTAGGTCATTTAAGGTCCAATCCAATTTCTCTCACTTACTCACTTCAAAAATAATTCCATCATTTTTATCTCATAAAAAATAGGTAGTACGTAAATTTTCAGCTCAATCGGAGTTCGTTATCGATCCGATTCAAACTTATCGGTCCGATTCGACAACTGTCGGTATAATTGAAAAATGCAATTTTTATCACCAAAATATTCTACATAAAAATTCATGCATATATGTAAAATCTGACAATTTTCAGAGTTGATTTGATATTTTTAAAAATTTATGCAAAATCAAGTCTACTTCTCTATCAAGAAAATTGACTCGCTATCTTTTTCGAAATTTTGACATTTGAAGGCCCATTTGATCTCAATTTCATTTCAAATTTCAATCCCGGACTCACTATGACCAATACTTTTCGATGGTCCAATAAAATATTTTTGACTTTCGGGTCCGAAAAGTACTATTCACCATCGGAAGTACTGTTCACGGTTGATTCGGTGTTGAGGTTATTACAGTTAATACTGAGAGAGGAGGAACTGAGAATATACTTGAATTGGATTTTCTTGAAAAATACTTTGATAAAAGTATAGGAAATTAAACTAGATTTTTATTCCGGATGTTAAATTGTTCTTAACATGGAGTTTAATGTTCAAGAAAGATATTCTTTATTCAAGGTATCAGGCTTTATTCATCTGATTTTTCCATAATCACTTGTGTTACTTTTGTTATTGAGTCATTGCAATAGAAGTTGAGATGGATAGTTCCTTTAGTAAAAGTATTTCAGTTATTGTTTTGTGTTTAATTCATGTTTGTCTGATTTTAGTTTTTGTTTTAGTTAATTATTTACTTAGTTAGTTCTTAAATCAAAAACATTGGGAACTAATCTCAGATTTATTCAATTCATACATAGATATTATTCTTAGCAATCTATATTCCCTTAGGTACGATATTTGGGGTCTTAATCTTTATTTTCCTATATTACTAGCCGTTCTAGTACACTTGCTAGACATCGGTCAATTTGCAATCATATCTAGTTAGGAAATGCACTTTAAGTTCACTTCTCCTCATGCAACAATATCTTTGGTGTATTGATACTTAATGTCGATATATCTATTAACAACTGACTATCACTGGTTCCTCTAAGGCAGTTACTCTTAAATGGTTCACAAGCTATTTTAGCCAAACTACCCCTTATATTGTAGTAGAGGATGTGACAAATTCAGCTCTCATTATTGTTGAGGCTACACATGTTTGTTTCTTGCTACTTCATGAGATGACACACTTGTCAAGCAAGAAAATAAATCTTGAAGTGGATTTTCTCTCATCCATATCTCCTTCCCGGTCAATATTTGTGTATCCTCTCAATCGCAAATCTTTGCCTTGATAGCATAGAGAATACTCTACGATACTTTAGAGGTATGTAAGTATCATTTTCACTACTTTCCAATGTGCATCACCTAGGTTGGACTAATATCTACTTATTATGTCCATTGTATAGCATATATCAAGTCTTATACACAATATTGCATATATTAAACTATCCACAGCGGCGGCATACGGAACGTTCCTCATGCATTCCATTTCTTTTGGCATCTCTGGACATATATTTTTATTAAAAAATTGATTCTTGGCAATAGGGTTATCAATGGGTTTGCAATTTTGCATATTGAATCATTCAAGGACTTTGTTGATATATGTCTCTTGTGAAAGAGACAACAACCTTTTCAAAGAATCTATTCAAATCTTAATTCCAAAAATGTAATATGTTTGACCCATATCTTTCATTTTAAAGTTGGAGGATAACCAACCTTTGATTTCATTTATATATTCTTTGTCATTTCCTGCTATTAGTATGCCGTCTACATATAAAGTCAAAATGACAAATTTTTCTTTCAAGCTTTTACAATAAACATAACAGTCTTCATCAATCAAGTTGAACTCATTCGACATGGTTGTTTCATGAAATCTCAAATACTATTGTCTTGGAGACTTTTTAAAGCTATAGATTGATCTTTTCCATTAGCAAATCATATGTTTGCTACCTTTTTTAATGAAACCTATAGGCTATTCTATGTAGATTTCTTCATCTAATCCTCTATTGAGGAAAGAAATATTTACATCTATTTGATGTAGCTCTAGGTCTAAACTAGCCACTAAGGCCAAAATTAACCTTATAGATGTAAATCTTAAAACAAGTGAGAAAGTATCTTCATAGTCAATCCTTCTTGTTGTGTAAACCCCGACTAGCCGAGTTTTGTATCTTTTGATGTTTCCTTTAGCTTTTCGCTTTACCTTGAGAATCCATACTCCCACTCAAGTAAGCATCTTGAATTTTTATGCTCCCATAGGAGTTGGGAATACTCCCACTCAAGTAAGGATCTTGAATTTTTATACTCCCACAGGAGTTGGGAATACTCCCACTGGAGTAAGGATCCCAGACATCTGAATCATCTCGAAGAGGGTCTTAACCTTCTTCTACAAATTCCTTCCTATTCGGAGGGAGTTATCCTGATAGTTCCTCTTCTTAAGTTTCATAGAAAGTGAAGTCTTGACTCACTTCGCCCAACTTTAAAAATTCATTTTCTAAGAAAATGATGTCTCATGATTCAAATTCTGTCACTATGCCAATTTCTCGCTCACCTATAAATACATATCCTTTTGATACTTTAGAATATCTCAGAAAAATACTCTTTTTACCTCTTGGTCTTAATTTACCAAATTTGCTTGAGGTATTATGGACATAAGTAGCACAGTCCCAAGGTCATAAATGGCTTAGGTCAAGTCGACCAACCAGTCTACAACTTATAAGGAGTGGATGTGATAGACTTAAAGGGCACTCGATTTAGAACATATGTGGCTATTAATAGAGCATCTTTCCAATAGGAGATTGGCAAATTTGCCTTAGCCATCATAGGCCTTACCATGTCTAGGGAGTCCTATTTCTTCTTTTCGCAACATTATTTTGTTGTGTAGTTCTAAGAATAGACAACTGATGTTCAATTCCTTTTTCATCACATAAAGCATTAAATTCATTAGAAAGATATTTTTGACCGTTGTTAGTTTTTAAAGCTTTGATCTTTTTATCTAATTGATTTTTAACTAAGTTTATATAACTTTTAAAGTAACTCAAAGCTTTTGATTTAATAGAAATCAAGTAGACGTGACCATATCTCATATAGTTAGCTATAAATGTGATAAAATAGTAGTCCCCATGCCTTGCCCTCACATTTATTGGACCACAAACATCGGAATGGATTAATTGCAATGGAAATTCAGCCCTAGTTCCTTTTTTGAACAATTTCCTAACTAGTTTTCCTTTTAGGCAATGTTTACAAGTAGGTAAATCAATTTTATTAAGGTTACCTAATAAACTTACTTTGGCTAACCAACTCATTTAGTCTTTCCCCATATGATTTAACCTATCATGCCACCATTTCATATTATTCTCATAACTATGTGAAGTAGAAAAAGATATTAAGGAAAATCTAGTTTTATTTAAATAGTCAGGATCAAAATCCATAACAACAAAACTATTCGAGACAAAACCAAAACCATATCAAGCATCATCTAAACATAAGCGTACGTTGTTATCCTTGAAATGTAAATGAAACCAAGTTTCATCAAAGAAAGAATAGAAACTAACTAGAAAAAAAAGATCTTGATTCTTTGTCACGTGATCTGTTACTCCTAAATCTATCACCCACAATGGATGAAATTCAATAAGAAAGACAGAACTAGATACACAAAATTTCACTCAATCTTCAATCAAGATAATGTATCTATTGGGACATATTGCAGTCTCTTGCATAGTGTCTCTTATGTTGGCAATTGGAACATTTCACTCTTGAAATGTTTATTCTTTTCTTGCCTTTAGACCTTTTGTAATTTCATTTTATCTTTTACCTTTTAGGCTCTTGAGCCTTTCCTTTACCCTTCCTATTGAAGCTTCTTTTCTTATTCTCGTTAGAACTCATTCTACCATAACGCGATTATGCCACATACACTTTGGCATTGACCTTAATCGATGCCAGATATTCCTCTTTAAGCTTCAAATATCAAGCGACCTCCTTAAATGTCTTTATATAGTCCTCATTAGTTGGTTACATATTCTTATGCTCCCAACTCCTGGGTAGGGAACAGATAACAACGTGGATCTGCTGCTCATTGATTAACTTATAACCAGCTTCACTAAGCTCACATATCATATTTTTAATCTCTCTTAGATGTTTTTACATTGTATGATCAAACTTTTTTTTATAAGTATCAAACTTGATCACTAATGATAGAAACTTCTTATAGACATGTCTCTGAATTTTTCCTGCAAAGCAATCCATAGATCTATTGCATTTTGATACTTGCGGAATTACTTAGTGATGTCATTATCCATTTGCACTTAGCAATACGGTGTTAGCAATGGAATATCCCTTTTTTCATGCCGCATAGGTATCTCGGTCCCATCTATGTTAGGCCATGGTGCCATTCTCAAGTTCAATCATAATCGAACTTAAGCTATATATTAGACCCAAATTCGAAAATGCTACTTATAGTATCTAATTACCCTCTAAGTCATAATGTCTAACCTTATAGGTTAAAATTTCATGTATAGTAAATCTTAATTGTTAGATATTAAGTTTTTAAACTTAATTAAAGGATATTATACACTAGATAATTTAAGTTTTAACTCAATTACTATGCAATCATTTTACTCATAAATATTGCAAATCAATTAGCAAATAACAATTAAACAAACAAGTTTATAATAAATGTAAAATGCCAATATAATATCCAAAAATAAATAAACACATTTATTTAATCAATCATAAGCATCCAACAATCTCAAAAGCAAACAAATTAAGATAAGATACACTTGTCTTAAAATAATAATAATAGAAAACATAAATCATATCTCAAAAATCTGCTAGCTAATAATAAATATGACACTCATGCCAACTACTCAGGAAGACTGGTACGTCTTAGAACCAGTCTCGTCACGAAAAATGAATCTTTGACTATCCCATATAATTGATAAGGAATGCCATAAACTCGATCATGGAGCTATGGATGATACACAATATGTTCACTCTTAAGCAGCATCTCAGATTTAGTGTTGTTTCTCAACACTCCTCTTTTGGTTGCCTTAAACAAAAAATGAATGATTGACTTTCTATAATTTTCATTTTTTATAGTCCTGGCTTCAACCATCAAGTTCCTCAAATCTAAATGGTGACCAAAAGAGTTGGTCATCACCTCATATAAGGTCTTGTAATCATGTCTTCTATCTAGGTGACCAGCCCAAATGCACTCTTACATTTGTTCATGCATGTATATAATGTGATGTACTATTACATCTATATCATCAACTTGGGCCTTCTTGTCCATCCTTATTTTGGGAACCTTTCACAATTTTATATTTGCTTCCACAATGCCCGAATTAAGGAGTCCATAGATAATCGGGAGTCTTTATCATCACCATTTTTATTACGTATAATAGAAAATAAACTGTAAGTACACTCATTTACAAATATATATGATTAAAACTCATTTCAATCAAAAATAAGAATATATCCACATAATGTAATTTTCAAACAAATTTGAAAATTTAAAAAGAGAGAATAAAAGAATTTCATCAATTTTTATAATAATTTTAATTGGAAAAATACAAAAAATATTTTTTGGTTCTCAAAAAATTTCAAAAAAATGACAAAAAATTTAGAAAATTAAGAAAATTATATTAAAAAATTGAGCTGATTTGGTGGTTGGAGGATGGCTCATGCGCCCTCACGCACCAACAAGGGTGGGCCTCATATGCATCACGCGCGACAAACAAACCACGCACCAACTAAGGCACATTGCCACCTGGTATGATCCCAGTGGGCCACATGTCGCCATGTTAGACCCTGTCTGACACATGGCAACCATACATTGGTCCACGTGGATGCCAGATGGTTCCAAAAGCAAACTAGATAGCTACATATATTTTTGTTATAGTTATAATTATAATTATAATTAAATTTGGAAGGTAGGACTTTAAATGGAATTTCAACATCAAAAGAGAATATTCAAAAGGCAAGAGTGACAAAATGCATGCTAGTTCCACAATAAAACCTTACCCTCTTATTATTATTCATATAATACAAAAGCATGGAGAGAGATATAATATCAATCAAAATGGCCATGAATTCTCCAAGAGAAATCATCGATAAAGCTTCAACAAATCATTCAAGGGGCAAAAATCTCTTGTCCCAAATCACATTTCTGTTTATATTTCTATTAGGAATTGGAATTTCATGCATTCTCTTCTTTCATTCAGCCTTTCCATTTCAATTGTTACCCTCCTCTTTTATCAAAAATGAATCCATCTATCAGGTCAGTTTATTTATTTTTTTGTTTATTTTTTCCTTGTTATCCATGGCTAATGGATATATATTCAGCTCAATCAAATCATTTTTACTTCAATTTTCTTAAATTTTCAAATATTGTTTTTGCTTCAAATTTTGAATTCTATAAGGTTAATTTGAGCCAATCACCAAAGCAAGTCTTCGTCATGGTCGTCGTGGTCATTATTACTGTAACTGTTATTATTATTATTAGTAGTACTACTGTCATTACAATGTCGGGTGGCTGAAAAATTGTAGGCATAAGGTGGGATTAGTTTGGAAAATATCTAAATAATTTCTTTAAAAAATATTTACTATTTAATATAAAGGGATATTATTCAGTGCATTGACGTACCGTGGGCTGTTGTTCGATTGAATAATCAATGCATATTGATTGTTTTGATCATTTAATCGGACTATGTGTAGCACATGATGCACATATACACTGCACACCATATTAACATGCTAAGATAAAATCATTTTTCCAAAAGAATTTTCATAAGATTTCCTGTATTGAAAATTGGGTGATAATCGAAAGTATAAGTGCTAACGGTACACATCATAATGCTTAAGATATAGCAATACTTGACCAGACATTTCAAGATAGAGCATTGTTTTGGTACAGTAGATATTGAACTTAAAACGAGTCAAGATCGAGACGATGGAAATAAATTTCATTTTCAAGTGAAAAATAGTTCGAATTATTAGTAAGGGTTCATAAATGACCACTCAGGTAAACCATGCACATAATATACACTGTCCAAATAAGAATTGAAAGTATTACTTTTTTTATTCCACGATGCATATTAGTTAATATAGCTAGCACCATGCACCTTATGAATTAAAGTGTTAGGGAATAATGAGTTTTTATTTTTTTTTTATTTTTGAAAATGATTTTTTCAGGGCCAATATGATATTGAATTGGATAAAGTCCTACAAGTAAAGTATTTAGTACTGCTTGTTGATTTTAATCCAAAATGTTGCCATTGAGCAGGATGCAGATGTGATGTGGCTTCGAGATCCATTTCCACACTTCTGTGAAAAAGTGGATTTCCAAATAGCATGTGATTGATATAAAGGTGGCCCTAAAAATAAAAGGAATCGACCAAATGGTGGATTTAATTATGTTAAATCTAATCATAGAAGCATTAAATTTTACAATTATTGGTACGAATCGAGATTAAGATTTCTAGGGAAACATGATCAAGATGTGCTGAATAAGATCAAATTTGAGCCATTTATAGTCAAGATTGGACTGAAAATTAGGTTTCTTGATACTAGGTTCTTTGGTGGGTTTTGTGAACCCAGTAGAGATTTCAATTCAGTATGCACAATGCATGCTAATTGTTGCTATGGTTTGGAGAATAAAGTTCATGTTTAAAGATTATTCTACAAGATTGGAGAAGATTTATGTCGTCGCCCCCAAATTTAAGACCATTTTCTTGGAGAGTTCCAGATAAATGCAGGTAAATATTATTCACTATTTTTTTATATTATTTTAACATAAATCATTTACTCATTTTCAATCCATTTTGGACACATTCCTTCGATATTATATTAGTTTGTATAGCCATAGCTTGTACTGTTTACCCTATATTATTATATATATTATTTGGTACAAAATTATATTAATATATAATATTTAATATTGTATTTGGTGCATAATGTGTACTGTATCATTTTTTATAAAAAATGAAAAATATGCAAAATTAAATTATTTTTAATGTTACTAATTTAGACAAAAAAAATTATAGAATACAATTTTTCTTAAATTAATTTTGCTTTTTTTAAAAGTGGACAAATTTCTTGAAATATAAATTTATGTTAACAGATAAATTAACAATTAAGCAAATAACTTAGGGTGCGTTTGGTAAAATTATAAGTTTTTAGTGTTCAATATATATATATATATATATATATATATATATCAATTACCACTATTGGATTGACAAGAGTCTAGTATCATTAGATGAAGATGGCGGCAGCGACAGTAATGGTGGCGGCGGAGTGGTGGTGGCAGCGGTGTGGCAACGATTGCAAAGACCATGACTGGAATTGAAAGACAGATATCGGTTTTGAGATGAAGGATTCGGCAGAGAGTTGACAATGGTAGGAATTAATGGAATACAATACCATGTTTACTATATTATACAGACACAAGAGTTTGTAGTGTATTATTATATCCAATATATTAGGGATAATGGGTCTCATCTT
Source organism: Excoecaria agallocha (assembly GCA_037975025.1). Taxonomy (NCBI): domain Eukaryota; kingdom Viridiplantae; phylum Streptophyta; class Magnoliopsida; order Malpighiales; family Euphorbiaceae; genus Excoecaria; species Excoecaria agallocha. Next base: position 55,879 of record CM075818.1, on the reverse strand, counting down.
ATCTTATATTATCTCTGTATTATTTTATAAAAAAAATTAACTAAACACCGTATTTGTATTAGCCTATAATATCATACATAAAAGGCTCAATTATATATATATATTTGCAATTAAGGGGCTAATTAATTATGACAAAGTGGGGAGTTTGAAACATCAAATTGGAAAGAATTTGTAATTAAGAAATTTAATTGTATATTTTTATAATGTTGACATGCTAAATGCTTTTATCAAATCTAAGTCTTAATGTCTTTTTTTTTTCTATTTTTGTTAAAAAAAAATCTATGGCAAATTTATGATTTATATATGGCAAAAAAAATACTTGAAATTCTAGTTGTTTTACCCTAAAATCCAATAAGACTATAAATGAAAAACAGCTCATTTCTGCAGCTTCCTTACTTGAGAAGCATATACAATTAGGAAATAATAAGGTAAACTAGGTGTATCATATGCAGCTTGTTCAGATCGGTAAATAAAAAATATTAATCCTTATACTTTTTAAAATATAACGACTTTATCCATACACTTTTCAAAATAGGAAAAAATGACCTCTCAATTTATTGAAATAATGCAATTTTGTACTAAAGTGACACCTTGTTGAATTTCTCTTATTGGTTGAGTAAAAATATAGCATTTTTTCACCATTTCAGGTATTATCATGGCTTAAATTAAATAAAAATAACATATAAGTAAAATCTATCAATTTTGAAAAAAATTAAATGAAAAAATGACTTTCTCCCTTAAAAAATTAACATGCAAAGGTATATTGAATGATTATTTAGAAACAAACTAAATTTTTTATAATACATTTTTGTGGGCGTGAGATAGTGAAATTCAAATATCGATCAATTGGGAGGATATATAGACTCTTAACTATATATATATATATATATATATATATATATATATTATAGTTATAATAATAATTATAATTATAATTATAATTAAATTTGGAAGGTAGGACTTTAAATGGAATTTTAACATCAAACGAGAATATTCAAAAGGCAAGAGTAACAAAATGCATGCTAGTTCCACAATAAAACCTTACCCTCTTATTAGTATTCATATAATACAAAACATAGAGAGAGAGAGAGAGTAATATCAATCAAAATGGCCATGAATTCTCTAAGAGAAATCATTGATACAGCTTCGACAAATTATTCAAGGGGCAAAAATCTCTTCTGCCAAATCACATTTCTGTTTATATTTCTATTAGGAATTGGAATTTCATGCCTTCTCTTCTTTCATTCAGGCTTTTCATTTCAATTCTTACCCTCCTCTTTTATCACAAATGAATCCATCTATCAGGTCAGTTTATTTATTTTCTTGTTTATTTTTTCCTTCTTATTCATGTCTAAATGATATATATTCTGCTCAATCAAATCATTTTTACTTCAATTTTCTTTAATTTTCAAAAGTAGTTTTTGCTTTAAATTTTGAATTCTATAAGGTTAATTTGAGCCAACCACCAAAGCAAGTCTTCGCCATGGTCGTCGTGGTCATTATTATTATCACTGTTGTTATTATTATTAGTAGTACTACTGTCATTACAATGTCAGGTGGCTGAAAAATTGTAGGCACAAGTTGGGAGGGTCAATTTCACCCACGGTCACTCAACTATAGTGAAATCACCCAAAAGTAACCGAATTATTTTTTGTGACATAAATGTCACTTAACTTATCACATATTTGCATAAAAGTCACAGTAACCGGATTCCGGCAAAATCCTCACCGGAATGATTACATGGAATGCCACGTCACACGTAGGACCCATCATGGAGACACATCACAAGCTGACATGTCAAATTTGACATGCCAGCTGCCACATCATAAAAAATTACACATCAGCTACCAATAGAATGTTGACACGTCACCCAAAAATCTACATCGTCTTTGCCACATCTGAAAAGGCCACATCAGCAAGCATACACCAGCTAAAGGCAAACAAAATTGGATCAAAGGCCCCAGTCTAAGTGAGACTTTGCCCAAAGCCAAGTCAATGTGGATCACTTATTCTTGCTATTGATTTAGATGTGGAATAAATATAAAGGGAATAACAATTCCTTAGCTTTTCGATGTGGGATTTGCCAATACAAACAAGGAAGAAGACGACAGAAAATTAGTGAAAGCTAGCTCAGATATTATGAGAATCATAATGGATCAGCCCAAGGCTAAATGAGCTTTAGCCCAAGCCCAAGACTAATTGAATGTGGATCACTTTTTCTTGTTATTGATTTAGATGTGGAATAATTATAAAGGGAATAACAATCCTTTAGCTTTTCGATGTGGGATTCGCCAATACAAACAAACAACTTCAGTTAAGCATTGAAAAATAGAAGGCCTCACATCTCACTTCTGTTAAGCATTGAAAAATAGAAGGCCTTCCATTCAATATCCAATAAACATAATCTAATGAACATGAAAATTATAAAAATAAATTGATGTTTATCAGAACTATTTCACTCATCCAATGATTACCGAAAAAATGCCTTCTGACCCACCTAAATTCTCTCTACTCCTCCATCAGATCAACACCTCCGCCACTGACTCCTCTTCTCCTTGTCAGAAATGGTGGTCCCCTCTTTCTTGCGCCATACTTGTTCCCGACACCGTCGTACGTTATCACATCCATGGAGTAGGCCCCAATCAGTGCTGCTCCACCATAATAAAGCAGATCCCTGCCCTCATTTCCACCGTCTGGTTCGTCGTCAAATGATTCGATAATCCCCAAGCTTACAAGCACTTTGTCAAGAGCTGCCATGTCATCGTCGGAGATGGGGATGTAGGGACTCTCCGTGAAGTCCATGCCATATCCGGACTTCCAGCTGAAAGCAGCACCGAAAGCCTGAAGATCCTAGACAACGAGCGCCACGTCCTCAGCTTCAGCGTGGTCGGTGGTGACCATATCGGCTGGAAAATTATAAGTCAGTGACCTCACTTCATGCTTCTGCGTTAGGGAATGGCTCCGTCGTGATCGAGTCTTACGTGGTGCATGTTCCTCCCGAAAACACAAAAGACGACACATGTGTGTTTGTGGACACCATCGTTCGGTGCAACCTCCAGTCACTAGCTCAGATCGCCGATAACTTGGCCAGAACCAATAGATCTTCTTCGTAAGTAAAAAAGATAAAATTCCACGACAATGTTGTCTTATAAATATTATTATTATTATCATTGTTATTACCATAATGGTTATAAATATATTATTGTTAAAACTCAAATGGCTTTGGTAATACAGTCGTTTTTGTGAGTTTGCCAATGAAAAACTTCGAATTGAAACCCAGTTTCCCTTGTAATGTAACTGCTATTTAATTCTATTTTTTTATTTATTTTTGTTTGTTTATCAGTTTGTGAAATAGAAAAATAATGATGACACACACACCCCATTATGATTCTCATAATATCTGAGCTAGCTTTCACTAATTTTCTGTCGTCTTCTGCCTTGTTTGTATTGGCAAATCCCACATCGAAAAGCTAAGGAATTGTTATTCCCTTTATAATTATTCCACATCTAAATCAATAGCAAGAATAAGTGATCCACATTGACTTAGCTTTGGGCTAAGTCTCACTTAGACTGGGGCCTGTGATCCAATTTTGTTTGCCTTTAGCTGGTGTATGCTTGCTGACGTGGCCTTTTCAGATGTGGCAAAGACGATGTGGATTTTTGGGTGACGTGTCAACATTCTATTGGTAGCTGATGTGTAATTTTTTATGATGTGGCAGCTGGCATGTCAAATTTGACATGTCAGCTTGTGATGTGTCTTCATGATGGGTCCTATGTATGACGTGGCATTCCTTGTAATCATTCCGGTGAGGATTTTGCCGGAATCCGGTTACTGTGACTTTTATGCAAATATGTGATAAGTTAAGTGACATTTATGTCACAAAAAATAATTCGGTTACTTTTGGGTAATTTCACTATAGTTGAGTGACCGTGGATGAAATTGACCCCAAGTTGGGATTAGTTTGGAAAATATCTGAATAATTTCTTTAAAAAATATTTACTATTTAATATAAAGGGACATTAATCAGCATATTGGCGTACCATGAGCTATCGTTCGATTGGATAATCAATGCATATTGATTGTTTCGATTATTTAATCGGATTATGTGTAGTGCATGATGCACATATACACTGCACACCGTATTAATATGCTAAGATAAAATCATTTTTCCCGAAGAATTTTTATTCGATTTCCTGTATTGAACATTGGGTGATAATCGAATGTAAAAGTGCTAACGATGCACATCATAATGCTTAAGGTATAGCAATAGTTGACCAGACATTTCAAGATAGAGCATTGTTCTGGTACAGTAGATATTGAAATAAATTTCATTTTCAACTGAAAAATAGCTCGTATTATTTGTAAGGGTTCATAAATGACCACTCTGGTAAACATGCACATAATATACGACTCAATTTCATTTATGGTTACTGGATTTAAGACTAATCGTCTAATCGTTCAAAAATATCTGATTTAGTTTTTATGACTTAAATATCACTGAACTTATAACATTTTTACAAAAAAATCATCTTTATCGATTTTCAGCGATTACTCTTGCCAGAATACTGACATAACACCTCATGTCATATGTCTAGATACACGTGACACGATACGTCAGTAGCCACGTCACCAAAGGAGGTGACGTGTATCCAGAAATATAACTTGACGTGCTGACGTGTCGTATGATATGACCTCTTTCGGGGACGTGTTTGCTGGTGTATCATGTAATGTGTGTTCAGACATATAACGTGACGTCCCACGTCAGCATTATGGCAATGATTATCGTTGAAAACTGGTTAAGATAACTTTTCTGCAAAAATATAATAAGTTCAGTTACATTTATGTTATCAAAAATAAATCAGTTACTTTTAGATAATTAGGTATAAGTTCAGTAAATATAAATGAAATTGATTTCATAATATACACGGTCCAATTAAAAATTGAAAGTATGACTTTTTTTATTCCACTATGCACCATATGAATTAAAGTTTTTATTTTTTTTATTTTTGAAAATATTGAAATTAAAGTGTTTGGGAATGATTTTTTCAGGGCCAATATGACATTGAATTGGATAAAGTCCTAAAAGGTGCATCAACGGAGGACAAAACAGTAATCTTAACAACTCTAAATGAGGCATGGGCAGAGGCAGATTCAATATTCGGTGTGTTCTTGGAGAGCTTTAAAACAGGAAATGACACAAATAGGCTTCTAAATCATTTGGTAATAATTTCATTGGACGAAAAGGCCCATAATTGTTGCTTATCTATAAATCTTCATTGTTACTTTCTAAGAAGTGAAGGGCTTAATTATTCAAGAGAGGCCTACTTCATGACTCCAATCTACTTGGACATGATGTGGAGAAGAATTCATCTTTTGTCCACTGTTCTTAAGATGGGCTACAACTTTGTCTTTACGGTAAATTAATTTCACCCTCTTCTTTTATTTTATATATTAGGCTAAAAAATTGCAATTTAATCTCTAATTTCAATTCAATGGTGCATAGGGTAGGCAAAATGGAATTTTTCAAAAGTTGATTTGGTCCAAAATTAAACTTTTAGGTGTCTAAAGTCTAATGAGGCCTACAAAATTAAACCTTGGAGAATCATAATTGAGTAGGCGGATAAAAAGAACAAAAAACTGGGGATAGACTTTTCAATTGGACAGCCGCTTCTCCGACTTTTCAATTATATTGCATCACCTTGGTGATGAAACAATTAGCACCTGAAACTGTTATTGTCAGTAACTATCTCAAACTGTGTAAACTGATAGTATTACATATTAATCCAAAATGTTTTGTGATTGAGCAGGATGCCGATGTGATGTGGCTTCGAGATCCATTTCCACACTTCTATGAAGAAGTGGATTTTCAAATAGCATGTGATCGGTATTCAGGTGACCCTAAAAATAAAGCGAATGAACCAAATGGTGGATTTACTTATGTTAAATCTAATAATAGAAGCATTGAATTTTACAAATATTGGTATGCATCGAGATTAAGATTTCCAGGGAATCATGATCAAGATGTGCTAAATAAGATCAAATTTGAGCCATTTATAGACGAGATTGGACTGAAAATTAGGTTTCTTGATACAAAGTTCTTTGGTGGATTTTGTGAACCCAGTAGAGATTTCAATTCAGTGTGCACAATGCATGCCAATTGTTGCTATGGTTTGGAGAATAAAGTTCATGATTTAAAGATTATTCTACAAGATTGGAGAAGATTTATGTCGTCGCCACCAAATTTAAGACCATTTTCATCATTTTCTTGGAGAGCTCCAGATAAATGCAGGTAAATATTATTCTCTAATGTTTATATATTATTTTAACATAAATCATTTACTCATTTCCAATCCATTTTGGGCATTTTCCGTTCGTTGAATTATATTAGTTTATATAGTTATTAGCCCGTACTGTTTAACTTGTATTATTATTTGGATTGCCTCTAGGATCTCCAGACTGTTCGTGGAGACCTATTATCAATATTAAACTAGTACAAAAGTGATTTTCTAATTCAATTAATCCAGTTCGTGTTATGCTTGTTTATAATGGAGCAAAACACTCTACATCAAATATTTAAATATATATATATATATATATATATATATATCTTAACACCAGAACACGGTTGTTCTAAGAATTTGGCTGTTTCAATTCCTTCAATTTTTATCACCTAATTAGAACCTAATGAAGTTGATAAAACCAAACTTTCATGCAAGAAATCGAACTGAATATAATTTTTGATATTGCACACTCCAAATTAATTATATAAATAATTATTTACATATATGCACTAATAGTTTAAAATTAAATGGTGTATTAACTGTAATTCAAACAATTGATATATGTAATTTTGCGATCTATTTTTATAGAGTGCTCGCCCCTAAAGTTGTATTATAAAAAAAAAAGTTCAAAATTAAATGAATATGGTAACAAATATAAGAAATTTTAGAGGTAACTTTCGGATAGCCACAGTTACGCGCTGGATTTGTTTGTTTTTATAAATAACAATATTTTTCCATGAATTGAATTTTAATAATTTGTTTTTTAAAAAAATTAATAATTGAAATATTAGTTAAATATGCCAAATAAGAAAAACAATTGACCCAAGTAAATACTCCTGAATGCGACAAAGTAGCTTTATTTATGTCCTACCCCTTGAAGGAAATAGCAAAAATTGTGATTAATATCGTCTATGATCACTGAACTTACACCTGATAGTATTTTATAACTAAATAATTGTTTGTATAGAAATTATCACTGAATTTTAAAATATTTTACGCAAAAGTCATGATTACCAGTTTTCTGTAAAAACCATCACCGGAATGTTGACGTGACATGCTACATCATCAGCTGATATCAGCTATTTGTGCACATGTGAATGCCACATTAGTTTACTTGTGCACACGTGACATATCACGTCAGCACTCCGGTGTCGGTCTTCATTGAAAACCGGTTATGATGACTTTTGTACAAAATAATATTAAGTTCAATGATAATTTAAACACGAAAAATTATTTAATTATTTTTATATTATTAGAGGTAAATTCAGTGACTATAAATAAAATTAACTCCAAAAATTGATAATGAACTTGTTTTATGCACAATAAACTTTATAAAATATGTAATAAAAAATTGCTCAAAATTAATCCATGTATTGCAAAATGATTGCATAAAGATGACGAGTCAACCACATCAAGCGTTTGCATTTCATGCACTACCCAAAAATGCAAGAAGCATTTATTTGCTTAATAATAGAAAACTATAAGTGTTAAAATGGTAGAAACATAACTTTAAGGGGCAACTCGACAATTGTGTGTAAGTTCAAGTGGCTAATTATATATTGAGCCTTTTTATAAATATGAATACATTTACATGAATTGAATTTTAATAATTTGTTTTTTTAAAAAATTAATAATTTGAATATTAGTTAAATTTGCCAAATAAGAGAAACAATTGAGCCGAGTAAATACCGTTGAATGCGACAAAGTAGCTTTATTTATTTACTATCCCTTGAAGGAAATAGCAAAAATTGATAATAAACTTGTTTTTATGCAAAATAAACTTTATGAAATATGTAATAAAAAATTGCTCAATTAAAAATTTGTTGAATTAGACTTTTAACATTAGATTTTATTTAATTATTATTACGTTTAACTATATACAATTACTTTTTTTTTTTTACAAACTACAATTTTTAAGAGAATTATATCAATAGGCTGTAGGAAATTTTCATACTATAGACTACTAATCCATGATCCTATTTAAATAAATAATAATTATCATATAATCTCCTACATAAAAAGGCTCAAGTAAATATTTTTTTTTAATTAAGGAGCTAATTAATTATGACAAAGTGGGGAGTTCGAAAGATGAAATTGAAAAGAATTTGTAATTAAGAAATTTAATTGTATATTATTATAAAGTTCACATGCTAAATGCTTTTATCAAATCTTAAAAAAACCAAATCTTAATTTCTTTTGTTTCTTTTTATGTCAAAAAAATCTAAATTTTGCCAAAACTATGATTTATATATGGCAAAAAAAACTTGAAACTCTAGTTGTTTTTAGGGGTCAATTTCATTTATGGTCACTGAATTTACGCTTAATTACCTAAAAATAACTAACTTATTTTTCATGACTTAAATGTCACTGAATTTATCACCTCTTTGCAGAAAAGTAATCTTGATCAATTTTCAGATATTACTCTTGCCAGAATGTCGACGTGGCACATCACGTCATATGCCTGGACACACTTGGCACAACACGTCAGCAGCCACATCATCAGAAGAGGCCATATGTGTCCAAAAATATAACGTGGTGTGCTAACGTGTTGTGTGATATGGCCTCTTTTGGGGGTTAATTTTATCTATGATCACTCATGTTTGACAATTATAACGTCATGGTCAATATACTATAATTTATAATAAAAAATAACTCAACTTTTATTTTGTAACAAAAAATCACAATAGCTGAAAACTTAAGAATTTGATCACTATAATCATTAACGACAGCAAGATTTTTTAACAGTAATAAAAAAATATACTATCTTATAATCTTAAAATCATTGTCAGTATCAAAATTTGTTAGATATCTGACAAGTAAAATATATATTTATCTTCAGATTTTTAATTGTTCAGTGGTTAGATTCTTGATTTTTCGGTCATTGTGATTTTTTTGTTACAAAATAAAAGTTGAGTGATTTTTTGTTACAAATCGTAGTATAGTGATCATAACGATACAATCACCAAACATGAATGACCACAGATGAAATTAACCCCCTCTTTTGGTGACGTAACTGTTGGTGTGTTATATCACGTGTGTTCAGATATATGATATGACGTACCACATCAGCATTCGGGCAAAAATTATCTTTAAAAATCGGTTAAAATGACTTTTCTGCAAAAATATGATAAGTTCAGTGACATTTAGTTCAGAATTTTCTGTCCCTTATGATCGTCTTGATCGTGGTTGTGACAAGGCTTCTCAATCCATGACCTCCAATTCACAAAAATAATAGCAAAATATTATAATAAAAGGAAATATAGGTTTTAACGCCAAGAGTGGGTCACATGTTGAGTAAGGCACAACCCAGAACCCAGAATTGGCCAATCCATTGATTCTTTCACCTTAATAAAAACAAAGAAAATGAATTTTACTGAGATAAGAGATGACACTTTGATTAATTTCTTTTAATGGATCGGGATTAAAATTCTGAACTAAAATTATTCTAATTGTAGTCTAAATCTGGATTTTTCTTTTAAAAAGAAAAAAGAAAAACAAAATCGATTTAGTATTTCTTTTTATTTTATTTTTCTTCAAATTGAAAAAGCTAAAATGGCCAGTAAGCCAAAACTCGAAATTCTGGTTTTAGGATCTATTAATTCCAACAAATATTAAAGTTGATGTCTCAGTAAAAGCATAGTTACAGGAAAAAAATGAAGTAAAAGCACAAATATTAACGAAAATCATTCAAGGGAGAGATATGATCTGCTAAAAAATTAAAGATAATAAAGTCCTTCAATCAAATTCAAATCAAGCTAATCGCCAATGTATTATATAGAAAGAGACAGCAAAAAAGAGTAGGTTTCAGCATCAAAAACTAGCAGACAGAGAATGAAATGGCAAGAAGTGTAATTACTTCAAAATTAATCTGTAATTACATAAAATTTGTAAAGGGAATAAAAAATAAAAAACTCACCTTTGCAGGGCGATTAATTGAGGAACAGAAGAAGAAAAGTTGTATAGCTATAGATAGTAACATAGGAAAGCTCAAGTGGCCATAACAAGAAAAAACTCTATATTTCCTTTATTCAATAGAAAAGCCCCACAAATGAAATAAATACCTTGCCGCCCAAAAACCGTATGTGTGCAACTCGCTGAAGATCGATCGTTGGTCGGCGAACTGCTGCTCTAACGATTGGAGGGAGGGGGCGAGGCTCAGGTGGCGATATGGCAGGCAGTGGAGAGAAAAGAGGGTTACTTGGTTAGGGCAAAATTGAAAGGTTTGCCTGAACTGAAGAGCGAATAGGAATACACATACATAGACTTTAAGACTAAACATAAAATGAAGTAGTTTAAGCAGAAATGCGATCGGTTCGATTTTTCAGCGGTTTTCTTTTTTAAAATCAAACCAAACTAAAATAACCAAATATTTTTAAAATTCCAAACCGAAACCAAACTGAAATACCCAATTAGATTAAAAAAAATTAATTAGTTTGGTTCGGTTTTAATCAAAATTTGCTCACCTCTAGTTGTTTAACCCTAAAATGGAATAAGACTATAAATGAAAAATAGCTCATTCCTGCAACTTCCTTATTTGAGAAGCATATATAATTGTAAATATTTTTAAATTGTAATTTTAATAAAGAAACATATATAATAAGGGAATAATAAGGTACGCTATGTGTATCATATGCAACTTGTATAGCAACTTGACAGATCGGTGAATAAAAAAAATATATCGTTTTATTTTTTTAAAATATAACGACTTTGTCCATACACTTTTCAAAATAGGAAAATTTGACCTCTCAATTAATTGAAATAGAGAAATTTTATACTAAAGTGATAACTAGTTGAATTTCTCTTATTAGTTGAGTAAAAACATAGCATTATTTTCACCATTTCAGGTATTTTAATAGCATAAATTAAATAAATAAAAAGTATATAAGTAAAATCTATCAATTGTGAAAAATTTAAAGCAAAAAATGACTTTATCCCTTTAAAAATTAATATACAAAGGTAATGATAATACTCTGAAAAATTAAAATCATAAGCCCCATCATCAAGAGGCCCATAATCAAAGGCCAATCACTAAAAAGCTCGTAAAAACTTAAACAGCAGATCAAGAACACAAAAAACAAGGCCGTCCAATCGGACGTGACCTCTCCCTGATACGATAAGGCTGTATAACACACGCCACTATCAAATCATCATTATCTATACAATAGGTCATACCTGTGTTAGACTAGGCCAACTATTCAAGAGCACTTTTCAAGCTTCGTCGAGTTCTATAAATAGCAAGTTTATCCTGTAAAACACACACTCCATCTCTCTAAGTTATATATATTCTCTCTCTAAGAGCTTCCTCCCTATTGCTAACTTAAGTATCGGAGTGCTAACGCTCGGACAACCGTGCAAGCACATTTTGCAGGGCTTATCTTCTTCAGTCCAATCAAAATTGGCTCTCCTGACCATCGAACCTCTCCTTCTTTCCTACACAGAAACTTCTCCCTTCTTTATGAAAATTTGTGATTTATTATTTAGAGCTTTCATTGAGAGTTAATAGCTAAACAAAAACATCCAACTCCTACACCTATGGAGGAGTACGGATTTACAACTGCGGAGAGAACGCACCATGAAAGTCTCTAAGAATATATGGAAGATAGCGTATGGTAAAAGCAAAATCCAAGACTGAAAGAAAGAAAAATATCATATGCCAGGTCCAAAATGAAGCAAAACATCTTCCTTTTGAGATGTTGCGCAATAGGTACAAGAGACTCCCAAAAGTAGTCTACTGAAAAAATACTGGGAGGGATGAAATAATAGTCCCTTCTCTTGTCTCCAAATAAGCCAAAGGGAAGAGCAAGAAATACAAAAAAGCAAGATCAAGAATGGGCATATTGCTACGTGGAAAGGGAAAAGCATAAAGCAACACACTCTTCCATCTATTTCAAGGAAAGCAGCACATAGAGGGAAAAATCATTAACAAGCTGCTAGCTCAAATTTTCCCTGCTAGTTCCCACCTTTCAATAAAACAGAACAGGGAAAGGAAGCCAGAAGACTTAACCCTATTGGAATTAAAGAAAGAGAAAAATTCACACAAATATGCGCTCTCTCATAAGACCCACGACTGATCAAAGCAGAGGCTTAAAAGCAGGAAATCGAATTGGAAAAGGAAACGCCAAGTCTGAACAAGAACAAAATGATACGATCCAAGTCCAAAGAAAAATGAAACGTCTTTCTTTTGAGACATTACACGGGTGCTTCCATGATGAGGGCCAAAAGACATTACAAGATAACACTTTTCCCCATCAGGAGAGAGAGGAAGCATCAGATAGGAAAGGAAAAAAAAAGATGTTAAGACCCTCATCGAGAAGAGGAAAATCCATCAAGAAGAAGATAGTAAACCAGCACCTACTGATTGATGTGTTCCCTATCAAAAGATTCAATCCCAATTAAAGTGATTGATGAATCCCATAAAAAGCCATCCTATGGATGAAGACAATTAGAGTATAATTTACCATCTTTAGAAAACTTAAGGGCGACGAAGGCCCTAAAAAAAGGGATGGATATCGTTCTAATTTTAGCAAAGTAGAGATTATCAAATAGATTGTTGTAATTATCCTGATCGAAAGATCGAAGAAAATTTGTAATTATTCTAATCGAAAGATTGACTAAATCTATAATTATCTCGGTTGAAAGATCGATATAATTCACGATTAATGTAATTCCCGATAGAAAGATTGATGTAATTTTTTATCAAAAGATCAAGAAAAATTCATCTACCCTAGTTAGCAAAAAGACAAAATTCCTTATTGATCGATGTTCTCCTGATCAAACTTTCAATCTATACATATTGTGACTATTGAAACAACAAGAAAATTTGAAAGAAAAATTTCATTAAAACCATAAATATTTCATCCAAAGTTTACAAAAGAGGAAAATGCAATCCTATCAAATGTTGTCAGATTTCCTCGTCAGTCAAGGCGATGCAGCCACCTCCTACCTAAAGCACATCGGAGCCTGGCAAATGAAAGAAGTTCAGCCATAGCATGAGAAGATGAGAATGAGGAACGCAGAGTATATCACTACAAGAAAATTCTGAAATAGCAACGAAAATTGTTGATGCTAATGGAAAAATTGGTTGCAAATTTCATAGTTGCTATTTTTAGCAACGGAATTTGAATTCCATTGCTAATTCCAACCAATGTAAGATTTGGTGAATTGTTCAAAATAGCAACGGAAATTAATTTCCGTTGCTATTTTTGGCAATGGAAAATAATTTTCGTTGCTATTTTCAGCAATGGAAATCACAATTTCATTGCTATTTTTAGCCAGTATTATAAAAAAATACGACAAAATTTTTGTCGCTCTTCCGTCACTAAAATATTGTTGATTATTTACAAAATTACTTTCAGTTTTTCTATTTGTGGCCCATATGGCCCATAACATCTCAAGAAGTTTTGAACTTGGATTGTGATGGAAGATTACGAACTAAATCAAATATTTGTGGTAATCACATATAATACAAATGGAATTAATTTTCACTCTATTTTTAGAAATTGTAACTATAAAAAAATAAAATAAATATGGCCCATAAGATCTCAAGCAGCAGAAAATTAACTAAATTTGCAGAGCCAAAGCAGCAGCCCCATTTCCTTTTTTCAACTACGACAGGACTCCTCTCAATTCATCAAAATTAATTCAAAAGCAAAAATCATACAAAGATTCAAAATCAATTCAAAACTTGCATCCAAAGATCCAAAATTAAATCAACCAAAATCAAAACCAAAAAGAAAAAGAGATATGAGTTAGAACATACCTTTGAAATTTAGATTCTTTAGATCTACAGAAGAAGAGAAATAGAAAACAGACAAGCCTAAAACTCCATTGGAGATAAATCCACTTTTACCCTTTACGGTGAGTTAAGAGAGTCTTAGATTGGGAGATCTAACCCTAAATAAACAAAAAATAAGCAAAAATATAAATTAAAGACAAACAAAATTATCGAATCAAAGGAAATCAAGAAAAAGAAAATAACAGAAAAAGAAAAAATTAGGAGAAAAATAAGTACCTTTAGATGAGATTGAAAGAGTAGAAAGAGTGGATCGACGATTTACAGTAGCCTTGATGGAGAGAGAGAGAGAGAGGCTTGAGGCACAAAAATGCAAAATTGAAAGAAAATCACAACTTTTATACCTAGGGCTAAATAAAATTAACAACGAAAACAAATTCCATTGCTATTTTCTCCAATTAGCAACGGAATAAGATTTTCGTTGTTAAAATAGCAACAAAAAATGAATTATGTTGCTATTTTTTAAGACAATTTTTTTCTCGCATGATCTTAATTTAGCAACGAAAGAGTAATTCCGTTGCTATTTTCTTAAATTAGCAATGAAAAAAAAAATTCCGTTGCTATTTTTTGAGACAAAATTTTTTTCTCAAATGATCTTAATTTAGCAACGGAAGAGTAATTCCATTGCTATTTTCTCAAATTAGCAACAAAATTAAATTTTTGTTGCTATTTTCTCAAATTAGCAACAAAATAAGATTTTTGTTGCTGAAATAGAAATGAAAAATGAATTTTGTTGCTATTTTTTGAGACAATTTTTTTTCCTGAAGGATCTTAATTTAGCAACGGAAGAATAATTCCGTTGCTATTTTCTCAAATTAGCAACCAAAAATAAAATAGCTACAGAAAATGAATTTTGTTGTTATTTTTTGAGACAAAATTTTTTTCTTGAATGATCTTAATTTAGCAATGGAAGAGTAATTCATTGCTATTTTCTCAAATTAGCAACGAAATAAGATTTTCGTTGCTAAAATAGCAATGAAAAATGAATTTCGTTGCTATTTTTTGAGACAAAATTTTTCTCTCGAAGGATCTTAATTTAGCAACGAAAGAGTAATTTTGTTGCTATTTTCTCAAATTAGCAATGGAATTCAATTTCCGTTGCTATTTTTTGAGACAATTTTTTTTCTCAAAGGATCTTAATTTAGCAACGAAAGAGTAATTTCGTTGCTATTTTCTCAAATTAGAAACAGAATAAGATTTCTATTGCTAAAATAGCAATGGAAAATGAATTCCATTGCTATCTTTTGAGACAAAATTTTTTTCTCAAATGATCTTAACTTAGCAAAAGAAGCGTAATTCCGTTGCTATTTTCTCAAATTAGCAACGAAATTAAATTTTCGTTGCTATTTTCTCAAATTAGCAATGGAAAATAAATTTCGTTGCTATTTTAGCAACTAAAATAAAATTTTATTGCTAAATTTTGCCCCAAGTTTTTAGCGCTACCTCCTGACGCTTAATTTAGCAACGAAAATTGAATTTCATTGTTAAATTTTTCCCCCAAAATACTGCCACCATCTTTTGCCGCCCTTTTTAGCAACCGTATATAATTTTTTTGCAAAATTCCGTTACTAATTTTTAGCGCCATTAGTTTCCACCTTTTTAGCAATGGAAGACAACCATTTTTAACTTCGTTGCTAAAACCTTACACTTCAACCAAAAGTGGCAACGAAATTTTTTTTCCATTGCTATTTTTCTTTTGCTATTTTGACATTTTCTTATAGTGTATATCGCTAGTTGTGGCTGGTAACACCATGGTGGAGAGCCATCCGAAAATTCATTGGTCTTCCTAAAATGGCTGGAATAAAGGATGAAATAGAAGTTATCAGGAGGCTCCACTGAGAGAAATCAAGAAGCACATAAATAAAAGAAGAAAATTGATAAATGGGGACAAAGAACCGACTCTATTTATAAGAGTCTATAAGCACACATGGCAATTCCAATAAATGAGGAGTCAAAGAAAATAAATAGCCAAAATAAAAGCTCAAAAATCTAAGAAGCCATAAAGGGCATTTAATTAGCATCATTTTCTAAAAGATGTGATCAAAAGATATTTCTAAGAGATGAGATCAAAAAAACATCTGGAAGACGAAAATCGAACATTAAAGTAGACACAGGAAGTCATCAGTAGAAATGCCAAACTTTGACTGACCAAAAAACATCTGGAAGACGAAAATCGAACATTAAAGTAGACACAGGAAGTCATCAGTAGAAATGCCAAACTTTGACTGACCAATCAAAATAAAGCCATCTCTGAACCCATTAACAACAGAGGATCAAACGATGGCCATGGGTTTAGAATAACTAAACCGATCAAAACAAGCTTACAAAGCAGCACCCTCATGAGATAAGTTAAAATGCCACTCAATTTTATTATTTCTTTTCAAATATTTCAGTTTTTAGTAATATGTCATAGAACAGATAAAAAAGTGAGAAAAAGAAGAGTAAGGCAAGAAAATTATAAAACAAAAATGAAGTTCATTAAACTTTTATAGAATACAAAATACATTAATAAGGAAATAAAATGGGGGGATAAAGTGAGGAGAACAGAGAGGGAGACGGGGGACAGAAGGCAAGCACCAATCAGCGGCCATGCTGGCCACCCCCATTAGCGGCAGCTCGCTCACGCCACCATTCTTCCCCTATCGCTGGATTCCAATCTCGCAGTGTTGTGTTGCCTCGCTTCCTTCCTTGTGATGGTGACTGCTCCTCCTCCTACTGGCAACCCACGACGGCAATTGAGGAGATGCACCGCGCTGATGGATCCCCAAGAGTCAGGCGGTAAATTATAGATTAATCCCCTGTTCCTTTTCTTCCACCGACAAGGGGTAGATCCAGTGGCGAAGCTAGGATTTATTTTTAAGGGGGGCAAAAATATAAATTATATGTAAAATTAAAAAATAAATTTAGAAGAAGGGGGTCAAAATAAAATTTTAAATAAGTAAAACTATTTATTTAATATATGTATACATATAAAATAAAAAAAAATTCAAAAAATAAGGGGGGCAATTGCCCCCCTTCCTTTCCACCTGGCTTCGCCAGTGGGTAGATCGAAGAGAAGGATAGCGGGTGGGTCTCAAGCAGATCCTGACCAAATGACAGAGAGCAAGAGCACGTGACCACCGCTGGGGGATTCCTCTCAATGCCAGCTACCCTCAGGTGTGTTCACCTTCATGCCGATGAGGCTCCAGCGAAACTCCGATGAGCTTAGTGACGAGAAAAAAAGTGAGGAAAAATGCAAGAAATCATTCTTAAATGATATGTAACTACCAAATTTACATGTAAGGAATTTATTTAAATTAATCTTAATTTTTGTTTAGTTAAGAATTATTTCATTTTTTTTCCTAAAAGTTAATGGTCTGTTATCTTATTGTGTGTATTATTCAGTGGATTTCCTTGTTGGTTGAGCCTATAATCTTGTGAAGAGAAGTTTAATTGTATGTAATTAATTTTGGGTAGTGTTATAATTAGTTAAAAACTTGTACTATTAACTTGATTTTGAATTATAATCCAAATATAAAATTACTATTCTATTTTTGTTATCTTTTAGTAATTTAGAAAGATAGGCTAATTGGCAAACAATTAAATTGATTATTCGTTTCTTTCATGATTCAGTCTATTTTCATTAAGTTTCACTATTTTGTAATGGGTTCATTGGACTAGTGGGTTAACTTACAATTTAGTTTTGTAAATTGTAATAAGGTCTAGTAGATTGGGGAACAGACATGAAGATAAAAATGGTAGATGGAACTAAAACTCAAGGCAACTGAGATTATAACTCGATTAAGTAGTAATTGCATTGAAGTTTTGATTATGTTCTTGATATATAAGAAATTTGATAAAAATAATTAGCAATAAATGGTAACAAGTTGAACATTCTTAAATTACATTGGAAATATCGTAAAAAGGTTGCCTACATTTATTATGTTTAGTGCTAAAAGGTATGCTTGGGCATAAATATATACATATGTCCAATATTTCTGTATGTAATCTTTTTCAAATATGGTATGAGGTGTATTATGCTGTTAGGGTACATGATTATTTATGTTGTCTAATAGTAGATACTGTGAATATAATATGTAAATTGGAATTAGCTGGAAGTTACATGGTTTAAGGAATTCAATGATGCCGACACGTATGAGATTAATTAAATAGACAAAATTATTTATATATTATATGTGAATGAATGTAAGTTACTATAGTAATGGTTGATCAACAAATGTATATAGGAAATTGATTGTATGCGTTCGTCAACTAGTTAAGCATATAATTAAAATGTAAAGAAACCTATTAGTTTAATTTTGGGTAAATCATCAGCCTGCAAGATTCATTTAGTTAAATTTTATTCAGTAATCTAATTTATATTATTTACAGAAATTAACTGTAAAGTTTAGCAAGCTTGAATTGTTTCCTCTTTGGTTTATTAGTTTATCATTTCGTAAGTGTCAATATAATAAGATAGTGTTGCTGGACAATTTCTATAGAAATAATTATTTGTAATTTGAGCTAAATGATTTCTTATTGATGACTGCGTGAATTAGATTAATATGTGTAAGTAATTAAGATGGTCGATAACCATATATAATTATGCATAATTTACCTTTATTGCTATGATACAAATAATGCAACGTATATTGGATATGGCTAAATTGGTAATGCCATGCTTTATGATGATAAAACAATAGATATGGAGAATAAGTACTGCTAATATATATATATATATATATATATATATGATACTATCTATTTAATTTAATGATTTTATATTTGCCCCTAGTAAAACTGGATAGGAATTAGAGTCATGGGATAAGGTTGACATGCCAATTAGGAAAGTTTAACAGTACTGCATCGTAAATGCGATTACCGGATTAAATGGCTCTGAGAGCTCTTCGGGTAAAGGTAATTAAATTAAGTCGTGGACTGAATGGCTCCGAGAGCTCGATCCACAGGTGTATATAAGGGTATATGTATTAAATGGTGGGCTGTATGGTTCCGAGAACTCAGTATAGATGTGTATGTACGTATAAATAAATATACATATAGTTAGTGATAAAGTTATAAATGTCAAAACAAGAAAATAACGTTGAATAGACCGTATGATTTCAAGAACTCGGTCCTTTATTTAAATCTCGTTTATCTAGCTCGATGCAATTTCACTGGATATACTAAGGGCAAATGTCAGAATTAAAAAAGAAAATAAAAGTTGATGCAAGTATTTTAACAAATATTAGTAGATGGTTTAAAGAATTTGTACTGTGATTAATTGTGTGTCACATAATCTGGAATAATTTGGTGTAATTAAGGATGTGTGTGTGTGTGTGTGTGTGTGTGTATTTATTTATTTATTTATGTGAGTGTTCGAGATGTTGTATTCATGCCCAACCCGGATTACTTATTTAAACTACTATGTTAAACTTCAAAAATGAAGAATTACGTGATTTTGATTCACTAAACGAGATACGTAGAAAGCTTGAGAATTGATATTTCAAATCTGAACCAAATTGTATTTATATGATTATGCATATTTTGATATGTACACTGAATCCTAGTGACACCAATCTTATATATATATATATATATATATATATATATATATATATATATATATATATATAATTGTGTATATGAGTAAACTTTTATGACTATAGTGAATTAGGTTTTTATTTTGGGGGTGATTATGTAAATTGTGATTGATTACTTGAGACTGTAGAAGTGGTTATATGATTTTTTTTGAAGTGTTTTGATAAAATTTTTTCACAACAGATTATCAATAATTAGGGGAGATTCGGCCAAAATTTTTTGAAAATAAATAATAACTATTAAAACAACTAACTCTTAAGTAGTAAATTTATGATTGGCCCTTAAAAGAAGCTAAGCCGCCTATGACATCTAGTGTCCAGGTCTTATAACTAACCGGATATAAGGTGTTACAAAAAACATTAAGGTTCATAAACTTGATATTGGGTTAGAAATGAAAAATATGTGTAGTTTTAAAAGTATAAAAATTTAATGTATAATTTTAAAAGTATAAAAATTTAATGTATAATTTTAAAAGTATAAAAATTTAATGTGTAAAAATGTTAAAGTTAAAGGATCTAATTTGCCTTTAAAAAAAAGGGTATTCATCTTATACTTTCTTGTAATGCAGTTAAAATTTCAATCTATTTAACTAGATACTGGGTCAGAAATGAAAAATATGAGTAGCTGATGGGTCCATCCAATTGAATTGGCTTGTATTTATTAAATTTAAACAGAAAAATTACATGCATGGAAAGTCTAATTTAAATAAATAAAGCAGAAGTTTGAAAATTTATGGGACCAATCTAATTCTTAATATATTTAACTAGATATTGGAGTAGAAATGAAAAATATGAGTGATTGCTCAGTCCACCCAATTTAATTGGCTCGTATTATAAAATTTAAGAGAAAAATTACATGCATGAAAAGTCTAATTTAACTAAATAAAGTAGAAGTTTGATAATTCATAGGACCAATCTAATTCTTAATAAATTTAACTAGATATTAGGGTAGAAATGAAAAATATGAGTAGCTGCTCAATCCATCCAATTCAATTGGCTCATATTTATTAAATTTTTCTTGACTTAGAGAACCATAATTGAGTGGGTGGATAAAAAGAAAAATAACTGGGGCTAGACTTTTCAATTGGACGGCGCTAGCCAGGCCGCTTCTCAGATTTTTCAATTCTACCGCATCACCTAGGTGATGAAACAATTGACACCTGAAGCCGCTATTCTCAGTAACGATTTCAGATTGCCTATCACAACGCTTATCCGTTCCAAGTATTGCCTATTAGAATGCATGTCTGTAAGAGTGTACATAGATCTAAATTTTTCTATATCGGACCGAAATATTGAAAAAAATATTCAGAACTGAACTCTACCTTTAATTTTTTTATTAAAACCAAATCGAACTGTACCATTAACTTTATTTGGAATTGATTTTGATATTTTATCTAAAATCGGACCGAAAATCGTATTGAACTATACCGAACTGTTTTAAAATCGAATTGTACTGAAAAAACCGATATTTATTAATTATTATATATGATACTAATAATTTTATATAAATATTATTTATAATTTCTATTTTATTTGTATTTTATAAATTTAACTTCATAATTATTTGCATTATATATTTTAATGCACAAAATTAAAATAATAATTAGTTAATAAATTAAACTAAATATTTTAATTATTAATAAGATAAATTTAATTATTATAATAATTATTGTATCTATATATTTTTAATTTAATTGACCTTTAATTTTACTCAACTACTACTTAATTTTTATTTTTGTACAAATATTTATATAAATATGTAAGTTGAGCAATTTATCACATAAGTATTTTATAAATTAATTTCATTTATTTTTAATGTCACTCAACTAGTAGTTATCTATTTTTGGTGCAATAACTATATGAATATGTAAATTAAAAATATAATTATATACTGTTATTATTTATAATAAAATTTTACCAATTAATGTAAATATATAAGTATAGTTATCTTTCCAATAATTTCATTTACTTTTAGCATCACTCAACTATTACTTATCTATTTTTTGGGGAGTTTGAAAGATCAAATTGAAAAGAATATATTTGCAACTAAGAAATTTAATTGTATATTTTTATAAAGTTAACATGCTAAATGCTTTTATCAAATCTTAACAAATCTAAATCTTAATATGAACAAATCCAGAAAGTAAATAGAAAAACCAGCTAGAGCAACACTTCAAAGAAGAATGAAGAACAGAACTTCTTATTACACTGTTACTTTTTAATCACATAAAAAAACAAACAACTAACTCTATTTATACAAAAAGAAACACTAACTAACCATGGTTAATAACCTGGAGTTAATTAACTTAACAATAACTGCTATTTAATCTAACTATAAGAAAATGACACAATATTACTAACTAAAGAAACAACAAGCTATTATAACAGAAACAGCAAGCTAAATTACACTAAAACAGCAAGTTATTTTAGTGTAGAAACAGCAAGCTAAAATTACACTAAAACAGCAAGTTGTTTTAGTGTATGTAGAAAATCGAAGCTACACACACTAAAACAACAAGCTATTTTAGTGTATGTAGAAAACCGAAACTACACACACTAAAATAGCAAGTTGTTTTAGTGTATGTAGTAAAACAACAAACCAATTGAATATTTCTACACTCCCCCCTCAAGATGGAGCTTGGTAAAAATCCACTAAGCCTAACTTGAACTTGAGCTTGTTGAACAAAGGACCATTCAATGCTTTTGTGAATAAATCTGCCACTTGCAAAGAAGAAGATAAATGCATAGCATCAATGAAACTAGCCTTCAACTGATTCTTCATAATGTGACAATCAATATCTATATGCTTCGTACGCTCATGAAAAACAGGGTTAGCTGCAATATGCAAAACAGCTTGGTTATCACACTTCAAAGAAATAGGAAGCTGCAAAGGAATTCCCAGATTATGAAGAACATAAGAGATCCATTGAAGTTCACACACTACAACAGCCATACTCCTATATTCAGCTTCTGCAGATGACCTGGAAACTGTTACTTTTTTTTTGACTTCCAAGAAACCAAAAAACCACCTAAGTAAACACAGAAACCAGTAACTGATTTTTTGATATCAACACAGGCAGCCTAATTAGCATCTGCATAAGCCTGTGTTATGAAGTCATTTCCTGCAGGGAATAAAAGACTTAAAGAAGGACAGCTCTTCAAATATCTGAGAATATGCATAACATAATTCCAATGAACATCTGTAGGCAGATCTTGCTAGTTCCAAACCAAGAAAATACTTAGCATGGCCAATGTCCTTGATAGTAAACTTATCATCAAGAAACTATTTAACCACAGCAAGCATCTCCTCTGAATCTCCAGTTAACAACATATCATCGACATAAACCAAAATAGTCATAAACACAGAATTCTTGCAATACACAAACAAACAATGATCATGAGCAAACTGTTGAAAACCAAACTTCTGCAACTGAGATGTCAACTCCAAATTCCATTGGTGAGAAGCTTGTTTTAACCTATACAACGACCTTTTTAGCTTACAAACCTCTCCAACCTTAGCTTTCGTATAACCACTAGGGGGCAGCATGTAGACTTCTTCATTAATAAAACCATGCAAGAAAGCATTATTTATATCAAGCTGATAAAGACTCCAATTACGCGCTGCTGCCAGGGCGATGAATATTCTCACTGTGACTGCCTTCACTACTGGTGAGAAACTATCTGTAAAATCCACCCCTGGTACTTGGTTATAACCCTTAGCAACTAGCCTAGCCTTCTACTTATCCACCAAACCATCAGCCTTTAACTTTATCTTATAGACCCATTTCGAACCAATGGTTTTTTTTATTAGGTGGCAGAGACGTCAATTCCCAAGTCCCGTTCCTCTCCAAGGCATTTAACTCTTCTTGCATTACATGCTCCCACTCACGAACCCCTTTTGCTTCATGATAATACTTTGGATCTTGACATCTATTTACCTTTGTTAAGAAACAAAGATAATCTTCAGAAAACATAGGTGATGAGTAAAGAGGAAATGTCTGTAGAGTATACTGCTTGTCATCAACCCACAAACGTTGCAGTACACCTAAAGAATGACACACATTGTTAGCAATAAAATCAGCCATCTAAGCTGGAGCATGTCTGTTTCTGTTACTTCTTCTCAATTGAATACCAGCTTGAACATTATCTTCTCCATATGTACCAACTACATCATGCTCAGGAGTTGCTTTTGAATCAACTGAAGGAACTGAAACTACTGTGTCACAAGTAGAATAAAAAGAAGGTCTTTCATGAGCTAATACTACAGGTGCATCTAGAAAGACTGAAGGAGCTGAAATTACTGTTGGATCATGACAATAAGTATCAGTTGAAACAGAAACAAATGGTAATGAACCTGTTGTTTTAACTTCTGCTTTGTTTGACAACCGATAAGGAAAGATTTCTTCCTTAAACACCACATCTCTAGAGACGATATAGCAATTTTCTTCAACATTATACAATTTATACCCCTTTTGTCCTAGTGAAAACCCCAGGAACACACACTTATTAGCTCTTGGTGAAAATTTATCCTTGTGTGGTTGTACAACAGTTGAGAAGTATAAAAACCCAAAAACTTTCAAAGCATCATAAGAAGGTATTTTACTAAACAACAGTTCATATGGAGTCTTCCATGATAAACCAACAGTAGGCCACCTATTTATTAAGTAAGTGGCATGTAAAACACAATCTCCCCAAAAACGTTTAGGCAAATCAGCTTGAATAGGCAAAGAGCGAGCAACTTGCAGTAAATGTCTATGTTTCCTTTCCACAATGCCATTTTGTTGTAGTGTATAGACACAAATTTTTTGATGTATAATGCCATTCTCCTTCAATAATTCTTGAAAACTGAAACTAACAAATTCAATTCCGTTGTCTAACCGAACTATTTTAATATTGGCAGCAAATTAGATTTTAACCATGGTAGCAAAAGACTGAAATATCTTGTACATTTGAGTTTTATATTTCATCAAATAGGTCTATGTGCACTTACTGAATTCATCCACAATAGTCAAGAAATAATGAGCTCCCAAGATGAAAGGTTGCTTGTATGGACCCCAAATATCAACATGCACAAGTTCAAACATGGATTTAACAACAGTTTGACTAACTGAAAAAGATGATCGTGTTTGTTTAGCTAATGGACAAACTTCACAACATTTTTCTTCAAATTCACCTATATAACAGTTCATATATTTCATTACAATTAAAAAGGGATGTCCTAGCCTTTTATGCCATACAAGTGAGGAAATCTCCTCATTATTTTTATTACAATTCTCATCTAATGCTGCATTATTTAGAAAAACAGTCTCAGCATTAAACTACCGGCACTTCCTTGGAAAGCATCTTCATCTAAATAATACAAGTTGCTCACAACCTTTCCAACTGCTACCACTCTTTTAGTCTTTAAATCCTGTAAGACACAATGCTCTGGATAAAAACCAAACATTATTGAAGCAGACTTTGAGAGTTTATTCACTGATAGCAAATTGTGAGTGAAAGCAGGAATATACAAGACATTTCTCAGCACTAATGCAGAGCCAAATTGGACACTTCCTTTAAACTTTACTTTCGTAATTTCACCATTTGGTAGATGAACTAATGTAGGCTTAGCAACCTCAACCATGTCAAGAAAAACTTCCTTCTTACTGCATATATGAGTGGAAGCTCCAGTATCCACAATCCATTTCCCAAACATATCATTATCATCAATCATAAGGTTCTTTCTCATGTGAAAAGAATAGAGAATAGAATTACCTGCATATTCTGCCTTTGTAAAGTTCATAAACTCTGCATCTACCAGCTGCTTTCCATTCAGTAACTTCGCTAGCTCCTGCTAGATTATAGCAGTCAATTTTGAACTGCTATCCTTATGGTTCTGTGGTTCTTTTGCATCATCGAAAGGAGACTCTGCCATGTTGATCTGTTTATTCTTGTAGCCTCCTTTTGTATTTCCTTTTTTTTTGTTTTAACTCCTTCCACCAGTCAGGATAACCGTGAAGCTTGAAATAAGTGTCCTTGTCATGACGTTCAGCCTTGTAATGCTCACAATATTTATCTTCTTTTTTCTTTCCATCCTTTTTCTTCCAGTTATTCTTCGCTCCAGTTTGACTTCGTATCATCATCACAGAGGCATCTAATACTTCAAAATGTTGCGTTTGAATTTGTCTTTGCCTCTCAACCCTAGAGATCAAGGAATAAACCTTGTCTACACTAGGTAACGATTTGGAGGCTAAAATCTAACTACGAATATTATCGTAGGAATGATTTAATCCCATCAACAATTGCAGAACCTTATGCTTCATATCAATACATTCTAGTTTCTTGCTCATCTCACATTTGCATCCATTAAAGGAACAAACAGGCAGAGGCTCAAGCCGATTCATCTCATTCCAATATTTAGCAAGTTTACTGTAATAAACCGCTAACAAACTATTCCCTTGCCCTGTAAAACTCAGTTCACGTCTAATCTGATACAACTGAGGACTGTTATTCTTATCTCCAAATCTCTCCTCTAATATGTCCCAAAGGACTTTAGAGTTAGGACTATAAATGAAGAAATCAGCTAACTCCTTGGTCATAGAGTTCAAAATCCATTGCTTAATCATGCAATCTACCTTCCTCCATCTTTTGTATTCATTACTGTTTTCCGGAATGATAATCGAACCATTAATGAACCCTAGCTTATCTTTAGTTTCCAAGGAATTCATCACTGACATACTCCAACTCATAAAGTTGTTACCAGTCAGCAGATTTGCTACAAGAGTCATACCAGGATGATCCGAACTATGCAATCTCAAAGGATTTTATCACATTTTGAAAAATAACCTCTCGATCGATTACTTTCAGTATTTTCACCATTCGAAGTAAAATCTACCGCTGCTGGTTCATTAAGATTAGCCATATTGCCTAAACCTCAGATATGGATCTTTAGGCTCTGATACCATGAACAAATCCGGAAAGTAAATAGAAAAACCAGTTAGAGCAACACTTCAAAGAATAATGAAGAACAAAGCTTCTTATTACTCTGTTACTTGTTAATCACATAAAAAAAAACAAACAGCTAACTCTATTTATACAAGAAGAAACACTAACTAACCATGGTTAATAACCTAGAGTTAATTAACTTAACAATAACCGCTTTTTAACCTGACTATAAGAAAACGATACAGTATTACTAACTAAAGAAATAACAAGCTGTTATAACAGAAACAGCAAGCTAAATTATACTAAAACAGCAAGCTATTTTAGTGTAGAAACAACAAGTTAAAATTACACTAAAACAGCAAGCTGTTTTAGTGTCTGTAGAAAACCGAAACTACACACACTAAAACAGCAAGTTGTCTTGCTGTTTTAGTGTATGTAATAAAACAACAAACCACTTGAATATTTCTACATAATATCTTTTTTGTTTCTATTTTTGTCAAAAAAAAAATCTGCTTTATGCCAAAATTATGATTTATATATATGGCAAAAAAAATACTTGAAACTCTAGTTGTTTTACCCTAAAATGGAACAAGACTATAAATGAAAAACAGCTCATTTCTGCAGCTTCCTTACTTGAGAAGCATATATAATTATAAATATTTTTCAATTGTAATTGTAATAAAGAAGCATATATAATTAGGGAATAATAAGGTACGCTTTGTGTATTGTATGCAGCCTTCGGTGAATACAAAATATATGTCTCTTTACATTTTAAAATATAACGACTTTATCCATACAATTTTCAAAATAGAAAAAATCGATCTCTCAACTTATTGAAATAGAGCAATTTTGTACTAAAGTGACAAGTATTTGAATTTCTCTTATTGGTAGAGTAAAAATATAGCATTTCTTCATCATTTCAGGCGTTTTAATGGCATAAATTAAATTAAAAATTATATATATATACAAGTAAAATCTATCAATTTTGAAAAAATTAAAGGAAAAAAATGACTTTCTCCCTTAAAAAATTAATATGCAAAGGTATGTTGAATGATTATTTAGAAGCAAACTAATTTTTTTATAATACATCTTTGAGGGCCGGGGAGAGTGAAATTCGAATTTCGATCAATTGGGGAATGATAAGACTTTTAACTATTTAAAATGCATGCTGATGATAGTTATGTATATATTTTTGTTATAATTATAATTAAATTTGGAAGGTACGACTTTAAATGGAATTTCAACATGAAAAGAGAATATTCAAAAGGCAAGAGTGAGAAAATGGATAAAACCTTACCCTTTTATAAGTATTCATATAATATAAAAGCATAGAGATAGATAGAGAGACAGAGAGAGAAATATCAAAGTATTATCAATCAAAATGGACATGAATTCTCTAAGAGAAATCATCGATAAAGCTTCAACAAATTATTTAAGGGGCAAAAATCTCTTCTGCAAAATCACATTTCTCTTTATATTTATATTAGGAATTGGAATTTCATGCCTTCTCTTCTTTGATTTAGCCTTTCCATTTCAATTCTTACCCTCTTCTTCTGCTTCTTCTTCTTCTTCTATCAAAAATCAATCCATCCATCAGGTCAGTTTATTTATTTTTTTCCTTATTATTCATGTCTAAATAATATATATTCTGCTCAATTAAATCATTTTTACTTCAATTTTCTTATTCAGATCAGTTTATTTAGGATTTTCCTTACTGCAAAAAAAAAAAAAAAAAAAAACAGCCATCTTGGAAATTAATACATAGAAGAAAAATAATAATGAAAATTTAGGAATTAAAAAAGAAAATTAGGTTAATTTACTGACGCCATGAGGATATAATTTATACCTAATTATGCTAATTTTTCAACAAGAAATGTCGTTTTCCAATTTAAAATTATAAAACAAGTTAGCATGAAAAAATGCCTAATTTTCAATATTGAAAATTGAATAATAATTGAATGTGTCGGTACTAACTATGCCCATTATTGCTTGAAGTCGACCGAATACTAGATATTGAAATTAAAATGAATCAAAAATCGGTTGGTGGAATTTTTTTTTTCTTTTTTCAGGGCCAATACGATACTGAATTGGAGAAAGTCCTTAAAAATGCATCAACGGAGGACAAAACAGTAATCTTAACAACTCTAAATGAGGCATGGGCAGAGGCAGATTCAATACTAGATGTGTTCTTGGAGAGCTTTAAAATAGGAAATGACACAAATAGGCTTCTAAATCATTTGGTAATAATTTCATTGGACGAAAAGGCCCATAATCGTTGCTTATCAATAAATCTTCATTGTTACTTTCTAAGAAGTGAAGGACTTAATTACTCAAGAGAGGCCTACTTCATGACTCCAATCTATTTGGACATGATGTGGAGAAGAATTCATCTTTTGTCCACTGTTCTTACCATGGGCTACAACTTTGTCTTCACGGTAAATTAATTTCACCCTCTTCTTTTATTTTATATATTAGGGTAAAAAAAATGCAATTTAATCTCTAATGTAAATTCAATGGTGCATAGGGTAGGCAAAATGGAATTTTTCAAAAGTTGATTTGGTCCAAAATTAAACTTTCAAGTGTCTAATTAGGCCTACTATTGAACATAAGGTGTAATTCAATAAAAAAAAAAAAGCAAGTTAATGATTCATATGACCTTACTATATGCTTTTTAAAATAATGTGAAAATAAATAAAAAAAATTGAAATTTGGGATTGAGCAAAGTATATTCGGAAAACGGTATTTATTTGTACTCAAAATTTTATCCGCTCTAAAAGTATTTTCATATGAAAAATGATCAAAATATTTTAAAAAGGAAAAACCCATATTTTTTACTTCTGTACTTTAACGATTTTATACATTTAATCCGTATATTTTCAAAACCACATATTAAGTTCTCGAACTTTTCAAAAAAAATACATTAAATTCAAAATGAACAGCACAAACGGCGGTGTAATATAAACGCACGTATTTTAATAGAAAGTTATTATTTTTTACGTTCGTTTGAATTAAATGTGTTCTAATGGTTAAATTCAAGGATTCAATTTATAATTTTGAAAATATAGAGATTCCATGTATAAACATGTAAAAGTTATAGAATTCAATGTATAATTTTAAAAGTATAAGAATTCAATATATAAAAACGTTAAGGTTCAAGAACTAGATATTGGGATAGAAATGAAAAATATGTGTAGTTTTAAAAGTATAATGATTCAATGTATAATTTTAAAAGTATAAGAATTTAATGTGTAAAAACATTAAAGTTAAAAAATCCAATTTGGCTTTTAAAAATGGTATTCATCTTATCCTATCTTGTAATGCGGTTAAAATTTCAATCTATTTAACTAGATATTAGGGTAGAAATGAAAAATATGAATAGCTACTCGGTCCACCAATTCATTTGACTCTTTATTAAATTTAAACCGAAAAATTAGGTGCATGAAAAGTCTAATTTATT
Source organism: Excoecaria agallocha (assembly GCA_037975025.1). Classification (NCBI taxonomy): domain Eukaryota; kingdom Viridiplantae; phylum Streptophyta; class Magnoliopsida; order Malpighiales; family Euphorbiaceae; genus Excoecaria; species Excoecaria agallocha. The sequence goes on along the minus strand of CM075818.1, from coordinate 25,848 downwards.
AATTAAATATATCATTATTAAGAATTAGATTGGTCCCATCCCATGAATTATCAAGCTTCTTGCATTATTTGTTTATTTATTTATTTATTTTCCTTGGAAGCTTCCCCTTTACTTGGAGAACCATAATTGGGTAGGTGGATAAAAAGAACCATAATTAGCCCCTTCTCAGACTTTTCAATTCGACCGCATCACCTAGGTGATGAAACAATTGGCACCTGAAGCCGCTATTGTCAGTAACGATTTCGAATTGTCTAAATTGATAGTATGGATTTTAGTACTGTGTGTCAGAATGCATATCGATTCCATATATTGAAATTGTAACTCACATTAATGGTTTCAATGCAAAATTTCAAATGCTGATAGAAATTGGTTAATAATAAAACCGTTAATCATATAATTCTAGTTTTTAAAATTCCTTTTTATATATAGTTACATTTTTAGGAGATAAGATTGAAACCGAATTCTGAACAATTGAAAAATTGTTACTATGTGTATATTATTATTAAAAATTAAAGGCTAATTGTGCCATATGTAGCTGCCTATTTTTGTCATTTTAGCCTCTTGCATATTTTTTTTTTAAGTTGACTATGACATTTACATTTTCTTGTCAAAGACTCACACAGCATACTAATTCAAAATTGAATTACAACAGCTAATTGAATCAAAAATCAAGTATTAGTTATGTAAATACATATTAATCCAAAATGTTTTGTGATTGAGCAGGATGCCGATGTGATGTGGCTTCGAGATCCATTTCTGCACTTCTATGAAGAAGTTGATTTTCAAATAACATGTGATCGGTATTCAGGTGATCCTAAAAATAGAGCGAATGAACCAAATGGTGGATTTACTTATGTTAAATCTAATAATAGAAGCATTGAATTTTACAATTATTGGTATGCATCGAGATTAAGATTTCCAGGGAATCATGATCAAGATGTGCTAAATAAGATCAAATTTGAGCCATTTATAGACGAGATTGGACTGAAAATTAGGTTTCTTGATACAAGGTTTTTTGGTGGGTTTTGTGAACCCAGTAGAGATTTCAACTCTGTGTGCACAATGCATGCTAATTGTTGCTTTGGTTTGGAGAATAAAGTTCATGATTTAAAGATTATTCTACAAGATTGGAGAAGATTTATGTCGTCGCCACCAAATTTAAGACCATTTTCATCATTTTCTTGGAGAGCTCCTGATAAATGCAGGTAAATATTATTCTCTAATGTTTATATATTATTTTAACATAAATCACTTAAACATTTCCAATCCATTTTCTGAATTATTTTGGGGATAAACACAGTTTTTTTATGGGATTTTCATAGTATTTAAAATATAGCTTTTTTATTTTTATACTTCTTTTCTTTATCAATTTTTACCCTTAAATTATTTGAAATTAATATATTTTGTAGATATATTTTTCAAAAAAATTAATTTTTGTTATGCAATTGATTGCTGTATGAGATTAAGGCAACATCTTCATATTTTAAATAGTTTAGAAATAAAAGTTAATAAAAAATTTAGGGAAAATAATTTAAGAATAAAAATCACTTTTTTTTAATCAATCTTCACGCTTTAACTTTTTGAAATTGAAAAATTTTATTTTATACTTTTCAAATAGATAATGTCACCATTTTTAGGATCATTTTATCAATATAATTTTATACTCAAAAATTAATTATAAACACCTAAATTATTTGAAGCATCATATATATATATTGCTCTTGGCTATTGAGTGGCAGTCCAGTATGTTCATGTGTGGTGTGTGTATATTTGCACCGTCCAATAGAATGTGCATGCATTACATGCAACCCATACATCATATTTATAACCCCTAAATATTACGTAAAAATTATAAATTTTTTGCTTGTAAAATTACTGCTTATATGATTGCTAACATTGTGTTTTCATATTTATTGACAACAGTGTTGCTTCCTTCAATCCTCCGCCATAATACAACGAACAAAGGGTGTAATTTCTTTGCCATATGTCCATATTTATTAATTGTTTGGTTCACCTCTATGATGGTAAGAAATTAACTCTTCCCCAATCTTTATTCCTAAAAAGAAGAATAATACAAAAAACGATTCTTTATTTCTTTTTATTCCATTTATAGAAAGATATTTAATGGTCAATATGGATTTGCAATTTAAGAGTAGGAATGATAATAAGGCGGAAAATCCCCAAAAATTTTCTTTTTGGAGGCGAAAATGGAGAAAAAATATTTTCGGATTTAGAATTCGGGCCAGGGATGGAGATTGTAGTCCCCGTTCTAAAATTTAGTAATTAAATTTAATTATATTTATATAATTGAGTTTTAAATTATATTTAAATTTAACTATATCAATTTTTAAAATTTATATTAATTTGATTTGTAATTGAATTTATATTTTTAAATTATTAAATGTATATTTTAATTACAATTAATTATTAAATAATATATTTTAATTATAATTTGATTTTTTTTAATTATTTTTTCTGTGAGGACGGGGATGAGAAAAATTTTTCCCTCAAAATACTACATGAGACAAGGACAGAGAATCCCTACCCTTAGGCGGGACAGTAGGTGGGGAGCCATTCCCCACCTCTATCTTGTCCCGTAATCATCCCTATTTAGAAGTAAATTTTAATTTTAATTTATTTGAGCCGTTAAATTCAACGAATACGATTTTTACTACAATGAGTCTCGCCTGAATCCATTCAATTACAAGTAAAACAATTATCGGCGGTCATAAGAATATTTAAAATTATTTTTGTTATATATTATATGCCTTTTCCTTATAAAAGAAAAAAAAATATTTTACGATATTTGACAATGTCGAAATCTAATATCGTAACATCCCAATTGCCGAGTTATTATTAAATATTTGCAATTAATCAGAGTTAATTACATCCGTGGTCATCAAATTTTGCGACTTATAACCAAATGGTCATAATAAAATAATTTGTTACACAAAAATTATCAAAATTTTATTTTATTTCGATTAAAGTAAGAATGATATGAAAATTAATTTTTTATATCACCAAAATGACAATTAAATATACTACATATGATTGTCATGTTACTTTAATACTAATTAACTCTACAAATAAATTATGATTAGTTACTTAATTTTTTTTTATTTTTTTATACATTATTTTTTCATATTTACGTGATGATATGAAACTTTTTTTTATTTGATGGTTCAACTTATAAAGATTATTAATCTAAAAATAACGTAATAATCATACGTGACGTGCTTAACTGTCACTCTAATAATATAAAAAATTAATTTTTAGGTTATTTTTATTTGAATTAAAATAAAATAAAATTTTGATAATTTTTATGTTATAAATAATTTTATTATAATTATTTGGTTATAATCCCAAAACTTCGAATGACTACAAATGTAATTAATCCCAATTAATCATCACTACTAATTAGCAGTTACGGATTGTTTTAGTTTCGTTACAAATTGATTACTTATTATTGAAAAGATTGAAATTTATAGAGAAATTAATGGGCTGGACTGTTAACTGGGCCTATTTAAGTATAAAGAATAAGGTCAAAGATGACATTGAGAAATACAGAAAGAGTTAAAGCTTTAAATTCTAATTAAATAAAAAATAGATAAATTTTTAGTAATTTTCGATATTATCAATTATTAGTTAAATTCTAATTAAATAAAAAATAGATAAATTTTTAATAATCTTCGACATTATCAATTATTAGTAGTAAGTTAAAAATTTCGAATTAAAATTTTATAAATAATAAAAATTAATATTAAAAAAAACTACTTTTACAATGGATCAACCAGAATCGAAATAAAAAAATCAATAAATTTTAAACTATTTAAATTTTAGTAATTTTCAATATTATCAATTATTAGTAGTAAGTTTTGAGTTTAAAATTTTTTAATTAAAATTATTTGTATTACCCTTATAATGGATCAATCCGATTCAAACGGAATTCGAACATGATTGTAATAATTGTGGGTAGAATATGCTGACGAATAAGAATTTAAGATTCAATGACGGCAGAAAAACCGAATATCCTGAGGAATATCAGACGGACATAAGCGATCCCATTAGCATATTCGCATATCCCATGTTCTGCCTTCTGTTCCCTGCCCACAAATTTGAAATTTGTCTCCGTTTAATTCCTTTACGTAATATTTTTTTTAATTCTCAGATGCTATTAATAATAGAATATTTATATAATTATTTTTTTATTTTTTAATTATTAAATTAGTCAAAAATTAAAAAAAAAAATGCAAGCCAAACTCCAATTATGAATATATTTCCAAAAAACAATTTCAATTTTGAGAATTATTTATTATAATTCAGACGATTAAAAGTCAAGAATATTCCAAACCCATGAATCTATATAAAGACTTGACATCAACACTAGTAAAGGGTAGCCATTTTGTTTTTCTTTTTCTCTCATTGGCTAATTTCTTATAAAAATGAGAAATTTAATAATTATTTGGACACTTAGTATTGGGTTGTGTTTGGTTAGTACAAATGGGGAGCTGGAAAGATTTAAAGAAGCAGCAAAGATTGATGGGTCTCTTAGCTTTCTGGTGATTGGAGATTGGGGAAGAAGAGGGGCTTTTAACCAATCTCAAGTTGCTCTTCAGGTACTTTCTTTCTTTCTTTTTTTCTTGAATTAAAAACACAAATTTTTTATGATATTTTTAATTATGAAATTATTGGGGTTTTGTTTGAATAGATGGGAAGAATTGGGGCAAAAATGGAAATAGATTTTGTAGTATCAACAGGAGATAATTTCTATGATAATGGATTGAAAGATGAAGATGATCCAGCTTTTCAGGATTCTTTTACTGATATTTACACTTCAGTCAGTCTTCAGAAGCAATGGTACAGTGGTAAGTTTTTTCACTTAATTTTCATAATTAAGGTATTTAATTTAGATGTTAGTTAAGGTAAAAAGAAATTAATTATCTTCTTTTTTTTTTTTTTGCAGTTTTGGGTAATCATGATTATAGAGGCAATACAGAAGCACAACTCAGCTCTCACCTAAGGAATATTGATAGCAGATGGCTTTGTTTAAGGTCTTTTATTGTTGATGCTGGTTAGTACCTTCTTTTTTATCTATATTTCCGAGATTGATATTCGACTCTTGCGGATGCCGAAAATCAATTTTAAAAGACATTAGATCGAATCAACTCGAACTAAATAATACTAATAATTATATAAAATTAGGGTAATTATTGACTTTCATGAGTTTGAACATGGTTACTTCAAGGTAATATGAAGTAATAGACGAAGGATACTCAGGATTTTTTTTAGATATTGCTCCCTCCGTCATACTTTAGAAGATAGTTTTTTAATTTTTATAAAAATTAAGGAAATTATTAAAATATTTCAATTTTATAAAAAAATTATAGTTATTGAAAGATTTTTTTAAATTTTAGTTAAAAGTAAAAAGTGATAAAAAAATATTTAATAAAATGTATAATAAATAAGAATATATATATAAATATATTTTTTAAATTTCAAAAATGATATTTAAAGTGTGATATAGTAAAATAGGAAAAACATACTTTTAAATTGAGACGGAAGGGACAGGTTGGAATTCTAGAAATAAGCCGTTTAATACGAATTCGGATTAATTTGCCCAATAAATTTTAATATATAATTTTTTTTTGTTTATGGTTAAACAGAATTGGCAGAGATTTTCTTCGTGGACACAACTCCATTTGTTGATGAGTACTTCACAAATGCAGAAGGTCACAGTTATGACTGGCGGGCCTTTCCTTCTCGCAGCTATTACATTGAAAACCTTATGAAGGTTATTTAAATATACAATATTTTTTTAAAAATTTTTTGTTTATTTAAAATAAATATATAATTTTTGAGATAATTTATAAAATACTGGAACAGGACATTGAAATGGAATTGAAGAAATCAAATGCCAGGTGGAAAATTGTGGTTGGTCATCATGCAATCCGAAGCATTGGGCATCATGGTGACACTCAAGAACTTGTAAAAAAGCTTCTTCCAGTCCTCCAGGTAAATATAAATACCATTTCTAGATATTAAAATTAAGGAAACTTTTCAGTTTCACCCTCATTCGTACGCTTTGATTTTAATTGAAAATCAAACTGAACTAATTTGATTAGTAAAATATATGAATTTTATATTTTTTTTATCAAATAAAATTTTTAAATGATTAATCAGATTTCGGTTATATTTAATTCGGTTTTGATTTATACATTTTGGTTCTATTTTGTTACAATCGAAAACCAAACCCTACTTTGGTTCTTAGTTATCTGTATCTAAATCTTCTTTATTATTTATCTTTCTCTATTTTAAATTTTAAATTAATAAAAGGATTATTTGTTTAATAATTAGTGTTTCTACTTTGTAGATAATTAAGATCATATGGTTATTTTGTTAATAATCATAAGAATTTTCTTGTATATTTCAGGCCAACAATGTTGATTTTTACATGAATGGGCATGATCATTGCCTTGAACAAATAAGTGACACAAAGAGGTAAAAACAATTAAGCATTATTTTAACAAGGCTAAAAGTACAAATTGGTAAAATGTAATTTAAACTTTAAATTTTCATTTGATACAATATCACCCCTAATGTTTCATAATTAGGATAATTTATCCTTTAAAATGATAGTTGGCGCTCAAAAATTTAACACGTATAATTTAATCAATTTTTTTTACGAGATCAAATTACTCTAATTTTCAAATTTAAGAGATGATATTGCACCAAATAAAACTTTATGCACTATATTGCCTTTTTTATCAAACATTAGGGACCAAATTACCCCTTCAGCCTTTTAACAAATATTTTGTTAGCTAAAATTAATTAATTTGTGGTGTGGGCAGCCCTATGCAATTCCTAACCAGTGGAGCAGGATCTAAAGCATGGAGAGGAGACCTTAAAGAACTGAACAAGAAAGGACTCAAATTCTTCTATGATGGGCAAGGTTTCATGTCTGTCCACTTGACTCCTGCCCAATCACATATTGCTTTCTATGATGTTTTTGGCAATGTTTTGCATACATGGACATCAACTAAGCTCCTTTATCAGACTAATTAATCAATTGCCACCCAAAGAGATCAATGATTCTTTACTCATTTCTTTCCAAGTCTGATATTACCAGAAAGAAAATTTTGTTTTCCATGCAAATATTTTGCAAGGAGATGTATCTTTTTTGTAATAATTTTTTGTAAGTTGTTGTAATTGTTCTGATAGAGAAAATTAAATGCTTGATAACTAGGTTGCGCAGTTGAATTAATTTGGTAATTCTAATTCACTTCTTTAGTTTATTGATATGATTACTAAAATATATAAATTTTGATTTACCAATTCAGTTAAAAAATGCAAAAATTCAAAATGGCTGCATTAAAACAGCGGCATTGGTGAGACTGATAATCGATTGGATTTCAGTTGTTACTTTTTAATAAATTTCAATTATCGTTTCAATTAGTGCTAATTACTGCAGCTTCTCAGTTTTCTTGGGTTTTCGTCCAATTATTTATTTACAGAATAAGTTTAATGAAATTTCAAGTTTAAAACACAGTCTGGTTAACCTTACTGATATCATTTATAGTAAACACATGCCTAATTACAGTGAGAGTGAACGATAATACATTTACACAGGCAAAAGCAAATCCCGAGCATAAGTAAAAACCTAACAAATTTAAAACTTCTATGCTGCAACTCATTATGACAGAAGATTTTCGTTTGTAATGACATAGGCAAGAGAAAAGACCCCCATAAATTAAATGAATTTCATGTAGCCAACTTCATGTTACCGTTTGAAACAGGAAATTGCAGTATCAAAACTATATACAGAAACCTCAAGGCTTATTCTGAATATATGAATTTGGTTAGTTCTACCAAATTGAATAGTTTACATTGACATGCATGGTATAGCTCAATTCATAACAAAATGGTACCTTGAATCCACAAAGCTCTCGACATCCCAGAGGAAAGAACCGAAAGTCACAGCCTCCAAAACAAGTCTCTTCAACCCTCCAAAGCTTATCTTGATATGTTCATCCTTGGAAGAATCAACGGTTCCTTGAGGAGTAATGATGATCTCCGGTCTTCCAAACAAGGCCTCTGTGTGCTTCTCAATGATGCCAACCGCCTCTTTGGACCTTATGGTTGCATATCTTTGAAGTGTCTCCCCATCGAAGGACATCACGTAGCTCCGAAGCCGGGAGGGCTTTATACCATTACCAAATCCCCCAGGGCTGATGCCATCAGACCATGATGCTTCAGGGTGCGATGAGCCAACTTGAAAGCCATCTTCTCTACCACTATATTTCATATCCTGTGTTGCAGTTTGCTGAAAATTACCATTTTCCTCATCCACAGGGTTTGGAAGGACTTTCATTGTTTTCTCAAGCTGGAACCTCTGATCAACACGCTTGAGGAAGTATCCATACATCACAGATGCTGCATATACCTGTCCAACTCTTAGCTTGCTTATGTGTGCAACTGTGGTTAAATCTGTCACCCGGTTTCCCAAAATGAGAGCTAAGTGATTCTGAATCATCTCATATGCTTCAGGGGAGTGAAGTTGCTCAAGCTTCTTGTCTTGGCTCGGCCAAGTATCCACTCTGTCAGATTGGTCAGCAGAAGGAGCTATGGCTGGAATCAAAGAAACATCGGCATCCATAAATTTCTGCACAACCAATGCATACAAAATCTCTTCTAGAGCTTTTCTTCTTTCATTTTCCTTGACCTCAGCAATTCTCCTGATAATTTCAAGAACTCATAATTAGTACCTTAGCACACAATCTATGAACCATCAAAATACAGCAGAAGTTGAAAACTTTATGCAACCAACCTGTACAATACTAAGTCAGTTCCTGAAGCAGAAGACTCTTCCGCTTGTTTCTCAGCATCACGGTCAATTTGTAGTTGTTCAAGCTGCTGCTCAACAGCTGCCGGCACAAGATGTGGATGACTCAACAAGATTTGGCACAAAAATTGTCCGATAGAAGACTCCAATTGAAGGGGAGCTATTGGAGCTAATGACCCAGAAGAATCTGAAGATGGCGACGATGAGCATGCTCTAACTGCTGTACATCTCTTACGCCCAAAACCCACACTTCTATGTCTTAATTTTCCATATGAAATTGAAGAATTATGCTGCAAATCGTCCAACAAAAAAAAAAGGGGCCATTGACCATCAAGCACTTTCCGTGTACACAGAATAAATGCAGTTCTCCAAACTACCAAATACAATCATTGGCATTCTATATATATCCAACTTTCCATATGAAATTGAAAAATAAAGCTTCAATTCATCCAACAAAACAAATGCACAACTAACATCAAACACCCTTTGGGCATAAAATATCTAAAAATTAAACAGACTTTTCAAAACTACCAAGTATATCATATATATATTTATATCTATATAATTTTCACAGTAATTCAATCAAAAATTTTTACAGCAAAGGGCATAGAAACTGAGATAACTTTCAAGAGAACTGAACAAATTGAATTATAACAAATTTCGTCGAAAAACCCTAAACCCAATTAGATGAAAGAGACAAAAACCTCAAATAACCAATTTTTTTCAAAATTAAATGAAAGGGGATAACAAGGGAACAGAAAAAATCTAACATACCTTAATAGGAGAAGAAGTGATAGAAAAACGAATAAAATCAGGGCGATTAACGGCCAAAAACACTGATCGGCCAACAGAAGTCGAAGGTCTAGAAATCCCAATTGGAGGCCGAACAACAGCAACTAAAGCCGCTTCCATCTTCACTGCTCCACAAATAATCAACGCCCAAATGATTTTTCGATGCTCAGATCAGATTATTAAGAAAACAAAAAAAAAATCAAGTAAGCGATATGATAATACCTGAAGATGCAGAAAGAAGAAGAAAAAGAAAGATTTGAGACTATGGGGTTTCTTGTAAAGAGGCGTCTATTATATTATTATATTAATTTTTTTTCCCCCCTGTTTCTTGTTGACCCGACTCTGTAACTGTGGGCGATTTTTCAATATTTCATTGCTGCCTCTGCTAAATCATTATGTGTATCATCATCTTGCAGATAAGTGTTTCAGCTAATCATTACCTTTGTCTTAATTACACTCTTGCCATTATGCCGCAATTTTTCACTTCCAACGTAGATAAAAAAAAAAATTTTTAAGAAAATCAAAGGTGAAATTGGCCTTTAAAATTTTAAAAATGGTGCATATTTATTATTTTTGTATATTTTTTTGGTCAAATTTATTTATAAGATATCATTTAAATATATTTTTAGATTAAATTTTTCTTTATTATTATATAATTAATTCAATTTTACCACAAAAATTAATAAAACTATATATCAGCCAACAAAAATACATATGGTAAACTAATTGAAATTATCTAATTTTACTATATATGCGTGCTGTAAATTGATATCATATTTTAACTATAAAAAAATGTTAAAATTTCTAACCATCAAATAATATCTATTTGTTTATTTGAAATGTAATTATTTTAACAAGTTTAATATAATAAATTTTAACCTTTTTTTAGAGTTAAAAAAGGTTGTTAATTTATAATAAACATGTAGCAAGTTTATAATAGCTTTAATCGACCTGTTACATTTTTTTTGTTTATCTGGAATTATATTATTTCAGTTGTAAATTTGAATCAAATATATAATAGCAATTGTAATTTTAGTCCAAAAATATATTTAAGGGGCAAATGTGTACTATTTTTAATACTTCAATTGCAAATTTTACTCAGCAATGGATTTAAAAATATTTTTGAAATATCTTTTTGATATGAAAATGCTATGAACTACTTGCAATTTCTAAACTAAATGCTTTCTAAATTAATTAAAACTTAATAGTATGCATAATCTATATTGTATATTACGTCGTAAATACATATTCATATGTATATTCTGTTGTATGAATTTTTTTCAAATCTCATTTTGTTAATTTTATATAATAAAAGTGAAATGCTTTAGTAATTTGGTATGAAAAATAATAAACCTAATTCACATATATTATATATTTATTTAAATATGAATTTATTTTTGAAAGGAAATATGAATTTATTAAATAATGCACATGTTTCACATGCCTTCTTATTTTCTGGTAGCTTTACCACATTTCATTACTGATAAATCACAAATTTTCGTAAAAAAGAGAGAAGTCTTCATATAAGAAATAAAGAGAAGTGCGATGGCCAAGGAAACACATTCTGATCAGACTGAAGTAGATAAAACTTGTAAAAGATGCTTGTTCAATTGTACGAGCATTAGCACTGTCATACTTAAGTTAACAATACAAAGAAAAACTCTTACAAAGATAATATATATTTAATTTTTAAAGACAAAAAGTATATATTTTACAAAATAAATATGTTATTTATAAAGTTCAAGGAGGTCGAATAATATTATTGAACAATTAGTTTATCCCGAAGTATGTATGGTCTACTGTATAAGTAAAGGTGATTTGACGATAGGAGTATTGGACAGTCTGATCGTATTAGAAAAAGATCATGTCCGATCGAATGATGTCGTTTTTTATGTTAATGTCTAGTCGTTTATGCTTTTATGGACTTTTTAATAGAGGGCTTTTGATTAGACCTAATTTTAATTTTTAGAATATTATCAATTATTAATATTATTTATTTATTGGCAAGATCTCTATGAATAATAACCACATCTTATTACAACAATTTTTTATATATTATAATAAAATTGAAAATGTTTAGATCCCATAAATTACACAATGAGAACGAGATCTAAATATGGTAATGTTTTGAGGGCAAATGGAAAAGGGTAATTTAGTAATTTGGCATATGATGTAGATCTCTGGGATATGGGAGTGGGGCCCATTATTCATTGAAGCTTATTTGTCAAAATTTAGACCACTAGATTTCTTTTAGTTATGTTTACGGGTCTACCGTCTACGCGTCTCATTCTTAATGTAACCTCATTTTGTGGTCTTATGTTTCCTTAATTTTTCAACAAAAATCCCTTAATTACAAATATCTAATTCTTGGATTTAGTTTATGATAGGAACGGTTTAAAATAAGTATTTAATGACGGCACGTTTGTTAATTTTAAAAAAATTGAATGAAAAAAAAATAATTATTTTAAATTTTTCAATATTTTTAAATATTTATTAAAAAAATAAATTTCACAAAAAAATTATGTAATTATACAGCTACCTATATTTTAAAAAATTAAGATACACATATTTTAACGTACGATCAAAATATTTATTCTTATATTTTATCAGATAAGAAAATTAAAAAGTTAAAAAATATATTTTTAATTTATTTTAAAAATTTTAACAAATAATTGAAAAAAATATTTTGAAATATTTTTCAATTTTATCTTAACTATTATATATTTTGATCCAAAAAATATCTTAGCCTAATTTTAAAACTTTTTATTTTAATTAATTGAACAAACACAACCTAAATTATTATTTTATGGCAAAAGATATAGCAAACATTTAAAAAATTATATATAAAATCAAATGTACTTAACTTTTTTCTATGAATTTTTAGTATTTGATTCAATTTTATTTAAATTTATAAAATTAATTAATTTAAAATTGAATATTATCGAATCAATAGTTATAGCTTGATGTATGCACCATGCACAAATAGGAAAGATTTTTCTTGCATAGTTGATGAACGATTATCATTTAGCTATTTAACATTATTTCATTGGTTTAGTTTATAAAAATCAAATCTTGATAAGTTATCATTAATTTTCACCACTTCACAATGACAAAGCCAGAATTTATAATTAAGACAGATAAAAATATAAATTATGTTTAAAAAATGCATAAATACTATAAATAAATTGTTAAATAAAGAAAAATATTCATTTAACATATTTAAAAAAAATTACAATTATCCTCTACGAGTTTTCATGCCGTTATAGCGACAAATAATCATTTCGTTATCAATAACATTAAATATATTTTTTTCAATCTAAGTGATCAAACAATCAATCATCCATTGATCTTTCATTTTGTTACATAATCGATTACTCACAAATTTCATAGCAGAAAATCCTCTTTCAACTGTTGCAGTCGCAACAGATAAAATAAGTGATAAAATGATAAGTTTATAAATCAAAAAATATAAAATATCTTTGTACTTTTTGTTTAGTAAGATCACCTACGAAAACTATTACTGCACTTATTATAATACAGATTAAATTTTCACAACCATTAAAATGTCATTCGGATACAATAATACAACATGAATTTTTTTATTCATTTAAAAAAAAGTTATTTAGATATCCCGTAATATGTTTGCGTAATTTGCTGGTACTTTATAAAAAAAGGTAAAGTTTTATTTTTTATCTGTTGGTATTATACTAATATTCTTTTTATCCATTTAAATTATCTGTAATTATAAATACATCAATTAAGCCAAACTAATACAACAGAGATTTTAGTGGCATAATAAAGAAACTAAAGAATTTAAGCCCATAAAATTTACGATTTCATCAATTCAAATAGATAATATAAAATTTAACTAGGTTAGCATTTGTCTAAAATTTCATATGAATTCTCTAAAATACAAAAAATAAAGATATATAAAAGCAAAAAAAATTTCAAAACTAAATTACTAGCTTTTTAATTAAAAATAAATCTTTGTTATACTCTTAGTTTCTTTTAAAATTTATCTGATTTTTTTTAAAAAATTCAAACAAGAATAGAATTTTGTATTTTTGTTTCAATAGAAGTGAGAAAATAAATGGTTTTATTGATAAAAAAAATTTAAGAAATAAATTAAAAAAAGGGGTAAAAACAAAATTTTAAGAGGGCCAAAATTATTAAGTAAAAAATTTTCAAACCCTTCCTCTTCAAGTGGCGTGGCCACTGCCACTTCACTCTTTCAAGGGCATCATATTTTATGACTTGTCTAAAAATTGGACTATTATGTTTCGACTTTCATAAGTTCAATTAACTAAACTTATGGCTACATGTTACAGCCGTTAAAGAGTCGTTAATAACCAATAAACATCATTAATCAACACGAATCATTATTTAGTGTTACTAATAAATTATACACTGTTACAACACATTAATTGTTTTTGAATGTGTTATTATTATAAAATAAGCCTTTCTAATTGATAGTACCTAAATTGTCATTTATCAAGTTTGACCCTATAGCTCTAAATCCATCTTAGGACAAGAGCAACCCTTCGCCCAGATCCACATTTCTTATTGGATCTAAACATAAAAATATCAAATAGACGCAAAAATTGAAAAGGTAAGGCAGTCCAATCGAACTGTCAGAACTCAATCTTCAACAAACAACTGATACACGCCACCATCTCGTCCATCAGTCACTTAGTGTTGTATCATTGGATACATACGCTGACATATAAATAGGCCATTCAAGTGGCTTTATATATCTTCTATAAATACCGAGCATTCTTACTGGCACTAAAGGTTGAACTATCTCAATCCATCTCTTTTCTTTACACTCCTAATTGAAGTATCTCTGGCTTAAGTTTTGTAACATCCGGTCCATCTAGACAAGCTCCTTCTTTTCTTGTAGGATATTCTTTGGTTTTATTCTATCAATCACCACAGAAATGGTCACTTCAAGTACGACCTTTGTTCGACTCTTACAACCAGCTTATTTTTTATTAGATCTCCAATTTATCACTAATAATTGTGATTCATTATAAACTATTACAACATATTAATTGTTCGACTCATTGAATGCAAAGCATTTGGAATGCTATATGGACTCCTAAGATCCTTTAAGTATGTCTTTATGCTCTAAAATATTATTCATTTTCCTAATTTCTCTCCCAAGTTACCACGCGATTGTAAAAATCTCTTTTTTGCTGAAATCCTGTCGGTGTGCTCAATTATTTAGTCATCGTTTTCAGCTAGACAGTCATCATCTTAATTGAGACTAGACGTGCATTTTTCTAGATTTGTTTGTGTTTTACTACTAAATGATGGGGAAATCTCCTCTCCCTGCTTCTTTTAGACTAAGACCACCCAAGAATATAGAAGAAAAGAAGAGAGGGCAAAATGCAGTTGCCCAAAATGGCAAGTAATAACATTACAATGAAACGAAAAGAGGCATTGCGTTGTTCAAGTTTCAACATAGAAATGCTGAATCATTACCTTCAGCAGCAAATCCATCCAAAAAGATACTGCTGATTAAATTGTGGATTCCCATCTATTCCTTCGTGACCTTGATAGTCCCTTGATTAAATATATGTCCTGACAATTATTTTTGTTTCACTACAGAACCTTAATTATACCCTACAATTCAACCACTGAATTATGTCATTCACAATGTCCTCTCGTTCCGGTTCGAACAGAAGATCATGCAAAAATCCTTCAAACAACTGGATAGTTTTGTCAGTTGAGGATGCTTCTTCATACAGTTTTTTCGAAGCTTCCGGATCAGTCACAGTGTCAGCAGTACCATGAAGAAGTAGAAATGGAACTCTCAATCTGGTAAGATTCTGCTGCAAGTAGGTTGTTATCCGCAGAATCTCATACCCAGTTCTTACCCTGATGGCTCCAGTGTAAACTAGTGGATCTGAATACTTAGCAACTAGTGCCTCCGGGTCGCGAGAGACAGGCATACCCTTCTTATTTGCAGCACTAAGTTGGAATCTTGGCAACAAAAATGAGAAAATAGGGGCTAGTACCTGTGGTAAAGAAAGTAATAACATAATACAGTTACAGGAGATCCTGATCAACAATTAGATTTGCACTTTATCAGCATACACATTTTGAATTGTGTGTGATTAGCATGTTCTTGTAAAATACGACAAACGTTACAAGGGAAAAATGATTATTTGTACCACAAAAATAGGATGAGATGGCTGAACTCCTACTGCAGGTGAAGTCACTACTACACCAGCAATACGAGCTTCAACTTTTGGATCTAGCATGGCCTGCAATTGCTCATATAAGAAAAGAGAGAAATAACTATTTAGATTTTATGTAGGGCAGTGAAGATATATCTAAGCATGCGAACTTTTAGCAGAGATAAAACTCATCTAAAATATTGCAAAGAAAACCTGGAGGATACGCCACGACCTTACCTTAAGTATGATGGCTGCTCCTGTTGAGTGTCCGAAACAGAAACATGGAAGCTCAGGATTCTCTCCTAGTACTTTATCAAGAAATAATTTCTGTTTACAATAGAAAAGAAGAAAAAAAAATTAACAGCTTTAGATTAACCAAACACAAACCAAATAATTGTAAATGAAACATAGAATCATACCAGATCACTGACAGCATAATCAAGAGAATGAACATATGCGTGGAGACCATCACTTCCACCATGTCCTTGTATAAGATAAGAAACAACAGAAGAAAACAGACATGTATAAGATAGCAATAAAATGTAACTACATAACTGGAACATATCAAATAAATAGCTCAAGCAAGCAACATATATAAGAAGGTAAACAAATATAAATTTCACAAAAAATGTTATACAATCCATGCCTTCCACTAGAAAATGATTAGACAAGAAGACATTAACAGTATGTGGAAAAAACTTTAACTTTAGCAACGGAAAGAAAATAGAACTGCATTATGCAAGTAGAAAGACACTGAATGCATTTAACTAAGACCACAAATATGGTGTTTTGGAGGAATTCAGTACATAAATTATTTTCAAGTGCAGCAGAAAAAGGCTTATGTAAGCAAGTTTTCCCATACTTAATGCCAATGGCAGTGCACCTTGAGAAGGTTCCAATTTATCATACTTCCATATTCTTAGAACAGTAGGGAGGAGGAGGAGGAAGGTGAAGGTGAAGGTGGAAGAATTGTAACAGTTGGTCTATCCATTAAAGCATTCAGTAACTTGGACTAGTATTTCTTTTCCATTGACTCCAAGGCTTATAAAAAGGGGAACAATAGCCTTGTCTTGTCCTGCAATATGCGTGCGGAGGAGGAAGGTGAAGGTCGAAGAATTGTAACACTTGGTCTATCCATTAAAGCATTCACTAAATTAGACTAGTATTTTTTTTTTCCTTTGACTCCAAGGCTTATAAATGGGGGAACAATGGCCTTATCCTGTCCTGCAATATGCGTCCTCCCTTAGTAAATTTAGAAAAGGCGGTCAGACACAATACACGCAAATAATATGCTTACTTATTAAGGGAAGCTTCACAAGTTACTTTTTGGCACCAATGGATATCCCAATTCCTGCAACATCCAAATATACATGCAATGTTGAAGAATGGTGATCTCTAGATCACAAAACACTTGAAGAAATAAAGTATAAATGCAAGGACTATTAATTTTATACAAATATTACTTTCATTACTAATATCATCACTATCATCAATCTTGATACTTAGATTCTACCCCTGGCCAGCTTAACCTCTGAATTGGTTAAACATGAATGTTCTTTTGGTAAGAAATAGAAATATTCAAGTGCATAAAGTTATGTAAACTGCATTGTCTGTCTTTTCTTCCCATTTTTTGTTTCTCTAATGAAAATCCAAAACTAATAAAATATTATTGTAGAACTACTGTGACGATGCAAGGCAAACAATAAGCATGCATATAAAAGTTTTTCTGAGGATTAACTAAGATTGAGGAGCTTGCTCTCACTGCTTTACCGTCTATCTCTTTGAGGTGTCCACTTAAAATTTCTATTTGTCTTTGCAAGTATATCTTGAAATCGAATCTAAGGATAAAATAACCTATATCACCACTGATGAGATATCATCTATGATGAAAATGTCCCAAAAACTCCACAAATCTATCCTATTGAGATGATGCAAAGAACTTTAATCTTTAAAAAATGTCTAATATTCAGAAATTCAAGTTTGGGCATAATTAAATATTTAAGTGATAAGGTGATGGACAATGAATGAAACTAACCATGGGAATTTTGTCATATAGTTGATATTATGGCACTTACATGACAACAAATAAGGAGAGTGGTAGGGCAGAAACTTTCCCTACAATATGAATTCTGCTGGTTCTTTCGACTGTAAGAATTTCAATTAATCAATACACTCTATTACTACTCCCAGATAACCATATCAGTATAGGACACTATTATAGGCACCGAGTTACAATTGCAGAACACGTTTGATAGTTTCTGTTTAAATTATCAACCCAACAGTATAGTTTATGAAGAAAACATGAGTAGAACATCTTTTAAGTTCCATTTCTCCCCTACCATGGAAAGTGATTAATTTACCACATGAAAAATAGTCATGAAAACTAAAACAAAAAATGCCTATAACAATGAGTTTCAAAGGGTTGAGGTACCAGTATTTCCACACAAAGTTTAATATCAATAAATGAATTCAGAATTTCTTTCATAATCCTTACCAATCCAATCCATTCCATAAACCTTAAATCCATGAGAATTCAGCTGTTTTGCAAAATCACTGTATCTGCCGCTGTTGTAAAAGATGGAATTGTGAGCAAATCATCAAATTATACATCAACTAAATGTGACTATTGAGCAGAAATTATAAACAAATCACAAACCTGTGCTCATTGAGGCCATGCATAATTACAACCAGTCCCCTACAAAGATGATGAATAATGTTAGCATCATGGCATTACTAATCAACATACCCTAAGGCCAAAACTTGAAACAGGGGAGAAATATAGATATCCATCAAATGAAAACCAGAAAATCTCAAGGAATACAAAATACAAATCGGAAGTTCTAAGATTAATTTTATTAAATTTCATATAGCAGATAACAATTAACATAGTACTTGTGAAATTGAATATTTTCATAAGATGAAAAGTGATCTCATTTTCAATTTTCTTTCATGCTCATGATATTATAAAGGAACATATGTATAATCAAATTCTTTGTATCTTTGTTTGTAAGAAGTTGAACAATAGTTAATCTCCAAAGGAAAACAAAAAAAAGTACAATAACTTCAAAAAGGCACTGTATAGTAAACAATTTTCTGCACAATTGTTTTGCAAGAAAATTCATACTAATACATCTATAGAACAACATGGAGAATGGCATATTAAACCAAATGGAAGAAGTTTAACCATTATCTATGTCCGGTCCAAGAATTAAAGTAACCCACTTTTTCTAATTTTACACCAACTATATTACATATGTATGCTTTTCTCTGACAAACTTGTTATATTTCCATGATAATTTTCTGAGTATACGGATTGAAGAGAAGGCCAGAAAGCCAAAATTTAAGGTGGGTTATTTAAACAATTAATGCTGCAAAGTAATATAGTCTTTCCTTCAATACCTTTTCCATAATTTTCCAAAAGCAAATGCCTAATACCAAATTAAAGAAAGCCTGGGTCACTATCCTCATTAATTCACTCAACCGAACCAATTCACCCAAAATTTAACCTTGTTCATGCTCCTTGGCAAAGAGGAACTGCATCATGACCAGACCGAAACAGTTGCAATAAAATGCCACTTGAAGAACTGCCTAATCCCTTTTATGGAACTGTGTGCCAAGTGATGACAAGTACGCCAGAAAACAAACAATATCTTGGATCTATTAACAATGGCAGAGTATGGCAACATATACTCTAGCTATGAGAATTACAGAAACTACTGCACTATAATGCACATATGATGAAGGGGACCAGGTGAAGAGATATATTGGACTGACATACAGCAATATATATAGGAAGTAATGATTTTCTCTTTAATGTCACCATCATTTGGGCATGATCAAGCTCTTAATTCTATTAGCACATACCATATTATTCCTTCTGTGATAAGTCAAGAACAAAAGACAAATAGTTTCTACAGATAAATGGGCGGTAGTAATGATGGATGCTGATCATGCAAGAATATGCCGTTGGAAATCTAGCCGTTCGTTGAGTTGCATCAAAACATGCATATGCTGAGTGAAGACAAACAGATATTAGAACCGTGAAACTCTATGAATCGCAATATAAACAAGAATCTAAGATAAACCATCAGCATATTCCTTGCACCAAATTCAAAGAAATTTCATGTCAAAAATCAAAATAATAGCATGCTAAGAAGTAAAATATATACAAGAAAATTATATCAGGATTAAATTCAAGAGAATGAGCTTATAAAACATGATATCATTCTAAACATATGTGACAAGTGACAATTAAGAAAATTATATAATTGAAAACGCCTGATTTTGTTCATGAGAATGAAATACTATTTATTAAAAAGAAAAGAAAACAAAAAGGAAACAGAAATTTCTTTGTTTTTTTAACTCACAAAAGCCCATTTCTTCAACAAAATTGAAAATTTGTAAAAACAAAAAAAATAAATTCAAAATGAAATTAGTCAGTGAATCAGTTAAAATCCGTATTCTAATAAAATATCCAATAATTGGAATTGAATCATCTTCTCCATAGTTAAGCCAAATATTAAATGTTAATTAATTAATTAACAAACTTAAATTCTCATTTAAAATTATAGAGTAATACAGCATTAACGAACTGAAAAGCCCTTCTAACATTAATGCCAATCAATAGTAGTAGTAAATCTATTAAAAAGAATGAACAAATCAAAATAAACAAAATAAAATCACCTAATTTTGACTAAAACTGGGGTCCACATCTGGGTAAAAATCGTATCTCCTCTGGAGGTAACAAGCATCGAAAACTCCCTCACGGAACTGGTGTCATCGTCCTCCAACACCTTCCGGACCGCCAAGGCCCTCCTCGTGGCCACCGCCTGATCCGCCGCCGCACCAGCACCACCGGCACTAGACGATGCCGTAGACTTCCAAGGAACGATCTTTGTTGGGACCCGCACCATGGTGGTGGACACTTTCCTGTGGGCCCCACAATCCTGAAGTTTCTCGAATTCCCTACAAGGTTTCTCCGTGGAAGGAACAGCCGTGGAGCTCCTCCTTCGGCCGCGAAAGGGCAGCAGAATTAATAAAACGACGGCGTTTATAAACATTAATAAACTCTTCATCGCCCGAACCGAAAACAGCGCATTAATACGGCCGCTGGCACCGGAAGTTAACATCAAAGACGAAGAAGAAGACTGTTCGATTGCCATTGCTTTAGGCGATAATAATAACTGTTTCCTATCAAAAATCAATGGAGTTTTCAGGTGTAATAATGGAATTCCTTTAGCATAAAACGAAATTCTGGAATTGGGAGAGATTAGAGATTGAGATGAAGAAGAAGGTGGTGTGAGAATCGTGGTTGTTGCTGGAAAAGAAATCATAAAACGAAGAGATTTAAATGAAAAAGAATCGAAGCAGAAGATCGAAAGACGATAGACCCACGAATATTTGAAAAATAATATAATAATAAGAATTGATTTTCTCGCTCTTTCTCTTTCTCTTTCTCTGTGTGTGAGATTCTGAAAACTAGCTTTCGGTGTTCTGAGTTGGCTTAACAGAGAAATTAATCTCTGTGTTCTAAAATTAGACTACTCTAAATCTCAATTTTCTTCTCAATCTTTCAGGAAATTGAATTTTATAATATTATGCCATACAACTTGTAAATAAATAAATATTTCAATCCAAATTTTCTTTAAATTTCATTTTGCTGTATTCTTATTTTAATAAAAAATTGATAAAATATAAAGTATTTTAATTTTTAAAATATTATCATTATTCCTTAAAAAATTATTATTATTAAAAGATATCTTGGTCGAAGTAGCAAAATATTTCATTTTGAAATATTTAATAAAATATTTTTAAAATATTTTGATCGAAAAACTATAAATTCGACCAACTTGTCATTTTTTAAAAGATTATACGTGATATTTTTTAAAATATTTTAAGTTAAATTATCTTACTACATCAATACTCCGATGCCGAATTTATAATTTTCATACCAAAATAATTTTAATGATAATATTTTTGTAGAAAAAAAAATTTATCATATAATCATTATTATAATATAAGTTGAATTTTTGCATAAACATGCTTATCATTAAAATATTGAATTGCAACTATCAAGTATTTCTCCGTAAATAAATAATAATATACAGAAATAATACATGAATTCTTTTCTAAACTATTATTATTTATTAAATTTTCTTTTTAAACTAATTATAGGTAAAATTGTCCTTTCAAACTTGTTAAAAATATCATATTAACTATTTAAACTTTTTTAAAATATAAAAAATATATCGTATGCTATTAAAAATATTAAATTATCTCCTAAAACTTGTTAAAATATTAAACTATCTTTCTATTATTATTTGATGCGTGTTTTTAATTTATTCTTTACGAACTGACACGTGTCTTAAGGAAATAATATAATATTTTTAATAAATTTAAAAAATAATTTAATATATAATTAATTAAAAAAATTAATAAATAATGATAATTTAGTAAAAAATTTATATATTAATCCTAATATATAAGCTAATACATACAGGTATTAAATATCAATGGCCTTAAGTCATCATGCGTATCAGGATAACCATCAGAATTTGACTATCGGCAAATTTTCTTTTCGTCATATGTCCGTATTTACCAAAATTAAGTTTTTTTTTATTATTTTGTTTTTATTTGTCAAGTCATAAAATATTTTATAATTAAAATGGATAAAAAAAAAAGCCAATGGTATGCTTTCCAATGCTGCAATGTTAGTCAAAAAGCATGCGCAAACTCTGAAAAAGAATACTAAATTATTATTATTTTTTGGGTTAGACATGAACTGTCATAAACGATCCGTGCATACTGAAGTCATTTTTAAATTATATCATACTTAAAATAAATTATTTATTTTAATAAAATAAAATAAAATTATTTTGTATTTACTTTTTATTTTGTTCTTCTAGTTTTAATGACAAATATAGAAATTATTTTGGGAGATAATCACGAAAAATAATTGATTGTCGAGCTCTCTTGAAGTTTAGAAAATAAAATTATCGTGACTCATGAGAACTTTATTTCTCACATTATAATAATGAAACGAATAAATAAAGGAAAAATGAATATTACACACTATTTCAAATATTTTAATTGAAAATATAAAAAAACTAATGATGATAAATTTTCTAGAGAATTTCTAGACAAAAAATAATTAGGGAATTTTAAAAGTTACAATGATTTTTAAGTTATCATTGTATTTTTCATGTAATAATTAGAAAACTTAATTTTTTTTTTTTTGCAACTAATTATGAAATGCGCAATCCTTGGTTCCTCTTTTTCTTTTTCTTTTTCTTTAATTATTTTATTTTATTGTACGGTTATCCATCTTATCTAGTTCGAATCAAATTAATCTATAATAAAAATAATTTTTGTAATATTAATTTTTATCATTTACAAAATTTGAATTTAAAATGTTACTCGATAAAATAAATATCAAATTATTGAAATAAATTAGTATTGATTTTTTTATAATTATTAATATTAT
This sequence comes from Excoecaria agallocha, assembly GCA_037975025.1. Taxonomy (NCBI): domain Eukaryota; kingdom Viridiplantae; phylum Streptophyta; class Magnoliopsida; order Malpighiales; family Euphorbiaceae; genus Excoecaria; species Excoecaria agallocha. The sequence continues at coordinate 2,552 of CM075818.1, read as the reverse complement.
TCAGTTCGAATCGACTCACTATAAAGATAAAAATTTTTCAATATTAATTTTTATCATTCACTATATAAAAAAAAGAATAACAAGAATTTGAATTCGAGATTTGCAATTTTTTTGATTTTTTATCGATTTAAAAAAATATAATTTTTAAATAACTACGTGGTTATGAAAGTTGATGTTGAAACACTCTATGACATGTTAAGAATTTATTAAGAGAAAAGGTTATCGAATTTGCTTTGAACATGTCAAAAATAATGTTCGCCTCCCAAAAAAATATATTTTTAATTAATAACAATAATAATAATAATAATAATAATACGAAAAAACACCATCACCAGCCTTATCTAATCTTTGCAATTCTTTTAATTTTGTTCTATTCCATTAAATTATAACGAGTGGTTAATAAGATGCCACGTGGCATTTATTTTTATTTTAAAAAACGAGATTGGAGGAGAAGGAAGAGGAATATTAAGTAGCGGCATAAATGCGGCGAATCGCTCAGTAGCCAGCACCAAATTCCGACACGTGTCACTGTCTTTTTGACTGAGACACGTGTCACTCTCTGCAGGGTAAGTTTACATCTGCTGGATTATATTACGACACGTTGAAGTCCATGGCATTTATTTTTTTTCTGCACGTCCTTTTCTTTTTAAATTAACTATTCTGTCCATTTTCTATTACGCGTAACTTTTTGGAAAAAATTCAATCATTTTTAAATTTATAACGTAATTTTTTTATTTAATTTTTTGAATAAGAATTAATTTATTTAAAATTAATTAAATTTAATAATTTAATGAAACTTATACAATTTAATATTGAATTTAAATTTAATTAATATTTTTTAATTTTTTATAAAAATAATAAAAGTTACAAATTAATTTTTATACTGTCTAATCGGTATAAAATTAATTTTTATTTTTAAACATGTGTATATTAAAAACAAAAATAAAATTTTTTCCTAAATTTTGATTGCATTTCATCTCAAAATCATACCTAATGCTTCTAAATCTATCAAATCTGAAGGTGGAATTACTATATTCTTTCAGTATAAAGATGTTAAAAGATGTTACTCCTTTCAAATATTTTTTTTGAAATTTAAGTAATAAATTTATATATATTTTTCTATTTATTATATATATTTATTAAATAATTCTCTTTTTTTATCACTTTCTACTTTTAACTAAAAATAAATGAAATTTTTAAAAATATAGAAGGGTATTTTTATTAATAACTATAATTTTTTTATTAAAAAGATATTTTAATTATTTTTTTAATTGTCATAAAAATAAAAATTATCTTTTAAAGTGTGACACATGAAATATTATTTTAAAATTCTTTCAGTATTTATTGGGACATTTTATTTTAAAATATAATTTGATAATTACAGTGGAACCTGAAAATTTATGAGCATTCAGTGCAAAATAATACCTTTAATCATGTCTAAATTTGTATTTTCGCTTTGCCCCTACAATCTCCTTTTTTTAAAAAAAAAAAAAAAAGAAAACTCAAACATTATAGAAGAATAAAGAACAACAAGGAGAATGAAGAGCTAATCCAGCTCATCTGCCCTCATCTGCCCTCTCCAATATACCTAAACTAACTTCTAATCTCTTAAATTTATACAAACTATGCACTATTGGATAGTCTATGTAATGCCCAATAAATTGTCAATCACTTGAATAGTACTTTTCAAGATAAATAGTATTGATGGGTTCATAAAAATTTTTCTTCACCATTGAAAAGTATTATTCATAACGAGTCCGGTGGTATAATGTGAGATAAAATTGAGGTTAAATAGGTCTCCAAAAGTGAAAAATAAAATAAATAATAGGACCGATAGAGTTGATTGAAAACTTAGACTGACTTGAAAATATTCCACGAACTTCATAAAATTATTTTGATTGCACCGAGTCACTAGAAATTATGTATATAAATTTTTGAAAGGGTAAAATAAATTTTTTGAGGACTTTTGAAAATTTAATTTTCGGACTGATAAAATGTGCATTCGGCCTAAGTTTTATATCGAAACTACCTCGGATTGATCCAAAAGTTTAAACATGACCTAAGTAACATTTTTAGAAAATTTTGGTCTAATTTTTATCAAAATTTGACAATTAAAAGTGTTTTGGCCAATTAAAGAGCGATAAATGGCATTGGATCTACTTAGGACTTAATTAATTTTTATCATAAAGTAGGTAAGCTATTTTAAATTGAAAAAATCTGATTTTGCTTCCTCATTTGGCCGACTCTTCTCCTTTTCCTTACCTCCCATAAGCTTTTTCTTCTTCCTCAAATTTTGCTCATTTTTCAAGCTTTAATAAACCCTTAATTTCATCCAAATTACCAAAAAATTGTTTCTCCTCCATCCTTGGATGCCTATAATGGTAAAAAGAAAAAAAGAAAGAAATAAGCTAGCTCATCAAGTGGATATTTTGGTAAGTTTAGAGAAAATTTAATTTTTCTTGATAATTTAGTTATTTAGGTGTTGATTTTGAGTTTGTATGAATTATTTGGACTAAAATTGATTGAAATCATGGTGAATTTTGGACATAAAA